>CM041546.1:9982027-11182027 GCA_023238725.1 Scortum barcoo | reverse complement strand
ACACAGATCTCAGCTATGGGGTGTTCAGAATACACATACTTATTGTGTATTATAAATAAATATGGCAATTTAGCTACAAAATACCCAACAGATAAACTCAAACCAAGTTACAAAGTACCAAAGTTACAGGGCTGTAACTAATTATTTTCAGTATCAAATATCTCTCCAATTGTTTTCCTGGATTGGTCAATAAAATGTCAGGAAAGGACAGGAAAAGGCAGAACATCCTCCCATGTGAGAAGGTTAAACCTCTACATGGCCAAACACTACATGGCCATCAAGACAGCTGAATATTTAAGTGATTAATCGATTAATGTCTAAGAGTTATAAGATGTTAGAAGTCAACTTCTGTTTTCTGTGTTCTTGAAGACGTTTCCCCTTTCATCCTAAAGGCTTATTCAGTTCGTCAGAAAAATATTCTCTCTTCTAACTCGTAGAAATTACCAAGACTGGATGACTGAGAATCTTAATAGACAAAATGGTTGATGGTTTCTGTCCTAAAAGTTAGCAAACTGACTGCACATACCTTAAAGAGCCTGTAAGAGGAGTACAGTGCTGTGGCAGACAAAGTGATGTTGGAGCAGGATGTGATCCACTCTGTTACACAGGACGCCATTGATCCTGAGGAGGAGTGACACACCTGTAAGCATCCACGATGTTTGCGGGGTCAGCGTTGCTAATGGCAACAGAGGAAGCTGGTTTTAATGACAGTGTCTTTAGAGAAACTAATGAACGTGTAGCATGTAAAAAAAAAAAAACAAGTCGACTCTATGAGGTCAATGTCCTGCTGAAGATTAAGAGGAGAAAACTTGTAGCAGGAACACGTCCACGTTTGTTTTGACACGTGACAAGTCCGGATATGGACAGTGCGCAGGCTCACTAAGATGCCTTCAATGCTGCTCGTTTACTCTGCAACTACACCACAAAGGCAGTGTGGTGTAGTGGTAAAACATACCGATTCCTTAGAAAATAAGAACTATTGTTATTCATTGGTGCAATGTAACTAAGTACATTTACTTACTACTTAAGTATATAAATTTCACACACTTTTCATGCCATTTTCTACTTCTACTGTTACATTTATTTTACAGCTGTAGTTACTAGTTACCTTACAAATTAAGATGTTTGCACAAAACATATAAGTTGATCATAAAATAACTTATGGCACAGCTGATTAGTCCGTTCATTTATAAATCAACTGAGACTAAACTAATTGGCAACCATTTTAATAATCGTTTTTGTAATTTTGTACGATCGATTTATTTGTAATTGTATTTGTAATGCCATCATCTTCCTGCTGCACAGAGCCTACACCCAGGGCCTGGAGGAGGCAGGCAGCACTGTGAGAGTCATGTTCTTTGACTTCTCCAGTTCTTTTAACACCATTCGACCTGCCCTGCTCAACAGGAAGCTACTGGACATGCAGGTGGATGCTCCACTCATGGCCTGGATCCACAACTACCTCACAGGCCGGCCGCAGTATGTGAGGCTGGGAAACATCACACATTTGTGAGCAGCACACGGGGGCGCCACAGGGGACGGTCCTGTCTCCCTTTCTGTTTACTCTCTACACCTCAGACTTCAGGTTCTGTTTCGCAGTCCTGCCACCTGCAGAAGTTTTCTGATGACCTCTGCCATCGTGGGCTGTATCAGCAGAGGCCAGGAGGAGGAGTAAAGGAGTGTGGTGGACAGGTTTGTGGAGTGGTATGGACTGAACCACCTGCAAGCTCAATGTCACAAAGACAAAGGAGTTGGTTGTGGATTTCAGAAAACAGAGGACCCGTCTGAACTCAGTTGCCATCAGGGGTACAGAAGTGGACATTGTGGACAGCTACAAGTACCTGGGTGTCCACTTAGACAATAAACTGGACTGGACAATAAACACTGCTGCCATCTACAAGAAGGGTCAGAGCCGCTTGTTCTTCCTCAGGAGGCTCAGATCTTTCAACATCTGCAGGACCATGCTGCAGATTTCTTATCACTCGGTGGTATCCAGCATCATCTTCTACGCTGTAGTGTGCTGGGGCAGCAGGCTGAAGACAGCCTGACACTAACAGACTCAACAAGCTCATCAGGAGAGCTGGATCTGTCCTGGGAGTTGAACTGGAGTCTGTGGCGGAGGTGTCCGAGAGGAGGATGCTGAGGAAGCTCCTTCAGTATCATGGACAATGTCTCTCACTCTCACCCCCTGCATGCCACACACTGACGTCCTGTCAGAGCTCTTTCAGATGTAGACTGAGACCACCGAGGAGCTCCACTGAACGCCACAGGAGGTCTTTCCTACCTGAGGCTATCAGACTTTATAATTCCTCCCCCCTCAGACGCAGGGAAACTTAAGAACTTACTGTATTGTATTATATTATATTATATGGTTATAAATAGATATATTTATCTGTATATATCTGTTCATAACCATAACATGTGCAATATTTTTTTTCTATTCTATTTATGTGTAAATATGTACACTGGCATAGTTTTATAGGTGATATTATAGGTCTATTATTTTTATGTGCAATATTCTTAATGTGCAGTATCTTTTTTTTCTGTTGGAAATAGTTTATCATCAATGCAAATGTCTCTCACTCTTGGTTCATTCACTTATACAGCAACTCCTGTGCACTCCTTATCTTATCTTGTTACTTAAGACACTTTATAGTTGTATTTGTATTTCTTATTCTCTTATTTTTATATTCTCTTATTTTTACTGTTTAGACTATTTTTATTATTTTGGCATCTATATTGTTATATTTTTTCCTGTACTCTGGCACAACAATTTCCTTCGGGATCAATAAAGTTGTTCGTATTCGTAATAATTTTGTTATATTGACTATTTAGGTCTGGGTTATCAATTGATTAATGTAGAAAATTATCAGCATATTAATGCACAATTAAAATAACTATTACTTGCTCTCCGATACAAAATATTTATTTATTATTCAATGATATGATATATAATAGTGCAACACTCACAGGGGACATGTTACTGCATAATGAGTACTTTTAATTCTTACCATACCTATATGCTTTTACAGTGCGGTATTAGTACTCTAACTTACTTTACAAACTTACTTTAACTTAAGTAAAGGAACTGAAACTCAAGTTTCAGACTGTATATAAATAATATGTAGAGCCTGTGGTTGTAATCAGTGAAAACAAACTAGGCTGTGAGTTGTGTATGACTTTTTCCGACTGTCCCTGAAGGCAGCTGCAGTTCGAAAAGTATGGCGGCGGAGTGTTTGACAACAGTAACAGAGCAATGGATACGCGACAGATTACAGTTAAAACACCCCTGTCTCGGTAACATTATGTCACGTTAATACAAACCTTATGCGGAAATAAATACCAGCTAACATTTATATTAAACAACTGTCGCTAGTTGCTCTCCCAAGCCTCAGCATCGGTGGCTAAGCTAACGGCGGCTAGCTAACATGGCCACCGGCAGTGACTGTCTCCTGCTGCAAATCCAAAACCGGCTAATTTAACTGAAGCGGTGCAGGCTCGTAAAGGTGTGTTGTGCTTGTTACACAGGTGATGTCCGTTCTCTCAGCCTGCCGGGGACGTTTGAGGAGAAGATCAGACATTTGGGAAACGCGCTGAGTAACTTTGTCCGCCTGAAGTCTCTGGACCTCTCCTGCAATGCGCTCATCTCTGTCGAAGTAGGTTTGAACTTATAAGGCTGTAAAAGTATTTGAAGGTGTCACATAAAATCCACAAATCTGGATCTGTGTTGCCACTGAGAAAGGTTACCCGCTTAACATCCTGTTATTCCCTTTTTATTAAATAATCTTGATCCACATTGGAAGTCTGACAGCATCACAAATTGTATTTTCATGTTATAATTCCTCATTGGAGCCATAGGATGTGTACACTGATTGAGATATTCACCTCCAAAATGTCATCATTTCCTGAATTCATTGACAATCTGTACAGTTCTTTCACTTGTCCTTCAAGTCATATTGTGCACGTCCTGTGCTTCATCTCTTTATTTTATATCTATTTATATTAAAGCCTGTTTTATATTCAGTTCATGCATCCAGTACTTGCTTTCACTCTTTCGTTTATTTGGTTTGCACCATCAAACCAAGACAGATTCCTTAATTGGGAAAACTTGGCAATAAACCTGACTCTGATTCTGAAATCAGACTTGCTTGGTATCTTTGAAAATTTCATTTAGAAGTGAAGTCCTGTGGGTTTGCTAAAGGTTTGGCTTCATAGCATGAGTTTGCAATGACCGACCAACCCTGACTTAACCCTTCCCTCCCTCACACAGCAGCAGCATTTTACAAACTTGTGCTGAAGGTGTGGTAGTGGAAAAGATTAGTGACATTATTGAACAAATGAATGACTAAATTTGATACTAATGGCTGGCTGATCCCCACTAAAAATTGTATTGTTTCCTCCGCAGGGGGTTCAACACTTGAAATTGCTGGAGAGGTTGATCCTTTACTATAACTGCATCCCAGGTGTTGAAGAGCTGAAAGTGCTTTATGAGCTGCCGGCATTGAAAGAGCTGGATGTCAGGCTCAACCCTCTGACCAAACGTTACCCACACTACCGCCCTTGTCTGGTGCATGCAATGCCCAGCCTACGCAAACTTGGTAAGACGTAGCCATGTCGCCCAGATTGTGCTGGTCGCAGGTGAATTTTAAGCGTAACAGAGTGTCCTCCATTGCTTTCTAGATGGCTGCTCGGTCAGAGACACCGAGCGTAAATCTGCAGTAATGCAGTTCTCCTCTGATCTTCTACCTCAGCAGAAGAGCCCATCTTTGAATCAGGCTGCTGACCAAAGGTACAGTGATTGTCAGACATTTAACTTTAAAGAGTTTATGTGTTTGAACTTAACTTGCAAGACCTACCATCCAAGAAATCCTGTTAACAGAGAACACATATAATCCAGTAAACTCTACAGAAATGGCTTGGAGTTTAATTCTTCATTTAAGATTTGGGGCTTAAAGTGCCTAATTTAGAAATCCAGAATGCTTCTGTCTTGATTCATTAATAATTAAGAGGTTATGTATTCTACCACCAGACTTCACAAATGTCAATCAGTCAGATGTACTCTTGCAGTAATTACATTTTCCACAAAAGGAAGTCATTCAGGTTTTAAATGATGGAAGTGCTGTTACCATTATTAAAATTAATTTCTTTCCATGATTCACTTGAATTGTATCTCTGCTGTCTTGCTTGTGGTTCCCAGATGCAGTAATCAGAGACTGGCTTTAGTTGACCGCTTAACCAAGAGGCTCTCCCTCCTGACCAACACTGATGATATTGTGTTGAATTTTGTCGCAACGAATCGTGGAGACCAAAGTGAAGCTCTGTCCGACTCACTTCACAAGGAGGCAGAAGGTAAGATGTCAAAACTAATACTCAAATCAAAATCAATCCAGCAGAATTTATGTCTGTTTATTTCAAACTGTTTTCTGTCTCCCAAAGAGGAAGAATCTAAAGATTTTACAGAACAGAGGAGTTCTACTCCAAAACAGGTGATTTTTAATCTAGTCAGTCAAACAATATGACCAGAAGTATATTTACATTTTCAAATGTACTGGGTGTGCTCTTTTTTCTTTTAGGAAGCCGCTAAATCCATCCTCAGGTATACCCCCACAAGATATGGTAAGTTTTATATATATCTATATTTATATTAATAATATGTTTGTAGAGATATATAATGTTAGCGATATATTATTTTATTATTAGCGAGTATTGAGATGGCAACAGTTGATACAATTGGAAGGCTTTGCTGCTCAATGGTATTTTTTTCTTCTTTAGCCAGCTTTACGTGAAGCAAAAAAAAACATGAGCCATGAGCATCTATTTAAAAATGAGCATTTTTTAACTGAAATAAAACATTTTCAGTTTAAACTGGCAACCAGAGCTGGGTGACCACAGGATGAAATACTTAATAATTTTATTGTTATGTCTTTCCAGTTGTTGGAAATGTGTAAAACCACCACTAGGTGGAAAAAGAAGCTAATTCATATGTATTTGTGATCATGAACATATTGTGTTTATGACAGTTAATTAATATCAGTGTTTTAATCTTATTTTTAATTGACCAGATAAGACAGAGTCCAAAGTGCCACACATGAAACAACCAACTCATAAAAGAAGCTCTACCTCATTAAAAGTGGCAGAGAGACCAAAGGTGTCCTTTGGCCCCTATGTAGAGAAACTAAGGGCTATTCCTGGAAAACAAAAGCAAAAGGACCTCCCCAAACAAACCAGGAATGCAGCCAAGGGACATTATACCCCTAATCCTGGTAAGAGCTGAATGTCTGCTATATAAAATTCTTGTGAGAAGTTACACTCCTCCACAAATACCAAATTTTCACTTTCTTGTAATTTTCTTGAATGTGTTTTCAACATTTTTTTCCAGATCAAAGCCGCCATCATAGCTCTTCATTTACTAATATCCGTCCACCCAGTCCACGTCATCCTGGTTTGAATCTATCTGACCCTTCCAACCCCATCTTACACCCTCCAAGACTGACTTATTCTAGCTTCAACAAGACAGAAGGGGGCTCCAGCAAGCCGCAGCAAGTAGAAAAGAAAAAGAGGGTGGGAAGTTAATCCAGTTTCCTTGTTTTTTACATATTGTATCATTATTAATTTGTTCTAACCACTTATAAGACTCATATCCTAAGTTGTTTTTTGTTTCTCATATCAGCTTATCTCTGAATTCACCTCCCAGGGCAGTTACAGGAAACCCCTGGAGATGCTCCTCAACCTCGTGGACAAACACTGGACGGGAGAGAGATCACTGCATCATAACAACAACTTCCTGTGTGAGTTGGGAGTTTGGTTTGGGGAATGTGGTATCTGATTACAGGAGCCTGAGATAATGAACGCGCCCTCATTTCTGGCTCCAGCTCAGGCAGTCCAGATCCTCTCTATGATGGAAAATGATATTTCCAGTCGAGAGGCTGAGGTCAGGACCTTAAGACGGGAAGCTGACGCTCTGAGCTTTCAAGCGGCTGCACGAGAGGAAGAGCACAGAACTGAAGTTCGTAACCTCTCTGCTCAGCTAGAGGAGGCTCGCAGCGCAGTCGTGAGTGGATCCAGAACTAGAAAACAGTGTTGATGTTCTTGATGGTTTTGATGAGCACACTGTTCTTACTATCCTCACTCTAACACAGGGCAAACTAAATGAACAGCTGAGGGTTGTCTTGGAGGAAAATGTTGCCTTGCAGAAACAGCTCATCAAATTGGAACGTCAGTATCTCAAGTCCATGATGAAAAGTTCGCCTATTACTCAGATTAAAGGTGGGTGTAAATGCCAGTGGGTGGTGGCCATGACTGAACGTTTTGCTGGTTTTCCTCACATGCTCTTGTGCTTGTTTCATCCTCAGAGGCTCAGACGGAAGTGGAGGAGCTGAGGAAAGAGATTGAGGGGTTGAGGGAGAAAGTGCAGGAGGCTGAAAAAGTCAAGGAACTGTCAAATATGCTGCAAGAAAGCCACAGGTAAAAGGATGCAGCCATTTTAGTGAGTTGACACTGCTGCATCTCCACACCCTCAACAATGAGGTTGTGACACCTAAATCGGCCCCACTTAATTGGTTTTTTTGTGATCTGTGTCTCTGTACGTGCTGCAGGTCCCTGGTGGCTACTAATGAGTGTTTGCTAGCTGAGCTGAAGGGGAGTGGGGAACTTTAAAGAAGAATTTGAATGAAAAGATGCGCACCAAGATGAAAATATCAAAGCAGTGCCAAGCAGCACATTAGCCCGCTGCACGAAGCCCAGCAGCTACAATAATTCATTTTTACCCTATGTCTCTGCAGTGTACATTTAATTGCGTGTATTAAGTTCCTAGCCCTTGTGTGTTTATGCTACGGGGTTTATTATTTCAAAAATATAAGTAAAGGCGGTGTTTGCTTGATGTAAACAGCACCAGGGAAAGGTAATTCATGCAAGAAAGTTTGTGTATAAGCATGTGACAGGGCTGTTACGTTAAATGATCTTAAGGGGAAAAATGTAAGTGAGAAAATAATGTATTTCCTGGATCAGTGTCTCTCTTAGCTGCCCCCCTCTTTTTTTTTTTTTTTTTTTTTTTTTTTCAGGTCACTTGTGTCTCCATCTGCTTTGTACGCTGCAGTGGAATGAATGCATCCAGATTCCAGCTGCACTGTGACTTTATTTATACCTCTGCCTTAAGGCCGGAGAGCTACTCATGCAGACACTTTCCTCTCTCAAACACTAATGCAAGACCTGGCAAACCAGGTTAGAGTGTGGATGCTATGACATAAACTGGATGCAGCTTTTGTTTTTATGCAGCTGTTACAGGTCACTGCTTGGTACTACTGGTGGGGATTTGCAATGTGTTCCTGAAAAAGCCATGAGAATATAAAACATTGTGCTTTGACTGACATCCCCCGTAATCCTGCAGAAGTTCAGAGGAGTGTCCTTTTTTTTTTTATTTTCAATAATGCACTACAAATCATGAACACACATTAAGCGGCCTAAAGAACAAAAACACACTGCATGCACCGGAGCACAATAGCACATTAAAAGTTATTTGAATAAAGAAAAGCAATAATAATAATAAGACAATATTGTTCCTCCACATTAAAGGTGCACAGTATTTGGCATTAAGCACAGAAAACATCATACTCAAGCTACTGCAGCAGACAAAAACCAACACATCGATAGCTGCTAGTTTTGTACTTGATGCATGATTCTTCATCAGCTGAGGCTACAGGTAGTGTCTGACAAGTGTGAGACAAACACTGATACTATGTTGGAAAAATATTTTACAAAAGTATATTACTTTTCCCTTTATCTCATAGAGTATGGAAAGATACAACAGTAAAGCCCTGCATTTGTTTTCAGTTGAATTTGTGCCTTGGATGTCAGTACCGCACACCGAAAGGTACTCCAAATCTTTACCTGCAGACAAATATTATAGCACTGGAGCGTAGCTGACTTTGTACATGTACAGGTTGATACATATTGATTTCAAGCAATACACGATTTTATCATAATCCCACAATTTCATCACTTAATTTATTTTTTTTTTATTAGATCTATTATATATTTAAGTCTGTCCAGTAGTCTGTCCTCACAGCAGGCACAGCAGTTCAGATAAGATATGACAAAACTCTATTGTCATCAATATGCTTCTGAATCAAATGCAATATACATAACATGCACAAAGTACAGCAATACAGAACAAAAACTACAACATATGAAGCCAGTGTCATAAATTAGGCCATGTGGCTACAACTTTTTAGAATATACACAATCTTACCACAAATATATTAGAACTACTGTATAGAAATCTTATGAGGAAGTATAAGTAAAATGTTAAAAATACAATCTTGTACAACTGAGCTCACCTACCATCGTCAGAGCTTCCTCCTTCAGCTGAATTCACCAATTTAGAATTCAAAATGCATGTTAGCAAAATGGTTTGCGCAGAAGGAGATGCGACAGGGTCTGAATAACGACTGTAAGAGGAAACAGGGAACTTGTGTTGCATTATTTAAGTTTTACAAGCATGGTAGGAGATATGCTTTTTAAGTTGAATTATTCACAAAAGAAAGAAGATATGGTGAAGGTCAAACATGTTCAGTCTAACTGAGTTAAATTGCATTTTTGCAAAGAATGTCGACAAAGTTGACAAAACCCTTAATATATTTTTCTTGGTTTGAGCTGAAGGCAAATTATTTAAATGACAGTGTGAGCTTATAAAATAAGAAAACGAACAGCAGATTTTAAAAAGACTTAACGAGTGGGGGATGGCAGACGAACAATTAACACTGAAGATGGAATTAACAATTTCAGTTTTCAAAAGGAATAAACACTGAGAATAACTGTCAAAAAAGGTGTGTGCCACTTAAAAATGCATTTCTTCCGCTAAATATGGGAATAGAAAAATCCTCCATTAAAAAGTGCAATGTTGTTAATTCATCTGTTGTCCCACTTTTGTTTTTCTTGGCATTTCGTGTCAATTGTGCTCGATAAATATTACAAGGCCCTATCATAACAACAAAGCTTCAATATTCATAGCATAGTGGGTTTTCTCCTTTGTTCTCTTCGGTGTTTGGCAGTAACTTGCAATCAGACAGGAATGTACCAGCTGGTGATGACTTTGTAAAAATAGATGTAAACAGTTTTCCAGTTCTCACACTTCACAAAGAGAGGAACTCAAAAACATCTCTCTCGCGCACACACACACACACGCACACACAATAGATGGGTGGGAAAATATATGAAATCCTATTCTTTTGTTTTGTGCTTTCTTTGAGTACTCTTAATAGAAAATTATCCTAGTAGTTGATCAAATGTTTATTTCCTCATCCTCACCCTCACATGGGTTTGCCCACAGTGGGTCTATTCACTTTCTTTTCGTACGTCCCTCGATGTTTGTACCCCGAGACGTATCCAGAAGTGTCAACTATGTCTTCTCGTCCAGCCTTACCCTTCCCGCGGCCGGTGGGGTCAAAACGCTCCTTGTGTGACCCGGTGAACTTGGTGGTGTCGGTGAGACGGCTCACCGTCGGGGAAGCCACGGCTCTCTGTGAGGAAAGTTCAAGAAACGTTTTGAATTCTGCGTTTGCCCATGTGAAGTCAGTGATATTCACGCTTTGGGTCTTACCGTGACTCCTGCGATGACAGGCGACTTCCCCTCGATCAGCTTGAAGACCTCGGCCTCTGCCTCCTCTCCAGTCTTGTCTTTATATTTCTTCCTGGCCAGCTCTCCAAGTGCGATCTTGAACTCGTCAAATGTGATGTTGCGACAGGATTTCTTCCTGAAATGCATGGAGAAAAGCAACTTAAGTGTGGGATAAAACATATTGCCGTATGGCACATAAAAAAAAAGCATATGCTCAACTGTGTCTACAGGGACAGAAACGCTGTTTAGGTTCGCTCTATCAGCAGGTCATTTCTACAGTCTAGCTCAGTGGTGTCTGAAAGCTGCAAACCAGAGCGGACAGTAGTGTACACAGAGCCATGTGCGATCATTTCAACATGGCAGATGTGAGACACAGCATAGAGATGGTATCCCACTGAGATAAACAGTGAGAAAACTTTCACTGTTTGGATCTCGTCTCCCAGCATGTCCCAGTACTTAAATGTCGTCTAAGCAACTCCACAGGCTTACACACACACCTGTAGGCTGTATATGTGACTGTCTCTTCACATCGTGTATCATATTGTGTTCAGCTGCAGTAGTCAGAAAGCAGAGCCCTGATGTTTTTCATTCCAGATGCATACATTTAGACCTGATGAATGCAACCAAGTACCTAGACAGGTATTGTGAACACTGTACTCTCATATATAACATCAAACTGTTGTAACCACTGGCAATACTGTACCACAGATCACCATCAATCATTCTCTTTCAGAGAGTGCTTCAGTTGTTTAACTGGCCATGTGCCCTTTTCACTTCCATGTTAAAAGTGCATAGTAACACAAACACAAACAGCCATTGCTGTGGTGATAAATCACCCAAACAACAGCCTATAAAGCCTGCAGTCTCCCTGGGCAACCTGCTGTCATAGCAACAGGGTACAGTAAACAGGGATGTTTGGGTTTATTATTAATTTAACTCATCCAGTGACCCGTTATTGTTTGGGCGATCCATCAGTGTTGCTCCATTCCTCAGCGCCTGTTCCATGCTGTCTATTGTCAGAAGGGAAACTGGACTTTCAGCAGCTGTTTCTGTGCAAGGAAGATAACTGTGTTTCCTCTGCAGATCTTCCCATACTGAGCTAATAAATTCTCTAAAGTACATAAATGATTAAGCTGTGTAAATAAAAGGCAAATCAGAACATGAGGAGGCTCTGATAAGGTAAAGGTTAAAAGGGACAAAGGTTAGAGGGCAAGTGGAACTTTATTTTAGTTCAGGATACTGCAGTAGCAGACCTGCTGTTTATTTACATAGTTCAACCATCTGCAGTGCATGATCCATTTGGATCTGGCACAGTAGTTGGTTGAATCAGTTTCATGCAAAAATGCTTCTGTGCCGCCTACGAGTGTGTTCAGTGATGAGGAAATATAAGCAAAGCCTGGAAAATGAAGTCACCATAAGACC
Source organism: Scortum barcoo (assembly GCA_023238725.1). NCBI lineage: Eukaryota > Metazoa > Chordata > Actinopteri > Centrarchiformes > Terapontidae > Scortum > Scortum barcoo. The sequence goes on along the minus strand of CM041546.1, from coordinate 11,169,990 downwards.
ACTCTGGTAATTAATTAGCCCACGCCAGATTTCAGCCTCATCCATAGTTTATGCTGTGGTAATCTGGCTCCAAGCAGACAGACAGCACAGCAGAGACTCAATGTGGTGCAGCAGACCTCCATAACCACAATAAATAAGAATTCATTGAGCTATACTGTGATTAGCCAGTGCTCATTAAGATGTTTAATTTTTCGCGTGCAAGCTAAGAGCTTTGACACTGATTAAAGGGAAAGTGGATCTGCATCTCTGGCATGGCAACCCTCCTCGGCTCAGTCATGCCTGCAGAAACTACATGAAAATGAGCCCCTCCCCCAGTCTGTACCTCTTTTTATCCTGTGGCTGCATCTGAAGTGTACAAACACCACACGCTTTGTTCAGATTCTACTGTACTACTCTCCTGAATACACTGCAGAGCGGTAAGGCTGGTTCAAAATGCATGCTGGACCATCTGAGACCCTGACCCTGATGCACTGTTTAGACAACAGATCCTGCAAATTCACATGCCTGACAAACATATCCAAGGCCCTAATGTATACAACATTGCACAGCATCACAACAGAAAGTGTATATGATGGGGAAAATGCATTTTAAATCTTGGTTACACCATATTGTTTGCACATTTGTAAATATTGCTCACCAATGGAGCGAGATGTAAACAAGCTTAAATCCCACAGTCAGCTTTAAGTTCCTTCTCTAGTCTTGCCAAGAAAAATGTTCACAGCAGTAAACATGAACACCCATTGCCATGCCAACTGTGAAGGTGTTGATGTGGGTGACTCAAAGTCCAGAAAAACAAGACTACGTTTTTTTCTTCACTGTAAGAAGTGAAAGCTGAGGCACTGAAGGGACATTTGGATGTTTACACATCTTTAAAAGCTATAAAACCTGTATGACCCTTATTAAGGGTACTTTCTCTAACAAGCTGCTTGTTATCTTTTGGCAGAGATTATCCATTATTAAGTGCAAAAATAATGTCAAACATAAATGAATAGTGTGCCTTTAGTCTATATATTCCATTCAGCATTGTTAAATCCTGCTGCCAAATGTTATTTACATGTTATATTAAAAATATTCTATCTTTCCATTTGTTCATCTTGTTATAAAGACAGGAATAAACAGCCTCAAACTGACAAATAGCACTAAAAACCATTTTGGAATCTGCTGTATATAAACGTGTACACAAAGCGACTGAGATTGAACTATGATTACACACCAGCAGAAGATGGAAAATCCACTAAATCACTGTGAGATTCCCATGCAGACATTTTTCTTGGCCTTTCCACTCCTGCAGCAAGACGTGATGATGAGTGGCTTCAAGCCATATTCTTCTGTTCTGGTGCTGTCTTTGTGCATGAATGAAGATCGCCATAATAACAATATGAAGAAAAAAAATACAAATTTACATTAAGCCTGGCCCTTTCTACACTATTATAATAACACCACTGGTGGAGAAGATATCTCAACTCTGTCAATGTGTTACCATCCCGAAGAGTAAACATAAGCACAGCTGTACAGATGAAAGGTTTTTCTTCTTTGGTGAAATAATATTGAGGTCACAGCTTATTATTAGGCTCAGCTTCACTTAATTCAAGCAGTAAAGGATGACTCAATGTGGCCTTAGGAGATGCAGGATGAACCATCATGGCCTCCTGCTCTGGCTGCTGTTTCTGAGATGATCAAACCTAATATAAGAAACAGACATCTCCCGAAATACTGCCTGAAAACACTGAATTTAGTAACTGCGAACTGTGTGCCTGGGTTGTTTCTATCCTGTCTGTGCTAATTTCAGTCTGACAAACATTATTGTTAGCTTAGTGTTTCACTGGTGTAGACATGAATGAAACATAAAGAAACACTTGACACCTTAATCCATTCATAGTTCCTACAGTTTCTTTTCATTCCCTTTTCTATCTGCTCAGTGAATGTATAGTAAATTTTGTGCCTGTTTTATTGGACTGCCTGCTACAGCCGATGCCGCTGATTTAACTCTCACAACACTAATGAGTAGAGGGGATATATCTTTTGTCCAGAAAGCTTTCATCTCCTCTACACTGTGTTCTTACAATTCTATAATGTTTGCACCACATTAGTGGCCTTTCAGACATGTTGATCTGGGTGAGTAAGCCTGTAGTCATCCCTGCTGCTGCAAAAGTAAAGTAACATTATGTAAAGAAAGCAATCCTGTTGTGGCACGCCTGTTACAAGATCCTAGCTGTGTCAGATGTTGGCAGATTAATTAGAGGCAACTCACAGCCTTATAAACAACGAAAGATAAAAGCCCAAATAAGCTGAAAAGTGTTTGACCTTTAGTGCCTTTCTTACTTGACTTTGCTGAAGACGATGTCCACGTCAGTGAGGGTGATGTTCTTGCCATCAATCACTCCACAGTCCTTGCAGAGCTTGGACCAGTTCTTGCCGTGCATCTCCTTGCCCGTAGCGCGAGTGTCACCATGGATGGCGAAGCGCCGAAATGACTCTTCCAAAGCGGTCACTTCCACTGGTGTAGAGACGACCCCACACCACCTTCGCTTGTACCGTTAGACTCGGTTGAAAGCCTTTTGGAAGCCCGGTCTTTAGACTGTTCACTGTGCGGCCGTAAAGGGGCCGAGCCCATGTTAGGGTGCTTGGCTGTCTGGACTTTAAAGTCATCTGTGTTGTCTCTGATAGGGAATAAATACAACATAATCTGAGCATTCATGTGATGTAACGAGTATATGTCTCAGTTTACAGTTGTGGTCATATAATAGAAAGTATAGCATATTCACTGAATCTGCTCTTTTGAACCACACAACTGAATATTCAGTTGAGGTCTGTGAAGTAACACAAGTGATTCGAGCAGTCATTGGGACGTGTAAGTTCAGTTTGAGTAATGCCATTTCAATAAAGATTTCAAGGAATGGAGTTAGTCAGAATCAACAGATACTAGAGAAAAAGAGATTCAGTAACATCCTGTAAACCAAGCAGGAAGGGGATATTTGGCAGTAATAATCTGATCTAATCCTGTTCTCCAAGACTTGCCATGGACAAGCTCACTGACAGAAAGTTCCCAGTGCGTCATGCCTTACAGTCAAGACGCAGCTTGCCAGTTCATCTGTGGCTGTCCCTTTTTGTTCAGCACTTCTGTGTCACAGGCAAGATTAGACTCTCTAAAGGTGTGCTTCTGTGCTCACGCTGCCTGTGAATGGGCAGATGTTTAACGTCTTCTGCCACAGACCGGCAAAAAACATAAATAGATCTCTTGAGGAATTCAAAAGGCACACAAACCATGAACCTAGAGAACAGAGGGGTATTTGAACAAACACACAAAATGTGAAGCGAGGGCTTGGATATTGTAGTTGACCTCTAAAACTTACTTCTGGTCTGCCATGCTTGTGCGGGAATTTGGTTCCTTCTGTGCAGTACTTGGATTAGCTGACTTTTGTTTTCTCTTTGTGCTGTGGAAAAGATAAGAATGGAGGTGAGACACTATGAGAGGATGTGACTGCACATAATGCGAGTGCCACAGAGTGAAGAAAACAAAGCAATTAATGCAGCACTATCACTCTTTAATCATGCCCCAATAAAAACACAATTATTTATGACATGTCTAATCCCGTCTGACACACACACACAGCTACATTTAAGGAAAACCTTAAAAATGGAATGAATAATAACCACAATTTCAAAACAGACAAGATCAAAATTAATTTCTAGCACATTCCTTCCTGATAACGTCTCTATGTTAATTATTGTTTGTTGTGACACATCTTTGAAGGCTGGGGTTGTGCAACGAGCAAAGACTTTGTTTCTTATTCTTGCTAAAGATGATTTGCCTCGGTCTGAGTTGAGGGATTCCCCTCTAAACACATCATCATCCTGATTTGCTTCTCTTCATAAAGAGCAGCAACTCCTCAACTCAGCCTCCCATCTGAACCACATCTGGAGTGCTTACCTTAGTCATTATTCATTAAGTAAGATGCAAGAAAATCAAATCACTGCCATGTAAAATCGTAAAAAAAAAAGCCCTATTGGTATTTCTATTAAGATAATACAACCCTGAACTATATTTGTAGATGATGACGGTGCTCTGCTCACCTTTCAGCTGTTCCCATACTCAGCTCGGCATCCTTAAGGGACATGTGTTGCCTTGGCAAAGTACACTAAAAAAAAAAAACCCTATTGGTATTTCTATTAAGATAATACAACCCTGAACTATATTTGTAGATGATGACGGTGCTCTGCTCACCTTTCAGCTGTTCCCATACTCAGCTCAGCATCCTTAAAGGACATGTGTTGCCTTGGCAAAGTACACTAAAACTATATTAGAGTAAGTAATCGCACTTGCTGTGGTTTAAACAGACACAAACAAGATGCAAACCGGAGAGAGATGCTGCGTCCCGTGGACCAAACCGTCTGCTCCAGCTAGAAAAGTTTCAAGTAAGTCCCTCAAGCCGCCAGTAAAGTGCTTTCACTCACCCCCAGTGGCACCGCGTAAAGTGGAGTGGCTTGTTTCCACGACCCCCGTAGCCAACAATTGCAAATGTGACCTTGCCAAGTGGAGTCGACACTTAAATTGGTACAAAAGTTCCAAGATTGACACAGCATAAAGCCATTATAATCGGGATGTCAATTCTTATGGGGAAAAAAGAAGAGATTATTACTGTCTATGAATAATGGCATTCAGAGTAACAGACACTGGGAGGCCATTGTCCAATAGTAGTGGCTTCTCTGTCTGACCCATGCCCATTTCTTCACACATACAGACATGGCGACATCGCAGAGTACCACTATTGATGGCAGGGGTTTTGCAGTCATATGTCATCGAGGACTCAGGCCAACATAATCCAGATAGAGGTTGTTGAACCCTCAAACTTTCATACATGTCAAATATATTTGCATATCACCACGAAGGAGTTCAGTTGTTCATGGGAAATCAAAATCCATTTCCATTTAATATACTATGCAGTCTTTGTAACTGTGCCATACTTGGGAATAGGACAGGGTTAAAAAAAAAACATCTCCATATATCAATGAGTTCTTAAAATCCTATGACTGATCTTTGTATCTGATTGTCATATAACTAATACAACCACATCTAGAGCTGCAACTTAAGATTACTTTAAATACTGAAAAAAAGAAATGTGTGTACAATGTCTGCCACAGTTTCCCAGACCCAAAGGTGTCTTACTTGATGTCGTTGTACATGCTTTTTATTATCTCATTAGTCCAATACCCAAAAGATTAGTTATACTGTCATTAATAAAGGTGAAATGTTTGAGGTGATAGAAAACAGGGAAGCTGCACATTGTCACATTAGAGAAGCTGGAACCATGTTTGGCATTTTTTTCTTGAGAAATGACTCTAATGATTCATTGATTATTGGAATTATTTGAATACTGATATATTCTTTCTTTTGATGGAATTGATCGAAAAAGTGTTTCAGCTCTAATCACATCACACTCTCTTTAGATCTTCATACATATTGGGATTTTTTATCGAAGTAGTTACACAATCATCAAGAAGGGTTTACTATACAAATTGTGATTTGATGTTGTTACAATTAATAACCATGGAAACATGAACAAGAGTTAAATCTGCTTTGTGCTTTTGTGTGATGTAGGTTTCGATGTTCTCCGGTTCAGTTTTATGCAGTAGCTTCCTGTAATGCCCACATGAGGTTCTATCAATATTACCTTTAGTTTCAGTGGGGATCCACATCCTTTCGAACAGAGTAGCTACTTGCTGTGTGTTTTCCTTTGTGCTTCAGTGCAACTGCAAAATCGATGTGAAACAAAGGATTCATTTTACTCTTCTCCTCCAATTTATAGTCAGTAGCTTCAAGTGCTTGAGTCCTCAGTACAACAAGCCTCCTCAAACCACATCATGTTGAATGAGAGAGAGGTCATTAACGCTGCACCCGGTTAAGCACGCGAAGTAGAACACGTACTGAGATGAGGGGAAATGTAGTACTTTGACAGATTTTAACAGTAACAACAGTATGGAGCACATTTAGTAGAGTACAGCTCTACCTTACCAAAGGGGTGTTTTTGCCTGAATTTCTACTCTGATATATACACAAATTAGAAAAAATCCACCATCATGTTAAAACTGTTTTGTCCTGTGCCTTTTTTTCTGCTCCACTTTGCCACATACAAATGAGAAACGATTTGGTTAAGGGCAGATCTCCAGAGACAAATCTGTGGCTGGATGACAGCATGCTTACATACACTCGCCTTCTGGCAACACACTGCACAGATGAGTGCTTTAACTATAAATTGACCCATTTTGAACCGCATCTATTCATAGCAACAATACGCGGCCATGGCTGGAACATTCTATTCATTCTCAAGGGAGGAGATCAGCTAGTAGACAGTTTGAAATACCAAAAAACTAAAAAAAAAAAGTGTTTAACTGTTTGGCAGATGGCGTTTAACTCACAAAATGATGACACTGTTGTCAGAGTGATGTGATGTGTGTGTGTGTGAGGGAGAGAGAGAGAGAAAGAGAGAGAGAGTAACCTACTCCAACATCATACCATCGTGGTGAGTGGGCATGCAGAGATCCCATCTGCTTTCTATCTCGATCAGTGTCCTTTCCAGGCTGCTGCTCTGGAATGTGACAGTGTCACTCAATGAAAACTGAATAAAAACAAGACTAATTTCCATCTACAGTATGCCGTGTCTGCCAGCTTTGTGACAACTCCTCTGCACCATAAACCTCAGTGAAACACATCAGTGGGCCAAAGTGCTGAAAATGGCAAAAATGTTCAAACTCTCTAAATTTGAGAATTTATTTGTACTATATGTCATATTTTGGGGGATTTGGAATGTTTGTCAGACAAAACAAGAAATTTGGTGAGCTCATCCTGCTCTCAATAAAACAGTGATGGGCATTTTAATTTTTCTGATGTTCTATAGACCAAATGACTGACTGATTTATAAAAAGAATAACCTGCATATTAACAATAATGTTGCTGAGAGTGACATATTCCTTCGTGACAATGCACACAGACTGTTTATTTTGATTAAGTCCCACGTAAACCATTCTGGAGGGGTTAATGGTGGTTTAATATGTGTACCATGTATTCTCAGTGTCCCCAGTTCAATTCCAGCAACCAGTTAGTGTCAGTCTTTTCAACAAGATTACCTGATAATAAAAGAATTATTGAAGCTCTATCCTTTAACATGGTCCTCAAGATTGTTTCAGGATTGTACCACCTGAGACCACTAAATACAACCTCTTAACCATTTCCCAGTTTGGCCACAATCCCCCACCATCACGCTCCGCCCAAAGACACAAGAAGAGAGGGCATGACATCAGCGTGCCGCAGCCCGGGTCTGAGGTCACCACCACGCTGTCTCTGTCAGTCCTCGCCTCCTTAAACTCTTTAACTGCTCTGTGAGTCAAAGATCTTGGCAAGCATGGTGCAGTAGAAAAACAGAATGTTTGAAACAAGCTACAGTGGTTATTGTTGGCAGCAACAGCAAGCCAAATAGAGGTATAAGGCAGAGTAAAGAAAGCCCAGGGGTCCTTATGCAACCCCACATTTGTGAGGGATACGTGATGCCAGAGACAGCACAAGTGTCCCTGACATGGCTCAGATGGAGAGAGGCCTGTTGAGCCGGCAGCAAATTGAGTAGAGTCTGCTTAAAGATTTTTAAAGGCCACACTGTGTTGTATAATGTCTCACTTAATTAATTACAATGACTCTTTTTTAGAGCCTTTGTAATGTCATGGAAATGCCATCTCATGTCTCATGTCCATCTCAATGGCAGCTAATTTCGAGGTCGGCGCTAATAAATACTTCTCCCTTTGCTGTCACGTCGTACACAACAACACTGCCAGACTACAACACTTCAGTTTGCCCAAAAAGCATTCGCTTTATTTTGTAAACGTGAGCTGAGTTTGAGTCATCACAAACAAAAAATGGGTAATTTGCACTCTGAGGTTAATTGTTTGTGACAGAACCCAAAGGCTCTGGGGCCGGTGCAATGAAAGCTAGAGTGGTGAAATCTGGGACGAGCTCACTGACTGTGTCTTCTTCTCAAGCATATCTAATTCAACCTATGGGGGAGCTACAAACCCATTCACAGAGAGGAAATAAACATGCGGCCTTCCTCAGGTGTGCTACATCTACCTCACAAAATAATGCATAAATGGCTTCTTTTCTACTGGAAACCAGTGTCCAAACTGAATACAAGTCTAAATTATTATTTTCCAATTAAACAATCAATACAATGCAGTAATGTGATTACATAAAATTAATTTCAATTTGCCTCCTGTTACTCTATTAATTAGCCTTAAGAGCTGGATTCAGAAAATCAGGAAGATAATAAAAGAGGGCCCACATCTTTTTTTTTCTTTTCTTTTTAATGCATAATTATGTAACTACCCACAGCCAACCCAACAGCTTGGCATGAAGGCTGCAGCCACAGGCCAAATGAATTGTCAATCACTCTTTTTAACCAATAACGGTGCTTATTGGAGAAACCATCGCTCTGGCTCTCATCGAGCCCACGTTCAAAAGATAAACAGAGGAGGGGAAAGGCTCATGTTTATGTTAGCGGACATGGTTGCAGCTGCTGGCTGGTTAGAGCAGTGCGTGTGTGCGAAAAAATGTTACATAAACTTGCAAACGCCAGATTCACACAGAGTCCACGTGATGGCTTTGTTGTTGTCATGTAGGTAAAAACAAACAAACAAACAAACAAACAAAAACCTTCATATTTTCCTCAAGTGTGGGCAAAGCATGCTGCCACACGTCGTCTCAGAGTAAACAGGGCTTTATGTTGCAATTTGAGCAAAAAGAAGAAATAAATAAAAAGCGCGCATGGACGTGAAAGCTAAACAAAAAGCACCTTCACGAATCAGATGAGTGCGTGCAGGCATGCCGTCATCGGGATCTCTTCATTTCTCATATAGCGAAAACATGCAGGTCTTTGCCATGGGGACCAAACACAGTCCCACAGTCTGTCTAACAATAACAACAACGAATCAATAATCCGCTTTTAATCACCTGGCGTCGCGATCCTCCACCCTCCTCGTCAGGTTCACAGGACCATCGCTGCGCGTCGCGGAGCCTCGAAGTGGTTTTCCTCCCCGCTGCTGCCTCAGACTCGAGTCCTCTCGGTGGCTTCGGTCCCTGCGAGATGCTGAAGAGAAACCAGCCCGCTGATTGGCTGCCGCGCCGAGCGACGACCTGTTTTTCTTCTCGCCGTCTCGTCGTTGCGCGCCGATGATGGAGCGGCGGCGCTCAGAGACGAGCGGCCGGAGCCCCGAGCATCCCCCGGTGGTTTGAGAGGACGTGAGCAAGGGTGCAACGTCGGTGCGGCTTCGTGCAGAAAACAGCCGCCGTGTGCGATCAAGAGCCACAAAGAAGGGAAACGCACCAGAGAGGACGATGGTCACACACAGTGGCAATAAAAATATATTTGATGCATTTGGGTGTCTTGATGTGCCGAACTGACTCCAGCGACTACACTTTATTTAATCATCTATTGCTTGAACAACTACTTTACATCCTCTCTATAAAAAAAAACAAAACAAAAAAAAAAAAACCGCTCATCTCTCCTCCAAGGCAGCCCTCTCTGATGTCCAGTGCACTAATGTGTTATACAACCAGTAGCATTATGTAAGCTCCAGGCCTGTTGATGGTTCATGATATAGTGGGACCGAGCTCTTACATGCACGAGTCAAAGGCAGGGGGAAGTGGTGAAAACACGCCTGCCAGTGAGCTAAAGAAAGGACCGAGAATAGTGATAGAGATCATGGCGATGAAAGCGGCCTGCACCGACTGTGATCACTAGATTACATAACAGTCCATCTCAAGCAGTCTTCATTTGCAGCCACTGTGTGGTTAAGAGCAGCCTCTACTGTCGAATTGAGTTAAAACAGTTGCCAAAATGTGTGAAATCACTCCCCCACTAAAGACACTGTGCATGAAAAGAACAACAAAAAAAGAAAAAATCTCAGGTTGGACTGAAAATATGGCATCCCGTCCCAGTCAAAGAAATATCCTGTAGATTTATGCTCACAAGGCTCAGTTTCATTAAGCAAGATTCATCTGAATCAGGCTGCTGCTTTAGGAGCTTCTCAGGAATGTCTCCTTCAAGGGAAAATAATAAAGTCAAGGGCAAAGCATTCATATATACAAACAACTTGTTTAGTTTTGCCATTACAATATGGATGTTTGGTCTTACTATTACGATAATAATTATATCATATGATTATAATTCTGTTAACTGATAGAGGCTTCAGTCTTTTGGTGTTGCATGCAGATACTTTTGCAAACAATAAAAATGATAAAGCAGTGCTGTTTATATTCAGGGATTGACAAGGAATGAAAATTGCCCTGGACTATGACCTCATCTCTGATCACAAAACAGTGGTGGGAAGCAAACAAGGACATTTTCTCAAGTGCTCTATTTGACAAATTTGAGGTCATTGTACTTTAGTGCAGTATTTTCTTATTATGTGACTTTCTACTTCGATTCCTGTACTTTTTACTTAACTACACTTATTTGATAGCTTTAGATTCTGAACTTTACAAATTACATATGACAAAGTACAGCTGAGAATGACGATGGTCACTTGGTTGATGGAAAACTGATTGGCAAGTGTTTTGATAACTGATCTTGGTCACTGGTGATTTTTCATACTAAAACATGAATAGTTACAGCTTTTTCCCCTTTTCATTATTTTGATTTATTTTTAATTTATTTTTTAATTGAAAATTGAAAATGTGTCAAAAGAATCATTGTGAAGGTGTCACTTTAGGCTCTGAAAATGTGGTTGCATTTGTCAACATTTTCAGAGTTTTTACAAACCAAACTCAGTCAATTAATGGAGAAAAAAACAGCAAATCAACTGTAACATCCTTCTTTTACATCAGTGCATGAGCAATGATAATCTGATGATATAATATATATTATGATACTTATACTTAACATTATTATATTTGATTAGATAGTTAGAGATAACAATATAAAACAATAAAGTCATATTAGAGGTGGTTCACATCACAATCAGTCCACTCTGAAACAGTTACTGTGAAAGAAATAAAACAAAACTGTGGAAGAAATTTGAAAAACACTTTAACTTCCACTCAAACACACCATTGTTTCCTGTTGCCACCAAGTGACAGCAGTCAAAACTCAGACAACACTTGAATTAGCTGCTACAATCCCTGTCAAATTCTTGAATAAAAACGATGCGTACATTTGTCGACACAGAGAACAAAACATATGTATGGGATTACTCACTGAGCACACATTGTTCTTGAGTGAGACAGCTGGCCTGAATCATACAAATATCACAAGCAGTGACTGTCTGTTGGACCTGCAAAAAGGACAATTTAAAAAAAAAAAAAAAAAAAAGTCAATGAAGACTTTCAGTAGACATGTCACACAGTAGAATAAAAAAATAAAATACATATATCCCACCTCATCATTGAAATAACTATTTCAGCAGCGGCTCAATTCTATGACCCAGGGCCATCAAAACATCCTGCTTGGTAGCTGCGAGCTTAAAAGCCTCCAGGTGCCGTTGAGCTGAAGTACTGCAGAGCTTGATCTTGATTCAAGCTGTACTGAAAACAGTAGCAGCAACATGGTGGACAGTTCTTGTAAGATGAGTCATTCTTGTGCACCATTTCCAACTCGTTCTTTGTTCGCTTCAGGCCTATCCTCCATAGTCCTGGTTCTGTATTCTTCACATTCTCATCTTTTAAATCTAATCCTCTTCCCAGAAACACATGTGATCTTGCCCTCCCGTTTGGCCATGTATTGCCCTGTTATCAAATTGGTTTGTTATGTGTGTTCCAGGCACAGTCTTCTTCCTGTTGGTCTACTGAACGTATCTGCTAGGCCTACACATCTTTTGCTGTTTCTCTATAGTCTCAACTGTATGATTAGCAGTCAGGATATCCACTTTTCACTTGCCTATATTTTTAGGTGACAAATGCTTCCCCAGATGCAGCCTTTTGCATTCATCTGTGCAATAGTGTTTTTTTTCTTGTTATCTTATGTGAAATGAAACAGAAATAATACATCAACACACGGAGGCCTTTTATGGACTTCCATTTACAGACACCCTCCTCTGAAAAACCTGCAAAATAGTGCCACTGTGTGGTCAAGTAGGAGAGGACAAAAATGGAGCGAACGTGAAAATTGTAATAGTAAATTCATATTCTTTACTATCAAATTTAGCTAACACGGTCAATGAACAATGCCAGCTTTATGACATAAAAAAAAAACAACAACAAAAACAGTTTATAAAACAGGAAAAAAAGTGCTGCCTCCTTTTTCAAGCTAGTATCTGCTGCACTACTTTCAGTTAGAGTTTCCCATGCAGGGTTCTCTCTTTGGTCATTGGGTAAAAAGATGAGATGCTTAAATATTACCATCGGTATAGTACTCGATACCCATCTGGCTTGAAATATGAAAAGTAAACTCCAGTAACATATTTCAGGAAAGTGAGAAAATCCATCCATCTATCTCAGCCGCAACAGAGGCTGACCTGGAAGTGGGGCTGGACTTTGGCTCTCCATACAAGTCAGTGATAAAACAATGCTTTAAATAATTCAACTGTCGTCATAAAACACACGGTGTAGATAAAAAGGAACAAAACACACTAACAGCTTGACAGTTATTCAGACTGCATGTAAAATGTCCATTCAACAAAAAAAACAAAACACAAAAAATGTTCCAAGATGTGCATTTAACGGTGGTCTCAAGTCTAAGATGTCCTCTGTCCTCATCAACTGAGGGTCCTTAGTTACGTGGCTCAGTTTCATGAAGCATATTTTCAAAGTAAATAGTTCCTCAGAGCAGCATATCCTGATGCACCGCCATTGGTTATGGCGAGCTATCATCTGGAGCCATGATGGAGCTGCCCAGTGGGTCCTGCACTCCAGGAACACCACCAACAGACTTCACACTGGTGCTCTTAGCCTCTTGATCAGTATCAGGCTTCCAGCGTTTGATGTCACTCATAGATATTTCCCCTTTCAGACACAGGAAACAAAAAGATGTTCTTTGTTAAGCCATATTAATAGTTATCTATTAAATAATAAAAGTTATCTGACAATAATCTGCCTGTAGTGGATTTGTATGCATACTTTATTAATCATTAATTCACACTAAGTGATCACACAAACAGGAACCCTTGTATACTGTGATGCAGTCTTAACAGTCCTGTTCTAAATGATGTGAAACCTTTCCTAATGTTTGTGTTATATGGTGAGACATTTTTTATATTTTTCTTGTATTTCATATTGTAAATGAGGTCTCAACAAAGAAATGTATACAGTTGTGATACCTACTTTCTTCGTTCTCTGTGGGATTTTCTGTGCCATAATGGAAACTGTTCTCCTTTTCTGATGATTTCGTAAAGTTTTCCAGCTAGACCAAAACAGGTTTTTAATGCAGCATTACCAATTTGATGCAAGTAAAATCATTCATTCAAAAGGAGACATGCTTACCTCGGTGCATATAGACTCTGAGAATCGGCTTGTCAGCGGGCCCTTGTCGTCAAATTTGCAGGTACTGCAGGGAAAGCACAGCACATTAATAATCCTTCTCTACAAAATTAGTTTTAATAATAGTAATACCAACAACTAGAAGGACTTGGGTTTTACCTTGAACTCTGTGATAAGGCTGGCTCACAGTCAATTGAGCTCCCCTGATTCTTTGTGTAAAAAAAAATATATATATATAAATATAAATTACTCATATGTCAGAATGAACAAGTGACTATAGGTGGGAGGCAAAAGACAGGCCTTACCTGTGGGGCCTTGTTAATGACTTTGGCATCATGTGGGTTTCCTGCTTCAGCGTCTCGGTTTCTGGCTTCTTTTTGCCGCTGCATCTTTACATAATCATACGTGCTTATGCCTTTATAAACTGTAAAGCCAAGAAGAGGACACCAGAGGAACATGGTCAGCATTAATGACTGGACGAGGGAGATCAAATGTCCTGAAGATTGTGACTCACAGAGGTAAAAGTGGAAACCTAGCAGATGGCCGAGCAGCAGCAGGCAGATGATGCTCAGCATGACCGTTATGAAGGCTAATATAAGGAGACCAGCTGAACTAGTCTGTATGGGCGCTAAGGGTAAAAACACCAGCCAGGTGCTATTCCCCAGCATTCCTATAGAAAGGAGGACAACATGGATACAGCTTTAATGATGCAGTTCAATAAAAATGCTGCCCAAGCAGTCAGATAAAGAAGGCTCAATATTATGGCGACTCACTGTCAAATTGTGGGGCAGTCCGTAGGCTGTGTGGATTCAGGTAATGCTGAATAAATATGAACAGGATGACAGCAACCAGCAGGAAGACGCCTAGCGTAGCAGAGCACAGTGCCACGAAGAAGCACCTTGGAGGCAAAATGCACCTGGTGTTCATTTATATCATGTTTATTTGTATCATGTTCCACATTTCATTTGCACACCAACCATGAAGCGAGATACAGGAAGCACATTCGATCATCCAAGGGTTCGTCTTACCAGTAGTTCCTGCCACCCACGCAGGTGTTCAGCCATTTGCAGTGGTGATCAAAGTCTTCCACGCACTTGTTGCAAACACCGCAGTGTTTTACTTTGGGACCACTGTGTGAAGATTGATAATGCTGACAGTGTTAAACACAACTTTTTCACGATTGACAAATTACATTCATATTAACTTAAAAATTCAACAGAGACCACTGCTTTGGATACATACACCTTGACATCACATAAGTAACAGCGTAAGTCCTGGATGACATGCGTTTGCTTTGTCCGGTCAAATAGCGGCACTGGACTGGAATAGCTCTGTTTGGCCCTCACACTGGCATCTGCTGGATCTATAGTCACAGCAGCAATGTGGGTGAAAAAGTGCACAATAAATGTTATGGCCATCAGCTGTACAACAGGAGTCAAGGAAAATAGAAATAATGCCAGCGAAACACTGCAACAAGTGATAAATGTGCAATAAGGTGCTGAATTATAAGAGGCACAAGTACATGTGAACGAGAGACTGCAAACTGTTGCACACAAATGGTTCTTTTGTGTGAGAAATAAAGTCAATTCTGAAGAAATCAACTGTTCTTACGGCCGACTGAAGCTGCAGTTAAATAAACCAGTGTTGACATCATGCAGGATTCACCATGTGACAAAAACACTACTGATAATGTATTTCGGGCTTCATAGAGGCTACAGAAACAGAGACAGAGTAACGTCTGGTGTGACTGGAGCCCATACACACAGCCCACACAAGAATATCTTTGTCTCGTCCAGCAGCTCCAACAAAACCGTAGCAGAGACTAATGTTTGCTCCATATTCAAATCTGAAAGACCCATTGCTGCACACTTAGTCGGCTACAATGACAATAAGGCTGCAGCTGTGTGTTAAAAGATACAGCATAGACCACATGGTTCCACGGCGGAGGCAGAAGAGGGATATAGATGCCAAAGCTGACCACAGCGAGGTAGCAGTACAGCAGCCAGCAGACCACCTGGAAAGCCTGAGGCGGCCACGACCAGCCATTCATCCTGGGAGGCTTGGAGGGGACCAGCTCGTTTCTGCTGCTGCTGCTGCCGCCGCCGCCGCCACGCATGGGAGACGTGCGCCTCAGCCTCTGACTGAAGCAGTTCATCTGGGCGGCACAAGAAGAGGAGGTGAACAGACACAGACAGTCAGAGAGAGGAGAGCACATCTTCAAACATCTATCCACACATTACATGTGCACACACACACACACACACACAAGTATCTGGCAGACTGTGGCCGACATTTGCTGGGGAAATGAGTTAGGAAAATGAGTTGAGCATAATGATAGTGACTGTTCACCCATTACAGACCTACACTCAAGACTGCATTGTTGTAGCTGGGCGTGCCTGGCACACTGGCAACTAATACAACGGCCTGAGAAATATCATAAACACCAGTAATTGTGTCAACAAAATCTGAACATTATAACCTTCATGAAGGTAGGATTTACTGCCATGCTGCAGTATTAAACTTGCATTGGTTTTAGTTAATTAATAAACTGGCAGCTTGTGTATTATCCCTCACCAGTCTTAACACATGACAGTGGGTCCACTGGAAATAAATAACAAAGGAGGAAACAGCTGATCCAGAGTTAAAGACTAACAGAAAACGCAACATCCCTTTCTTCGCAATTCCTAGTAATCACATGTTTTGCTCTCGGCCTTATGCCTGACACTCTGGCCGTGCTGCAAGTTCTCCAGATCGGCCACAAAACCTGCAAACAGTGATCAATTTACGGGCTGCAAATCAAGCAGACCAATTCAAATGTAGCTTTTTTTTTTCTCACCAGTGCACATTGTTGCCATGTAAAGATGTAATAAAACCCCCCGGCCACTATCTCACACTGAGTCAAAGGTGATCTGCTTTAAGTCATCCCGCAGTTTGTGTTTAATTGCTAAACAACCCGCTTCAGTTATTTACTTATTTTTATTCTAACGCCTTATAATATGATAATAAACGACAAAGCCACGCCAACAGTCTCCTGTAGGAAGACGTACCTGTGGAAAGTTTTAATCCTTGAGAGATCACTTACTTTTGCCGATGAAAGACAGATCATAAAATTAAAAAGAAACAAGACGCTCCGGCTCAGATGCAGGCGCAGATTTCCATCGCTTCATGTCCCATAATTAGTCAGTCGGCCGTGCAAGTGCTTCAATAAGTAAAATCACATGACGGAAAAAAAGACACTAAAAATACTTTTTTTAAAAAACGGTAAAAAAAAAAGGAGCGTGATCACTGATAAAAGCTCAAATGTCCTCGGATTTGTGTCACCGAGAGACGAGAGTCAGAAGTTGGAGATTCAACTCACTCAGCAGGTCGTCGCAGCGCCATGGAAACTGTGCTGCTGCGCATGCGCACGGCGGCTCTCTCTAAGATACCCTTTGTGTGATGTGTGCGGCCCGAAGAACAGATCACACCGAGCTCAGTCATTTCAGTGAGAATATGAGAATATGAGCGCCTCACATAAATAGCCAGTGCTCCACTCCAATGAGAGCGAGAGGGAACTGCAAGCAAGAGATACGACACTTCTGCTTTCAAAAATAAAGCCCTTTTTACATCTCAAGTTTATCAGGTTAAAATGATACTGAATGTAAATGTATACCGCACGCACATTGCTGTACTCTCACTTCCCTGTTGTGTCACACATTGTTTGAGACATTCTATAATGTCAAGCGCTGCTCAATTTAAATCCGCAGACTCAGCAGTGCATCTTTACTGCAGCCAGACGAATCTTACAACATCCTTTTACTCAGGATTGCAAAACATTTGTAGAGTATCTAGAGTATCGCTAGAAGACAGATCCCACATTTGCAGCTGCTCCCACAGTGTGTCTAAGTACACTTAGGCGTTGTACTTCCTCACTGAACCACACACATTTACAAATACAGGTGCAATCATTTATTTTGAAGTGTTGCACTCATACAAAAACATACAATTACATTAAAAAGAAGTCTGTACAATCATATTCAATCTTTAAAACAGGTCAGACGCTGCTGCTGCCTTCACAGTGTTTAAACAGTCCGAGTACCCAGTGCTGTTAACACCAGGATAACAAAATGGCAGTGTGTGTGTGGTCAGCTGTTGGCTGTGCTCTCTGGTTCCGGAGACTGCAGAAACTCGTAGGGATCGTGAACCATCTCAGACTGGTCGCCAACGCCCAGGTGTGAAGGGCTCCCTGTGGATAAAGGAAAATATAGTTGTTATGTTCCACTTCTTTTACCATTCTGTGGAAAACAATGAAATTACACTTTCTATATTGGCTAGTGACAATAACATATCTGATAAAATAAAACTGTCTTAATCTTACTGCGGATACCTAGGTGGTGCTGGTCCCTCTCTGAAGCATTAGAGAGAGAAGACAGGTTAGATGAGGGTCTCGATCCGACTCTGTCGACCTGAGCCTCCTGGAACTCCTGCAGGAGTTTGTCTGCATCGTCAAAGTGCTGCTGGCTCTCCTCGTTCCCCGGCTCTTTTTTCACTGTTTTACCTGATGAAGAAAGAAGGAAGGTATGATCATTGTAGGGATGTAGAACAAAAAGAAAAGCACAAACCTTTCTTGTAGGGTTCCGGCTTGCCTGTTCAGTCTATACTAGTTTTAGGAAACAGCATTTCAAGGATGTTTTTATGGATAAAGATGGTCGATCCACATCCAAAGCTTAAGAGAGTCATACATCAAATCTAACATTTTTGCAAGTAGTTTGCATGTTGAAAATGAAATAAAAGCTCTGCCTGAGAATTTTAATAGGATTAAGGCATTAACATGGCTGTAATGCCCTTCCACTCTTCGACTTGTCTAATTCTCTACTCTTTCAGCGACTCCAGGCCTTATAATATTAACATAATACAAGCTTTCATCAACTCCACCATACACAGCTTACAACCTTAAGTAGGTTAGGACTGGATTATTTGCGTTGATGTAAATGCAGCTACTCGGAGTGCTGATGAGGACAATCACCTAGTGAGTTGAGCATTGATATATCCAGAGACATATCAGGATAGTTCTTCATTGACATGAAGTCCAGGACTGAGCCACTCTCTCCCAGGCCAGTGCCGTCCGCCATCTGAACCAAAAAATACACAGCCTCAATCAGACAGTCGAGCAAATCTTCAAACATTCTGTCACTTTAAACAGCAACGGCATCATACCTGCATGTCACAGATGTTGGATTTGGTTTCATCAGGTTTCAGCATCATGTTTCTTTTCTGAAACGTAAAATACACATCTTATACATGACAGCCTACCACAGAGAGAATTGTGGTAATTCGTGCAATTCAGTAAATTGCTGTTAACTAAGCACAAGTCAGATACCTGTCGGATTTGACTGGCAGCTTTAACGTGATCTCCTGCGGTCATCTTGTCCAGAAGCCCGTCGACCCAATGCTTCGTGACATTTCCACAGCCCTTGACGAACTCCTGTATGCTTTAGGTGAAAGTAAACACATTATGAGCTGAAAACAGGTACTTTTTTTTGCTCCAGCAGAAGATATTAAGTTTTTAAACCTATGAAAAGTTACCTCAGCGCACATTGCACCCCTGTGTCATCTCCATAGGCTGAGTAGAGCATGTCCACCTCATCGGGCAACAGATCGGGAAAGATGGTGTTCTTCTGAAGTGTCTGAATGTTGTATGCACTGCTGAGAAACGTTACTACACGGAGCGAGAAAAGAGTTTATGGAGATTACAGGTCATAGATATTGTGGCAATTTTTAGTAACTGTTACCAACAAAAGTACACTGCATTACATACCTTTGTGTCTCCTGTCGTCTTTGAAACCCAAGGTTGTTAATCCAGGCAGGAGCTTATTTGACAGAGAACTCAGGTCCACTTTATGGGTTTCCTCTTCTGCCAAAAAACAATTTCTTATGTATCATATATTATTCTAATCTAGTGCAGATCTTGTGTGAACATAGGGTTTTGAAAGATAACAAACCTTCTGCGTCAGGATCAAGCTGATTTACAACATTATATATAAGAGAACCGTCTGCCTCTTTACGCAAGTAGCCCATCTGAAAATACGAGACAGAGAAAATATATTAAATACAAACTACACTGACCATAAGTAAATCTCACTATTACTATTACTTTACTTCTACTGCTTCAGCAGCATATCACTGTCAAGTCAAACTGTGGAAAATTACTTTACTTTATCACTGTCATTTTATTTGAAAAAACAGAAACATTCTGTAAACATTATGTATGAATGAACACTTATATACATTAAGTAAAGTGGGAAACCTTTGAGTTGGGCATGTAACGGTTTATCCGATCCCGAGCTTCATCTGCAGAGTGTTCAACAAGTGCCAGGACATGTTCCTCTGCTGTACTGTCAGTCAAGCTGCAAGCATTTCCCTCTGGTTCATACAGGTAACTGTATTAACAGAAGTGACAGTGTTATGAGTTCATTATACAGACAGCGTTCTGACTCACCAACAGCAAACACTCAGGACTCTCCTACTGGCCTTTCTGACTATATTTTAAACCTTGTGTGTATACAAAAGGTCACACTTAATCTATATACAATGAGAAATGATAAATAAAATACCTGATGACTTCCTTCATGTCTTTGACTGGTTTCTTAGACTTCTTAGCGGATTCCACCGGCATGGGGATTATCTCTGGAGGAGGTATGTCAGCTGCAAGATCTTCATCTCCCAAAATGGCCGCCTGCTGGGTGTAGTCCATATCCTGCATGAAAGACATGCTGCGCTTCAGGGCCAACAGCCGCTCCTGTAAAAAGGGAAGAGCGGCAACACTTAACTCCTTTGCTAGCAATGCATAGATAAGATACGAAAATGGAGTATAAAGGAACAGTATATACCATTCTTGATGATTACAAGGATGTTTTAAAGGTGAGACCCATCATAAAAAAAACATGTATTATTTGCTGGTTCAGATTTGACAACACTGTCATATCAGATCATAAAGAGTTTAATTTCTAATGCCAGCAAGTGACAATCTTTGAACTTGGTCAGCTGACATCGACATTAGTGACTGACTTGTTTGGGTTACTACATTCTTCTGAGCTTTATTTGTATGAGGGGCTCACACTGCTCAGCTGCAGGGAAAATGTCATAGTGATTTGAATATATTCCATTATTCACTGTGGAGCAGTGCAACGACTGCTGACATCATTACTGCAGTCTGTCTTTCTGCTGTTCATCTCAAACTTATTCAAGCAGGCAAAATAAAACTAAACTGCGCAGTTTACTGAAATTTATTTTATGACACAAAGAAAGTTTCTCATTCATATGCTGACACATTACACTGACAATTTGATCTATTCCTTTAAGTATTAAGTTGAAGTCAAAATGCCCATCTGTAGTGAAACATTGCTTGTAAAAATATAACATCAAAAGTGGATCAAAAGGAGGTGAAACACTAATAGAAGCGTCTCAGTATGTGACTTCAGTGAAGTTGAACCACAGAACAGATAATGTCAACAAAGTTGGTATAAATGCTTAAGATGGATGGCTTACAAAAAAGAGATTTCTTTATTTTTATTTCTTTTCTCCTTACCTTACTCATCATCTTGAATCCTGTATGGAGCAGTTTCTTGGCGGCCTTGTAATAGACCGTCTCTGGCCGGTTGTACACCATGGCATTGTCACACATCAGTTTAAAGTCCGCCTGAAGGCCAAAAAACAATCAGCCAGATATGAGGGCAGAGTCTCATAAACACAGACTGTCTTATGCTGTCAAAGGAAACACATATTCATCATCCCAACTATTTCTTTGTGTTGAAAAGTATCCTCACCTTAAATTCTGTTACTGTGTTGTACTCATTGTTTCTGATCTTGTCTTTCATGGTGCTAAAGTCCATAGGATGTTTGATGATCACTGAGTAACCGGGAGCGATCGCATCTGTTACTGGAAATGAGAAGAATCCATGGGGGTCTTTCCTAGAAGGATGAGTGATGTGATGTTATTAAGTACAGCATCAAACTTTGGATTTGTTTAGACGCGTCTTTCTGAATGAAGATGTTCTCATCTGATGACGCCAGGACTCATTATCTCTCAGGTCAATAGGATCAATATGAATGGATCTTGCTCGTGTTGTGATTTGATGAACTAAGTGTGGTTTGAATTATGTTTGGTAAGATGTTGATGGCAATCTTTGGATAATACCTTAGCAAAGCCACACAAAACGTTTCTTCCACAAATAGACTTACCTTCCATTCTTCAACAGAACAGTGTATAATAAGAGCTCCACTCAAAATAATAAAATGAATAAAAAGATCAAAGTAAAGAGCAAAGCAAAGTCCATAGAGGCAGCGATGTTCATTGTTCCCTGTAATATTTAGCATGTAGGTGTAGCATGGAAAAAAACAACAAATGCAAATATTGCTATTTTAAGAGGCTTACTGTGGGTAGAGGAAAGTCATGAAAATCAATGGTGTAAAGGTGACATTCTGACATAGTTGTGGTGTAACAAAAGAAAGCTCAGAATCCAACATGGAAAGGTTTTACCTAACTGTTCAGTAAATTTTATTGCATAGTGATATTTCTTGTGTAATATGCCAAATTGTGTTAGAAATAATAGGGCTCATCCTCGTGGACAATTACAAGCAAATCAATTAGTTTTTTGTGGCCTGTTATCATCTCAGACTCATGTCATCCATGATGGAAGGTTTTCAGTATCAGTGTAGCTAGGCCAGTCTCTGTAATGGCCCTTTTCCACTAGTACTAGTACCTACGCTTGGCACGACTCGACTCGGTTTTACGCGTTTCCATTATGTGTTAGTACCTGGTACCAGGTGCTTTTTGTGTAGTACCTACTCGGCCAGAGTTCCAAGCGAGCTAAGTCGAGCCGAAAATGTTTCGTTTTTTTTCCGATCTGCGAAACAAAATTTCGTGTTTGTGTCGCATAACAAATGACGTCGCTGGAGTTTCGGCCGCGTTGCTATGAGGACCCCACCCCACCCACGCTGAGGTGGTACTCTATTGTAATGGAAAACGACCAGAAACTGAGTCGAGTCAAGTCGAGTAGGTGCTAGTAGAAAAGGGCCATAAGTGAAGCCTGCCTGTTAGTTTTTTTTAATGCCTTTGAATCTCAACTGTGATCTAATTAAAACTCTTCATTTGTGGCACTGTGGCATTAAAAGGACACATGCATGACATTAGGAGCGGATAAATTAGACTGAATCAGTGCTGCTTACCTCTGCAACTGACGTAAGAAGTGCTCCAGCAACTGTTGACGAGGAGTGGACTCATTCTCTGCAGTGGGCAGATACAACATTTGAACAGCATTATTAACACACACCACTGAATAATTGCTTGCTTGCCAGACAAAGGAACGTGATAATGTTCCAATAGAAGAAGCCCTCTTACCCTGCTGGGTCCTGCATGCTCTCACAGGCCTGTCTCCTGGCTGTTCTACTTCCACCTTCACATTGGAGTGAAAATCTTCCACTTCAGGCTCTATCTCAAACCTCTCTTTCTTCTTCTTCTTCTCCTCTGGCTGAGATAAATTCATCATGTAAGTGACTTATCAGGAAAATCATTACTGGTTATATTCTCAGGCTCAAGTTAAGTTTACTCACCTCTAATCCAATAGTTAGGCTTTTTGATAATGTGAAAGGCTCAACAGGCACACCAGCACTGGCAGCTGTAGAAGCTGCTGCCTCTGATTCATTCTGCTCGCGCTCTCTCTTCTTTCTCTTTTCCTCCTTTAGGATGAAAGTCGAATTTTAATTTATTTTGGAAAAAAAACCCCCACAAGTGCTACAAGGTTAAATATCCTTTTTTAAACTAACCTTCCGCCGTCTTCTCTCCTCATCATCCACATATTTGTCTTTATCCTTTTCAGACTTTTTCTTTTTCTTCTTCTTTTTCTCTTTGTGGCGTTCTCTCTCATGGTCTGATCTGTCATCGTAGTAGCTCGAGTCGTGGCCTGAACCCGACAGCTCTGTCACCTCGCTTCCTCCAACTTTGAGCACAAGCTTTAGGGGCTTCTCAAGGGCCTTGTCCTCATAGTCTACAACCAAAACAAACAGAAATGAAGGCGATAGTTGAGATAGCCTGATGTTACTTTAAACACAAAAAAAGTATTGTAAAAAAGAGTAGACGTAATAAGTTGTAGCTTCTCTGTAGAAATTCACCTACTGTATGTAGTGTGATTGTGTTGTACTGTTCCACTGTGTTGTTTAGAGCTGCATCAATTAGCCGATTAATCGACTTACTGATCGTTATTTTTTCTGCCAAATTTGCTTATTCAGGTTCTCGAATTTGAAATATTACCATATTTGCATTATGAGAAACTGAATATTTGTGGGTTTGACTACTGGTCAGACAAACCAATACATTTGATGAGATGATCACATATTGTGATTGTTTGCTCTATTTCCTAAACTTTTAACGACCGATCAGTTGCTTACTTGAGGAAATAATCTGCAGATTACCAAATAACATAAATAATCGCATATGCTGCTGTCTGGTCACTTAATCTCTTGTACTTGAGCATGTATATTTTCTTCATTCATGGTCGGCTCTGTGGTTTGATCTGGACTCCATTCATGTATTCAGACATGTTTTGAACTACTCAGCGTCAAACTTAATAATGTTTAATACCACTTACTTAATACTTTACCCCACTTGTGTAAAAGAAAAAATTAACATACAAACCAAGATATTTGAGATCTATACATATTGTGATACGCGTTTTTCACAGTCCTCTAAAAACTAAAAGATTAACTGATTACTTGAGAAAATAACCTGCAGATAAATCGATAACAGAAGTAATCATTAGTTGCAGTCCTGGTGTTGTTTTTGTGGGGGGGCGTGGGCGGGTATATCTACAGCAGTTTTTGCTTCACTGGTTATGAACTCAGAGACCAAATAAAACCAGAAAACTCGAGCTTTAAGAAGGACATTAAATGATGAGTAAAACCAAGGGATGTGCACCCCCTTGGCAGATTAAAGTGTTTTGATGTTTACAACAACAAAAAAAACAACAAAAACAATTCAGTTGAGCTAAGCTAACAGTAAGCTAACCACACTGAAACAAAAGCGATGCGGTGACTAAAAATAAATCATGCACTCAGCTACCGTCCACTGTCCTCCACTCCGGTTTATGTTTCTTGTGTTTCTTCCCCATATCTCCACCTTTATCCCCGCAGTTTGGTGTTTATTTCAGTTATTTGTGCGTTGGTCAAAGCTGGCTGCAACAAATCTGTGAAACAAGAAAGCGAGTAGGCTGCGGGCGGAAGTGAAACAGATCTGCTTCCGGGTTAACAACCAGCGCGCCGAGTTCAAGCGACTTTTTGTCAACACACCGGGCCGAGGATAGTTAGGTGGAATTTTTTTGCACGAGTTTGGTCGATGAAAGACATAAAGTTGACAACTGAAGAGGTGTAAGTGTGAGTTTTGTCAATGTAGAAAAGCTTGTTTGCGGGTTGTTGACGTTAGCCGGCTGTATCTAATCAAAGCTCTTTAACGAAGAGGAAAAGTGCCTGTTTAGCTAAAGTAAAGCAAATTAAGCTAAACTAAGCTAAGAAAAACTAAACTAAACTAAGCTAAAGAAATGTGATGCTGCTCTTGTCAGGTTTGCAGGTATGGAGGGTGACAGGATGGAGGTGGGAAACCAGAAAAAAGACATCGATGTGGAGGTGCATGTTAAATCTCACAGGTGGGTTTGTCCGTTCAAGATTTTTATTTGTTTATCTGCACAGCAACCACACGGAGCAAGGGGTATATAGAAAGAACAATCACATAAGTAAAAGCTGTTAAAAGTTCAAGATATAGGAATATAGGATATAAAATAAAACACATCAAATAGAATATAAACAGAAATATAATACAAATAGAAAGTACACACAGTTGAGGCACACCTGGAAATGGCAGTGGTAGTAAGTAATATCTATAAACGGAGATGTAAGCAATATTAAGGGATGTAAAATATATCTAGTAGTGTACGTAAAGTGACAAGTATTAAATAACTAGTGTTAGACATTAGCAAGGTTGATGCTGAGAGTTCAAAACATGAATGGAGTCCACCTCAAAGCACAGGGCCGACCATGATTGAAGAAAATATACATTCTCAAGTACAAGAGATTAAGTGACCAGACAGTTGCATCTGACCATTATTTTTGCTATCAATTCATCTGCAGATTATTTTCTCAATTAATCGATAATTCATTTGGTCTATCAATCAATTAGAAAACAGTGAAAAATACACATCGCAATATGTGAAGACCTCATCAAATGTCTTTCCAGTCAATAGCTAAACCCAAAAGTCTCACATTTCTCAAATTCTCAACCAAGAAAGAGGCAGATTTCCATATTTGAGAACCTGTAACAATCAAAGTTTTGCCGGAAAAATAAGTTAAACAATAAGTTGATTATCAAAAAAGTCTCCAATTAGTTTTCTGTTGATCAACTAACTGATTAATTGAGTAATCATTGCAGCTCTAACTGACCACAACCTTCAAGGGAGTGTTCAGTGAGTAAAATGTTTTTGGTTATTTGTATCAGCTGACCCTTTAGGTTTCCTACTTTAGGATGTTACTTATCTAAATTTCTATTCTAGTAGTCCAGAGTTTATTAGACTCTTATGAAAACAGAAACCAATATTTGTATCAGTGTTGGTACGGTGTCAGGCATCACAAGTGGATAAATATTCAGTTATTCATCGGTTATTATAGAAATTAATAACGATTTATAAATTGTTTATCCCTCCAGGGGAAATTCAATATTTTACTCTCTCTTTATTGTTTGTTGTGTACACACACATACATGGGCCTGAAACACACATATACACACGCGGGACCTGGACATGGAAAGATGGCAAAGTGACTGAGCTGCCACAGCAGTTCAGCTCTATGCCTTGCTCATGGGCACCTCAGCAGTGTCCAGGAGGTGAGCTGGCACCTCTCCAGCTACCAGTCCACACTTCAAACTGTAGTCCATACTGGCCTTGAACCTGCAACACAACTCCAGACTGAACCACTTTCCTAATTTCTTAAATTCTTGTTCATATTTCAGCACAGCGAAACGGTCTGATGTGAGGATGCATGTTCTGGCTCTCCTGAACCGCCACAGCATGGTTTTTGGAAACTACAGATGGACCGAGTTTGATGAGGACTTCCTGCAGAAACACGTGGAATCTGTGGCTCTAGTTGATGTCGAGGAAATGGTAACACAGGTCTGTTGTTTTGGTTTGCTTTCATTTTTTTCATAAAGAACAATAATGCTTTGCAGTTGTTTATTGATTTATGTTTTTCCATTCACCTTTTTCCCCACTCAGCCCCTTGATTTGAAGAGTTGCTCTCTCTCTGTTCACATCTTCACTCTGAATGAAGATGGACCCAGCACGCTCAGTTTGGAGGAGGATGAGGAGCTTTCTGCCGCCAATCACTGGTTGCTGCCAGCAGGTGACACTAGACGTTGTGGAGGACAACACATTGAATAGAACAGCATGCTGAGAAAATCTTGCCTCCTTAGTTTGGTTTATTTCCAGTTGAAATCGGCCAGCCAGACAAGACTTAATACGGGAAGCGATCATTCTACGGTGTAAACAAACAACAACAAATTACCACATGACTCAATATGATCCTCAAACTAGAATGTCTTTTGAGTATGAAACAATCTGTCGCCTCTCAGAATGAAGGAAGATAACTTCAAAGGAACAGATGGAAAGGAGAACACTGATTGACACTTCCTGTGGGCTTCAAATGTGGCTGTGGAAAGTTTGTAGTTCTTCAGTAAGAAGAAATGTCTTCAGCTTGGATTCATGCAGTCATGCTATCCATCTGAATACCAAGTGTGTTAGAAATGGTCATATTTTCATCAAAATATGACTAAATAGACTGCTCCTGTTTCATCCCTCTTACACAACGATGTCAAGGTTTCAAGGACGAGCCTGTGGTGTTAGGAACACTTGAAGAGTTTGAATCACAGCTAATCAAATAAACACACAGAGACAGCTTCTAAATGACCTTAAACCTAGTTTGTCATTTCTGGATATATATCTTGAATAAGCTCAGCTCATTTACCAGTATAGCCCTAACATGAATGAGCGTGTATCATGCCACAGGAGTGGTTTGAAAAGTTTCTATGAATGTGTTTTGTTCCTTGTTTCTGCTGTGAAAATCAGGGATTCACTGTAATCTGTTCTTACCTGACCAAAGCCTCCTTTCTTTGTTGCAGAGTGAACTACAATGGTTTTACAACCGACTTTTAATCTTAAAAGGGATACAAAGTGTTACATAATCGGAAAAGATATCAAGGCTGGGTCAATAACAAAATTCATTTAAAGGCACAATAATAATGAAGAACTAGTCATGTTTTCTCCATGTTTATTTCTTTTAATTAGCATGGTAAACCCCCTACATGTATGTTTGTTGTATTTTCATTTCCCTTTGGCTCATTACTGTTGGATTTCAACTGAATATTTTGTTGACTTGAGCTCTTTTTAACAGCTGAATTCCATGGGATATGGGAGAGTCTTGTTTATGAGAGTGGAGTCAAAACCCAGGTAAAAAAAATTACAGTTAAGAGATGAGAGAAATTGATTTACATGACTTTTTGTACCACTAATCTTTACATTGTTTTAATTTTCTTTCAGCTCCTGGATTATGTCACAACAACAATTTACTTCTCAGACAAAAACGTCGACAGCAACCTGATTTCGTGGAACCGTGTTGTGCTGCTTCACGGTGAATAACTAATGAGGAATCGCAGCAATAGTTGTGTCAGAGATGATGAATAACTGAATAAATAACTGATTTATTGCTTTGTGTATGCCCACATTCAGGACCTCCAGGCACTGGGAAAACATCACTGTGCAAAGCGCTTGCCCAGAAGCTGTCAATCAGACTGTCGAGTCGGTAAGACAATCCCCATTTTAGTGAAACCGCTTCTGCAGTAACTACACTTACATTTTTCATTTCTGAATGCACTCCTCCCCCTGCAGGTATTCTTATGGGCAATTTGTCGAGATAAACAGCCACAGCTTGTTCTCAAAGTGGTTCTCAGAGGTACACCTGGCTGCTTTTTTTCATGTTAAATTGTTTAACTGCCTGATGTTTTCAATAGACCTGATCTTGCTTTGGCTGCTAATCGAGGCTCTTTTGTTATAGAGCGGTAAGCTGGTCACGAAGATGTTTCAAAAGATCCAACAACTGATTGATGACAAAGACGCTCTTGTATTCGTTCTGATTGATGAGGTAAGAATCAGCTCCTTGGAAATGAACTTGATACTGGATTCTGTCTTATCTTACTGAGTACATTCCTTCATTGATCTGCTCCCAAATTCACTGAAATAAGACAAAAGACCTTGTGCACATGCTGTAGCTTAGGTTTTTTTTTTTTCTGTGACTAAGCCTGTTCATTTTGTGAACCGCTTTTAATGGCGGGTAGGTGGAGAGTCTGACAGCAGCTAGGAACGCCAGCCAGGCAGGAACAGAGCCCTCTGACGCCATCCGAGTGGTTAACTCTGTTCTCACTCAACTGGACCAGATCAAACGGTCAGTGAAGTGGTCTTTGCACTATTGTAAGACCACTCTCTTCTATCATAAGACACAAGGGTTCATCAGATTTTTTCAGATTTTCATCAGACATTTACAAATGTCTCACTTGTGTTGACTCATTTTTCAGCCATTCAAATGTCGTGATCCTGACAACCTCCAACGTGACTGAAAAGATAGACTTGGCGTTTGTGGACAGAGCTGACATCAAGCAGTACATTGGACCTCCATCTGAGAAGGGCATCTATAACATCTACCTCTCCTGCTTGGAGGAGCTGATGAAGGTGTCCGAACAATCCACAACATGTTTTTTTGCATGGGTTGCAATGAAAAACACACCAGCCATAATAAGCGTTTTATTTCCATGTTTAAACTTTGGGGCTGATTTTTTTGAAGAAAAACACTCTAGTGCCAGTAGGTAGGCGATTGTTAATACCACCAATTTACGGGGATTGTGTTTGCTTCAGGAATTTTGTAGAAGTCAAGGTTAATATCTTGATATGTAAGGCTCTACAGGCAGAGCAGGCTGGTGGTTTCATCCCTGGCCTCTGCAAGATTCTTCCCCATGGCTAGGTCAGCATCTTGCATGGTAGCTTGCGACCATCGAGGTGTTTGTGTTTGTGTTTGTGTGTGTTTTGAATGGGGGAATGAAAAGTAAATTATAAAGTGCTTTGGATAGAAGGGCTGCATGCAGTTCATTTACCAGCATGTTCCATCTGACAAAACAAAACGTTTGACTTTGAGATAATTCGTTTAAAAAAAAAAAAAGATGACGTTTGATCTCCTGGCAGGGTAAGAATAATGGAGAGGGCTGCACTAATATCAAGAAGACAGCCATAATGAACTTACTGACCTGCTAAAACTGATATATACAGCATATGTATGGGTATAGTGCACTGTTATTTGTATGTATCACACAAAGATATTAATGATGCTTAAATTTATTATCAACATGCCTCACCAGCGGTCATAAACGCTTTTGAATCCATATGTTACGTTGATGAATTAGGATTTCCTTCATGTGTATGCTTCATGTTGTGTGATATGCACAGTGCCAGATCATCTACCCCCGGCAGCAGCTGTTTACAATGTTTGAGCTCGAGACGATGGGCTTTGCGGAGAGCGAGGTGTCCGAACACAGCCTGAAACTGAGGAACATTGCTTTGTGAGTGCAGCCTCCCATAATGGAACGGCACCCAAACACACGCTGCTCTAATCGTAACATCGAGCGCCAGCGAAAAGCGAAACGACCACAGACTAATGCTTTGTTTTTCTTTCCATTTCCAGAAAAAGCAAAGGTTTGAGTGGAAGAGCCCTCAGGAAGTTACCATTTCTAGCACATGCCCTGTTTGTAAAGGTAAGCATTTGGTTGCTTGTCTGGGAGAAAAGAAGAGTCGTATTGTTTTTTTAATGCAGTTTGTTTGCCTGCAGACACCGACGGTGACTCTTGAGAGGTTTCTTGGGGCTATGGACCGAGCGGTAGACAAGCAGAAGGAGGAAAAAGCTAACCTGGTCAACGGTGTCTGAACTTATCACAAGTTCGGAGGACGACACGTGATTGTTCATGAGATCTCAGTCCCATGCCTTGTTTGTTAGTTGTGTGGAAAAAGACATATATATTTTTACAGAGCTTAATCAATTCATCTGGCAGCACTCTGGCAGTTAAATATCCTGTGAAGTAACTTTGTTTTAACAAATGCTATCAATACTACAAGTCTTTATTCAGGTAACTTTGTTGGTGCTACTACCCTTAAAAGACCAAATCTATGGGGGTTGTGGGCAGTTTGGTTTAAGATGGAGTACGCAATGCTTGATTTTCCCAGGCACTATTAACAAAAAGTGTTTATTCTGTTCTTAGTTTCAAAGTGATATTTTTATGTAACACGCAGCTTTAACCTCGACAACTGCAGTTTCTTTTTGTTCTCATGTTAAAGGGACAGTTCTGATTTGTACTGGCGTAACTTATTGGCATCGGTTATTTCCCAGTATCGATATCACTGCACACACATTAGCTCAGTGGCCTCCATGGACCACGAAGCTTCAGAAATACAGGAAAGATTACACGGCCTGTTGTGGGAGGTTAAAGTGCTGTGTTGTGGTTTTAAGTGTGTTTGATAACTCTGTCTATTAATTTCTGTCATACAGCTTGCCAGCTCACTGAGACGGTGGAATAAGCTGATGTTCATGTTGATACTAACTTACATTGAAAAATATGAACTCTCCCTTCAACATGCCATTTGTTTTGTCCACTGGTCATATGATTCATGTTTTAAAAATGTTTCTGTTCCATATTTATGCTAACAACAACTCCTCTTTAAACACTCTGATTTCATATGTTCCTTACAATATTATTTTGTATATATATTGTAATAAACAATATTGTATATACTTGTGTGTTTTGTTGCAATGCTGCAGGTAAAGTAGATACATTTTGGATATTTTAACAAAGCCTTTGTGTCACCACTTGGTGGCGTACAGATGCTGTCATACAGTTTTACACATGGAAAGATTTTATTATGCGTATTTTATGTGATACATGATAATCACAATAAGGGCAGTAAGTGAGAATGCCCACAGCAATAAAACCAGATTGCAGTTTTACTTGAACTTGTCTCATGCAAGTTTATCTAAATACCTTTACTGAGTAAAACCAGAAATCCCCTCCAATATAAAATCTTGATTTGCATATCTGGAAGTAAAAAGGGCTGTTTTAAGTTTTACTTAAAGTGGAATTGTGCTGCTAACACAACAGTTCATTATGAGAAGGGCCCCGGCATGGGGCCCCAAAGTGATATATAGTTATACTGTCTGACAGTTTTTGTATGCAGGCGGCTGCCACCAATTTGACCTAAAAACAAAACCATTGAAAGATGATTCAGTTTTGAAGTGTATCAGTCATACGCACAGTTTACATGAACAGATCTGTGGCTCCATTGTTTGTACGAACATGTTTTGCATTCTGTGAATGCTCTGCTGCTTTGCATGTCAGCTGCCGGGTTCAGACAATGTGCCCTTTGTTTGTTGTTGGGCAACAGCTTTTTCACTCCACTTCAAAGGTGGATTCTGTAGGCTGTTCCTGAATGTAAAAGGAAAGCAAACATTGAGTTCATTTTTATTCACACGATTCATTCCCGCTCACCCCCTATCACTGTCACCTTTAAAATGACCTTTCATGGGCTCTTTATTGAGCGCATGAGCATTTGATTTTACTGCTTAAAGTCTGTCGTTAAGATCAAGCAAAAGATTTATACTCCCTTTATACTCTAATCCAGACCTTTAAGGACATGTTTTTCTTAAGTATTGGGTTTTACAAGAAAGCCAGAGTGGATTTCCCCTCACGCATAAAGCCCTTATTTCATTAAGGAAAAGTAACTGTTGTTTGCGTGAATTATCCCTTTAATGCCACAGTATCTTTTTACACTTAATTGTTCAGCATCCACTTTTCACATGCCAGTGAAGTTTTTATGTGAGATGAATTGCACGAGGAAGCTGGTGCTTTTCTCTAATCTGATCAATGATCACAAAGTGGGGAGAAAAAAGGAAGACAGAGAGAGAGAGAGAGAGCTGTAGGAACGGGCATGGTAAATAAAACCATAATTGCTCTGTCTGGAGGCCTTTTTTCTTTTGACTGTAGTTGGTCCAAAACCAGGCAGCTGCTAAAAGGCAATCAAGACGGAGAAGGAAGAAAAGTCAAAAGCCTTATTGTTACAGGGGTTTTATCACTGTTTCAAGCAGTTTGAAAATGTCAGAAAACTCCAAACAAAACAAACAGTCTGATGTTTATCCTCTCAACCGTTGTTCAGGTACATGGCTGAAAGCAATGGAATATCGCTGCATGTGCCAATGGTGATTCACATAGGGAGGAGATTAACTTACACACATACTTATAGGCACGTTTAGAGGAAACCGAAACAGAGCGGCACACAAAACCATGGAAACTATCGTTCGTTTCTCTGGGCATGGAGTCACCGGCTGAACTCGAGTTTTAAAGCACTTACAGTTCACGCTGATAGGATCTTTAAGATTACAGGACATTACATTTATTTTGTGGACGCTTCTACCCAAGGCGACTTACAATACGTGCGTTTATGTGGATAAGACCACTAAATTGCAGCAGTCGTGCAAATTTAAACATTAAGAAACAAAAGATATAGAGAAAGAGTTTTTTTTTTGTTTTTATGTATATATATGCACAAGATGACTTTAGCGTGTGGTGCTGCATTGACTGACACAAGTTTAGTAAAAAAAAAAAAAAAAAAAAGCCTGCACTTCTGCCAGTATAATGATCCACATCCTCTGTACAAATAATGGGAGCCCATAAAACTTAAAGCTGTGTCAGGGCCTCTCAATTCTTCATCTACATGACAGCCTTTGATGATAAACCAGGACTTTTATCCAAGTGAACATTGCCCTTAAAAGACAACTGCAACTCTTTGTGTGTGCATATGTGTGTGTGTGTGTGTGCATATGTGTGTGTGTGTGTGTGTGTTCCCAGTCTAAACTATGCTGTTAGAAACTCTATGAAACCGTTATTTCTGCTTTGAGATGATCTTTTTTTTTCCTTTTTCACGTCCCCATATGTATGTCATCCATTTAAGTGGGATGTTAGAGGCAGTAGGAGACAGAGGATGAGGGAGAGACGCCTTGTAAAGAGGCAGAATCCTGGGAGCCCGGGCTGCACAGAGAAATGGTGATAATTAGGCACGGAAAGCAGGATCAAAGAAAGCTGCCATCAATGAGCTATATGCAAATCCGGGCTCATCCTGTCAACCGCAGACAGTGATCAGAGTGTGTCTGAGAAGTCAAACGGCAGACAAGTTGACGGGGAGAGCAATATAGCTGCTCTCAACGTTCACCGTGGCGTGGCAGAGAAACTGGGACACTACAGTAAGACACAGAACCAAAGAAAATGATTTGTTCTTCCAGTGGCACAAAGAATAAATGTCTCTCATGTTCCTCCAGGCAGAGCTCATGTGTTTAGGTAATAAAGGATAAAGATAACAAGGTTTAGTGCACAGAATTTTTTGTGTGGCAGCAGCACTTTGGAGCTGTGAACTGTGAGTGAGTGACTGACATAATGACAGTTTTTTTTTTTTTTTTTTTTTTTTTTACCTGGATAACATACAAGCATCAAAGTATCCTCGTTTTTTAGTATAACCTGCACAGGAGCGGAGTATTTACAAAACACTAACGCTCATCTTTTCACACCGAGCCAAAGGTTGCCTTAGTGAGTGAATATTCAGAACACTTGGCATGTGTCCCGCGGCAAGGGCCTGCTTTAACGCCCAGCCAAAGGAAACAGACTATAAAACTGCAGAGGAGCTTTTGATGTCTGGTGTTGTCGAAGTACAGCGCGTTCTTCTCGGTTATTCTTTTATAAACAGAAGTTTATCTTTGGCATCTGTTTAGCTGAGGCAAATAATGGAAAAATCATAATGGGAAGCCTAATCAGAGTGTGGTTAGCACACACCGCCCAGTGAGGTGATCATTTGCTCAATAACAGGGATAATGTTTCTATTAATTGCACTGTGTGTGCCTCTCCCAGCATGCCAGAAAATATGTGAAACCTCAGTTTTTTTTAACAAAACAAAAAGTAGTCCAACTACCCTTTATCATTTGTTTTTTAGACTAAATTGATTTAGAGAAACTTGTATGAGATGTGAATAGGCCTCCAAAGTAATGTGACTCATAAAAGTGACATGAAAAAAAAAAGAGTTCTGTCACAAATATAAATCTACTTTGAAAACCATGAATGGAGATGAGATGTGGGATAACTACACCAACAGAGGACGCGGTTTTTCACTTAGATACACACGAGCTGCCAGACCAGAGTTCAGCGCGTCAGGTTAGACGTAAACTACAAGCGGAAAACAATATAATGTGCTTTTCAGAATAGTAGCACATGTGAAAGTGGAAATTTAAACATGGGTGCGGCGGAACAGATGCTCATTAGTAAGGTTGACTGAGATGTTATGGTACATTTGGTTAAAATAAAAATGTATTGTCCCAAGTACAAATAACTGTATTGTTCACAAACCAATTGGTGTAGTAAAAAAAAGAAAATGCTCATAAAATGTAAAGATATGCTTGATTTTTGTGTAAAATGTTTTCAACACATCTTTCTAATAATGTGCTGAAATGGTTGCACAGGGAAAAACACACTAAATGAAATGCAATCTTTAATGTTGATACTGTTGTGTTTACTCTATAATTTTAACAGTTGCACCATTTAAAGTTGCAAACCAGTTAATGTTGTGGTGTTTTTTACCCCTC
Source organism: Scortum barcoo (assembly GCA_023238725.1). Taxonomy (NCBI): domain Eukaryota; kingdom Metazoa; phylum Chordata; class Actinopteri; order Centrarchiformes; family Terapontidae; genus Scortum; species Scortum barcoo. Next base: position 11,134,748 of record CM041546.1, on the reverse strand, counting down.
TAAAATCCCATAAATGATTTTATGTAATGTTCAGCAAAATTGGGTCAGATATTTGTGGTTATTTTAGGCAGTCCTTAAGTAGCCTTATATAAGTAGTCAAATAATTGGCCCAGATTAATTAGTATGGTGATCGCTGCAACCCTCAAAAAATGAAGAAATCCTTCATTATGGTTATTTGTGCTTCAAAGGGTGTTGATCTGAATAAAAGAATAAATCTACATCAAAAACCTCAGTATCAAGAGACTCGTCAGACAGACCGGTGAAACACAGATTTTCTCACTTTTACTAATATATTTGTCACCTTATGCCAAGCATTTCATTTGCATTTCTTTTTTTTTAACTTCATAAACATTTTACACATGTCTCGATACATATTTTCTTTTTAGTATTTCATAAAGTTGCTCCTACCCTTTCATCAACGCTGAGGTTTTAATTTTGTAAGATGCTCTAACCGGACGTGTCGTGCCTTATTGTGTCCGCCTTGACGCTCCGAGGTCTCTGCTGCGTTCAAGGCGCCTCCGCAGCCAGTTGGACGGAGGGGAAGTCCGGAGACAAGACAGCGAGCGCGTCCCGTCTCCCTCACGCGTTTTCTTTTTTTTTTCTATTTCATTTGAATTTCTTTCCTCCTCCTTACACATCTCTCCTGCCTCTGCACACAGACGACCGATGCTTCAATGAGCACGCGATTTGATCCCCGTCCCCTGAGGATGAAGTTAGACTTTTCTTCTTGCCAGACAAACACAATGTGACCAGGTTGAATCAGTGACTGTGTGATCCTGGTCCGATTTCGGAGTACCTTCATCGATCCGGGGAAGCGGGACTTTAAGAATGGGCAAACTTCAGTCAAAGCATGGTGAGAAATGTTCTACCTGAAGGGCAACATTTTGAAATATTTAAATCATTTGCGCAAAAAAAAAAAAACTAACCACTGTCTGTTTTGCATCTCTGGTGACCTGAAGCGTGTAAGCGCAGAGAAAACCCTGAAGGTGAGGAGAAAACGCAGATCTTTTCTTTTGTTTTGTTTTGTTTCGTGGAGGTTTGTGCATGCTGATGATCTGATGAGTGGATTGATGTTGATGATGATCTCCTCCGCGTCTCAGGAGACAGTTTTGTTGTGAACGCCTTCCTCCGGAGAGGGATGGAGGAATGTGAGAGGTACAGCGCGACGGAGCACAAGCTGAAGAACATGCAGGTATCAGCCTTTTTTTTTTTTATTCTCTCTTTATTTCACGTTTATTTCCTCTGTCTTCTTAGTCACAATGAGCCCGGGAAAAAAAAATCAGCTCATTTTGATTCCCTGTTTAGATTGATGTAATGAAAAGGCTGCAGTGTAATTAAGTTCCCCCATTAATGACACAAAATAATTGTATTTATTTTTTTTTTTTTGCAAAGATGATTGCCGAATGGGGTCTGTCTTGGTGGTTTAATCAGAAATAATCAATGCACCCCCTCTTGTTATGCTGTGGGTGCAACATTCATGTGTGTTTAACAGTTTTACATATACAAAAGTCATTATTGGGTTATTATGTGTGTGTGTGTGTGTGTGGGGGATCAGTGTGCCAGGTGTGTGTGTTTGTGTGTCTGTGTGTGTTTGCATAGAACAAGTCTGTCAGGCACTTCAAAGTCGTGTCTGTTTGAAGCTGTTACATTCCCTCTTCCTGAAAGATGAGCTGAGAACTTCTTGACTTACACTGGGTGGTGGTGGAGGTGGGGGGGGGGGACTGTATTCACAAGCATGCGCGAAGACACGCTGATGTCTTTGCAGAGTTGTGGGTTTGTTGTTCTTTCTGTCATGTCTGGCTCCGGCTCAACACTGTAGCGGTTATTCCCCTGCCAGCATCTCTGGATGGGTTATGACAGCCACGCATTGCCATGTGTGTGAAGCAGCGCGCACACACACACGCACACGCAGGCAGACACAGACAGGATGGAAAGGTAGTCGTTTCTCAGACTGAGGGATATAAAGTTTGCTCTTGTGGCTGCTGGCATCGTGTCTCAGGGCTGTGTCTTTTTTCCCCTCAATGCCTCCCATTCTAGTGCGTCTCCCAGTGGGCAGCCCTCTGCGGCATAACATTACATCACTTCAATTAGCGTGTCGTTTTGAGGGGCGCAGGCTCTCTCAGACTGCAAGAAAACTGCACCGAGTTCACACAGAGGCACTGACAATCTGTGTGAGGAGGGTGGTTGTACTAATGGAAGAGTTATAGATTATATCAGGGCCATAAACCGCCCACTCATGGCAAATTAAAAGAGAACTTCACTCTGCTTCAGAGGAGTCTTGAGTTCACACTCCCCTGAAGGGAAACCACCAAAGGCTGGAGCCTGACACTTATTAGTAGGTGGGTCCCAACCTCGCTTCTATCAAAGTCATGCCCCTGATTTATTTTGTGTCATTAGTTGGTTATATTAGAGGCTCAGGACTGGCTAACTAAGCATTTTTCCTGCTTTCTGTGATGCTTACTTTGGTTTGATTAAGAGGACGTGGGCATCTGCTGCAGCATGTCCTGGTCCTCATATGTATTGATGGTAAAATATTACATAAATAGTAAATAATGCATTTTTTGAGTCTGAAAATAACATGCTAAATACACTATACTTGCATTTCCATTTAGTCCTGTGTAGTATTCTTTTTGCCATATCATATTTTACTACAGTTTAGCTTTTTCAGAGCTTTTGGAGGGAAAGCATTTTCTCAGACAAATGTGAGTGTAACATGTTACTTTTACCTGAAGTCAAATTTCTACATCACGTTTTATCAGAGTTTTAGGCAGTGATAATGTGCTGGGTGTAAAAAAAAAAAAAAAAGAAAAACTGAATGACACAAAGTAGAGTTAAAATTATTGGTTCATTGATTGATCAGTTCACTGTCGGAATAAACAACTTACTGACACCTACCTGGATAATTAACTTATAGATGTTTTTTGGAGTGTTGACTGGACAGAACAAGCAATTTGAAGGCATCACTTTGGGGTTTGAGGGAATTTAAATGGGGATTTTTCACTATTTTCACTTTCTTTTCCACATTTGTAATTCAAACAATAATCAATAAATGTGCAAATTATTTGCAGATGAACAGATAATGAATATAGTCCTGGCTTGAAACCCTTACGCGAAGTGTAAAATGCCAAAGAACCCATTTTCATGACTGAAATAAATACCAGGATGATTTGTTGCATTCACGCTCACTATTATATCACAGAGGCAATATGTGACTTCCTGCTCGCACACTGTGACAGGTCTGTTCATGCTGTCTGAACAATAATGCAAAGATAAATGGTGTCCCCAGGGATGTTTTTTCACACCGTATAGTTTCCCATCTGACAGAGTGACTTTCAGCGCGGAGAGAATTTATCTCTGCTGTAAGACACTAACACCATTTCCTCGTTTGATCCCACACGTCGTTAATTAATTCTTCACTGGGATCGGATTACACTGTCACATTTCCAGATATAATTATTGGATTACGGGTTGTTAGATGTCTGGGGGTTTAGACCAAGATTAAACAAGTCCAAGTCAAATAGAAAATAGCCGTAATTATATCATTTTTTTTTAAAGGAGGACTTGAAGTTTTTAGATCAATTTCAGCCACGTTTTGTGAGTTCCATATGGTTCTGACCAGATAGTAGTGTCACTTCACCACTTATTCCTGGTTGATGAGCAGCGGGGACAGTTAAAATGACTTATGATTCGGTACAGGAGGAGATTGGCCAAACACGCTATTTAGCCCTGACCATCCCCCTCCTCATTGTCAAACGGGGGAGTAGGATTCCTGAGCTGTCTGACTTCAAAGCGCAGAGCAGGGAGTTATAAAAGGGCTCTGATATCAGTGGAGCCTCCGAACCCTCACCCCTCTACCCCCCCCTCCATGTCCTGGGGGATGGGCTGAAGGATGGAGAACAAACAGCAAAAAAAAAAAAAAAAGCAAAAAAGCAAAAGAAAAAACAAGCGCTGACAGCCCGTGCCCAGCATCAGTTTGTGTAAACCTGTGGACAAAGCCGTCGCTTCTATCCAACGCATTGTGAACGCTTTGCCACGCTCAGGCGAGAAGTAACAAAAGATGAAAGGATGTAAAGCCCTGTTTAAATATTGATACTGCTGCAAACTAATATTCAAGATTGCAGCTGGCAGGATGCCCCCAGTATGTAATCCTATAGGCTGCTTTAATTGTGGGCAAAGAGAGCATGATTCAGCAGGACGACTTGGCTCATCCTGGAAACAGTCATCAAGGATTTGACACTTGGTTGCAGGTGTCCGTGTCTCACCTGCCCAAGCACCTGGTGCGATGAAGAAATATTACAGGTGAGATCAAAGTGGCAGTCCGAGGTGTAGTCACCCAACCCGCCACAAAAAAATAAATAAATAAAAAGGAGCCAAGATGTAGTTTTTGAATATGTTAAATGTAGAAAACTCATAACCCTCGCATTTATCCCAACCTGTGTTCATTAGTGGAAGAGCTCAGTGAAGGTTCACTGTGTTTCACCTCTGGAAACATCAACACATCAACAGTACAGACCCTCACTTGCAACAACCACAGCGCTTCATTTCGGCGCTTCAAACAGACATGCTTGGATGCCCAAATAATGACAGGCCTAATTCAGCCTTTCGGCACCACCTTTTGTCTCACAACTTCCCACAGACTTGGCCTGCGAAGAGGGAGTGTGTCAACATTTTAAATTCCACAACAAAGAACTTTATTATTCCTCTTTGAAAGGTTAATAATATCACACTTGAGGTTAAAAAAAAGGCTTGGTTAGGGATTTGGTTGGATGCAGCGATGTGCCAAAAGCTCCAAGACGCAAATTTGTTTTGACTTACGGAGAGTTACATAGTGCTCGCCCCTCAATAATAAATTTAGTTTAAGAGCAGCGTTCCCAAGCAGCTCACTAAACTAATTGTAAGCTAATGTTTTTTTAACATTCATTTGGAATCTGTGAATAAGACTTTCCCCTTATATAAAAATCCTCATTTGGCGACCTTGCTCAAAATGGATGTTATGTTTGGACAGTTTTGCCGCTGGGCATTTGGGTATATCTTCGAGTCGCCATGTTAATTTTGAGTTAGCAGTATTTGATTTGGATCTGGGGCCGGGATATCTGTGTAATCTAAAGGCTGCGACCCTAAATGACATTTCATTTTTTAGTAAACAGCCACCAGCCTAAAACTGAGGTCATTTCTTTCTGGCATTTTGAGTTGTATATACTGGATACGGTCACGAAACTTCTGAAGAGTTTGAGCACTGGAAGACTTCTTGTCGTATTTGCTTCTCGTCAACGACATCTCGATGATTTTTCACTTCCGCCCTCCTTCACGTGTACGAAAACAAACAAACAAAAAAAAAAGCCTGTCCCTGATGCAGGCACTTACCAGGAGCAATACATGGCGGGGAGGAGACAAAAAGGTGTGCTCATATATGTACTTGTGCTTTTGAAGGGACTTGAAGGCATTCGGAGAGTTTTTTTTTTCCACCTTTTTTTTTTTTTTTTTTTTTTTTTTGAAATTGGCTTCACAAGAAGGCGAGCTGTGAGCCTTCATCTCTGAATGAAAAGCATGTGGCTGGCATCCAGAACAGCGGGGTCTTTCAGCACGGCCCCGGCAGACATCTGTTCCTGGTTTGTACAGCAAAATCCTGGAGCAGTGAGAGGGGCTGTGGTGGAAATGGGGTGGGAGAGGGTGGCGGGGAAGAGGAAAGAGGAGGAGGAGTGGGGGGGTGAAGGGTGTTTTTTTTTCTTCTTCTTCTTGGGGGAAGCTATTTGAGGGGTTTTAAAGGTAGTGGGGGAAGGGCCATAACGTGGACCCTCATCCCCCTTGTCCACTGCATTGTTCGGACGGAGCTGACCACTGATCTCACCTCTGCCTTCCATATTAACATGCAAACATGCAAATCACTTCTCTCTTGGACCTTGTTCTCCATGTTGGTTGCCATTTGTCCAGAGCAAACATTCACCTCCGTCAGTATAAAAAACATCATCACCTGGTTGGCCTCGACACTCGTCCCACACAGCGCGAGATGCTTGTTTTATCTCTCCTTTCATGTCGGAGGGTTTAAGTGTGCGTGGCCACACGGCTTCGCCTGTGAGTCAGAGGTCGAGTCCTTCTCTCACTCTGTCTGTGTGTCTGACTGAGCGAGAGGCAAAGGGAGGTTTGTGTGGCCTGTGCCGAATGGAGAAAAAGACATTAGAACACTGCCGGCCGATTCAGTGTTTATTTTTCTGAGGATATTTATACTGTCTGAAGTACTTTGAAGCAGTTTCCTCACTTTCACCCTCATTCCCCTCATAAAGGGAGCAAGGCCTCTCTCTGGGAGGAATCGAGGAGCCATTGCATGTTGTTTCACAATTCTTCACCACAAACAGGGATGGATTAACTTACTAGGTGGCATCAGAGAAAAATGAGCTACGGGCCCCTATTGACCCACCACCGCTTTGATATTTGGGTCAAAACAAAAATTTTACACAGGGTAATGATTAGAGCCGGCCCATGTATTGTGCTTTAAAGGTGGTGCTTTAAACAAAGGTATTGTGCTTTAAACAAATTTAAAATAGCAATAATTAAACTGAGGGCTTCATTTTCCCCAGTTGGTAATCAAACAAAGTTTCTTAAAGAACTGGTTTGTCATTTTAGATGATTTAGATGATGCCACGGTCTTGTCTGTCAATGTGAGGCTATAGCCAGCAGCTTAGCTTAGGTCAAAGACTGAAAACAGGAGTAAACAGCTAGCTTTATAACAAAATCAGCCTACAGGCACCTAGAAAGGGGCCAGGAAGTGGCAGCAGGCCGCAATGCCAACACAACAGGTCCTGGATCCTCACTCCGCTCTGATCCGCCTGTTTCCTCATCCAGTATAATCTCTCACCTTAAAACAGGAAGAAGAAATAGTTAGTGAAGGGGACACAATTACCAGCAACACTGTTTCTTTTCACTGACCTGTACGTTCTACGCTGGTTAGGAGGCGAACAATTCAACCAGTAAAATCAGCTCCCGTACCATTTCCCTTGCTGTGGTTTCTGCTGTTGCCATGGACACAGGGCAAGCCGCGGTCTATAATAATAGTCCCCGGCAAAAGAGATGTGCAATAATTACTACGCTTTAGAGGTGCTGCTATGCAGATTTAGTTATTCTCGGACAGAGACGGGCTATTACCCCGCCTGCTAAGATAAGCTAACAATCACCTGGCTGTAGCTTCAAATTAAGTATATAGAGCAGGCAGTATCAGTCAGTAATATAAGAATGTACGTAACACACTCAAAGCCTATTTCACGTCAAATGTATCATGAAAATAACCATATCAACCATAATATGACTATTGTTGTTGAATGGCTCTTTGCTTTTATAGAGACAACACTGTGACAGCTGTTGTCGTACCATAACAGCGTTTCATCCACATATTTGATGGCATGAATAATCATTTAAGAGAATAGTATGTATATTTAGACAAGCCAAATGACAGGCCCTCAGCTTCCTTCATTATTCGAGCTCTTATCTGCAGACATGCGGAATGAGGCCCTGTCGCCTTTGGAGCTATCTCGGTCCCATCATTACCGCTTTGAAGTCACTCGCTTCTTGTCACTGCTTTTCACGATAGTTATGAGATATCTGCGCGTGCCCTTCAGAGGGGCTGGGCGGCAGCGAGTTGTCAAGCGCGCAATTGTACGTGAAAAATCTCAACTTCCTGAATGGAGCTCATCCCAGGTTTTCAGTGACACTGCATGACCTAGACGTGCATGGCCACCGATGACAGCGGGGAGACCTCACTTCCCCTTCATGGTCATGCTGGTGGCTGTGTGGGGCAGCCCCGCCGAGGGTTAACACTGGTCTGTGTCTTTGCTCTCGCTCCCTGCCAGGGGAAAGAAAATACCTGAAGCCGGAGCCCAGTGCTTAGCGCTGACATTTTTGGCAAAGGCTGCTGGATCCAAGTCTGTGTTTGATCTTGTGCTTCTCCCAGCCAAGTAAAACACCGGGAGACTCAAAGGTTATTACATTTTAGTGTGTAAGGTATGTTTCCACATAAACCCCTGTTCCCCCTTAGAAAGCTTTAGCTCTTTTCCAAGCGGACTTCATTTCACAAGCCTCAGAGCAGCCAGGGGAATATCATATTTTTTCAGTTATGGTTGTTGGTGGTGTTATTGTATGCTGTCAATATAGCCATTGTTAATTGATTACATTGTTTAAATTACATCTTCAGTGAGTGATCTTCAATTCATGTGAGGAGCTCAGGGAGGACACAAAAATCTTTAGACTTTGAACAAACTATTTTGTCGCTTTAAATATGTGCAGTTTGAAAGGGAGACTGGGGTTTTGCCTGGTTGTTTGGAGAAGACAGGGGATTCCTCCTCTGGACACAAGTTTGTTATTATATGAATTCAGCCAGTGGAAACTTGAGATAGTCTCCACAAAGGTCAGATGCTGACCTGACATATATCCCACAATGCAAACACAGGGGAAACTAAATAGCAGCAAGGAGCACAATACACCGATCGCTATGAATGACTGAGAACATAAATCTTTGGTGTGATTCCTCTACTTTTGTTGTTCTTGTGAAAAAGGCAAAAAAGAAAACATAAAGACAGAACAGATCAAGGGCAGCGATACCAGAACAAAAGGTTTTCTAAAATGTATGTAAACCTAAGTCGGACCTTTGCGTTTTTGAGCTACGCATCGATGCTCCTCGCGTTGTGATGCCATGTGCATCTCCTTTTGGTGCATTGGCAGATCGTGTTCACTTTCTCTGTGGGTCTTCTTCGTAAAAAAAAAAAAGAAAGAAACACGCCTTCAGAGTCACCCCTCAATGCTTCGAAACTTCATCCTTGCTCCACATTCCTGAACCTGACGCCCTGCTAGGCATGAGACTGGAGAATGAAACACCACACACCACAAACCCTGGCTTCCTGTATGCTTAAAAAAAAAAAAAGCCCGACAGAGGGCATTCAGAGCTGCTGGCATTGTTACTCATTGTTGTAATGCTGTAGTAATGTGTAGATCATTCTGCAAGGGGTGTTATGCGTATAGTGTGCGCTCCAGGTGTCTAGCGTGAGATTTAGGAGTATCGCCATGATTGAAGTGTTATTCCATACAAGAAGTTGGTACCTTAAGTTCCTTTCATGTTCAAGAAACTGGACAAAAATGTGGAATTCACAGCAGAACTATGTTCATCAGCGAGCAGACTTTACACACTATCCATCTTCCGATTTCATGCACAGAATGCCGCAGCACGGGATTCATCAAACACACCCAAAAACACAGATCCCAGAGGAGTTAGGTATCTTTCTCTCTGCTCTGAGCTGAGCCTCCCCCTCTTTGGGACCCCAAGCCTGCACATGTGTAGGTATCGCTATTACTCAGCTCATAAAACGCCACAGTCCCATCTGAAAGTGGTTAGCTGTTGAAACACACTAGCTGCTTCAAAGCTTGGATCCAGGTTCTCGCAGACAGCACAGGCCTGGCCCTCCTTCTGCACATCACATTCCTCTCCGATGGGGAATGGCTGCAAACTTGCTTTTGTTACACAGACCTGTTCCCGTCATCAAAACCCTCAAAGGGTCTCCTTTAAAAGGAAGTGGTTTATTTTTGTCACGGTTGGTAATTTTTCAGGGGGAATTTAATTTGGGAAGGAAAGGACGATTCTGCGTATGCGCTCAGGAGGAGTGAAAATTCAGCGGTTCTCACATTCTGCGTTGGTGTATTTATATACCCAAACACCTTTTGTGCTCTTTCTATATGTGACAGAGGGAGGGAGAGGATGAAACAGTGCTGAAAGAGGCCACTGTTCTCATTTCCTCTGAAGGCAGCCTTCTTTTCTTCCCCCACCCATTTCTTTTCCTGAGCCCGTCCACTTCAAAAGCTGACCTGGCCCTGTGTGCCATGTAACATGTTTACCTAAAGGCTCATTTCAAATAAACAGCAGTTCTCCTTGAGATGCCTGCCCCCCTCACTGAGCGCCTTTCAGAGACACCATCTGCTCTTAGGAGACGTTTCACAAAGAAAACGCATACTTCTAAATCAGGAGTTTATTTCACAATATTGCTGCTGGGTGACTTTTGCAGCATGTACCATAATGTGTTAAAACGTGAGGGAAAAAAACATACTTAAGCTCACAGAAAATCTGCTTTTGAAAGTCGGTGGTTCTCAGATATAGTAGCTCTACAAAGTCTTTCTCTAAAACCAGCACCTACTTCTTTCTGTTGATATGGGCTGACTGATCCTATCACTTCAAGAATGCCAGTGTATCAGAATATCTGATCTTTGACCCACAGTGTCATGTGCTCAGCTATGAGAACTGCTCTATCCTGACAGCACCTGATTATCTCATAGGCCCTTCTGCTTTTTGAAGCATAAGTCGTCTTTCAAGAACTTTTATCAAACATTAAGTGTCAGACTTAGTGCTTTTAAGTGGACTGCTTTCAGACATGTAGTGCGATAGAGAACACGACAGCATCAGACTTGTAGCTTTATACCCGAGATAAGATAAGAATATACAAGCAGCCCAGCTAAGGGAACTCAGCTCACGTTTAAGTACTCTTTCATATAGCCTCACAGCCCTGGTTTCCAGTAATTATGGCTGTGAAAGCAGCAGCTCTCTGTGCACTCTGCTGAGCTGCCCTCTGCACCATAGCCTTTTGATCTCTGCTTGTGCCATGGATGAATTACGTTGCAGAATTTCACACTGGGGAACAGTGTTTCAGACACACACAGCCAGTCTGTCAGGTCACTAAAGTGCACACATGGCAGCTTCAGTCCAAAAGGAAGACGCACAGATGTTGCAGTCTCGCCGACTGTGGCCTCAGAATCTCTACTTGGCAAATCATAATTCATGGTTTGCACTGCAGGGCTTTAAAATTCTTGTCTTGTAGAATTTTCAAGAGTTTTCAAAAGTGATTCATCACACCCTCACATCCGTTTTATTTATTTATTTCTTTGACCAATCATTTTCTTTGAGAATAATTCAACAGAAATATGAATGTGCTTTGCAAGACTTTTGGTGCATCTGTAATTACATCTCATCTGTTCAGCTCAAGTTGCATTTCATATGCCAAAACATTACAGCCAGTGGCCCTTTAGCAATGGCCCATTTTACATACCCGGGCTTCCTTCACATCGTCTGAAGATCGTGGAGTCTCCTCTGCTTCCTGCGCCCAGCAGGAGTGTATTTTTAGGAATCCTCAGGAAAACACTTGGTGTTGACCCTGGGATGACCCCCTGTCCAGTTCCAGGCCTGTGAGGAACTTCACAGCTTGGAATTTAGCCTGTTCTAGTAGTGTCCAGAACTCTCGTGGTCTTTGAGACTGGCAATCCCTGCCGGCTGGAGGAGACAGCGGTACCGGACAGTCAGAGGGAGTTACACAACAACACAGAGACAGGAGATAAAAAGAGGTGCTGCCACTTTTGCAGCAGCTATTTCTTTTCTTTATGTCAGATTAGAGATATTTAGTGTCACACACTATGCAGCAGTCTGCAAAGCCAAGACAAAAATATGGCAGTGTGGCCTCAAAACCTAAATATTTAATCGTAAGGAGAAACAGTACCAATTATGCAAACAAGTGGTGTCTCCTAGGACCTGAGGTTTGGCAAGTGTCATTGAACATAGTTAGGCAATAACAGATCAGTCATTGGGGTCTCTGTCTGTGTGCATGCCTGTCTACCTTGATTATTTGTTGCATCCTGCCGCATTGAACTCTGTATTTTGTCTGTCTCTGAGTGGTGAGCCTGATTCTCCCTGAGGGCTGAATACACATAATAGTACAGTACAACAGCCGTCCGTCTCTGTTTGCCCAATATGCCTCCCAGATGGACATGTTGAGAGTTCATACTACATTACTGGCTGATTGGTCACTGCCGCAAAATCTCCTCTTATCATAGTCAGTCATACGGATCTGTACTTCTCCACGGAAATTACCCAGAGGGAGCAGTAACTAGTGGACTGTAGAGCTGTGGTTTTTGACCCTGAACCTGCTCTTATCCTGCTGGAAGACATGTTGAGAGAACCAGCAGGCAGCTCATCCGCCAGCCCAAAAGCCCTTAGCAGCAGGAAGGCCCCGGATTTACGTGAGCAGCCAAAAAGTCGTTATGGATAAGATAGACAGTATAATTCAAGTGTGTACTCCGGTTATTCCCAGAGGTATGTGAAAAACTTTTTTTTTCAAAGAATATATCCACACACCTCACCTGTGTGTGAAGTAGAGTAAATGGTTACTCAGGTCGAATAGACAAAGAAAAGATCTATTACTACAGATGATAAAGATGAAACTGAAGTGAGGTCCAAAAACACCTGCAATTACTGTTTATGCCATAGGTGCCATTAAAAAGAATGAAATGCACATATTTGAGATTATAACTTTAAAGTCATGGATAAACACTTAGCTAAAAGAATAATAAAGGTGATGAGTCGTGAAAAACAGTTGAGACAGTGTAAAAAATCATAAAAAAAGAGTTGAAATAGTTAACTAAAAATAATGGATAAACAGTCAAAATCGTTAGCTAATGCTAAAAATAATGAGTAAATTGAAATAGTAAGCTAGAAATAATGAATAATGAACATTAATGAACAGCTGAAATAGTAAACTGTTAAAAGTAATGGATGCAAACTTAACCAAAGCAAACCTCACACTTATAACTTAGTTTAATGAAAAGAATATTCCAAGAATATCCGCTTATCATCCAGTTTTTATTCTAAACGTATCTGGGACCTGACGGGTGGTGTTGAAGAGGTACTTGAGCTCTTCTGACTGGGCTGTGTGGGCACATCAGATGCAAGCGATCGGGAACCGCTCCTCATGTAAAGCTTGTTGCTGCTCCTCCACACTGGCGTGCAGCTGTCCTTCCCCAACATGGTTTGTTTACATTTCTCAGTCACCCACAGGAGCTCTGTAACGCCTGTAGCTCCACCAGCCTCCAACCGCAGAGCCTCGCCCCTATGAACTGCCAGGCCTGGTTTTCAAAGCCGTGACTCAAATCCCTTGCAGCTTAACAAAACGAGCAGTGAAAACCGATGGTGTTGGTGGTTATCTCACAGGTGAGAGCGATTATAACTGACATCTCAATACTAGATAGGCAGATGGGAAGCTGACACTAAGTGCAGTACACAAAAACCGCCCTTGCAGGTGAGAGTGATTGTGTTGGAACGGTTTTTTATCCGGCAGAAGCGGACGAGGCAGAAAGGCGCTCACAAAGCCTCACTGACTGTAACTGACAGGCAACCAGTTGATTCATCCTGAACCGCTGGCTATATGAGATCACTGCAGCCGATCACTTTCAAATGCTGCTTGTGTGGAGAGTATCTACATAACTGTGTGAGAGGTGGAGTCGTTTTGGACCGTAACGCAATTGGCGTCGCAGCTACCTCACCCACAACCTGGCATTTCTGAGATCCGCTGTGTTGTTTAAAGGGCCTGTGGAATGTGGAACAAATCCCTTCAGCTTTATCGGCCTGGGCGCGCTCCCCATTGGCTGGGCTTAAGAGCCAGAGGCCTGCGCGGGAGCTTACAGAATTTCACATGAAGGCCAGAAACAGAGGAACATCCTGTTTGAGTCTAACCGCCTGTCCCACACTGGCTTTGATATGCCGTCGCCTTGTGCGCTCACGTCTTTCTTGTTTGTCAGGATGTGTGTGTGCGTGTGTTTGAAATCTGGACTGTACATGTCCTGTCTAGTTTCTGTGTACATTTTCTTTATCTATTTCTATGCCTGGTGCTTGAATATGCAGTTTATTTAAAAGCAGTTATGATTTGGTAATTGATATAATCGTTTAACTAATTTATTAAGCGTATTTACGAAACATTCGCTGGCAACAATTTCTCACATGTGAGGACTTGTTATTCTCAGTTGAATATCTTTGAGTTTTGGGTTGTTAGTTAGACAAAAAAGAAATTTAAAGATATCCTGTTGGGCACTAGGAAATAGTGATAGGCTATTTTCTCTTTACTTGCAGTTTATTTTTAATGATATGACACTTTAAGTTAAGATAGTATTAATTATTAATACCTAACTACTTTGCTTCACCACGAGACACATGCTCAAGACATGGACGTGAGTTTGACCTGTTGAAATGCTAGAAGTAGAAATAAAGTAAAAAGAATGTGACTTCTGACTGTTAAAAGGTTTCGTTTTACTAAACTTTTTGTTGGAGCAGATCATTAAATGTTTCAGTGCATAAAACACATGGCATTGGTCATATAAAATTCCACGCAGAGACTATTGCATTATACCAGCAAGCCCTGTTACCTCTGAATTAAAGCAACATGCTCTCTGTGGTGCAGTCATAATGTGTGTGGTACCACATTTTAAGTTTTAATTTCTTTCGTGTTTTGGATAAAGTGAGCCACGACAATCACTTTGTGTTCTTCTCTTTCCAGTAACTATTCGAATACATTCACAGCATTATGATCTACTACCTCTATAATTTAATACATTTTGCCTAACCCAGATTCGTGAGTGTGATTCCAGTTGATGGTATGAAGCACATGGTTTCCAAGTCCCTACAGTAGCTGCCTGTGTGACAGCTGAGAGGAGGGCACTCCATTACATCAGACTCCTATCAAAGCCCACTTTAATGAAGGCAAGCTGATTACAGCACCGGTGACAGATGCAGGGTGGTCGGCCAGTGATGCTAATCTTTGTTTATGCCAGTCCAGCAGGTCATAATCAAAGTGAGAGAAAGATCAGTGACAGGGTGAAGAGAGGACTGGAGGGGCGTGCAGAGTTTAAGAGATAGTCTCTCCTGATTGAAGGGGAGCGGGTGACTTTCAGTGGTTTACGTGCTGCTCTTACATAGACAGGCAAGCACGCTCATCTCTCCACACAGCTGTTGTTATACTAGGACCGAAGAGGCTTCGCCCCTGTGATTCATGTCCTGCCAAGGGAGAGGTCTTGCCTCCTGTTTGCCCTCAGAGAGAGTCCCACTACCCTGAAAGGGCCATATCTGGGCCATCTTGGCCACATGGGACCAGTCCAGATGACAGGATGGCATTCTGCTCTGATCTCATTTCCATTCATAGAAAGACATGTCATGACACACTGTTACATAGATAAAACACACAAATTATTGTTTAAGTTTGACTGAAAAGGTAAGGTTATGGTTTTTAAGGCTGCTCTGAATTCTTGGCTCAGTCATGATAACAGTGCAAGTTTATATTGTGATCCAGATAAGCATTAATAAGCAGGCTAACTTAAATCCAGCAGTGTATGCGTACTGTTTGTTTTAAGATTGCTATTCAGCACTAGCTGAGGCCAATTTGCTCTGTTGACGCTGAGCACCATACTTACCCTGACTTGGACTGAAAGCTGAGGCCCCGATAAACCAAAGCGAGAGAGAGCTTTCTGTTCAGCTGTCAAGAGACCAACATATTGTTCTTTTGCTGTCTTGCAAGAGAAGAGACAGAAGTTGTGCAACTAGCCTTCCCTCCTGAGCTCCCCATGTTTTCAGCCCCAGCCCTTTCCCCTCTCTCCACCCCTCATCTGCCTCTCTTTTACTCTGCCTCTCTTCAGTGTAACCGCTCACATCTGGTTTTGAGTCAAGGCCAGGTTGGTTTCTTCTGGAATGGAGGGCTTTTATTTCTCAATGGCCCCACTCCCTCTCCAGTTTCATTCTGCGGTGAAGAGTGTGCAGTTTGTTTACGAACTGGTGTTCCTTTCTTCATATTGATACTACTCAATCCTCATTTTCATCATCGGGGAATCCCACAATAATCCCCAGTAATGGGAGTGGGAATGCTGGTCGGCTGGTGGTCATCAAGGCTTTCCTGTGGCGCCCACCTAAGTGTCAGTTCCAGGTGACTTTCTAGAAACTACATCCTGTACACATTGTTAGCTGCTCAGGATTTGTCTCCCAAGACACTCTCTGCATCAAGTTAAGGAAATAACTGAGATTGTTGGTCTGGTTTGGACAAGGAACTGCTTTCAGTGTAATACAAAGATATCTAACTTTTTTTTAAAAAGCACAGAATTAAATGTATAGTTGTAGCACCTAGTGTGCTGTAGAAGTTGCCTTTATATAAAAAATGTGGTATCTGAAGTATTTCAGCGAACCACATAGCTTCAAAATGATAGGCAGAAGCTTCCAGGCGCTATCCTGTTTTTGTATTTTTTCCAGCATATGTTTGTACTCCAGACATCTGATCAAGTTGCCATAGTTCAAATCCCGAGGCCAGAGGAACTGTGTAAACAACCTTCACATTAGCCTTCCCTGTTTTTGAAGATGTGATGTACAAAATCAGTTGTGCATCGTACGGTTTGAAGAATGGACTAAAATAAGTATGTGTACTTATATTTAGGGGGTGAGCTAGAGGATGGGGGGGTGGGGTGTGTGAGAACAAAGATGTGCAGTGTTTTCCAGCGGGAGGATGGGTGGTAGGCAGGCAGAGAGAGGGAGAGACTGCTGGGGGACGTCTGATGTCACCTGGTAGGGAGCTATGAAAGCTTCCCCTGGTTACCCTATCCCACATAAAAGTCTGGCAGTAGGTTGAGGCTTTGGAGAAGCTTGGCAGAACTGTAGCATTAAACAGGAACAAACATCACACACCTCTCTGTCTGTCGAGGCGTCTGGGAGACAGAACCTGTTTACATGGAAGACTGTCAGTGCTTATTTGAAATGCACGCAATGCACACGTTTTTTTTTAAGACAATGGAGATCTAATGCCTTCTCATCTCCTTGTCATTTTCATTGAAGCTTCTGTCCTACACATGCAGTTTTCCATCTGATGTCCCCTTAGCTAATATCACACACGGCATGGATGTGTGGGTTTCAGGTGTACGCCACTGGTGCAAAACAAGGAACACTTGCCCTAAAACACTAACACATTTGCGAAGCCTACAGAGCAGCTCGTGATCTGATAGTGAAAGAATGAGAGCTGCTAGATGCCAGAAAGCAGTTAATTACACATGTGGTGGGCAGATTTGAGCCCGACACCGTGGGCGATGTGGATGGAGATGCCATGTGTTTAGACGTTTAAACTGCAGACTGCGGTCAGACCCAGCCTGCTCTCTCATTAGCTCCCCCGATGGTTGTAATGAGCATGGAGGTAGTGGCGTTGGAGGGAGGGAGGGAGGGAGGGAGGGAGGGGGGGCATTTGTTCAGCACAAGCCCCGCCGGTCCCCTCCTTCAGAGCTCAGCAAGACGTCCCCTGATATCTGAATTCTAATTAGAGACAAGATTCACTTTTGGCAGCCGGCTGATTGATTTGTTTCATTATATTTAACACCGAATCCTGTCTTTCATTTAGAGGTGCTTATACCTTGCTCTGCACCCTCACGGGAAGGAGGATGAAAAAGAATCAATGGTTTTCTTTGATGTTCCTCAGAGCTGCAGCACAGAGTGTTTGTGTGAACTCCTTCTTCCTTACATATTGCCCTTCATTAAGGGACTGCGGTACAAAGTGAGCGAGATAAAAGCATCCAGCACAGAGAGGAAACAACAACTTGGCTATAGAAACCACAAAAGTGTGTGTTTTTTTTTTGTATAGGGACAAACACATGCACACTCGTCTGGTTCCTTGTGTGTGTGTGTGTGTTTGGAGATTAAAGACTGCTGCTTGTTTGGGGCCCAGGGAGCAGTACCAGTTGTCTCCACCTTTCCCAGAAGCCTTCCAGAGTCTGTAAAAACCCACCTCCACCTCTCCTACTGAGAGGGACTGGGACACAGGACACAGGGACTGGAGAGAGCAGAAGATAGGCCATATCTCCCCTTTAACAAACCACATCCTCCTCTGCCTCTGCTCTTATCTGCTTCTCTGCCCTCCCATCTTTGTTCCTCTTATCTTTCTCTCCCTCCTTTTCCCATCTTGTGCCCTCTTTCCTCTGACTCCTTTCTGTCTTCTTTATTCCTCCTGCTGACTTCCTGTCCCTCTCCTGTTTCCCTCTCCTCCTTTCCACTCTACTCTTTCGCTGTTTTCCCTCAATGCCTCCGGTGGCCAATTTACAGGGGCAGGGGGTGGGTGGGGGTGTCCGAGCCTTGACCTTGACACTCAACTGGTTCCCCCGTCAGCGACGAAGCGAAGGTCAGGGCCAGATTACAGGCTCGAGGTATCATCCTCTGAAGTGAGGAATAATCACAGGCTCTGAGATTGTTAAATAGAACCACAGGCCCTGGCGCTGTCATTACTCTGAGAAACAGGGGAAGGGGAAGGGAGGGGGGGGTCGTTCACCTAAACGCATGCAGATGTTCAGACTCTCGCTTGAGCCTCAGCTCTGTTGAAGGTACATGGAGTTCTTTTGTTTTCTAGCATCTATCTGTTTTTTATTTGTCTCGTTTCAGTGGGCCCCCTTGATTCAATCTGGTGAGATTTTATTTCAAAGTGTGTGTGGAGCAGCTTAGAGGACCGAGAATGACGTAAATAAGATGAATCATTTGTTGTTTAAATACTTGTGGTTTAGGGCCTGTGCTGCACTTAATTTTCATTGTTTCCACAATCCAGTTGTAATTAAAGTATGGCTCTGTGTGCATGTGTGTGTATGGGGGGGTTGTTTTGCACGAGGGCCCTTTGCCTTTGCCTCAGTGTGCCTCTGCATTAGCACATGTGTGGGATGGTTATGAATACACTGTGGTTCTGTTTTATGCAGCATATAGATTATTCACATATGACAGCCGAGCCCCCCCCCTCCACCCCTTTGTCCAGCTTTTGTTTTACGGCTGTGGAATTGTGTATAATCAGTCCCATCCTATCTGCATGGAAATTTCCATCTGGCAATTATTCTCCATTCAAAAGAAACACACACGTCGCTGAGAGCTCATTGTGAGGTTTGTTTTACATAAACCAAACTTCTCGGAGTCAAGTCTTCAGTGATGAAATGCAACAAAGAACCTCTTCCGAAACCCTGGGCTTCTTCCATCAAACTCACTGGGTTCCATGTCAAGCCGGATGAGAATAAAGATGTTGGCTAAGAAAGAGTTCAGATGATGAAGTGCATTATATATATATATATATTTTTTTTTTTTTTGATGGATGCGAGGGGTCCATTTGAAGGGCTTGGAGGAATCTTGAAAGCTTGGCTGTGGCCACGCTCGCTGCGTCCCAGACAGTGAAACACAATAAGCGTGCAGATGTTCAAAGTGTTTGGCCGCCCTGGAGCCTCCAGCACTCTCCCTCTCATCTGAGTAGGAAATGCTTTAGCTGGAACTGTTTGTTTTCTCTGTGTCTGTGGTCTGAACTGTAGATTCACTTACATCTCTGACCCCCGCCTCCACCCCCTCCCTTTCTCTCTCTCTCCTCGTTTCTTTCCTTGTCCCAGGAGTTTCCGAATGGTGAGCTGAAAGAAGGACAATTCACAGATCAACACTGTCCCCTAGAGGGTAGGTTGAGAAGAATGTCTTCTTTGTCACTGATGCTCAGACAATCCTGGAATATTTTAGGCTGCAGGAAACAGATCTAATGTTGTATGATGAATGAGCATGTGAAGTTAGTATGTATGATTCCATTATTAATACAGCCTGAAAGCTGGTATTTATAGATCTGTAGGATATGACTGAATGTGTTTATTATTTCATGATGCGTCCATATTCAATTTACAAAATGACTGATGAAAAGAGATTGATAGTTTGTCCTCTGGTGGATGCATCAGTTAGTTTAGACTAATAGATCTTCACAAGATTATCTTTAATTTGATGTTTATTGTGCAAAATGTGCATGGCAGATCTTTTGAGTTAATAGAAGGGCTTCGTTAGAGCATACAAAACTTCACTGACCGGGGATTTAAAAATCTCTCTGTGATCTCATCTGTAATCATAGTTTGAAGAATAAAAAGCTAAAGTCCAATATCAATAGACTTTTTGTGGGGGTGAACACAAATGTGGAGCCAATGAAAAACACAGATAGACATTACTGGCACAAAAGCACAAAAAGATGTGGGCGCGCTTGGTGTGCAGTTTGCATTGAAGTGAATGGGCTGTCATGCTTGGAAACCTCATTTCTAAATAAAGGCACAATCAGCATCTAAATGTATGATCTTGTGAGGGTTTGAGATTTTTTCTATGGAAGCGTAGCTACTAAACTACACAAATTTTCTGTGTGAGTTATCAGTGTTCTGCCATCTTAAACATAAAGATGTGCCCTCTTGTGTTGACAGTGGTTCTTCCTCCAGAGAAGGCAGAGGGCTGTGAAAGCTACCTGCAGTACCTGCACTCAGAGGATGGCGAGCGGGAGATAATTAGAGATACGACCAAAACTCCTGGGAAGAAACGCATCAGTTTGGATGTAAGCAGCTATATCACCTGGCAATGTTGTAATTCTGTTATGTGGGTTAGGTTCTTGCTAAAGTATGACTCATGTGTTCAAAAGATGAATATAGGGATGGCGTAGGGACATCTTGTTGCAAAAAGGACCAGGGTTCCATTTCCTACCCAAGCCTGGTTTGCACTGAGGTGCAGTTAGTGTTTTTCGACATTTCACATTGTAAAAACACACAGCTCAGGTGGATTGGGACTCTAAATTGCAGTAATTGTTAATGGGAGTTTGAGTGGTTATCTACCTGTGTTGACAATGAAGTCAATCACAAATGCAACAGGATTTCTTTGGGTCAGAAAAAGGTCTCTCCTAAGCCGCTTCCCAAGAGCACAGTGTTGAAATTGTTTTGTGTTTCAGTGAGTGAAAATTATTTAAACATAGGTTAGAAAATAAATGCATGGTGGGTAACTTCTATCCTGACCGCCGCTGTATGCCTTCACCATGTGCACAGAACATCTGTCTGTATGTTGACTCTGCCCCAGACCATATCCTGATTGAATTTAGGGACCAATAAATAGAATAAATAGATTGTAATGTTTAGACTTGCATGTTTTAAAGAACTGCTTAGATCTGCCCTTTGGTGATCACTGCTGGTTATGTGAGCTGAGGAGATATTATAGAACCATAAAGGGCTGCTTCTCTCCCAGGGGTCTCCTCTCTCGTAAATGCACACTGCCTTTCACACAGTGTCAGCTCTCCACCATGCCGGCAGCAGGGCCTATATTCCAGATGTTTATTTTTCCAATTATGGCTGTGTTACCAGATACATCTGAATCAAAGTCACTGCCAAAAGGTTGTAACCGAGAATAGTGGCTGCGCTCATTTTTCCTGGAAGAAGGCAGAAAGACAAGGTCACAATGGCAGGGCCCACCGCCCCGACTTTTTTTGTCCCCCACGCAAGGTGAAGGCACCTAAATGGATTCTGTTGAGAAGTGATCTGTTTATATGTTGAAATTTCAGCTGGCCTCCGCTCACTTGCTCTCAGGATGCTGATAAAGTGCATGCTGATTCATGTATGGTTTGATGTGATTGTGATCGGAGGGGATAGTGTCATGACTTCCTTTTGTTAACACTAAATCCCCCTGAAGAATGAAAGAAAACAACACTCGTTTTGTTTTTGAAAAATGTTCATGAATCACACTGGAGAAAGTGGCAGAGACGATCCAATTGGACATACTTTGCTGCCCCCTGTTGTCACAGAGGTTGCTGTGTTTTTTCTTTGACATACTGTAGACTTAGTATTGCTTTGATCATTACTGACAAAAAGTTGTAGATCGAAACCTTTATTTTATTTTATTACTTTAATTTATGAATATTAAGCCTGATTACATTTTTGTTAATCCACAGGACTTGGAGTGTGATGTTTCTGTGGAGGATGACAACCGTCAGGAGTGGATCTTCACTCTGTATGACTTTGACAACAGTGGGAAAGTCACAAAGAGGTGTGTGTGTGTGTGTGTGTGTTAGTGTTCATGCCTTCCCATGTAGTATTGTTTTTTTTTTTTTTAATCTGTGCTCCTTGATGTTTTAATATCGATATTGTCACCCTACGTTTTATTTTGTCAACTGTAGGACTAGAAAACTATACAGACTATGTTTTATATTTACTGTAGGACATGTCCAGTCTGATGCACACCATCTACGATGTGGTGGATGCCTCTGTGAATCACTCCTGCCATAATAAGAGCAAGACTCTGCGTGTCAAACTGACTGTCACTCCAGAGCCCAGGTGCCACCGAAGAGAAACAGGCACAGGTAAATGACAACAGCACCATATGCTGGACATTACTGCAGCGTCTTTTTCTGTAGCTTTTCAGATGATCAGACGGTTCCTCTTCACAGTACCTGACTTATAGTCTACGAATATTTATGGATATACATAAAAATATATAGACATGAATAAAAATACAGACAAATTATTAACATTTTGAAAAACGTCCTGCACAAAAGGACAATTACTCTGAAGGCTCATCTGCTACGAACAAAAGTAGCAAATCATAACAGTGCAGGTGGAATGAATGTATGAAACTTTTTTTACTGGCCTCACTTCTTGTACTTTCCTTTTTTCAGAGCGCTGTCACCAGGAAGAGGGGCGTTCAGCTGACAAGCGGCTGTCCTCCTACATCAGGTCAGCACACATATCATGTATGCTTTGCTTTAAAGCTGGCCTGTGTATATTGTAATAATTCTTACAGACTGAGTAAGAGTTTAAGAGGGTTTTTATTCATTTTAGCAGCAGGGGGCAGAGTAATGAGGCACCGGCCACTGAGGGCCAGCATTACTGTGTGGATGAGAACACAGAGAGGAGAAATCACTACCTGGACCTGGCCGGTATAGAGAACTACACCTCCAGATTTGAAGGCAAGTGGCTTTTTTTATTGCTTTACAGCCTTCTTGTTGTTGGACACATTATTATATGACACTGACAGGATCAAAGTTGACTATATGGAAGGGAAACAACAGTTCAAAGTACAGTATAATGAATAACACTTGTATTAATTACTGGCCATGTGTCTCGTGCTTGTCTTTCAGGAACCACCCCTCCGCAGGAGGCTCAAGGTCGGAGCTCCCAGAGCCAGAGCCGCTCACGCTCCCAGGAACCAGAGCCCCAAGTTGTTCATCAGCGCCGCTCACAGGTCATCAGTGATAGCTACAACCCTACAGAGTCCCGAAGCAAGGGTACACAGTTCCTCAAATCCCCAAAAGGAACCTACAAGGGAGGCGGAGGGAATAACGGGGGCAGTGGAGGTGGCAAATCCACTAAATGTCACGGCTACCACCCACCTCTGCAAACCATGCCCCACAGTGGCAGCGCAGCAGGACATGGGGGTCAGGATGTGTACCACTTGCCGCACCAAATCCAATCATCCGGCCACCACCAGCACCCTTTGCAATACAGTCACAGCAAACGCCTTAGGGCAAAAGCTCGGGAGGCTCTGTCCCCGTCCAAAACCCCGCTATCCCCTCAGTCCCACCCCCAGCAGCAACCCCCTGTGCCCTCTGTACTGCCAAGCCTGGAGAGAGAGCAGGCGTCCGGCCCACCTGGGAGCCCAGGGTTTGTGGTTCCTGTGGTTCAGCGTCATGAGCACCACCACCACCATGAACACCACCACCACCACCACTACCACCATTACCATCAGACATGACCGCCTTCAGTGTACAGTGACTGAAACTGTACAGGACCAACCACAACCAACCACACCAGTCTGAAGGACTTAACGTCATCCCACGGGAGGGTCTCACACTCTGTCCAGGATCTTATTCTCCTCTTGCAAGCTATACAGATATATCCTGAGATTAGATGTACTGAGGAATCGTGTAGTGTGATGGCAGATGATATTGGCTCAGAAGGATGTATTTCTGAAGTTAATTGTGTAATAACAAAAGACGTGTGGCACAGTTTTGGAGTTTTTTTTAGATTTCCTGCTGGGAGTGCTGCGATCTTTCAGTAAGGGTACAGATGCTAGAAAGCAGCAGATCAGAGGACTTAAATCCGACATCCTTCCGCTCCTGATGCTGTTGGCTGAAGTCCCTTGAAGCTATATGTCTGAGTAGGTGTGTTGTTCTGTGTGTGAGACCTTTCCAAAACATGGATCTCAGGTGTAAAGGTGCTGCTGCTCTCAAGCTTTTCACGGAGGCTTCTTCCTCTGGGAGGGCTGATGTGGACTGAGGAGGGAGGGGGGTTTGAAATCACCACTGCCAGTTCTAATGCAAAAATATCTTGCTATATGTATAAAAAAATCTATATATGTAAACACATTTTACTGTATAATTATTATACTGTATATGCATATTTCATCAGGATATAATTATGCATATATGTTTTTCGTCTTTTATATATTTTAATAAACGTTACATAGTTCATTTATATTATTACATTGACAGCTTGTTTATTTCTGCTCACAACACACTTGATGATTGTGTGTCTGCTGCTACTGTGCGGAGAGAAACAGAACAGCTCAAACCCCACTCAGTATGATGTTATTTGTTGAGACTTTAACATGAAATGATAATTAAAGGATCATTAAAACTTAACTGTGGTTTAAGAGTAGATTAAAAAAAAGAACCTCATTGTAAATTGTAATCGTTGTATGATCATTTGTGATTTTAAGTCACTCAATCAGAAAGTAAAATGATTAACCTACTATAATGTGATGTGGTTTTGTTTTAATTATCACGAAGAGATTAAATGAAAAGCTCTTTTTAACATAACCAACATCAGTATACTGTGGGAACGACAGCAAATGCCTGTCACACTCAATCAAAGTGAGTCCTTATATAGTAACCAGAGGGTGTAAGATTGTTCGGCCACAAAAGTGACTATTACAGAAAGGCCTTATTTTTTAAATCAGAAGGGTCTCATATCTCTTTTGGTAGATCCTATTTCTTCCAAGGCCTAAAAGTGTGAACAATCCCTCAGTATAAGGTCACTAAACAAACTTGGTTACCTTGATGAGAGATTTACTACATGACAGTGCTGAATTTCCCTTGAGCATTCACACTGTAAATTAATAACTTTCCCCCTGGTGTTTCTGTGTGCCAAGTCAAGGGAAACCTGGGGAATAGTCTTATGCCACATGGTGGTGCCTTCAATCTGCTTTAAGTCTGGTGCAAGCAGCATCTGTTCCCTTGAGTGTCAGTTAGTGTGGTAATTTAATTAAACTAGATTTTCACACAGGACTCAAGATTAATAGAATAGTTATAAAGTAGGACCAGCATCTTAACATTCATGTTGATACTGTGCTTTAATTGTGCATGTTATCAGACATTTGAAAGAGGCTTGCTTTTCATAACAGACATTTTGAGTTGTCAGAAAAGCAGAGGTGTCATTTAAAACATCAGAGTATGACAATAAGCCAGCATGACCAATACTAGGACCCTTAAACTGAAGCAGCTAAATGTAATTAAACCATGTTAAAATGTGTTATTTACCCCGGTGTTTGTCCTAAAAAAGGACTGAAGCCGGTATGTCTCTGACATATATTAGTCAGCCACTAGGTGGCAACAAATAACCATCAATGGTACATACTGTTCAATATACTGAAGAAAGACCTCAGTGAAGTTGTAGCTGTTGTTGCAGGCCAGTCAGTTTCATGGAAATGCATTTAAGAGTTCCTGGCTAAGATCTGATATTATGTCTTATCTGCTTCAGTGATAAGACATGGAGCTACATGGGAAACAAATTGTCTCAAAATATTCATTGAGATACTATGAAGATCAGTGGGGCCACAGGCCAATCTTAGATCTGTTGAAATCATGAAGTAATTTCATGATCACTGATTTCATAAGCATGCTGTCCCTGTAGAGGAGCATACATGCTCAGCCGACCTCCCCTGTACAAATTCAAGTAAAGACACAGTGTCTGTCTGATCCACATATAATCAAAAGAGTTGCTCTGGCAGCAAAACACAGGAACCTGCTGTCTCCCTCAGATGAACTCTATTCTGATCCAATACCAGACTGCAGCTAAATCTGATTATGAAATGACAGAACAGTCTCGCCTCAAAGTCCATTTAGGAGCTGTCCTGAAACGTTCAGTTATATTACATGATCTTCACCAGCAGGTAGATTTTGCCCTGTTGTAGATGTTCACACTTTAAGCTTTTCTGAGCACTTTAAGGACTTCACATCCACGTTGGCTTATAAACTGACGTTCAGTGTTCAGTCTTGACCTAACCAACAATCTCACTTTGAGATCCATTTAGTTGCTGCTCTGGAGTTTTTTGATTATATCACATGTGCTTTGTCACAAAAACACTCCCAGCTACAAAACTCGCCATTTTTACCACAATTTAAGAGAAAGGGCAATAACAAAACAAGTACTGTGAAAGTCTAGAATCATACCTAGAAATATACAGTAAAAATACATTAGAAATATGTCAAATATATGTTTTTTTTAATGTGCAAAAGTTACACTATGCAGTATAAAGAAGTGTGCAATGTGCAGAGATAATAAACCCAATATGTGTCTCAATGCAACAGCCAGATGTACAGACTTTAAGTTGATGTAAGGAGTAGTGTCAACAACTTATCAAGGTTTTCAAAAGATGTTACAGGATTGTTTGCAGCAGTAAAGTACATATTAAAATAATAATAATAAAAACCTTTTGCACAGGTTAGAAAAACACTTGCAAAACACAAAGAAATTGGGATTGTAGTGACAGGGCTTTAAAGGAAAGGGGGGCATTTAAGTTCCTCAAACGCTCTATCTTTCATATGTCTCAGGAATCTCCATCACTCCCATCAGGAGGTCAAGCTGAACTGTCACCTCTCCGTCACGTGACCACCTCACCTGTCATCCAGGTGAAACACAGAAAGAGAGAGAGAGAGAGCACTACAGCATCAACATAGCCCCACTCAGCTCTGTCAGACTTCAGACTTTTTTTTTGATAATCTAATGCATGATTTAAAAAATAATTAAATAAATAAAAGAAGAATAGTCCCTTTGTGTCGCTTCATATCAACGCGCTTTTGTTAATTGGCAGCCCGGCTCAGGGAGAGCGGCATTCCCTGCTCCGGTCGTCAGGGATTTAGGGAAGGACTGAATCCGAGCCCCGGCTGAGACAAACAATGGCAGCTATGAAAGGCGAGGGGAGGGTCGGCCTAATGCAAATATTCACTTTGTGCGCCTCGGAGGAGAGCCTGCAGCAGACACCGACGGCCACCGACCAGCACCACCCGAAGTGAGCGAGCTCCGGAGACGCGCAAAACAGCGTCGATTTGGATGTTTTTGACTTTTTTTTTTTTTGTCTTTCTTTTTATTTTGTCGCCCAGTTTCTCTGCACTTATTTTTTGCTCGGATTGCTCGTGGGCTGTGCAACAAGTGGGGAAGGAAGCGAGGAAGAGGAGGACGGCTCCTGCAGACGGCGCGCCGCAGCATCTCCTCCAAAAACGTGCCAAGTGCACCTGCAGAGAGAGAGAGAGAGAGAGAGAGAGAGAGGGGAGGGTGTGAAACGGAGAGGTAGGGAGAACCACAAGACCTAACACCACACACAGATTGCCATATCACTTCCTAAACTCTCTCCACCTCTTCAATTCAAGTTGCATGCTGCAAGTGCAGCATGCAACCTTTCCCCTTTTTTTTTTTTTTTCTTCTTCTCACTTCTGTTTCTCATTTTCTGTGAATGCAGCATTTGGTGTGTGTGTGGGGGGGGGCATTTCTCACAATATACAACAGTTTTGTTCGACCCACCTTCTTCTTTTTTTTTTTTCTTTTTTTCTCTCTCCTAAGCCAGCCGGAGGAAAACGTGATTATCCTCAGAGCATCGATGCGCTGGCTTTCATTCAAGACATGCATGAGAAAGGCTTTGCAACATAATAGATCAGTGGGAGAGCCCGTCTGCCTGCAAAGACGGAGGGGAATCTGGCTTGAATGTTGATATACTGTTGGTGTTACTCAGTCGATGGCTGCGGTCACGCCAGCACTCGCGAGAATGTGAGGTGCCTGCTTATACTAGACATTACGGCAAAAGCGCAAAAGAACTGACTTCAAAATAAAAGCATACTGTCATACAGTTGTGTCCATAACTGATGTTCATATTGATATTACAAGGAAACCACCTGTTATCACACAATAATTTCACTTCAGACTGATAGTGGGCCATCACAGGGTGTCACTCAGAAAATATCATGTCATTCCGATTTGGCCTTTCAAAGTAAAAGCCCTCTGAATATCTCCATACAGACATATTCATAATATATATCTATATTGATATTTAAAGGGGACCACCTGTTATCACACAGCAGTTTCACTTCTGTCTGATAGTAGGCCACTCCAGGGTGTCACTTACAAAATATCATGCCATTCTGATGTAGGATTTCAAAATTAAAGCCTTCTGAAATGTCTTCCCAAAGGTGTCTGTCACACTATGTAATTTAATTTTAATATTGATATTCCCAAAGGTGACTGTTTGACAGATTTCAAGATTTTCGAAAGGCACCAACGACCTTCCAGCCGCAGCTCATAGCAATCAACTCGTTTTTAATCTGAAAATCTTGAAATCTGTCAAATCTGATATTTTGTGAGTGACACCCTGGGGTGACCTACTATCAGACAGAAGTGAAACTGCTGTGCTTTTACTTTGAAATCCCACATCAGAAAGAGTTGGAGTTGATTTCCTTTGTGACACCCTGGGGTGACCTAGTGTCAGTCTGAAGTAAAATTACTGTGTGATAACAGGCATTTTCTGTTTAATATTAATATGAATATCAGTTATGAATATGAATCTATCGAGATTTCCTTGACGAAAAAAAACATATACACACACACACACACACATATTATTATTATTATTATATTATTATTATTATATTATTATACGTATATTACGATGCTTTTATTTTGAAGTCAGTTCTTTCGCACTCTAGCCGTAATGTCTAGTATAAGCAGACACCGCAAATTTTCACGAGGGCTGGCTTGACCGTGTTTTTAGTAGTGGAGGCTGACTTGACTGCAGTATGAGACTGCAGGAGACAACAGCTTGGGAGATGTTAAACGCGAAACATGTGACTGAGGACGTGAGAGTGAGTGCTCCTCCAGTTTCAGCGTTGGCCAGGAGGGTCCATGAAAACATTTGGGTGGATAAACAGCACCCATGTGTCAACCCTGAGGCCCTCTTTGCATCGTCTCTGCGGCCTGCACATTGTGCAGGCGCTGAGCGAGAAGTAGTGGAGTGAAATGCTACTGTAAAATCCCAGCATACCCCCCCAACCTCCCCGGAGAAACATCAAAGCGGACTCAACATGAGGCCTTTATCTGAACAATTGCTCCATTCTCCCCTGCACCCCAAGCCTGACCACCCCCACAACCCCCTATTCCCAATTTCCACTTGATTAAGCCCTAAACTGAGCCGAGCTGAATCTGGAGGGAAAATGGTTCACTAATTCTGACTCTCGAGTCCGACACAAAAGAGGAAGACTGTTCCCTCTCTGTTCTAGTTTGAGTCCGATTCAATGGAATGACAAGAGTTTTTCTCTGCTGGGTCCTGTCGGACAGATATAGACGGACAAGAGGAAGTGTCAGACGGCTGAAAGCAAACCCTCACCCCTCCGTGTTTTCACTTTAAGCCGTATGATGCACATGTACTTCCGCACGTTTTAAGGTATTTGAGGCCTCAACAGCTCCGTCCATCAAAAGCAGTGATTGCACGCTGTTAACTACAGAATAACAACAGCATCAGCACGTTGGCAAAATGCTGTTTCGGCTGTGTTTTACACCAAAACTAGAACATCTTTGAGCAAACCAGATGTTTGTTATCGAGCACACATTATAGCACTAGTTTTCAGGGATTGGTGTGAATGCCACCAATGCAGTTTATGACCACTCTTTACAATTGAGATTTGGAGACTTGGCGGTCTCTGACAGGTCCTCTTTGAGTGGTTCTTTGTTGCCACGACCCGCCACTGCAACCTACCTTCCTCAGCAACACAGTTTAAGTTGAAATCTGTTTCTAGTTACCAGTCGTCCAGTGTTTGTGAGCGATTATCTGTGTTGGCGAGAGTAAGCAGAGGCGGCCTGCAGACCACTGTATGCATTCTCCGTCCGGTGGTGAGGTTGCCAGGCAATACGAGCTGCTGGAGGAAGGCTGCTCTGATGGCCCCCCCCCCACCCCGGGCTGCTCTCTCCATCCCTTTCTGTCTTGCAACCCCCCACCTCTCCTCTCAGCTTGCCTCTCCTCTTCTGCATACTAATGGATGGACCCAAAAGGCCGATTACAAACCGGGGCTGTCAAACTGATTATTAATATTCCTCACTCTCCTCTGGTCTGTCTACAGGGACTGAAGTTTATGGGAACGTCCTCTTTTGTTATTTGTTAAATTTACTGTTTTCACTAATTGGCTGTGAAATACAGTGGACAGAAAGTCTCCCACTTCGCATGTATTATGAGGTGCGTGTGTTAGTCTTGTCTCGTATTCTGTAGGAAAGGGAAGTTTTTAATGCATCTTTATGGTGTCCACCAGAGGAGGGCAGTATTCAAGCTCTGTTGAGAAGCAGTAAAACCGCTGGGGGAGCAGTAGACTTGCTTTGAACTGTTTTTGCTGTAATGTGCTCAGATAAAACATTAGTGATGTATCTTTTGGAGCTACAAACAATTTGCCCCAGACTCAGCATCTTTCAAAAAAGCTGCATAGTTCAGGGGTCTATCTCCACTGCATCTTTAAACAGGAAGGACTCTTTACTCTGACAACAAGTCACACACAGATGGAGTGTTTAGTTTATGTAAAAACAGGCACTCTCAATTGCAAAAGGAGACCAAATATGCCAAGAGTTAATATAACATCACATCAGTGTAATGAGCATCAGAATTTGCTGCTTTTTTAAAGCTTTTTTGGATTCTTTTAAATGAGTATTGAAGCAGCTCACTGGCATGGTGCAGACTGGGGGATTCAGAAACAACTGAATTTTTCCTCAAAGTAAATTATTCCATTTAAAATTCACACATGGTTTTTACACTTTATCTTATGTGTAAAGCTCAACATTTCCTTTTTTGTTCTACTGTTGTTCTTCTAAATACTTTTTGTAAAAGTATTTATGTATGTATCTAC
The DNA here is from genome assembly GCA_023238725.1 of Scortum barcoo. NCBI lineage: Eukaryota > Metazoa > Chordata > Actinopteri > Centrarchiformes > Terapontidae > Scortum > Scortum barcoo. The sequence goes on along the minus strand of CM041546.1, from coordinate 11,103,996 downwards.
CTTCCTATAGGAAAGAATATAAAGTCCAGATTTTGTCATTGAGGAGTTCCTCAATGACAAAGTTCCTCTTCCTGATATGCCCTATTCTCAAGAGACAGGTATAATTAGAGCTATGGAAACAGGAAACACCTCGCCCTCCCTATCGTTTTCTCCCCCTCTCTCTACCCCCCCTTTCTCTCCCTCTCTTCCGCCTCCTCTCTCTCCTCTCAGATGTGCATGTATTTGTGCAAAATTATCAGGTGCACAGACGTAGAGTAAGGCCCATAATGAGTCCTATGATGGTTATCAGTGTGTCTTATATACTTGGGTTTACTGGAAATGAGGACATGGCTGTGCTCAATTTCTTTTCTTCCAGAAAGTAATTAACAAGCTTCACATTTAGTATGGACAGTTTTACAGAGTCTGACCCTTTTTGCTCTCAGCTATCTACTTGATAGACTCACAGTAATTTTCATTTTAGATGAACTTGTGAAACAACCAAATGTCACATTTTAGAAGCTGTTGTTTGGACTAATGACTTGGTTAAACACTTTAAATGTCGGTCAACTGTGTCGTTTGAGCATTAGTAGTCATGCTGTAACAAATGTCAGGGAAGTAAGCAGACTTGTTTATTTATATTAATTTTAGTGTTCACAATGTCTTTTACTAATATGACATATTGTGTGATTTCACGCTGTCTCAACCTTAATCCTCCCACACTTCTTTGGCTGGACTTGCGACACAATGCTTTGGCTTTGACTGCAAGTGATTCATTTGCGGTGCTTGTTTACATGCCCACGGCAGTTTAACCCAATGTGGGGCCCCTCTACTACAGGGATGTAGTAGAGGGGCCTCTAATTTCTGCTCCTTCCTCCAAAGATTAAAGACCCTGTGGAGACCAGGTGTACAGTTCAGGCCAAAGATTAACCACCCTTCGCACTTCCCTTCATCCTGACCCATATAAACGACTTGCTCGTGCACCGTGCTCCGCCTCTGTGAAGGTGCACAGATTACCTTTTTTTTTTGAAGTGGGGAAGTTTCCCTTGACTGACCATTAAAAGGAGGGCGCACCGACACTTAACGCAACTCCAACACTCCCTCCTTCTGCTCTGGCACGTAGAGTTCAAGAGAGAGAAAAGTCAGCGCTTCTTATTGATTCAGAGGAGCGGCTCCCACCTTTCCCCTTCCTGGTGTGGAATGCACACCTGGAGGTATTTGCTGAGTGGCTCAAGTAATCCATATAACAATGCAAGCTGACATCTGCTGTCTTAGCTCTGACAGGCGCTGCATTGTCTCTGTGGAGCGAAGCTGTGATGTTGCTGATCTCTTTATTGTGACATTGATCCTTAATCCTTTAATTTTATGACTAACAACATAACAGAGAGTCTGCAGGGTTTGAGATTGAGATTAAAATATTTTAAATGAACAGAAAATTAGATGAAATTAGAGTTAGGATTTGTGGGAATTAATATAACCCTCAATCAAAACTTTTGGTTAGAGGCATTGTGAATTGGGCGCTGGGGAACAGAAAGCACAGGTGAAGTGCAGTTGTCTAGACTTTGTTGACCTGACAGGCCAGTTGAGTTGCTTTGCTGTCGGTTTCCCTCACAGTGTACACACAGGAGAGAGATGGGAGCAGATAAAACGGCTAGGATACGCCCCGCCGAGGAATTGGGATGCCTGGGGGGCTGGGAAACTTGCTGCCTGGCTAGCTTTAATATTGTGATTCTCCTCAGTCAACAAAGCAGCGCGTTTGATGGAACATGTCAGGTTCCTTCAGGACTCGGGGGCTGGCCCTCTCCTCTGGTTAGACAGCTGTCAGCCCCTCGAAGCCCAGAGAGCCAGCGGCTCCTCCATGTGTTGTTGGAGACTTCAAAGCAGGAAAGCAGAGCGAGGTGAGTGCTAATTTCCAAAACAATTGAGCTGCTTTAGCAGGGATTAATTTGGACTCTGTGCTGGGTTGCTGAGTCAAGTTGCGCTCTGTGGTCTTTGGTAGTTATTCACTGTTGTCAGATCTCTGAGGCATTGTTCTGTGTTTGGATGTGTGTTATTTGTTCTCAGGATTAAACCTGCTTTCTTGAATGAAAAAGTTGAGCAGCAGCCATTGTTGATCAGAGAGAAAAGCAGAGTAAAGCATTATTATTGCTGTATAGTGTTTCATGTATAGGGTGGCAGTCATTGTTGAAACATCTATTTTATTCATCTATTTTAAAGTTAATTTAGATTCTATTAAAAAAGAATGTAAGTTATGCTTAACTACTAAGAAGCATGGTATTATTGGTCATTTTGTTTAATGTGATAATCTGTCACTACTATCTGTCATTACACACTCTGCCTAGAAGAGTTTGTCAGTTCAGGCAAATACAATAAATATAATGCAGCCATAATACATGGGTTATATTGCATATAAGTCTTATTTGTGGATTTTTGTTTTAACTTCCTGTTGAAACAGATTTATGGGTGGGTTGGAACCCCGGCAAGTCTCTGCAGGGATAGTAAAATCTAACAATTTTGTGTTTAGTATAGGAAAGAAGACCTGTCCTTCTGTCCCACATCACAGATTATATTTGATTTGGTTGGATTACACATTAAAGGAGAAGACATCTTGATTACTGTAGTTTTACAGCAGGGATTACTTATTATACCATGTAAAAACTATATGAATGCATAATGAAATTTAAGTCACACTTCACTGTATGTGCATAGTACATGCTCTAGTGTATGCACACTTGTCAGGCTGAGTGTGTCCTCTCCTTCACTCCTTGATGATTTCAACTGTGGGAGTCGCTGTTGTAACTCGACCTTGCCTCCTCCAGCCACCTGTGCTCGCGTGCTCAGAGAAAACACTGGCTTTTGTGTGGGAGTGAGACATCCACACAGCAGGGAGCTAAGGTACATTAGGCGGCTATGACAGGTGGCATGCTCTTTCTGCGCTGTAAAGAGCACGAACATGCTCGGGCTGTTGGTGGAACAGCTGCACCACACTGCCACGGAGGTGGGGGTAAATCCCTTTCCTGACAAAGACATCAGAAACAGACAGGAACTATTTGATTTGAGATGCGTTTCTTCTTAAATGCATGCATGCCTCCATACAGATCTGGGTCTCAGTCTGAAGCGCGCTCTTGGCAGTGGGAGGCGGAGGTTGGTTGAGGAGGCTGGGCTGTTTTGTGGGTGCTTGTGTTTGTGTAGCTGTGTGCATTTGTGTAGCAAGGCAATCAGTCTGAATCCTGGAGTCTAAAGTGTGCAACAGCACCACTGTGCCCGTCTGTGAGAGGAGGAAGGGTTCAATCAGAGCCCCCAGTAGCTGTTTTTACCAGCCCGCTGGGACTGGTTGAGAAGGGGCAGAGGGGACAGTAGCTCAGTAGCGTGCCTGCGTGGTGATGTGATGTGAGTTCTCAAGGCTGTGTGAGGCGGACAGAAGGAGAGGGATGACTCGTTCACTCTGTCCTCTATACGGACTCAGCCTCTTTATAGTCCAGAACTGACCTGTAAGTATTGTTCTTTTCAGTTTGTTTGCACGTGCCCACAGTTGTTCTGTTATCTTCAATACTTTGTTTTATCCTTTGACATGGGAATTGCTGGATTGTGTAATCATGCATTGCTCATGCACTGAGAGTTGTTTGACAGACTGTCATGAGCAAGAAAGTATTTAGAAAGATCTTGCAGACATTGTGTTGGTATCAGACCTGCAACAATGAATCAGTTAAAGGGAAATTTATTTGATGATGGATTCATCATTGAAGTAATTTTTCAAGAGAAATTAACAGACGTTTGATGGTTTAAGGTGATCAAATGTGAGAATTACTGACATTATTGGACTGTTCATTGTTTCTGAGAAAGTAATTCAGATTAATCAATAATGAAAATAGTTCTTAGTTGCAACTCTAGTTGGTATGGATTTCCTAAGCTGTTGTAAAGTAATGACACCACAACTATTTTTTATTTTTATAGATCTATGATGGATGTAATTATTTTTCTACTGTGGTGTGATTGCTGATGTCACTGTCACTGTTCAAAATATATTTCTAGAGTTTAAAAAGGAAGAAAAGGGTCGAAGTTAAAAGTTTTCATAAAAACTGTTGTTGGGTGGCCTGTGTGGCACTGTGAGATTGGTACATGAAGTGAGGTAAGACCAAGGTGTCACATTCCACAGTTTTGCCACAGTGTGTGTGTGTGTGTGTGTTTGAACAAGAGAGAAAGAGTGTGTGTGTGTGTGTGTGTGTGTGTGTGTGTGTGTGTGTGTTGGGGATGGGTGTTTATCACAAATGCCCACCCATCCATTTATTTCGACAGAGCATGTACTTAGTCTAAATTGATCTAAATTCAAGATACAGTTAAGCCTCCTATATTTCATGTGGGCGTGCATGTGTTCATGTGTGTTTGCCTGCGTGAGCATGTGCACATCTTTAACGGACTGTGAAAATCTTTCAATCTCAATCCAAACAACTACTGTGTCCATCCTCCCCCCTTAAATCTATCTTATATTTTTATCTGTAGAACTACGGTAAGATATGACGATGAAAAATGATGAAACTGCAGCTCTCATGTCATCAGGCTAATTTGTTCCCTTGACAGCCTTATCAGATGGCGTATGCGCCCCTGGGACTGCCCTATCGGCTTTTTCAGATCACATAAATATTGTTTACTGCAAGTCTGCTTGGCTCATGGAAAAACAAAAAGTTTTGCTGGAAAAGTTTTGATTCTTGGAGCAGCACAAACATATTTAAATGGAGCTGCTGCTTTACACTTCACAACTTTACTGCTGTCTTGATATGGATCAAAACATACTGCTGATAAGAGCGTATGAAGCCCACAGATGGATGTGTTTTTGTCTTTAGCGTGGAGACATCAGCGCTGTGGACTAAATAGCCACAAGTTTAAACATAAGTTTTGGCTCCAGGATACATGTTGTTTACTGTTTATCCCAGTGCAGCAGGGCTTGCTCCTGACCTAAATCACTCCTCGAGCGGTCACAGTGGAATCACATATTTACATTCCCAAACAGGACATATGAAGAAGAGAAAATAGAGATAGAAAGAGTTTTTCAAGGTCAGACGGTTTGAATCTTCATACCCCTGTTACCGGATAGAAATGTTCCAAATTTCTGCTTTTGTTAGCAACCTAAAACACTGCCTTACAGATGATAGAATTCCTTCAATCCACCTGTAATTCTTTAATTGAAATCACAGGCCATATGTAAGATGTTGTATATAGTATCAGCAATATTTTATCTCTGTATATAAGTCAAGAGGATATTTTTGCGATCGGCCTTTTATTCGGTGGATGAACAGTTTACTCTGAGAAATTATAGAGGTGAAGGGTAAATATATATTAATAAAAAATAAGTAAGATACTCACTGTATTAACTTAAAACCAGATACTGAACAGTAATGCTGTGGCAACTGGGAAAAAAAATGGAACATAGATCACACAGCACAGCTGTCAGTCACTTGAACTTTGTCACATCCACGTACTGAGACTAAAACACAGACATCCTACAAAAAAAGCTAAATTATGTTCAGCAGATTCTGTGTGTATATGTATCATAATTCTGATCTGTTCTCAAGATTTACCCTGACTGATACCATCTGACTTACTCTTTGATTGCAATATCAACAAATGCATAGATCATCCACCTGTATGTATATAACGATTCTCAATTTTTTCATTTTTTTCTGAAAGTGATAAACACCTAGTGACTCACATGGCAGTTAAATAAACTATATAAATACTTAACTTTAAAAATGTAAACATTGTTTGTAATAACATTATCTCAAAACCACACATTGATCATAAAACTGTAAGATTTTGGAGCACCCTGGTCGCCTCGGGACCATCCATAGAACACATCGTTCCCAGTATTAGACCCTCGGGGGACCTCTGTTGTCATTCCCCCACATTTCCTGTCATCTCTGTTCTGTTAACTTCATTACATTTACTTCAAAATCTTAAAACCCAAACTGCTCACCATGCGGCCATGACAGACGAGGCTGCAGCTTCTTCTTTGCCCAGAATTATACAGGACTTACTAAAATCTGCTGGCACAGGGCATCCTGCTGGCACAGTCGGCCGACGCGCCTGCGTCTTGGCCACGTGCCGACCTGAGACCTTTGTTGACTTCAGCTTGAACCATTTTTGCTGCTCATGTGGCGTAATTTCAACCCAATTTGATAAGTAAAAATTAAAAAGAAGGAAAGGGAGGGAAAAAAATGGGGAATGGAGGAGACATAAAAGAAGAAAATCTGCCCTCACTGACAGTGAAACCAACCTAGTGGGAAAGGCCAGGGGAGCAGAAATTATAGGGTCAGTCATGGCACAAATAGTATGTGACTTAGAGAGAGAGGAGTGTGTATTTGCATAGTGCATATGTGGGGTATGTCTGTGTCTGTTTATATAGCAGATTACACAGCACATATATACATAAGACTAAATGTAGATCTAGTGTATATATAACAATATGTGCTCTTACTGATTCATGATCTTACCTCTTAGTTTACAATAACATGTCTCGCTATTTTTGGTGACAAGTGCCTCCCTGTCAGCATGAGAGTAACTGCAGTGTGTCTGTGCGAGCCCACGTGTGGTGTGTGACTGTGGCAAGTGACGGCTTCTTGTCTCTGTCGGGTCATCTTGATGTCTGCTCCTAATGACAAGAATGTAGTGCCTCTCTCTAAATATAAGCCAACCCAATTACCAACCCTCACTATCCTCTCTGTTTACACAGTCTGGCTTAATATGATCTTCACATTTTCACACAAAGCGTGCATTCTCAGTGAGCATGTTTTCCCAGAACAAGGATTTCCTGTGTTTGGGAGAGAGATGGGAAGGAGTTGCTGTTTGCCGCTAACAAACTGTCACTTTGCTGCATTCCAGCGGCAAAAACATGCTCACCTCTCCCGTGCTTTTGTGTCTCTCTGAGGGTTTTCTTGTGATGCCTCTCCGATGTCACTGTCAAGGAACGTTAACTAATGATAAATGGCTATTTTTCCATGTCTAAACTCAAACACATCCTGTTCTGAAAAGCTTTTTAAAGAAGGTTATATATTGCTCTAGAAGATGCTGTGAGGGAGGATGTCCCACATATGTCAGTGGTTTGTAAGGGACAGTTAAAGGATTGGGTTTTCCCCTGACAGTATTTAAGGGGAACGTCATTGAAGTGAGTGACCTGAGCCACCAATCCTGTGCTGATGTCTTCCTTTCTTTTTCCTTTTCAAAAGCAGCAGAATAAGCTGAAACCCTAGTCCATTTGTATTATCAGGACAAAGAGAGAGCATTGTGGCAGGAGGGGTGGAGGGGAGCTGCCAGTGGAGGAAGGGGTGCAAGGGGTCAGAGGGGGCGTAGAGGAGTTAGTCAGAGTCCGACCCCTGCTGGGTGGAGTGTTGGGGCCTCGGGGCGGTGGGGGTGTGCGGGTCAGGTAGTGTTTTTCTTTTTTTTTTTTCTTTCTGAATGATGAGCCTGAAGTTGCAGCAGTATGCATTTATCCAGCTGGAAGAGACTTTGGTAGCAGAGCAGAGCGGCAGCAGGGCGGGGGAGGTTTTGCTGGAGGGAGGGAGGGAGGGAGCGTGAGTGACGGGGAAGCCTCTCTCACGCTCCGACAGGAGTTTAGTCTGCTCCAGCTGCCTGCACCACAGCACACAGAGAGAGCTGGAGAGAGAAAAGGCACTGGACCTGTTGATACCACAGCGATGACTTACAGCACTCACGGAGTGGATTCTACACTGGATCTTAGCGCTTGGAGTTGATGACACTTCCTTATTTATTGAAGTTTGGTTTTTTGTCTGGTGCCTAAATGCTGTCACTGGGGAAAATGCACTCCAGAGCTAAGTCCCGGAGTTGTGACAACTACCTGAGTATTAAGGTACGAGATTAAAAAGTGTCTTCACCACAGTTTTACTGGAACTTTTTGGAGGTTGCTGTGTGTTTTAACTTTATTTATTTATTTCCTTTTCCTTTTGTATTGAGTGTGTTCCTGAAAACGTTCAGCGACTGTGTAGTGTGCGTGAGTGTGTGTGTTATTGTGTGTTGTTATGCACATTCATGGGATGGATGTTTTCGCCTCAGCTTGTAGGCAGATGATATTTTGACTTCGGACTCTGTAGTCAAAACATAGCAGGTAGCTTTTTGTACATGCGTTAAGTGAAAGAGTAGAATGTTTGTGTTGATCTAGCATTGTGTTATTGCTTAGTACAGAGTTAGATCCCTTCATTTCCATTCTGTTCATATTTTTATGCCTTTATTTTGTCTTTCTTAAGTCACATACAGTAAGTATTCTCAGCAAAATCTTGTCTACTGCTCTCAGATACCTGCCTGTTTGTAGTACTCTGTGTTATTTTGAAGGGCATTAGGAGTGTAATTCATCATTCATGACTCCTCAACATGTCCTCCATCTGTTGAATGACCATTACAACTGAATTGCTACTTTGTTAAAGACAAATTAGGTGTTCAGTGTTAACAGGGAGCCACACACAGGAATTAGAGACCAGAACTCACTAATACCATTTAATTTCTTAGTGAAGACTAATTAAGATACAGCCATTGATGCTTTCATTTGGGTGCCATCATCAGCAATGTTGGGCTTTTGTCCACAAAAAAAAGAGTGAAATCAAGATTTGACATGCTATTTATCATTTCTGGGGTCAGTGAAATACACAAGTTTGCATCCTCTCTGATAAGTCTGTTTCCTTTATCATCCTCCCACTTGTTTTGGTATGCAACCAGTCTATATTTACCCTGCAGAGGTAACAACAGACTTTGTTAGTCTCCTTTGTCTCCTCTGTCACTGCTCTTCACTGCAGTGATTGGTTGAAGGACTGCCATTCACTTTTTGTCTTCTTGTTGTTCCTTTATACCCAGTCTTGAGGCCTGATCAAAAATGTGTGTGCATATGTGTGTGTGTGTTATATACAGTGCAACATTTATCTATAGGGTTGGCAAGTCTGTCTGTCTGTGCCGCTCAGGAACAGTATCCTGTCAATGTTGTTTACATCCTGTAAGACAAAGTCATTAGTTGCCTCGTGACTACATAAATCAAGCCTTTCTGATAGCTAGCGTGGGAACATGTGAAATATTTCTCATTAGGGTGCAGTGTCATTTTGTCTTTTTTAGCTTTTGTCTCATGTTTTGTGTCATAGCAGAAATGTCTCTCTTTGTTGAATGTAAATGCAAATGAAAGGAAAATTAAAAATAGTAGCTTTCATCGTTGACTGGTGGGTGGGCCAGTTTATCACCTCCAGACTTCCATTATTGTTGATCTTGCCTCTGTGTCACCTCACAGACGCAGCTGTGTTTGCCACACAATCAGTGTCGGCCTCTCGGGGTTAAAGTTTATCTGTCGAGATAACATAAAATTTTTACACTGCCATTCTAGCGTTATACGGCCAGCTCTATTTTGCTGGTGTGTGCTCAAGTACAATTCAGTTTTAGTTTGATACTAAGATATATAAGTATGTGTTTTCAGCTAAGATGTCTCTGGAGAGACTGTGGGGTATGATGGGGCTTGATATAATTAAAAAGAGCTATCGTTGCTCTTAAACACACTGGGAGTTATTACTACAGAGTTTGGTTGTTTTGTCTGACTTCATATCCCTGCATCTCTCCTCGCCTTCTCCTCCTCTCATAAGCTAGGATTTCTATAGCTACAGATCAAAAGCCGAATCAAACTGCGGGCTTTTGTTGGCGTCCTGGCACCTGGCAGCGGGGCAGGTCTGAGCAACCTGTGGCCTTTGTCAGCCCGCTGCCTTTGAGGCTGTTAGCAGGTTGGTTAGTGAGCAGCCTGTATGGGGGCTCCAGGGCTCTCCTGTTACACTCCCCTGGTGGCTTCATGCTCCACTGGAGGCCTGGTAGGCAGCTTCTTTTGTGTCCCTGACCCACTAAATGTGTCAGTGGCCACCTCTCGGTCACTCTCTGTCTCTAGGTCTCTCAGTATATCTTTGTTTCTCTGTGATGCACCCCTTCTTTCTTTCTATCCCACTGACTTTTTTTGCACTTTGGGTCTTGCTTCAAAAGGTGCTGTAAGTTTAGAGTTAACTGCTGATGAAACATTTGTTGTCTCTTGCACAATTTACCTGCTAATACTAAAAAAAAAAAAAAAAAAGAGATTCACAACTTTTTACTCTTGCACTGCAATATTTGTTGTCGCCTTGTTAATCCCACCATACCTTAATATTAACGCCTCTGTGTTATTCATTGCGAGGCAAAACCCCCATCGTTCAGCCCACTCACTGGCTCAGCACACCTTCTGAACAGCTGGTTTACTGACGGCGCATCAGACAACAGTGTCCCACCTGGAGCTTCAAGTCATTAATTACTGCCTCAGTCTTCCATCATGCAGGCGGCCGCTTACAAAGACCCGGCATCCGAAAGGGTCCCACCCTTTCGGATGCCGGGTCTTTGTAAGCTCAATCTGCTCCTGTCCTGGCTGAGGGTCTGAGGCTAGACATACACAACCATACACACTGCATTCCTCTGTGGCTTAGAGCGGATGGGAAGCTCAGCTCTGGTGGCTAAGCTCCGTTGTTCTGCTGAGACATGCACATATGTCTCCCACAAGCCAGGTGACACGTTTTTGGAAAGCTTCCTGACAAGGGAAAACCCTATATGTTGTCCTTTTGTGTAAGAGTTCATATACAAGGTGATGATGTCATGTATAATTGTCACCGCTCTGAATGTAAACACTGTGTAATCCAGCTATCGCTCAGCTATTGATCATTTTTGGGTCCGTATTAGATTAGCCACTCCTGTGCAACAGGTTGAAAAGCATTTGATTTATCATTGAGCTCATGTCTCTGCTATGTTGATTAATTGTTCTTCAAAACACTATCCCTGACTGCCACTACTTTTTTCTGTCTTGGGAACCTGAAGAGAAACCTGCTGGTCTGTCCTAACTATGTAGTGAGGGCTTTCCTCCCATTGTTAGCTTTCCTCCAATATAACCATGTTATTCTTCTCCTCCCGGGTGCAACAGTGACTAATGCCCAGAGACATTTTTGTCTCACTAAAAGCAGGCTGACTGCTAATGGAAGTGGGCGTTTTGTTTCAGGGCACCAACACTGTACAGCACATACCACTTAGAGAGGCGGAGTGCACAATGAGCGCCTTGTAGTAGAGTCGTGGCATGTGTACCAATGCACTGAACTGTACTCACTCTCCTCTAATTGATGGTCCTGAGATGCTTAGATCAACAAGACAGATCCTACAAAGGGTGAAACATGGGCTGTCTGACAAGCTAAATTCACCCATTTCTAGCCATTCTTTTTTAGTTTTACACACTTTTATTGTCATGTAAATGCAGTGTAGGCATTCAAGTAAAAGTTAGCTGTGAGGAGCTGAGGCCTTTAACCCCCACGTTCTTCAATATGGCCTGGAGTTGTCACAGTGTGGGACTTTCCCTAGCATTACTGTCTATCTATGTGGTTATCATTGGAGACAGATGTCTCTGTTCCACTGTTGTGTTCCATTCGGGAAGGACAGATAGCTGAGGGATGTTTGGCCTTGGCTCTGACTGCTGAGAGGAAGGTCATAGCCTGAACTGTGAACATAAGTACAAGACCAGGTCAACCTCATCCAGGACTGCTGTGGTCCCAAGTGTCCTGTTTCATTCCCAGACATGTTGTAACTAACAGTGTTGGACATGTCATCTGTTCTATTGGGGGCAGGTGGTGGTGGCCCAGATCGTGTAGGGATCAGGTGATAATCAGTGATGACATTGTTGTTATTAGTGGGTAACATTGCATGATCCCGGGCCACAACTGGAGTCCAGTCTGGACTTTCCAGTTCTGCTGTTTGTGTCCGCCGACAGTGACGTCACTCCCACCAGGTGTTTCCCCTCTCTCTGATGGAAAGACCATCATGGCTGATGTTTCCTGTCATGTTCAAATTTCCTGACAGTCTGGCTAACGGGGATCATGCTCAGTACTTGTTCTAATGCAAGCGTGTGTTTATCTAGTTGAAATTGCGTACAGTAATCAGACATTATTTGGCTTGTACAGACATTCATGGGTCCTAGGATCCTTTTCCTCAATTTTCCTCAAAAGGTCACTAGAAACTTGACATTTCTGGCTTTTAGTGAAATACCTTGACCGCTATTAGATAGATTGACATGAAAGTTGTTTTCATCAGCCTAAGCAGTGCTTTGTGTTTACCACTGATCAGTAAATACTAACCTGCTTACATGGCAGACTACAGTATACAGCCGAAAGCATTTAGCTCAGTGCACCACTCTGCCAAAGTATAGCCGCACAGAGCTGGTTCTATGGCTGTAGACTTTTAGTCTTGTTTAAATTTTACCTCTTTATATTTCAAGCACTGTAGACCAGTGGTCCCACAAGTAGACAGGAACTATGTTAGGGGTCCTAAGAAAAATCTGAGGGATAACAAGATGATTAAGGGTGCAGAAGTTTGTGCTAAGCCCCTGCACACCAAGGCCTTAACCTTTGATGTGGTAGACATTGCTTTGTTGTAAGAGATCACAAACCAAAAATGTTGGGAACCACTGATTTAGACTCCCATGTCTATGTAGTTGTGTTCAGATGTTTTGCTATATCTCTGGAAAAATTACCTTTGATGTAGCTTTAAACCATCTTGTTACCATGACATATCCAACACAAACATCACCTGATGAAAGATATCCAACATAATCCAGCTCTTTTCTTTCCTCTCAGGACGCTGAGTCTTTGGACAACTGTATCCAGAGCACCTTGTCAGCCCTGTACCGCCCCTTCAGTGCCACTGCGCCCACTGTTTTGTGGCAGCTCTTTGGTGTGGTGGAAAGGCAGTACAGGGGAGACGGCCTCCGCTGCCTCATTGACTTCTTGCTTCCTGCCAAGAGGATCCTGCAGATCATCCAACAAGAAACCAGTGTGAGTTATTGATAGATGTGGCACATGAGGTCCAATAGAGGAATCCATTAATGCCTTCTATAATTTACTTTAGGTTTCATTTTGAGATTTTTCCTGGCACTAATCTTAGAGATTTCCTGGTAAATAAATGTTGAGAAAATAAAAGCCCTGCTGAAACATGTCTCCATATGTCAGGCCATGTTAACTCGTGTCCTTCTCTCAACACTTCAAACATGGAAAACTAAATGTCTTGAAAGATGTGACAAAAGAATTTGAGAACAGTGCTGTGGACTGTGAATATTTTTGCTGAGTGGGAAGCGGGAGCATCAGACTGAGACAGAGTTGATTATTGTTCTGCAAACAAGCTGAAAAGCAGCCATCCTTCTCTGAATAGGGAAAAAGAGGCAAACTGTGGTCTATTTGAGAGGGTGCCATGGACTCTTGGGCTCAAAGTGGAATTCAATATTCTCCCTCGCAAGCTTTGATTGCTGTGGGTTAGGACTCTACAACCAAAGCTGTGAAACTTTATTCCTCTGTATTCAAGTCACAGTGATTACACTGTGACGATAGCCATAGTGCAATAGTTTCACCTAAGCCTAGCCCCTGAGAACGACTTGCTGTGCATGAGAGTCTTTGTATTGCAGGCAATATGAGAGGCTTCAGAGGAAGATCACATCTTCAGTCTTTGCTGTGACATTCATAAGAGATGAAAAAAACCAACCCTAGGGTTTGTTTTTTTTACTCTGTCACAGTGAAGATTTTTGTTGTGGTTGCTGCGAAACCAGACCTGATCAGACAGGTTTTCCTCTTCAGTCAAATAATTCGTGAGTGTGATTCATCTAGCACGTACCATGAAAACATCTCGTGTCTACATTAAAGTTAAACATGTGTTTGAACAGAGCTCTACAGATGTCAAAATAATGAGATGATGTAAGTCGTACCACAGGTGAGCCATGACACACAGATGGTGATAATCTTTTATGGGAGTGGGTATTGACTGACTTCTCTGTTTCCTGTCAGGTGAGGTTCAGAGGACTGCTGTTCTATCATGAGGGGTGGCCTGTCTGCATCCACGAGAAAGTTGTCCTGCAGCTCGCCCCCCTGCACAAAGTGCGACTGAAGCAAGGAGACTTCTACCTGCAGATAGTTCCTTTAGGCCGCAAGACTGCCAAGCTAGTGATAAAATGTTTGTCGGCCAGTGGGCAGGCTATTACAGAAATCCCCATCGCAGAGAGCATGTATGGCAGCGTCTTCACGGCTGAGTTCCTGCAGAATGTAACACGTGACCGAAACCTGCACCCACTACAGAACTGTCTGCTCACCACTGGTACGGCTGTGTACAGGACGCCGTGGAAGAACGTGGTCAACCCACTGTTTGTCAGCAGCACGTCGGACGCGATCATGCAAGCGCGCTGCGGCAGAGGTGGATTCCGCGACCACCTCAGCACCTGCAGCACCAGCGGATCCACGGGGACTCTGGACAGCCACCGCAGCTCCAGAGAGTCCCTGCACTCTCAGGGAGCCGACTCCATCTTCTCTGAGCACACCTCCCCAAACAGACGCCACATGGACCCCAGCAGTGAGAACCACAGTGTTAGTGCACCGGACACGTCTACACCCATCATCAAAATCGAAAGACCCACTGAAGAGTGTGGGGTGGAACACAGGAATGAGGATAGTGATGGGAGAGAGAAAGGGGTCCAAGGGTCCAAGCTGCTCTCTTTTAGTACGGACCTCAGTAACCCAAGCCCTCGTCGACGTCTCCCAAGGGACTCTGTAGCCTTTGAGAGCAGGAGACTTTTCAGAAAATCTTACATGGAGGCCCTGCAGAACCCAATGAGCCTTGGGTCCAGCTCTGAATCCATCCTGGAGGAAACCCCAGAGCATGGTGCTGGCCTTAGAGAGAGAACTGTGACACCAGGCAGCAGCCCCGATACCCGTAACTCCTCCAGAGAACACTTAGCCCGGAGGTTGGGTAGCCGGGGCTGGCTCAGTGGTGATGACTCCAGGCCCAGCACACCTTTACTTTACCTACAGAGGGGGTTGAGAAGTGCTGAGAGACGGGCAGAAAGACGCTCAAAGTCACTGGAGAGGACTAACAAGACAGGCCAGGTTAAAGGCCACCGGGAACGGTCATCCTCTGGAGGCTCAGGTAGCATCTCCCCCAAAAAGCTGATGAACGGCTACGCTCTTCGTTTCGGGAAGCTGGATGTTGAGGCAGCGTTTCCCGGCTCTGAGAGAAGAAGCAGCAAAGACGAGTCAGGTATGTGATGCTGCACTGAGGTTCTACCCTTTGTTGACATATTAAATAGGCAGTCTGTTGGCTTTACCAGCAGTAGACAGTACCAAAGTGCATTTATTCAAGTACTGTAGTCTAGAACAGTTTGAGATAATTGTGCTCCTCATGCATAATTACACTTGATGGCTCTTGATTTGTCTACTCCACTACATTTCAGGAAAAATGTAATTACGATATCAGTGATACAGTATTAAAACAACCTGTAAATGGCCATTTTGTATAGTAGTACATACAAAAAGAAGATTTTCTTAGTAATACTTAAGTACATTTATCAAAGTAAAATTCTGAATACAGGACTTTTACTCATAATGTAATATTAGTACAATGTGATATTGCTACCTTACTTAGAGGATGAGGCAATGTTCAATTTATTTTGTTGTTATCCAATAATGAATTGATCATAGTAAGTATTATGTATAAAAACACATCAGTGAGTGACACTGAGGGTGACATGTTTCTTCATCACAATGAACATAGGCACTGTGGTTTATTTTTATTTAATCGCGCATGCACCATCCTGCTGCCTTAAATATTGACTAGAGCACCAAAATGTGTATTAATGCGAGGTGAAAATAGTTACCTATGATCGCACTGTTATCTCACTATTTGAACAACGTTGGCTTAAAGCTACAGTGCCAAGATGTTTCTGAAGATGTGGAG
The DNA here is from genome assembly GCA_023238725.1 of Scortum barcoo. NCBI lineage: Eukaryota > Metazoa > Chordata > Actinopteri > Centrarchiformes > Terapontidae > Scortum > Scortum barcoo. The sequence continues at coordinate 11,088,222 of CM041546.1, read as the reverse complement.
ACAGATTAATGCTTTGTTGGTTTTAGTCTTTCAATGGGATTAAGAAAAGTATAGAATAATACCACCATCATCCTTTAAGTGAAGCAGTTAAATACTTCCACATCAACTATACAGCACTAATTTGGTTGTATGGTTAAACATCTCAATAGCATCTATGAGAATAATTTTACATCAAAAAGACACGTTCAAACGAGTCAAATCTGTTGTAGTAACAGTTTTATTTAGCGAACCAAACCAAAGGTCTGTTTTTCTCCAGCAGTGGCTGCATCATCATTTCTTGCGAATCAAATCAAACAGCGTAAGGGTGTGAAAACTGAGTTTCACTCTTAATTTCTATATGATTGTGGTTTCAAACCAGGGTGTGTGATCATACCCTGCAGTAGGACTGGTTACAACAGCTCATCAGGTGGCTGCAGTTGGAGTTGAGGCAGTTAATTCTGTAAGAATTAGTGCTGTCATTGGTGACAGAGTGCTTTTCAAAGCCTGTGTGTATTCTTTGGCATGTTCAAGGGACAGGTATGTCCCTACCCTGGAAACAGAAGTTCAGTCACAATCCTGTGTTTTCTTTACTACTGTCAGTCTGTTTTGTGTGTGTGTTGTTTCATAGAGGGTAGTTCAGGAAAGCAGCGAAATGAGAGTACCACCTAGGGAATCATGCTGCTTTTAGAAAACACAGATTCTTCCGTGAATTGAAATGTGAGGTGTTATTTTAAAATCTCCGAATCCTAACCATGAACAATGCCAGACCATAGCAAGGTTTTTTTAAACAAAGGTGATCATATATATTTTAATTTAAATGTGTTGAATACACGCTACTCAGCAAAAAATAGTAGTTAAGTCACATCACTGTTGCATTTCTGAGATTACCTCAGAGGGGATTGTATTACCGCTGCTGCAGAGCAGGTTTCCCACAACGACATTTCAAAGGCAACAAAGGATCCTGTAAACCCTGTAAACCAACCACAGGGACCCCAACATCCCACAATGAGATGACCCTACAGTGTTATTTGGGCTGGGGGCTGCACTGAACCCAGATGGGTTGCCTCATTTACAAAAGTTTTCTTTGTGAATCAATCAACCGCTGGGGATCCACGAAAAAAGCCTTTCAAACTATGCCTGTGTCCTTGGAGAGTCCATTCAGTCCAGAAACACAAGACCCATCTTGTACTGACTCACACCACTCTGAATAAATACTCCAGAACGGTTGAATTACTCATGATATGAGCCAGCAAACTCAAAAACACATCCAGTGCAATTTATGTGATCAGTAAGTCAAAGCTCCAGCAACCAGTGCAGATTTAGCCTCTTTGATGGCTTAGAAATATGTTCTGCAGACTACACAAAAAACAGACTTTCACACAGGACAATACTCGGGAGGCTTTACTCTACATTTGTCACTTCCTCTGAAAACAAAGCAATTTAGGAAACATGCAGCAAACACAAGCCTGGCCACACAGTCGCACAGGAAATGCACTGACTGTTTGAAGACAATAGCGGCTGAGCTGGGAGGGTTTACTGTCATGGAACCGAGCAGGACAATACAAGAGGCCTCAAACTGTTTAAAAAGACAACACACAACAGGTGTCCATCACACACACATCCATAATCACTGGTCAATCTGCAGGCTTGGTTGAGCAGTGGTCTGTCAAGTTTTCATGTTGAATTTCAAGCCTATTAAAGCTTTGATGTCTGATGTTTTAAAAGCATCACTACTTTGGTCCACACTGACGTATCTCCACACCTCATTGTCACGAACAGACATTCATGGTGCCTCGAGGATGAATCCTAAGAACTTTGCAGATCTCACCACCGTCAGGTTAAAATTTCATTTTGTCCAACACTGTGGTTTATGACCCAAATACCTGCAGAACTATTAACATTCCATGTAACCTCAGCTGTTCGCTTGTTTTAGTTCTTAATATCTTTACAGCCTAAATGAGCCGCTGGCAGGACTGTAAACAGTCTTGCTGTATATTTTTGTCTCATACAATGTTCATTTTACCGTTTGTCACAGTCCAGTTCTTAGATCGTGACAAGGATAGGAGATGTAAGCTTATACTCAATGGTAGAATAAATGTATTTACTATAAATTAATTGAAATGAATGAGCAGGTTAAGTCTGTGATATTAGTATGATGAAAAGTAGATGAGAGGTTTGTCCTGGCAAATCAGCAGATTTTATCAAATAATCTGCTAAATATATTCAGTTATTTTAATCCATTCATCCATTTATCTAAAAAAAATAGTAAGAAGTCCAAAGTGACATATTAAGATGTTTTATCTAACCAACTTAATGAAATATTAAGATTATTAAGACTTTATCTTTATAGACCTTTTAGCTTGAAAATTAACTGAAATTATTTATCCGTTATCAAATGTGCTGCCGGTCAATTAACACATTCTCTGTTCCATACTTTTTATCCCAGTTTTATCCCACTTTTCCGTGGCTAAGGTGTAGTGAAGTATCTGGGTGGGTATACAGAGATACTGTCTGAAGGATCAAGTCTGTAAAACTGTGGTACCACTTGGGAATTTCAGGAGCAGCATTCCTATAAACACAGCCTCGAGGCATGGTGGGCTGTAGCAGAGGATGTGAAGATACAAGAGTCTAATACTGCCAGAGTTAGCCATGAGTCAGGCCGTCTAAACACCTGGTCTCCATGATGAGTCAGTGTGAAGTCACCACTAGAGCACACCTATCTCACCACTAATACACACTTGTTTGTGAGGTGAAAAGCAGCTTCTAATTTCTCTTGAATGAGCTATATTTATGTGCGGTTGTTGCTCAGTAAATATCACTTAGACAATTTATCAGATTCGCGCCCCCTATTTATAATGATCTCTACAGGACAGCACGATGACACCATCAGCAGCGAGAGCCGGCGGCACAGACATAGTGGAGAGGAGCTTCACAGTCCTAAAGCTGCCAACGGGACAGCCATCAGTCTGGTTTCACTATCAAGCTCTTCCCGGGAGAGTTACTCAGCCCTCCCCAAACTGGTGTCAGAGGTTAATCAAGAGCTGCTCACATCGGGGGCTGTGATCTTGCCAGGTAGGAGACGAGTGAATCAGCTTTAGCTTTCATTTTGACCCATCAGCTTGTGTTACAGATATCTCATGCACACTGGGACAGGCAAAACTCATTCAGTCACCATGTTCATTATATTTCGCGCAGTAAAAAAACAAGCTTAGCTTATTTGTAATTTCTTGTATTCTTGATAGCATTTTTAGATGCATTTCAGTTATCATCAAGATCAACAACAATCTGCGTTGTTAAAATTCCTTTAAAATCATGATATACCACATATCCTACATGAGCCCCTGCTTGAGAATAGCAGCAGGCCTTAACTAAGGATACAGTGCCATTATCCTCAAAGTGCTTCGTGGCTTTTTGTGTGGATTTTGAGTCCTCATAATAATAGTTGTTAATTTCCATGCTCTGTGGAAAAGCCTGAAATACAAAACTACTTGTCCCTTTGTCATGCCATGGTTTTTTTTTTGCCCCCTCATTTTAAATTTTACAGATATTTTGAAACTAAGTGACATTTGTTTCTTGTCCCGCTTAGAGACTGACACACACATGATAATACTGAACTGCTTAAAGCTCAACCATTGCTGACATAGAAAGTGATGGAAGATGTGTGAGTGTCAAGTGTTGACCCCCTGCTGGCCTTCTCTCTTCCAGGAAACAGAGATCGCAGTGGGAGGGCAGTGCTGCAGGTGTGCACGAGAGCTCAGGTGTGGGCGGGTGAGAGCTGCACGGTCAGTGACCTCACCTGTTTATTGGGCTACTACTACTCCACGCTGCGGTAAGTCCTGCATACTTTGGGTTTATTTTGTCTGTGTTAAGAATAGCTCCACATCTGTCTCTTACTCCTGAGGTGAATGCAACTACTGTCCGTTTTATTTTATTAATACGGTTCATAGAAGAAAAATGTATAGGTTTATAGAAGAAAAAGTCAGTATTTCTTTATATTATACACTATTTGATTATACATTCCAGTTTTTGTGGTATATATACATTCAACCAGGGTGTACAAAATAAATGTTTTACATGCCTTTCAAGTCATAGCAGTTATTATATTTAAAATGATGATTTACAAATGTCCCAACATAGTCATATATTTCTCTGTTCAGGTTTTGCTGATTTATCAGACCATACTCTAAGCTTAGATAAAACTTGAAAATTGTCTCTCTCAGAAAGTGCACTAACTGTCATTCTTCGGTTTCAGGAAAGAAAGGTGTGATCAGGGCCTATCTGTCGTAATAGACAGCAGGAGGCAGCAGCCTGTTCCAGCTCTGTTGTCATCTCTGTCTGAATTGCAGGTGAGCCCGCAGTGGAAAATATGTAATTACCCTCCAACACACGCCCAAAGGAGTTTTCAGGCCCTGCTAAATCTGTGTTGTCCTCTGAGCTGTAATGCCATGTCTCTCTCAGAGTTATTACACTGTGACATTCCTTACACATTTTCTATTGTTCAAACCCTCAGTCTCTGACACAGTTTGGTTGTTTAAAGAGGCACACCTTTGAATTTGTAGTGACTGCAGATCCAAGACATTTTTCTGAAAAAGGCTGGCCTCAGGGCTCTTGTGGGTGAGCCTGTGCTTACTTGTCTGCTTTTAATCACACACTGGGAGCGGGCTGCCTGCAGCCTAACCAGCAAGACACATATCATCATGTTATGATGATGAGTTTCTCACTGATGTAAGGACAATAATTCTGTAAACCACAACACATACATTATAAGTCACTTTAAATGTGCATTTTACATTGTTCATCTGTTTGTGTAAGAAATATATTCTAAATCATTTTGTGCATGTTTTTTCTCAGGTATTGGTACCAAATGCACTTTACTCAGTTCTCTTTCTGGTGGACAAGGAGGCAGCAGCCAAACCGGAGAGAGACATCAATGTTCAGGTAAACAAAGACTCTTATTATCAGGCGGATAAGAGAGGGTTCAAATCAAGTGACGTGTTCAATGGTAGTTTTAAGTAGATTTTTATAAAGGGATTCACAACCTGAGTGTGTGTTTGTGTTTTGTTTTTTTCCCCCCTTGTCTCAGACTGAAACGCTGTCATCTCTGAAAGCCCTGCTGAGGCACATCGACCAAAACCAGCTCACACGAGACCTGGAGGGCACCTTCCACTACGACCACAACCACTGGATCCACTTCAGGCAGGTGGGTGTGACAGAGGTGGCTGTTGTAAACTTACGGCAATAGCTTGGCAAGGGTGGGGATACCCTTTGGAAAGATTGTTTTTGTCTATTTACACCATGACATGCTCATTGCTATAATTATAATTACATATCATTATATTTTTTGTTGTTTTTGCAAATGTTACACCAGTGTTACTCATAGATACAAGATGTGGCTCCTCTGGGCCAGTTGAAACATGGTGCAGGAGCCAATTTGTTTTACTTTTCTTACTTGGCAGTGTTTTGACACTGCTAGTACTAATAATCTCCATTCCTTTTTCTCTCTCTCGCAGAAAATTGAACCATTTGCGAGCAGTTGCAGCGCAGCCATCTCCTCTCTTCAGGAGTCTATCAGCACACTGAGCAACAGCAGCAACCTGAAGACCTCCAAGGTCAGACCCACCCCCTGCAGGCAGTCTGGCCCTCTGATTTATGTGTCTCCACTGACACACAATAGCTCTCTGCTGACTTCTTTCCTCTTAACTGGAGTAAACAGTTCAGGAGTTTTTTTACGGTCTGACTTAACTTGCATGATCTTTGTGCCTGTTGAGGTCAGTAACCTCGGCATGGTTTTGTTTTGGGTTTGATATCAAGCAGATATTTCCCTTCATTCGGGATAACATCAACTTTGAAAACATGTCCATTGATTTAATTTTAATTGCTGTGTGTGTTTAATTCAGGAAGTGTCCGAGGTGATGAAGCAGCAGAGGCACCTCATGAAGTGTGTACTAGACGACACCCGTTTAAACAGACTGCGTCTAGAGGGAGGCACCGTCCTCGCCCGCATCAGGAAGGAAGAGGCCTGTGAGAATGAAAACTACAGGTACTGCAGGAACACTCAATATGAGTAAAAGCTAAGGTCATAGTAAAATAAACATCCAGTAACTTGTTTTAATCTGTTGTGGTTTTCTTCATTCATTTAGAGATGCTGTAGACATGTTGAATGCACTGTACAACCAAGTAGATGAAGAAGTCCACAAGCTTGTGATCCTATCCAACAAGTCTCAGAAGCAGTTGGAGAGCCTGCTGGAGGTGTGCAAGTTTGAGGAGCAAACACAGCAGGTGAGCTTGAACTGTTTTATACTTGATATTGTCATCCGTGCTGCAGATTTTCTGCTGCTTTTCTCCTCTTCTTCGACTAAATGGGACACTCACTCAATGAAACAAACCCTGTCTCTTTTCAGATCAAACTCTGGTTCAGCAGAGAGGGAGAGAAGCAGCTCGTACCTTTGGAATCGCTAACTCTGTCTGGGGCTAAAATTAAAGAGATGAGAGAAAGCGTGGACCGGTTCCTGGAGGAGTCAGTGGTAAGTAGCGCTACAGTTTTATTCTTAACACATTCCTCCTATGTATAACCTTCAGAGAATAAGCAGGGCTAAACTGATGAGTTTGTCCTTATCCTGACAGCACCAGCAGAGGCACGGCCTGCAGCTAGTGAAAGAGACTCCGGAGTCTCTTCCGGGTTCTGTCCTCCTTGATTTTAAGCAACATCTGGGCTCTATTTTAAGCGGCATGGAGAGGAGGAAGGCCCAGCTAGACATACTGTCCAACCTGTATGAATTCTATGACTCAGTAAGTATTACAAACTAATGCGGATATCCCATCAAAAGTGATCTTTTACTCAGGATTAAGCATATATTATAAACCAGAATGCATTGCAGGCAGTATTCTAAAAGACAGAGGCACTATCTTTCACTATACTTGCCTACAGGACTCTGTTACAACTGAAAAATATCTTTAAGGGACTTTTTCTTAGGATTGACCATTTTGTGTGTGTCTATCGATGATATAAAGTAGACTAATGTCTCTTTCAAATGTTTAGGCGAACCAGTGGATGGAGCACTGCCAGGACTATTTCCGTCACCTGAGTCTGGATGGTACAGGTGTCAGACCTTCGCCTTCTGTCGTGCAGAATTTGCAGGATTACTACACAGAGGCATCCAAGTTCTCCATGGACAACTTCAGCACCCTCAATGACATGGTGCTCTCCCTGGAGAGTCCTCAGCAGCTGCAGCAGTGGAACACGGTGTGGCACAAGTGTCAACAGACCAAACAGCAGTTGGAAGAGACTTTGGCCCAAGCCATGATGGCAGCCCCAAACCCCACAGCTGCTAACACGGCGGCTTGTTTAAAGACAGCAGAGAGCCAGATTGCGTCAACAGAACAGCAGGGACCTAACACATGTGTGCTTTTACCTGGGGCAATTAAACTGTTGACGTTTGAGGACAACAAGCCTCAGTCTGCTGGGCCTTTCTCCAAGAGCCCCTCGAGCTCAATCTCCTCCTCCTCGCACTTCACTTTCCCCACCGACTGTGACAGCAAACTGAGGCAGAGTCCATCCATGTTTGAAGACACGGACAGCGACTGCACCGTCGACTCGACCATCTCCTGCCGCTCAGAGCCCGTCTACTCCGGAGCCGCCCGCCTCCGCAAGCAGCCGATGAAAAAGATCATGAAGAAGACAATGAGCTATGAGCTGACCACAAGGGACAGTGGCCACTCAGACGTCAGCCACATTCATGGCTACACGGGTGTGTACATAAAGGGTCTGGAGGTGGTCAATAATGTGTCTGCAGAGAAGAAGCTGCAGAGACCTGACGTGACGAGTCCTGTGTTAGGACGCAGCCGCAGCATGTCGACACCCTCTAGGGTCCACAACAAGCGCAGTGACGGAGATGGCAAGAAACAAAGCAGGTGAGGAAGTGAACTACTAATACTGATAGTACTTATTATATTATAATTTTATTATTAATTGGATGTTGCATTACATGTTGTTGATGTTGCAAAACATCTGTATACATGTACAGAGAATGTGGACAAAATAGCAGAAACACCATGACCCACCCATGGATAAAACCACCCTTTGGGCATCAGGAAAGCCTTAGTCCTGTGTTGATTTATAACAACATTTTGGGAAAGAGTTTTGAAAATCCAAAAAACTTGCCAGTTTTAAATCTGTCACAGATTTGGTCATATTTGTCATAGACCTGTATTAATATAGTGATGCAGTCTTCATACAAACTAGGTCTGCAACTAACAATAACTTTGATTATTAATCACTGGTAATCTGCCTGTTTTTTTTGCATTTAATCAATTAAACATTTAGATAATGTCTTTAAATTGATTTCACCATATGTCCAACAGCCCCAAATATTCTATGTGTAATGAAATAAGGCTGGAATTAGCAGATATTTGGCATTTTGAATGAATACTCTTACAACTTAAAACATGTTTTTTTCATCAGTAAAGTGCAGCACATCATGGACGAGATGATTTCCACAGAGAGGGAGTATGTTCGCTCTCTCAGCTACATCATTGAGCATTATTTCCCCGAGATGGAGCGCCTGGACTTGCCCCAGGACCTGCGAGGGAAGCGCAGCATCATTTTTGGGAACGTGGAGAAACTCTGGGACTTCCACAGCCAGTACTTCCTGAAGGAGCTGGAGTCCTGCGCCCACTCCCCGCTGTCCATCAGTAGCTGTTTTCTTAGACACGTGAGTCCAGGACAGTCAGTCAGCCTGCCCTGAGGCGGCGCTGACAGCTTAAAAACAACACTCAGTTTCAGTGTCTCCCAACACTGACTGTAATGATGTTTTTCTTAAAACAACTCAGCACAGTGTTTTCAGTGTAGTGTTGGATTTTTGCTCTCACACTGTCAAATCATTGTTTGTATGCCAATATAGCCACTTGTCATCAGCATAATGAATATAACTAATGACGAAACAAATGCGATTACATGTACAGTCCTTTAGAAGCTGAATCACTCCCAGTGTTTGGCAAAGCATGCTGAACTGTCTGCTTACTTTTTACTGTCGTCAGTGTTGTAACTTGTTAATCTTGTGTGCAGGAGGATCAGTTTGGAATGTATGCTCTGTACAGCAAGAATAAGCCCCAGTCTGACACTCTGCTCAGCAGCCATGGGAATGAATTCTTTAAGGTGCGTCTGGAAACTCGTCCCTCACATGTTCGCAGGTCCCTGGGTCGTCACGCTCTCTCACAACACTACAATTGTAAAATCAAAAAAGGCAAAAGCATGATGTTGTGGTCATATGCTAAATGGATCACAAGGAATTTAAGCGTATTAGAGCCTGACCAGTACCTCAACACAGCCCATATTGATGGACAAATTTAGATTATCACAGATATATTGGTATCAGAGTATATGATTACAATAAATAAGAGGAAAGTACAGTACAGAGATGCCAAAGAATACATTTGACAAAATAATTCTTAACACAAGGTCCACTTCACCTGTTGTTTTCCAAAGCTTTCAACCACTTCTCATGATCCTCTTCAGTGGACAGAGCTGCTCAGTTGTTATGGAGGTGGTTGGGGAGATTTTAATCCCTCTGTCTCTCTTTAAGGATTTGTAAACTGAGTTTATTTCAAATCAGCGTTGCCACTACACAGTTTTTTCAACAGAGGGCACTGAAAGGCTAGCACTCAGTTCATGCGTTGGTCAGAATTTATATAAACGTCTTAGTAGCTGAATGAGTGATGAACGAATAGACATATAAATATTGGCATAAACTGAATTAACATCAATCCCTTGACAGCTAATAGACACTATACCATTAAACTGAACTGAGTTTGCACAACTCACTATAACTTTGACATTTGCATATGTAGCCTTTGCAGAAAAGCAACTATGCAATAATACACGATACAATAATAATCCTGACAGTGTGTTTCTCTCCAGAATAAGCAGATGGAGCTCGGGGACAAAATGGATTTGGCGTCCTACTTGCTGAAGCCCATCCAGAGGATGAGTAAATATGCACTGCTACTGAAAGACCTGATCAAGGAGTGCAGTCACTCCCAGGAGCAGGAGCTGAGTGACCTCCGTACTGCAGAGGAGATGGTCAAGTTTCAGCTTCGCCATGGCAATGACCTGCTGGCTATGGATGCCATTCGGGGATGTGATGTAAGTAGTAATGCATGGGCAGAGAGCCATGTGCTAATACGATAAATATGTTGATATCAGCAGAAAAGGTGAATGCTATATTATATTACAACCTGGCAAGAGAGAGGTCGATAAAACTATTTTTGAATTTGAGGTCATCTTGTTATGTATACCGGAGAGTGAGGTCAGAATCCCACCAGGAACTGTATTGTTCTCTCTGATGCATGTGAAGTCTTGTGTTTCCTCTCCAGGTTAACCTAAAAGAACAGGGTCAACTCCGCTGCCAGGATGAGTTCATAGTCTGGTGTGGACGGAGGAAATACCTCCGCCACATCTTCTTGTTTGAAGACCTCATCCTCTTCAGCAAGACCAAAAAGATTGAAGGAGGATACGACATTTACATCTATAAACAATCCTTCAAAGTAAGAAATTACTGTTTTAGGAGGACTTTTTTTGGACGTTCCTGCTCATGTAATGACAGTAGATTTAATGTTTTTTTTCCATTCAGACAGCAGAGATAGGTATGACCGAAAATGTTGGCGACAGCGGCCTGCGTTTTGAGATTTGGTTCCGTCGGAGGAAGTCACAGGACACGTTTATACTCCAAGCCAGCTCTGCAGAGGTCAAGGCCGTGTGGACAGCCATCATCGGAAAGATCCTGTGGAGGCAGGCGCTCAGAAACAGAGGTGTGTTTAATTGTATACCAATGACTGACCCTTCATCCCATGTAAGAAGCAGGTTCCGTTATTAAAGATGTACATTTCTGGATTCCAGAGTTGCGCATGCAGGAGATGGTGTCCATGGGGATTGGAAGCAAGCCTTTCATGGACATCAAGCCGAGCGATGCAGCTATCAGTGACAGAGCCATTGACTATATCATGAAGGGGTCAGGTGAGCTGTTGTCATACATGTAATTCATTTTAGCCTCAGCGTGTGGTTATTACCCCCCCACCTCTTTCTCTGCCTCTCATGTTCTCTCCAGTTTGTTGCATCCTCATGATTTACTTTGTAATCATGTGGATACACAAACCTTTACATAGCTGAAATCTTGTCTCTTGCTTGATCTCGCAGCTCACTGTGGTTGTCTCTGCCCACAGAGCCTAGGACAAGGGCATCCATCGCGGTACCTTCGTTTGAGCACGCCACGTCGTTCAAGAGACCTCACTCCACCATATCCAACAGCAGCACCTCCTCCTCCAGCAGCCAGTCATCGTCCTCCCTGTTGGGCTCGCTCAATCTTCATCTTTACTCCTCGCCCTCCCACCCGCACGCACATCCAATGACCAGCGTTCCCTCCTTTGCCCAGTGGCCCTACGACTGCATAGAGGAGGACGAGCTGGAGCAGGACACCGGGAGCCAGCCTTCCATGAGTGAGTGGGATTTCCTGCTGTATAACCCATAAGTCCCTTTATCCTTTATTTTTCTGTGTTTGTTATTTTATTTCTTCTTTAAAAAGTGGTGAACATCATATACAGAAAAACATCTCATGAGATTTTCTCAGCATAAGCACTGTAGTTCAACTGTTAATTGTTTTTTTTTTTTTTACTTTCTTGGGGGTCTCTGGAGCTACTTTGTGCTTTCTCCTTTTTCTTCACTTTTGTCACGCAAGAGCCCAATTTGAATTAAACCACTGTAAACACTGTGTTTAAACACTGGAAACATATCTGTAAAAAGTCAAAATAATTAAATAATAACAATACGACTTAAGGATTTACTGTCTTATCTCAGTGAATAAAGCTTTAATTTGGTCTATTTGACACTTACCAAGAGGAAATAATAGTAATAGTAATATAATGGTAATTAAAAAAACGTAGTGTGTGTGTGTGTGTGTGTGTGTATAGAGAGAGAGAGTTATGTAGAGGGATATATAGGGGTTTTATAGAGTTTTATTTATATAGTAATAGAATAAAAAGGTAACAAGGCAATAAAAAAATATAGTTAAGCTTATAAATAGCATTTTTACATGGGTAGTCGTGGGTTTAATGTCTGCCAAAGTGTGTTCTTTGCTGCAACCACTAGGAGTTACCAAAGTCTTAACATTTGAAATCCTGCACTTCGGAGCTAAGAAACAGAAGAATACTTAAATGAGTCCTGTAGTGCCCAATCCAGTATTACAGTACGAAATGTGTCTTTCTGCTTGTGTTTCAGTCACTGAGAGCTCAGAGACATCATCCCAGTGTAACTCCAGTGACAGTGTAACAGGGCTGAATACCCTCACCATACCCGGGCACTCCAACATTGTCATGGACTCCTTTAACAACAATGACTCCCCCTCTTTCCTGTGCTCCTCCACACCTCCCTCCTCTATCGTGTCTCCTTCGATATTCCAGAAAGAGGAAGACCTCCAACCCCAGGGCACCAAGTTAATCACAGCTGTGAGTGATAATCTTCCTTATTATATTATCACACCAAAATGACCTGATGTTGTTTATTATTATTAAATAAACCACACTGCATGGTACATATTTTTGTACTTTCAAGAATGGAAAACTCAGCCCAAAGTTCAGTGGGTTACCAGTGGGATAGAACGAAAAGCATTCATCGTACTTCTTTGGATAGTTGTCGACTGTCTGATGCAATAAAGATGATGGTATAGTATGGGCAGCTTTGAAAGCTTTGAAGAAGACACATCGTGGCCAAAACATCTGTCGAGTCAAGTCTGTGCAGCATATCATGCCTTCATACACACAAAAAGACATCAGCTGTTAGAAAGGATAGTAATTTGAAATATCTGACTACCATGTTGATTATTTGTCTAAAGAGACCTAAAGCCAAGAACATATTTTGGTTATGATTGTTTTTTAAAGTTGTATCAAATCTGCACTGGTATCTAGTCATATGATGAGGTTTGTGATTCAGATATCTCGTCTTCCGAGGAAGCTTTAGGTTAGCCAAAGCTGATTCAATTATATTTCATAGACTTGATTTTTCTAAATTGAAAAAGTGGAAAATAAACCTATACTTGATGTAGAGAAAACTGGTATCCTCAAAAGTCTTTAGACGGTAACATTTTCTGAACTAAGAGCTGTCTTTCCCAAATATGTACTTCTCATAAATAGTTATATTGAAATCCCACATACTCCTCAAGATGATTAGACTGACTGGCAGATTGCAACCAGTGTGAGGGAGCTAATCATTTAAATGACTGGGTATATTTAAGCTGGATGTAAGACTCTGAGGATTCAAAGGCAAGCAGTTGGGTTAGTTGAAGTTTCAGTTTCACTCACCACCTTTCTGCTGTTTTGTTTTTACCAGAGCAAGACCTCTCATATAGCAGTAGGCCTCTCTACTGTGGTCTGACTCAAAGCTGATGTGTTTTTATAGCTCAGTAAGTAAGCGTCGCCAGAGTGGCCATCTGTGTTGTTCCCTCCACAGCCTGTTTAACAACTGTGAGGAACTTGTGGCCTGACTACTAATCTGTGTGGAAAATGTGCTCGCGGTGCCTGTTTTTGTGTGCTGCATGGCGGTGTGTCCTGGTGGGTTAGATGACGCTCATCCTCAAGGGTGGCTTGCTTTGTAAACTTTAGGCTTTTTCAGTTTTGTGTTCGTTTGAATGCATGCTTATGTTTGTTTTGTTGCTTTGGAATGCATTTGTGGTTAAGAGAGTTTTTTTGTTGAATCAATTTAATTCAGCATCTTTCAGACCTAAAAGGATATCACCAAATGACATAACCACAAAATACTAAATAATTAAGTGCATGCAATGTAAATAACAGCATTAAATTGAATGATATGGGTTTTTTTGGATATAGCCTAAACAAAATGAGAACAATGACATTTAAGGAAATTGAAGGGCATGTGGCATAAATAAGAACTTGCAATTAATTGGCAATAAGATTTAAAATCATTGAATTTGAATTATTTTTAGATTATTATTTTAGATATTGCTTCAACATATGGTCCCGGAGGACCAAAAAATACTTACATAATTGGCAGTTAAAATGTTACCATCTGTAATATTTTGGATTATGAATTTAACAATTTTGAATATGCATCTGAATATGTACACCTAAATGATGTTTCTAAGGTGTTTAAAATGTCATCTTAAGTTAACTGACATCGTTAATATTGCATGCTGACTCAAGTAAAATAATTTGAGAGCATAATGGGTAGAAAAGATGTTTTTCTAAATCCCCTTTCTTGTTTTCCCTTCTTTCTTCACAGCTGTGAAGTCCTCATTCTGAATTCTACCTGATACCACAGCCAGAGAGCTGAAAATAAGAGAATCCCAGTCGCGGAGCACAAAGACTTTAAAAAAGAAAAAAAAAGCTTGCCTATTGTATGACATTTCATTATGACATTGTAAATTGGAAATTGACACATAATATACACTGCCATGATGGTACGTCAGTGTTTTGTACATTTGTTTTAATGAATTAGGAGTCAGTGTGTATATTGTAGATGAGCTTTTTTTAATGTATTTCACAAAACAAAAAATAGCAGGCACGTCAATCCAGATAATGTTGTACTGTCATATGTCTCTTGCTTTCTTTTGTTGCCAGTCCTGTGTAATGACAAGTTTGTACAGATGATTAAAATGTTTAAAGCATGTTTTATTTGTTATTTCCTTTTTTTCCACTGTAACTATTCACAAAGTATTTCCACCAGTGGTTAATGGCTGCAAACAAAGCCAGTCCTTAAGTATAATGTGCAAACTAGTCATAGCTCATTCATGTTTCCTGTATGTAAAACCAGCTGAATGTGTGAATGCAGCTGAGGACATATTGCAGATATTTCCACTGATACCAAGCACGGGTGTAAAACCACAGACAGCAGAGCACGATGAGACGAGTGCTGCCGTTGCACAAAGAGAAGTTGAGGAAGATGAAGAAGTGGTTTCTTCTTCACATGAGAGAAACTGACATTTGTTTACCACAGGCCTAGTGTTCTCAGTCCGAGTCGAACATCAGACGCAGACCACAACCCGGGCTGTTCAACGGGAGGTTTAGCTCTAATATAGACTATCAAGCCACGCTTCTTGTGTGTACATTTGCTAATACAGTCACTTCACTTCTTTTAAGTACTAATATGCAGCCCACACAAAAAAATTGTTTATTTAAAGTATAATATTCTTATATTTCCTTTTAACTTAATTTCAGGAGCTTGATCACGATGATTTGGTGGATTTCTCTTTATAGAACCAGAAGCACAGGATCACAGAGAGAAGAACCTCGAGCCCCAACACACAAAGTTGCAGCACCTCCATCTGTTAAAAACATAAATATCAGTGATATACATGAGTTCTATATTAGTAAATATGTATAAATATCTCATCTTTGAGGTCTGTTTGAATTTTGGTCTTACCCTCATATACTCATCATTTAAATGCCAGTTAGCCAGGTCAACGCTGATAAGCCAAGATGCAAGTACAGCTACAGCAATGCAGCCACAGTTAACCACGAGGGACACCTGGAACATGAACCACACATTTTCTTTTTATTAATTATGTGATTGATTCAGCTAATTAGCACCTTCACCTGCTGTAATGTGTTGTTTTGGGGGCTTGTGTTGAACTTACAGGTAGTAATGCTGGGTATTTAAACAGCAGGTTGGAAACAATTCCGGCAACGATGAACTGCAGAGGAGAAGAACGCAGTGTAGATCTGACTAAAAACATCAGCTAGTTTTCACACTGTTTGACATGAAGAGTCATATATTTCGACACGGTTTGTATATTTTTAACAGAGACTTACAAGTACTCCAGTCAGGTGGGCAACTCTGAACAGACTGAAGAGGGACTTTCCTATGTCCTGGGTTAGAGCAAAAACAACTCCCACTCCGACACTGAGGAGACCACTCACCATCTGCAGAGACTGACAGAGGAACAGACACAAATAAACAATACACTCACAATCATGCATAGAAGTGAAAGATTTAAATGAATAATTGTCTATCTTTATCTTCCCTATAAACTTTATTCTGTGAATATTTGCAGCAAATGTCATGAGGTAAATGTATTATCTGAGCTTAATTTCTATAGAAATAAATAGTTTATAGCAGGGTGCAACTGTTCAACTATACTGATACAAACAGTACAGAGGCTACTATTAGAAAGCCATGGATATAAAGTATTCAAGACCTGAGCAAGCATGAAAATAGGCGATAAGCATGATAATATATCTGTTAAATCTTGCACATGACTGATAATTCACAAAATATTTAATGATTGTGACGCATGGATTCATGAAAACCAATGATAAGAAATAAAATCATGATAATAGACAAGCAAAGTAAAAAAAATTATATGAAACATTAGCCTTTACTCTGACAAGGCAGAATACCATAACCACACCCTCCCATGCCCCCACCCCAACTCACCCCAACCAAGCATTTCCTGTTGCTGCTGCCTGTATCTCTATAATCGGTATGAGTAATTTTAGTGGTTCCTCTTTACTGCACCCCTTGCCTGTTTGCTAGTATAAGATGTTTTTACGTATTTTTATTATACACATTCACAGGAGTAACAGACCGTGATCAGTAATGCCTAAACTTAAGTGTAATATCATGTAACATACATGGTAGTAATTTATGAGTAGATATAAATCATCGTTTTAATGACCACACATAATATTATTGCAACTTACAAACAATGAAACAGTAAACTTAACAAATTGTCCAGTTACTTAGGTCACAAACCCTAAATAAATGTAATGGATAAAGTTCAATTTTTTTAATCGTAGACTTGGAATACTTCTTGTATCCTTACCCCCAACACGGCGGGTTGTTTCTTCAGTAGGTCATGCAGTGGCCCCTTATCTTCTGGCAAGAACTCTGTAGCTTGGTAGTGACAAACCATCGGTGGCTCTCGTCTGTTGGGTCTGAGCGGCTCCTCCTCAGCTCCATGGATGTCCATATCAACGTCGGCACAGGCCATGGTGCCTCTCTGATCTGGAGGGATGGTACAGCATGGTTTTTCTCATGGTGTGTGATGATATAGTGATTTAAAAATCGTCATGTTTTCTTTCATTAGTGCTGTGAATCTTCTCTCTTTCAGTCTTTCCGTGGGAAAAACACAACAGTAGCTTTAAAAAATACAGAGTGACCAGAAAAATAAAGACCCCTATACATTCATGTTACATGTGCAATGCCATACAACAGTCCACTAATAAAATGTCAAACTAAGGATTTGTAATGTTGCTGATACTGTGAGGTGATGACGTATGGTACATATGTATGTATTTTTGAGACTGCAGTTGTAGAGTTGCTGGATTGCATTATATTGGAACGTATGACATTCGTCCACTACCACTAATGTCAATACGATGGACAAGACATTAGAGATAATGCAATCCAGTATGCCATCACCACAAAATACAGCTTTCATAAAGGACACATTCATATCCAGACAATTAAAGGACTTAACCCTTACCCTCAACAACCTGCAAAAGAACTACAGTAACTAAAGATACACAACTAAGATAAGAATTGTACCAGATTAAAGTCACAGCTGTTCATATAAATAAAGACTTTTATTGAACGTAATGTAACATTTTCCAAAATGCAATGTAGAAAAAAACATTTTATTGTTCTGATATTCAAGCTTACATTCAACTATTTAAAAATTTGTCATTATTATACCTAAAACTGAGCCGCTTTCATGATAACTGAGAGGTTCTCGACTGTGACCATCTACCTGTTGTCAGTGAAATTTTTGAAGGAAAAATATGAGCAAAATATGAGATATATATAAAAATAGATATATTTAAATATTGAAATTTAACATGCACTTTTTTTTCTATGTATATATTTTTGATAGATGTATGTATGCAATGTTTTCTGTTATGTCTCTGTGAGCTGCTGCAACAGCATAATTTCCTGTAAAGGATCATTAAAGTATCTATCTATCTAAACACGCACATCAGAGCACATTGTGCATACACATTATACAGACTTTACAATGATTGCAAATTCATATTCTGCAAATATGTACAACAAAACACGTCTTCAGTGTAATTAAAAAAAGATTGGGACTCTTACCACGTTTGGCTTAAGCTGTATCAATTTCACACTCTGGATCTGTCTTAGACAAGTGTCTCACTCTTTGGGGAAGGTTTCCACTCGCCTGCCCATGTTCTGAAAGTTGAGGTCATCTCATGTCTGAGCTTCCTCATCTTGCCAGTGTTATCTAGAAAATCATGTCCAACCCTCAGAGTCTGATTGTCAAAAGTTATTCCACTGTATGCCATTACTTGTATTACTGATTCAACAGAAATATTCTTTTTATTTATTCACACAAGCCAGTTACAATAATTATATCTAAATGGATTTAAATGTTTGCCAAATCAGTCTGCCTGCAAACACTTGTGGGTTTTTGCACATGTGTGAAAGACTGTGAGAGAGGCAGAGGGGGAGAGAAGAGGGGGGGGGACATATGCAACTACCAGGCCAGGCCATTTCCTTGTTAAATGCATTTGTTAAGCAAAGAAATTCAGGTCTGAAACAGGAAGACAAAAAAGGTATTTACTGAAAACCTTATCAGCAGATCACCACAGGTTTATATAGATATTTGATCTGGTTTACAGGAGAATGAAGAAGACATTTGCATGTGATGAATCAATGATCATCACCATTCCCATCGGCACTCTGAGGGACGCTCGAGAGGGTCGACTGATGCCGGAGAAATTTCAGTGTGTTTACAGAGATTTTTACAAGATCTTTGTTATTAGAGGGAAACCTAAACCTCTTGGGGTAAGCTGAATTGTTTCTTACACAGGTGGACTCTTTTTCATAGAATTATATGCCTATATTTTTGGCATCAAATCACAAACAAAAAAAAGCAGCACAGTAATACCGTATTTTTTCTCTTTTTCTTTTTTGTTAGGCAGCCCAGGCCATCGCTGGTGTGTTCCTTGTCACTCTTGGTCTGATTTTCCATCACTCACCACTTGAAATGATCATGACTTTCCCCAGTGTTGTGGTAAATATAGCTGCAAAACTACTTTTTTTCACTCACATAAGTAACTATTCTAGGTGATTCTGTGAAAACAGAAGAAATTACAATGAAAAAAATTCTTTAGGCTTTTCTATTGCTGTTTTGTTTCATATGGACCAGTACATCTATTCTACAGTTCTGTTCTTTTACTTCCTTTTGCTGCTGTGGCAATTTCCTGCATGTTGTCAGTGTGTTTTTTCTTATCTTATGTCATCTTTTAATATTCTAAAAAATATATATTCTATAATATTTAGAAATATGTTTAGAGAATATTTCTAATTTGAATGTTTTATCAATATCTTAGTTTGTGGTCTCTGGTATCCTGTCCTTTGCTGCTGGACAATTTCCAAACATGCATGTGGTAAGATAAAAAGTGTTATGAAGTTCTCAAGTGAAAAAAAAAAATCATGTTTATAATATAAGTGAATGATTTTAAGTAAAAAACATATTTTTAGATAATTATTCAATAGATGATGAAGCAGAGGTGTGGTTAAGAAAATGCCTGAGAGAATGCTTGGATTTCAATGGTTTTGTATCTAATGTGTAAATAATTCTATCTGAAAACTTTCATGGTTTCTCCTTCCAGACGAAGCTTTCATTCTCTCTGAACATCGTCAGCCTCTTCTGGTCTATTGGGGCAGTTTGTGTGTGTGGGATCTGGATGAGATCCCCAGTTTTCCACCCGAACCGTACTGAGGTAAAGGAAAACATCATTCATCCTTTGCTTCTCTGAAATACAAAGCAAATGTGTATTCACTTCTAACACTTTATCAACTTTTTTCATAGCTCCATGTGGGAATCGCTGGATTGATTTTGACTCTGCTGACTGTGGAAACATTAATTGCCCTCTTCTTGATCTACTGGTTGAGTAAAGCTGTATGCAGAGAACATTTCAACAGTCTGGTATGTCATTTTCTTAAAACACACAGCAACTCCAGATACAGTGAGAGAAATAAGATTATTTGAAACTTACAGCAGCCACTCTTCTTCCTGCAGCCCATCGTACTGCTGAAACAGGCAGACTGAATTTAAAGGCCTGATGGAGCTCAACAAACCGACAACCAACCACCATTTCATATGCGCCTCAACATACAACATGCAGAGGATGTAAAATGAACTATTGTTCTCAAGTAGCTGAAAAATATGCAAACATCAGAGTGCATACTAGATTATTATTTTTGTTTGTGCACATCTTCCTTCTTATAATGCTTAGTTAAGTCATTGATACTGTAATAATTTAAAAGAGGTATTAGTGTTTCTGTTGAATGCTGTATTGTCTCAACTATCAGATTTACGAATCTATGAAGTTATAGAAAGGTGAGGCTTCAGTTGTCATGACTAAAGATGACATATTCTTGAACTTAAGCTGAAACAAACTGAATTTTTTCTGCTTTTTAAATTTTTATACATATAGCATTTTTATGTTTTCTATATTTTGATGTTAACTTTTTTTTCAGCAGTGTTTATTTTTATTCTGTTCTTTTTTATTTCTGGACCTTTTGAGGGAGGGGGGGGGATAAAGATTATTATTAGTATTAGTATTAGTAATTTGCAATCCTTAGGCCCTTCAACACACTCTTGCGCTTTACAAAACTTCTAAAATTTGTTAAAAGGTTTTACGATCAGCAATGTATCCAAAAGATTTCCAAAATGTTAAATCTACATTTGGTATCACTTAGTAAAAACACACTTTTCTGGAATACATTTGATTCAAAGTACTACTGAAATGTCTTTTTTTGCTCACAAGATACATAAGCATATATCAGCTTACTCCAAAAGAGAGGAAGTCACTTTTTGAAACAAAACAAAACAAAAAAAACTTGTTGTTGTGCAAAGTGTTACCACACTTTAACAGGACACACAAACCTGTTCTGTTAAATAGATTTAAATAGATCCTAATCCCAGGCTAGGGATTAATCGTATTTATGTACAAAACAGGCTATTAGTGACATTATTGCTCATCATCATCACATTTATTTTGGCTATTTTTTCTACTATAGATTCCTTTTTTTCTTTTTTCCCCTTTTTTATCTGTGTAATCAGTTTTCTACAAATTGGGAGATTATGTGTAAAATAACTGATCAAATCTTTCTGCACTTCTTTCCTCATCTACCAGATACAATATTAAAAGAAATTTGGTTTCAGTGACATGTGAAGCAATGAGCGGCCATGTGGAGGAGATAAACACACAGCAAGTCAATTCACAATAAATGTAGCTTTCAGTGAAGGATGTATTCTGGGAACCACACTTGACATACGCATAAGTGTGCTGTTGTGCTGTGTTTAAGCTCAGATTAGATCTTAATATGAATACATTATATTACATTAATTGAGTGGGCCAGAAGAAAGCCGGCTCAGGCTCGATCGATTTTGATCACCGAAACCAAAAAAATGTCCCTGTTGATGCTGACCGGGGGTTTCCTGCAGACATCATGCATTCACATTTTTACCAGACAGGCTTCACCAGACAAAACCTTTGCTTTTTTCTTGTGGAGTTTGAACTGTAGTCCTTTGTTCTGGTGGGAGCCGATGGTTAGCTAACGTTAGCTAGTGTTGCACAGTTTTGGCACTATCAAGGAGCTGAACAGGGGCAAGGCACTCAGGAGTGCATAAACGTCACATCTGTGGGATTTTATATAATTGTATAATTCATATCCCATTGTATAATTTTTGATGTTATGTTACAATCTGTTCGCACAGTGGTAATAAAAAAACAAAGCTTTTTCGGACTCCTGATTTGAATTTGTGCAAGCAATATTTTTTATTTTTATTGAATCTTTCCTCTACAGTTATTTCTGTGAATATTTGCAGCAAATATTTTGAGATTATCTTATTGCCTTAGCTTAATTTCTATAAAAATAAACAGTATACAGTATGTATGCAAGTGTGTAAGCAACAAAACAGGGGCTTGAATATATCATGGTTAAGACCTCAGCAAGCATGATAACAGTAATACCTTAGTTAAGCATTGATTCGTGTGATGTCATTGCATTTCGTCATGCATAAAATCATTTACATGCAACTAAAACACAATAACAAAAATAAATAAAAAGTTTATAAAATATCACTATATAGCATGAATCATGATGTCATTTTTGTTACTTTAATACAGCAATAAATAAAGTCAAACTTGCTCTCAGACTGGGATGTATTTAAATCCAAATCAAAATAATAAATTAACACAGTAAAAATGAACAACAAACACAACAGTGATTTGAACTCTGACAATGTTTTGCAACTATTCACATTATATTATAGAAAGGATTATATGAAGCTTCAGCGGTTACATCTATATGTCGAATACCACAACCCCCACCTACCCCCAACCAAGCACTTCCTGTTGCTGCTGCCCATATCTCCACAATGCCTATGTGTTATTTTGGCCATTTCTCTTTACTGCACCTCTTGTCTGTTTGTGAGAAGTAGAAGAAACTGTATTTAAATATTTTCAGACATTAATCCACAGTCAAAGTGAGGAATAGGTAACAGATTGTGATCAGTAAGTTGTAGACTTTGCAATGTAAAATGTTATCCAACATACAAACTGGTAATGTATGAGTAGAAATAGATCCTTTTTTCTATGACTACACACAATATTGTTGCAAATGGCAAACTGTGAGCCTCACACTCACACTTCTACTGTAAAGATGTTATCAAAGTGACACTTTACCTCCCAGTGGTATCTGCAAAATCATGTTCAACCCTCAGTGACTAATTGTCATTAGTTGTATGCAATGGTAGACTGTGTCTGATTCAACAAAAATGTTTTTCTTAAAATTTGTTAGTAGTTACATTGTTGCCAAATCAGTGTGTGTGCAGGTACTTTGTGGGTTTGTGCACATGTGTGAGAGAGAATGGGGGAGTGAGAATCAAATGCAACTACTGTACAAGGTCATTTCCTCGTGAACCTCATTTCATAAAGCAGAGAATTTCAGGTCTGAATCAAGATAAAGGAAGAAAAAAAAGGTATTTACTGAAAACCTCAATGACAGACTGTCATAGTTTATATATATATACACACACACACACACACACACACACACACACACATACGTATATATGTATATATTCATGTATATGAGTAAACTGTTTTTACAATGTTTGCACTATCTTGTTTACAGCAGAATGAAGAAGACATTTGTATGTGATCAATCAATGATCATCACCATTCCCATCGGCAGTCTGAAGGACGCTCAAGAGGGTCAACTGATGCCGGAGAAATTTAAGTGTGTTTACAGAGATTTTTACAAGATCTTTGTTATTAGAGGGAAACCTCAGCCTCTTGGGGTAAGTTGATTTAAAAAAAAAAAAACATGTACATGGTTATGCTTATATTTCTGGCTTAAATATACACAAAACAGTAGAATTGTTATGCCATGTTTTTCTCCTTTTTTGTTAGGCAGCCCAAATCATCTCTGGTCTGTTCATTGTCATTCTCGGTCTGATGATTGATGAGCGGCCACACCACCCCTTGTTCTTTAGTCTACCCTGTCTTGTGGTAAATACAATTGCAAAAATGTTATTTCTTCGCAGTTACACACAGTTATTCAAAGTTACCATTGTAGATGATTCTGTGAAAACAGTGAAAAATTCCATTGTAATTAACTGTAATTATTTAATACGATGCAATATGTCTATACCACACTTCTGTTCTTGTACTTCCTCTTGCTGCTGTAGCATTTCAATTTCCATGCATGTCATTAATCAAGTTTATTTTAACTTATTTTATCTTTTGATATTCCACAAAATTAACTATTATAATTATATAAAACTTTTCTGTATAATGACTTCCATGTTTTATCAATGTCTTAGTTTGTGGTTTCTGGTGCGCTGTCCTTTGCTTCTGGACAGCTTCCAAACATGCATGTGGTAAGATTAAAATGTGTTTTCAAGCTTTGTTCTCAAGTGAAAAATCCACCAAGTGGTCAAAGTGAAAATAATTCCTTCTTTTAACTATAATACACAAATGTGACTTAAAAATAATTTCATGTTGTGACACGTGTGTTCTCAGTAACAGGATTCATTTCAGTTAAATTGAGATTTAGATATAATAAGATATAATAATCCAAATCCAACTTTTATTCGACATGAAATATGACCTTTTTTGTACTATAAAAAATATTGTTTTGTTGATAGAAAGTGACAAACTTTGTTATATTAGTATCCAACAGATGATGAAGCAGAGGTGTGTTTAAGAAAATGGCGATTTGGATTTCAGTGTTGTTTTTTTTCTTATATAATGCGTATTTGACTATTTTCACTGTTTTATCTTTCAGGCAAAGCTTTCATTATCCCTGAACATCATCAGCCTCCTCTGGTCAGTGTGTGCAATTTTCTTTTACGGGATTTTGATTCATAGCTTTATATGGAGGCCCTACCCTCAGGTAAAGGAAAACATCATTCATCCTTTGGCACCTCTGTGGCACTCTGAAATACAAAGCAAAAGTGTATTCATTTCCACCTGTCTCAATGTTTTTCATAGCTCCATGTGGGAATCACTTCACTGATTGTAACTCTGCTGATTGTGGAAACATTAATTGCCCTCTTCTTGATCTACTGGTTGAGTAAAGCTGTATGCAGAGAACATTTCAACACTCTGGTATGTCATTTTCTTAAAACACACAGCAACTCCAGATACAGTGAGAGAAATAAGATTATTTGTAACTTACAGCAGCCACTCTTCTTCCTGCAGCCCATCGTACTGCTGAAACAGGCAGACTGAATTTAAAGGCCTGATGAAGCTCAACAAACCGACAACCAGCCACCATTTCATATGCGCCTCAACATACAACATGCAAAGGACATAAAATGAACTATTCTTCTTAAATAGTAGAAAAATATGCAAACAGCAGAACGAATTTGAATGAACCACTTTCTGGATAGATCATTAATTATATTTGTTTGTGCACATTTTCCTGTTTATGTTGCTTTTCTTTAATTTGGTTTAATAATCTTAAAGAGGTAATGGTGTTTCTGCACTCCAAAACGACCTTTGGAGAACGCTGTCTTGTCTCAACTATCAGATTTAGGAATATATGAAGTTATAAAGTTATAAAGTCTCATGACTGCTGGGCTTTGTAACAGATGACATATTCTTGAACTACTGAATCAGTATAGTCTGAGGACTTCATTTCTTTGCTCTTTAAATTTTCATCCATATGACATTTGTATTTTTTTTATGTATTTTGATTTTTACTTGTTTTTTATAATCATTTTTTAGTTTTACTCTGTTCTTTTTTAAAATTTGGACATTTGTTTTGGGAAATAAAGGTGATTATTTTATTGTATTTGTGCTTAATTGTTCTTCTCGTGAACTTACAACACATTTCTATACTTTCCAAAGCCAGGTAACTACTAGAAATAGTTCATGGGTTTTAAGATCAGCAACATATGCAAATGATCTCCAACATGTTAAATCTACATTTGGTATCAGTTAGAAAAAACACACTTTGCTGGGATACATTTGTGTCACAACCAAACAACAACCTATATTCATTCAAACTGTTACCACACTTTAAAAGGACTTTTTGTTTTCTCTTAATAAAAAATTACCCCTCCCTGTAGTGAGCCAAGGATGTTTTTGGTTTCAGTGACATGTGAAGCCATGAGCGGCCACATGGGGGAGATAAACACACATCAAATCCAATCAAAATAAATGAACCTTTCAGTGAAGGGTGTATTCTAGCAACTGCATTCATTTGACATGCAAATAACTGTGCTGCATTCAAGCTCCCAAAAACTAGATCTAATCTAAATTAGATTAGATTACATTATATTATATTATATATTATATTATATTATATTATATTATATTATATTATATTATATTATATTATATTATATTATATTATATTATATTATATTATATTATATTATATTATATTAGATTAGATTATTGTCGATATTAATACAGTACTTCACTGAACCCTCATTTGGTTTGGCAGCAAAGCCAACCCCAAGATGGCTTTCTTCATATTGGTCAGGAAAGTTAACACATGTGAAATATACTGTGATAGGGTTTAAATCATAGACTAGAATATATAAAATAAAAAAAAATGGACGACAAGACAGCTCTCCAAAAGTGACATCAAGACAACTGGCTCCTGTACAAGTCATAAGTCCCGCCCCTCCATGTTAGCAACCGGGACATGGGCCAAACCAAAAAAGTCAGAGAACATAAATACATCAAGTCGGCTGTGTGTACGGGCAGGACCTCAATACTGTGTTTCCTTCCTCAATCCCTACTTAGCAGACTCTGGCTACAAATGATGTCAGCAGATGTCACAAAAATTATCCAACAAAAATGATATATGTCTTAACATTTTTTTTTCCAAACAACAAACTTTCTGATGATATAAAATTTTCTAATATAAAACAGTTTTACGTCAATATATATCATTGTCATTGTTTGCATAACAAAATAGGTTATCATAGAGCAAAAAGTATGTCTGTCAGTAAAGCAGAAGTAGAAGAAGTAATCTTTTTTTTTTTTTTTGTCCAATTCCAATTTTTTTTAACCCCCAAAACCAAACAAAGAGTCCCTGTCGATACTGATCCGAGTTTTCCCCTGATTATGGTCACATTACCTGTTTTGCCAGACAGGCCTCACTAGATAAAACCCTTGTGTTTTTTTGTTTGTGGAGTTTGTGTTGCGGTAGGTGCCGGTGGTTTGTTGATTTTAGCCAAATCCATTTTGACCTAAGACTTCTCACAATTTTCTCAGTTGCTCTTAACAGCCTGTGGACTGCTTTCTATGTAAAAGACTGTAAAGGAGCGTTTTTCTGGGGAAATCCAACAGATGTGACATTTATACATGCTCCCGAGTGCCTTCTGTTTAGCTCCCTTACAGCATCAAATGTCTCATAAGAAAAAATAATGCAGCGATGATATTTTTTACCCAAAAGATCAAAGGTCAGCTTCACCTTGACATCACAAAGCCAAACATGGTAGTTCCTCTGGTAATCCACCACAAGTTCATTGGTCTTGCTGATGTAAACTGATTGATACTGAGTCAGGTGATTGATGTTTCACCAAGTTTCACAAAGAACTTCTAAGCAGTTTGTGAAGAGACCTACTAATTCTCCATTCAAGTAGGAGAGTCTGAAAAGACTGTGAAGGGACTGTCCTATCTGCCGGATTACGGCAAAAAAAAATCCCACCTTGACACTCAGGAGACTGCTCAGAGACTGACAGAGGAACAGACGTGACTATATGATACACTCACATGCCAGTAACAGCAAGAGTCATGATTTGAATTGAAATAATTCAAAACATAATAATTTATTTATCTAATCGTCCCTATTAACTAAATTATGTGACCATTTTCAGCTTCATTTCTATAAAAATAAAAATGATAAACTAAGGGTACAAATCTTGCATATGCCTGAAAATTCTTGGAGTAATTCATGATTTTCATACATGAACTGTTGACAATCAATGTGTCTAAATTGGATATTTCTCCCAAATAAACATGCTAAAATACAATTAATTACAAAAAATAAATTAAAGATACATCAAATATCAATATGGAGCATGAATCATGTTGTAATGTTTGTAACATGAATGCAGATAATGAACATGTGAATCCCAAAATGTATTTTCAGCTAAATCTTGATAATGGATAAGCCCAATCTAAATGAACGACTAACACACCAGTACATTGATATGACTGTGCACATATTCATGATCATATAGAAAGGACTGTATGAAATTTCAGCCTTACAAACATTTCCTGTTGCTGCTACCCATATCTCCACAATCAGTACAAGTTTAGCCAGCCTCCTCTTTCTTCACCTCTTATCTGATTGTGAACTAGAAGAAGCTGTGTTTAAATATAGTATAGACATAGACATAAAGTCACAGGGAGGACTTGTGATCAGTAATGTCTGCCTTAAATGTTTGCAAAGTAAAATGTTATGCAAAGTAGTAATGTGTGAATGGATGTAGATCCTTTTTTCCAAGACTGTACATAATATTGTTGCAACATACAAATGATGAAGCACAGTTGAATATTTGTTTGGATTGGACACCTTTGGAGAAAACAGGATGGCTGACTGGATGTCCGGATGAATAATTTGTTATTTCAAATCATTTGGCTACATCATCCCCAAGACTGCAGGTCTCTCCCTCTCAGCTTTTGAGCACCACCTTTACATTTTTTCTCATTATTTGTTTATCTTTCTACACTCTTTTTCCAAATAACACTTAACAGAGGTGGGGAAGAGGCAAGCCTGTGTAAAGTGTGCCAGAGTGTAAACATGCAAGAGAAGATTACCACAGGAACTAAAGATACAAGGCTGACATGAGATATGTAAGAGATAAAACTTTACATCCGTTCATATAAATGAAGACTTTTAACATGACATTAACAACATTATTCAAAAAGTGTTGTAGAAAAAAAACATTTAATTATACTGATATTCAAGCTCATGTTCAACTATTAAAATAATTATACAACTTGTCACTATCATACCTAAAAACTGCACCACTTTCATGATAATTGGTGTTTCTCGGTTCTGATCGAGCAAAAACCTTCTTAGATGAAACATTTAACACAAGTCAAAGTCTAAGTCTCTAAGTCTAAAAAAACTTCAGAGTACATATTATATACACATTATGCAGACTCTGGAATGCTTGCAAATTCATAATCTGCAGATATGTTTCTGTATCTGCCTCAGAAAAGTGGCTTACTCTTTAGGTTACTTCCCTGCCAATACTTTGAAAGATGAGGTCATCTCATACTTTAACTTCCTCACTCTCCCAGTGTTGTCTACAAAAACATGTTCAACCGTCAGTGGCTAATTGCCTTTGGTTGTATGAGATTGCTTTTACATTGTTTGCACTGATCTTGTTTACAGCAGAATGAAGAAGACATTTGCATGTGAAGAATCAATGATCATCACCATTCCCATCGTCAGTCTGAAGGACGCTCGAGAGGGTCTACTGATGCCGGAGAAATTTCAGTGTGTTTACAGAGATTTTTACAAGATCTTTGTTATTAGAGGGAAACCTCAGCCTCTTGGGGTAAGTTGATTTCAAAATAAAAAACATGTACATGGTTGTGCTTATACTTCTGGCTTAAATATACACAAAAAAGTAGAATTGTTATGCCATATTTTTCTCCTTTTTTGTTAGGCAGCCCAAATCATCTCTGGTCTGTTCATTGTCATTCTCGGTCTGATGTTTAACCACTGGCTATACCACCCCTTGTTCTTAAGTCTACCCAGTCTTGTGGTAAATACAATTGCAAAAAAACTGAACATTTTATTTATTCACAGCTACACACAGTTATTCAAAGTTACCATTGTAGATGATTCTGTGAAAACAGTGAAAATTTCATTGTAATTAATTGTAATTATTTAATACGATGCAATATGTCTATACCACACTTCCGTTCTTGTACTTCCTCTTGCTGCTGTAGCATTTCAATTTCCATGCATGTCATTAATCAAGTTTATTTTAACTTATTTTATCTTTTGATATTCCACAAAATTGACTATTATAATTATGTAAAACTTTTGTGTATAATGACTTCCATGTTTTAACAATATCTTAGTTTGTGGTTTCTGGTGCGCTGTCCTTTGCTGCTGGACAGCTTCCAAACATGCATGTGGTAAGATTAAAATGTGTTTTCAAGCTTTGTTCTCAAGTGAAAAATCCACCAAGTGGTCAAAGTGAAAAAAATTCTTTCTTTTAACTATAATACATAAATGTGACTTAAAAATAATTTCATGTTGTGACACGTGTGTTCTCAGTAACAGGATTCATTTCAGTTACATTGAGATTTAGATATAATAATCCAAATCCAACTTTTATTCGACATGAAATATGACCTTTTTTGTACTATAAAAAATATTGTTTTGTTGATAGAAAGTGACAAACTTTGTTATATTATTATCCAACATATGATGAAGCAGAGGTGTGTTTAAGAAAATGGCGATTTGGATTTCAGTGTTGTTTTTTTTCTTATATAATGTGTATTTGACTATTTTCACTGTTTTATCTTTCAGGCAAAGCTTTCATTATCCCTGAACATCATCAGCCTCCTCTGGTCAGTGTGTGCAATTTTCTTTTACGGGATTTTGATTCATAGCTTTATATGGAGGCCCTACCCTCAGGTAAAGGAAAACATCATTCATCCTTTGGCACCTCTGTGGCACTCTGAAATACAAAGCAAAAGTGTATTCATTTCCACCTGTCTCAATGTTTTTCATAGCTCCATGTGGGAATCATGGGACTGATTGTAACTCTGCTGATTGTGGAAACATTAATTGCCCTCTTCTTGATCTACTGGTTGAGTAAAGCTGTATGCAGAGAACATTTCAACACTCTGGTATGTCATTTTCTTAAAACACACAGCAACTCCAGATACAGTGAGAGAAATAAGATTATTTGTAACTTACAGCAGCCACTCTTCTTCCTGCAGCCCATCGTACTGCTGAAACAGGCAGACTGAATTTAAAGGCCTGATGGAGCTCAACAAACCGACAACCAAGCCACCATTTCATATGCGCCTCAACATACAACATGCAAAGGACATAAAATGAACTATTGTTCTTAAATAGTAGAAAAATATGCAAACAGCAGAACGAATTTGAATGAACCACTTTCTGGATAGATCATTAATTATATTTGTTTGTGCACATTTTCCCATTTATGTTGCTTTTCTTTAATTTGGTTTAATAATCTTAAAGAGGTAATGGTGTTTCTGCACTCCAAAACGACCTTTGGAGAACGCTGTCTTGTCTCAACTATCAGATTTAGGAATATATGAAGTTATAAAGTTATAAAGTCTCATGACTGCTGGGCTTTGTAACAGATGACATATTCTTGAACTACTGAATCAGTATAGTCTGAGGACTTCATTTCTTTGCTCTTTAAATTTTCATCCATATGACATTTGTATTTTTTTTATGTATTTTGATTTTTACTTGTTTTTTATAATCATTTTTTAGTTTTACTCTGTTCTTTTTTAAAATTTGGACATTTGTTTTGGGAAATAAAGGTGATTATTTTATTGTATTTGTGCTTAATTGTTCTTCTCGTGAACTTACAACACATTTCTATACTTTCCAAAGCCAGGTGACTACTAGAAATAGTTCATGGGTTTTAAGATCAGCAACATATGCAAATGATCTCCAACATGTTAAATCTACATTTGGTATCAGTTAGAAAAAACACACTTTGCTGGGATACATTTGTGTCACAACCAAACAACAACCTATATTCATTCAAACTGTTACCACACTTTAAAAGGACTTTTTGTTCTCTCTTAATAAAAAAAATTACCCCTCCCTGCAGTGAGCCGAGGATGTTTTTGGTTTCAGTGACATGTGAAGCCATTAGCGGCCACATGGGGGAGGTAAACACACATCAAATCCAATCAAAATAAATGTACCTTTCAGTGAAGGGTGTATTCTAGCAACTGCATTCATTTGACATGCAAATAACTGTGCTGCATTTAAGCTCCCAAAAACTAGATCTAATCTAAATTAGATTAGATTAGATTAGATTAGATTGGATTAGATTAGATTAGATTAGATTAGTTTCGATATTAATACATTACATTTGACTTCATATAGTGGGTTAGAATTTATCATAGTTAATGAATTAGGAACGCATTACAGTGTTTGTAAATGATGGATGGTGTAACCCTGAGCACACCACTGTCAAGGAGGACATTGAACTGTTGGCCGTCAGCATGAGGCCTTACTACCTGCCGAGGGAGTTCACTCATGCCCTTGTGGTTGTAGTGTACGTCCCCCCCTCTGCTAACGCTGATGCAGCCTGTGATGTCCTGCTCTCAGCAGTGAGCAGGCTGCAGACACAGCACCCTGATGCCCTCCTCCTCATCTCTGGAGACTTCAATGGCCATGCCTCTCCATCCTCCTCTCTGCCCAAATTCACCCAGTATGTCACATGCCACACCAGAGACAATAAAACATTGGACCTGTTTTATGCCAACACCAAGGAGGCATACCACTCACTCCCTCTTCCTCCCCTGGGCCGAGCCGACCACAACCTTGTGCACCTCCTGCCTGTGTATAAGACTCTTGTGCACAGGCAGCCTGCTGTCACCCGCACTGTGAAGAAATGGTCAGAAGAAGCCGAGGAGGCCCTGAAAGACTGTTTCAACACAACACTATGGGATGTTTTCAGTGACATCCATGGGGAGGACATGGACAGTCTCACCCACTGCCTGACGGACTATATTGACTTTTGACTTTTGTGTGGAGAACATCCATACCCACCAGGACTGTACGGAGCTTCTCCAACAGCAAGCCCTGGATTACCCCGGACATTAAGGCTCTCTTGAAGGAGAAGAGGAGAACTTTTGTGTCTGGAAATAAAGAGGAGCTGAAGTCTGTGCAGAGGGAGCTGAGGAGGATGATCAGGAAGGGGAAGAACAGCTACAGGAGAAAGATGGAGCACCAGCTGCAGCTGCAGCTAGCTGGGGTGGACCATCACCTCACTTCCTGGATTCTAGACTACCTCAGTCACAGGACCACAGTTTGTGAGGGTGCAGGGCTTTGACTCAGATCGGCTTCTCTGCAGCACCGGTGCTCCGCAGGGAACGGTTCTGGCTCCTTTCCTGTTCACCCTCTACACTGCAGACTTTTCACACAATACATCATCATGTCATCTCCAGAAGTTCTCTGATGACTCTGCTGTTGTTGGCCTCATCACAGATGGGGACGACAGAGAGTACAGAGGACTTATTCAGGACTTTGCGGACTTGGTGCCTGTGGAACAACCTCCAGATCAACAATGCTGGTAAAACCAAGGAGCTGGTGGTGGATTTCCGCAGGCGTAGCCACTCTCCGCCAGCACTGGTGAGCATCCAGGGAACGGACATCGACACAGTGAAGTCCTACAAGTACCTGGGTGTTCACGTAAATTGACAGTCTGGACTGGTCGGACAACACTAGACGCTCTTGTCAAGAAGGGCAACAGCAGACTGTTCCTGCTCAGGAGGCTGAGGTCTTTTGGAGTGCAGGGACCTCTCCTCAGGACCTTTTATGACTCTGTGGTGGCATCAGCCATCTTTTACTGGGATAGTCTGCTGGGCCAGCAGCATCTCGGACAGGGACAGGAGGAGAATGGACAGACTGGTGAGGAGGGCCAGCTCTGTCCTGGGATGCCCCCTGGACTCAGTGGAGGTGGTGGGAAACGGGAGGATGATGGCTAAGCTGTCGTCCCTGTTAAACAACACGTCCCACCCTCTACAGGACAGTCTGACAGCTCTGGGCAGCTCCTTCAGTGAGCGGCTGCTCCATCCACGCCGTGTGAAGGAGAGGTACCTAGGTACTTAGCAGACTCTGGCTACATATGATGTCACAAAAATTATCCAACAAAAATGATATATGTCTTAACTTTTTTTTTTCAAAACAACAAACTTTCTGATGATATAAAATTTTCTGATATAGAACAGTTTTACATCAATATATATCATTGTCATTGTTTGCATAACAAAATAGGTTATCACAGAGCAAAATGTATTTCTGTCAGTAAAGCAGAAGTAGAAGAAGTAATCTTTTTTTTTTTTACCCCCAAAACCAAACAAAGAGCCCCTGTCGATACTGATCCAAGTTTTCCTCTGATTATGGTCACATTTCCTGTACTGCCAGACAGGCCTCACTAGAAAAAACCCTTGTGTTTTTTTGTTTGTGGACTTTTTGTTTATGGAGTTTGTTGATTTTAGCCAAATCCATTTTGACCTAAGACTTCTCACAATTTTCTCAGTTGCTCTTAACAGCCTGTGGGCTGCTTTCTATGTAAAGGACTGTAAAGGAGCGTTTTTCTGGGGAAATCCAACAGATGTGACATTTATACATGCTCCCGAGTGCCTTCTGTTTAGCTCATTACAGCATCAAATGTCTCATAAGAATAAATAATGCAGCGATGATATTTTCTACCCAAAAGACCAAGGGTCAGCTTCACCTTAACATCACAAAGACAAACATGCAAGTTCCTCTGGTAATCCACCACAAGCTCATTGGTCTTGCTGATGTAAACTGATTGACACTGAGTCAGGTGATTGATGTTTCATCAAGTTTCACAAAGAACTTCTAAGCAGTTTGTGAAGAGACCTACTAATACTCCATTGAAGTAGGAGAGTCTGAAAAGACTGTGAAGGGCCTGTCCTATCTGCCGGATTACGGCAGAAAAAAATTCCACCTTGATACTCAGGAGACTGCTCAGAGACTGACAGAGGAACAGACGTGACTATATGATACACTCACATGCCAGTAACAGCAAGAGTCATGATTTGAATTGAAATAATTCAAAACATAATGATTTATTTATCTAATCGTCCCTATTAACTAAATTATGTGACCATTTTCAGCTTCATTTCTATAAAAATAAAAATGATAAACTAAGGGTACAAATCTTGCATATGCCTGAAAATTCTTGGAGTAATTCATGATTTTCACACATGAACTGTTGACAATCAATGTGTCTAAATTGGATATTGCTCCCAAATAAACATGCTAAATTACAATTAATTACAAAAAATAAATTAAAGATACATCAAATATCAGTATGTAGCATGAATCATGTTGTAATGTTTGTAACATGAATGCAGATAAAGAACATGTGAATCCCAAAATGTATTTTCAGCTAAATCTTGATAATGGATAAGCCCAATCTAAATGAACAACTAACACACCAGTAAATTGATATGACTGTGCACATATTCATGATCATATAGAAAGGACTGTATGAAATTTCAGCCTTACAAACATTTCCTGTTGCTGCTGCCCATATCTCCACAATCAGTACAAGTTTAGCCAGCCTCCTCTTTCTTCACCTCTTATCTGTTTGTGAACTAGAAGAGGCTGTGTTTAAATATAGTATAGACATAGACATAAAGTCACACGGAGGACTTGTGATCAGTAATGTCTGCTTTAAATGTTTGCAAAGTAAAATGTTATGCAAAGTAGTAATGTGTGAATGGATGTAGATCCTCTCTGATGTGGAGGGATGACGCAGCATGGTTTTTCTCATGGTGTATGAGGATATAGTGATTAAAAAAATCATGTTTTCTTTCTTTTGTGCTGTGAATCTTCTCTCCTTCAGTCTCCATATATGACAAACTCTACAGAAGCCTTAAAAAATACAGACTTATATGTACAGTGCCATACAACAGTCCACTAATAAAGTGTCAAATTTAAGAAATTTCTAATGTTGCTGATACTGTGAGGTGATGATTTAATATATTTTTCAGACTGCAGTTGTAGGGTTGCTGGATTGCATTACATTGGAGCATGTGATATTTTTCCTCTACCACTGTGTCAGTAAGATGGACATGACATTAGAGAAATATTTTACTAAAATGCAATCCAGTGCACCATCACCACAAAATACAAAAAGAACATTGGATTAAGTAAATATCCAAACAATTAAAGGAGTATGTCAATAAAATATTGAATTAGGTTAATATATTAGTATACATAGTAGATTTGCACATAGCTGGAAAGGCACAATGTAGAATTAAATAACAATGAAATGCCTTACGTAATGTCACACTTTTGTCACATTTACATAAAAAAAAAAAAAAAATCAAAATAAGAAACATGTATTTCTTTGCATGTTTCTCAATCCCTCAACAATATGCAAGAGAAGATTACCACATGAACTAAAGATACAAGGCTGACATGAGATATGTAAGAGATAAAACTTTACATTCGTTCATATAAACAAAGACTTTTAACATGACATTAACAACATTATTCAAAAAGTGTTGTAGAAAAAAATATTTAATTATACTTATATTTAAGCTCATGTTCAACTATTAAAATAATTATACAACTTGTCACGATCATACCTAAAAACTGCACCACTTTCATGATAATTAGTGTTTCTCGGTTCTGATCGAGCAAAAACCTTCTTAGATGAAACATTTAACACAGTCAAGTCTAAGTCTAAGTCTCTAAGTCTAAAAAAACTTCAGAGTACATCTTATATACACATTATGCAGACTCTGGAATGCTTGCAAATTCATAATCTGCAGATATGTATCTGTATCTGCCACAGAAAAGTGGCTCAGTCTTTAGGCCACTTCCCTGCCAATACTTTGAAAGGTGAAGTCACATCTCATACTTTAACTTCCTCACTCTCCCAGTGTTGTCTACAAAAACATGTTCAACCGTCAGTGGCTAATTGCCTTTGGTTGTATGTGATTGCTTTTACATTGTTTGCACTGATCCTGTTTACAGCAGAATGAAGAAGACATCTGCATGTGATGAATCAATGATCATCACCATTCCCATCGTCAGTCTGAAGGACGCTCGACAGGGTCAACTGATGCCGGAGAAATTTCAGTGTGTTTACAGAGATTTTTACAAGATCTTTGTTATTAGAGGGAAACCTCAGCCTCTTGGGGTAAGTTGATTTCAAAATAAAAAACATGTACATGGTTGTGCTTATATTTCTGGCTTAAATATACACAAAAAAGTAGAATTGTTATGCCATGTTTTTCTCCTTTTTTGTTAGGCAGCCCAAATCATCGCTGGTCTGTTCATTGTCATTCTCGGTCTGATGTTTAATGAGTGGCCATTCTACCCCCCATACCACCCCTCACACCACCCCTTGTTCTTTAGTCTACCCAGTCTTGTGGTAAATACAATTGCAAAACTGAACATTTTATTTATTCACACTTACCATTGTTACCATTGTAGATGATTCTGTAAAATCAGTGAAAAATCCCATTGTAATTCACTGTAATTATTTAATACGATGCAATAAGTCTATACCACACTTACGTTCTTGTACTTCCTCTTGCTGCTGTAGCATTTCAATTTCCATGCATGTCATTAATTAAGTTTATTTTAATTTATTTTATCTTTTGATATTCCACAAAATTGACTATTATAATTATGTAAAACCTTTGTGTATAATGATTTCCATGTTTTATCAATATCTTAGTTTGTGGTTTCTGGAGCACTGTCCATTGCTGCTGGACAGCTTCCAAACATGCATGTGGTAAGATTAAAATGTGTTTTCAAGATTTTTTTCTCAAGTGAAAAATCCACCAAGTGGTCAAAGTGAAAAATAATTCTTTCTTTTAACTATAATACATAAATGTGACTTAAAAATAATTTCATGTTGTGACATGTGTTTTCTCAGTAACATGATTCATTTCAGTTAGATTGAGATTTAGATATAATAAGATATAAAAATCCAAATGCCACTTTTATTGAACATAATATATGACCTTTTTTGTATAAAAAATGTTGTTTTATTGAAAGAAAGTGACAGACTTGTTGTTATATAATTATCCAACAGATGATGAAGCAGAGGTGTGTTTAAGAAAATACCGATTTGGATTTCAATGTTGTTTTTTTCTTATATAATATGTATTTGACTATTTTCACTTTTTAATCTTTCAGGCCAAGCTTTCATTCTCTCTGAACATCATCAGCGTCCTCTGGTCAGTTGCAGCAATTTGCCTCTACGGCTTTTGGATTCTTCGCTTTTTATATTGGCCCGTTCATGAGGTAAAGGAAAACATCATTCATCCTTTGGCACCTCTGTGGCTCTCTGGAATACAAAGCAAAAGTGTATTCATTTCCACCACTGTCTCTTTTTTCATAGCTCCATGTTGGAATCATGGGACTGATTGTAACTCTGCTGATTGTGGAAACATTAATTGCCCTCTTCTTGATCTACTGGTTGAGTAAAGCTGTATGCAGAGAACATTTCAACACTCTGGTATGTCATTTTCTTAAAACACACAGCAACTCCAGATACAGTGAGAGAAATAAGATTATTTGTAACTTACAGCAGCCACTCTTCTTCCTGCAGCCCATCGTACTGCTGAAACAGGCAGACTGAATTTAAAGGCCTGATGGAGCTCAACAAACTGACAACCAACCACCATTTCATATACGCCTCAACATACAACATGCAACGGACATAAAATGAACTATTGTTCTCAAGTAGCTGAAAAATATGCAAACAGCAGAACAAATTTGAATGAACCACTTTCTGGATAGATCATTAATTATATTTGTTTGTGCACATTTTCCTGTTTATGTTGCTTTTCTTTAATGTAATTTTTGGTTTAATAATCTTAAAGAGGTAATGGTGTTTCTGCACTCCAAAACGACCTTTGGAGAACGCTGTCTTGTCTCAACTATCAGATTTATGAATATATGAAGTTATAAAGGTTTGTCTTCTGCTGTCATGACTGCTGTGCTTTGTAACAGATGACATTTTAGACTTAGATTTAGACATACTTTATTGTTATTCAGGTATACAATGTATACAGAACGAAATTTCGGTTGCATTTTTCTTCGCAACAGTATAAAAAAATATAGCATATAGACAGTGAAATGAGGATATAGGCAATAGAAATATAAATAAAGAATATAAAACAGTAATAGAATATAAACAGTGAACAGTGAATGTAGACAGTGCAAATGGCAAAATGCAAAAAAAAAAAAATCAGTGCAAAATGCAATACGGTGGATGGATGAAAGTGACAGTAGTGCAGACTATGGATTTAAGAATTTAAGAGTCTGATGGCCAGGGGGAAGAAGCTGTTCCTGAACCTGGTTGTTCTGGACCGGATGCTGCAGAATCTTCTTCCGGAGGGCAGAAGTGAAAAAAGTCCATGGTGGGGGTGTGAGGCATCCTTGATGATGTACAGAAGGAAGGGAGCTCCCGATGATTTTCTCAGCTGTCCTCACCACTCTCCTCACATTCTTCCAGTCACATTCTTGAACTACTGAATCAGTATAGTCTGAGGACTTCATTTCTTTGCTTTTTAAATTTTCATCCATATGATATTTGTATTTCTTTATGTATTTTGATTTTTACTTGTTTTTTATAATCATTTGTTAGTTTTACTCTGCTCTTTTTTAAAATTTGGGCATTTGTTTTGGGAAATAATGGTGATTATTTTCTTGTATTTGTGCTTAATTGTTCTTCTCGTGAACTTACAACACATTTCTATACTTTCCAAAGCCAGGTAACTACTAGAAATAGTTCATGAGTTTTAAGATCAGCAACATATGCAAATGATCTCCAACATGTTAAATCTACATTTGGTATCAGTTAGAAAAAACACACTTTGCTGGGATACATTTGTGTCACAACCAAACAACAACCTATATTCATTCAAACTGTTACCACACTTTAAAAGGACTTTTTGTTCTCTCTTAATAAAAAAAATGACCCCTCCCTACAGTGAGCCGAGGATGTTTTTGGTTTCAGTGACATGTGAAGCCATGAGCGGCCACATGGGGGAGATAAACACACATCAAATCTAATTAAAATAAATGTACTTTTCAGTGAAGGGTGTATTCTAGCAACTGCATTCATCCATCCATCCATTTTCCTAACCCACTTTATCCTGAGAACACAGGGTCACGGCGGTGCTGGAGCCTGTCCCAGCTATCTTTTTGGGCGCTTGAGGCAGGGTACACCCTGGATTGGACGCCAGTCAATCGCAGGGCTAACACAGATGACATACAACCATTCACACTCACATACACACCTAGGGGCAATTTTAGACTTATCAATTAACCTAACATGCATGTCTTTGGATTGTGGGAGGAAGCTGGAGTACCCAGAGAGAACCCACCCACGCAGGCACAGAGAGAGAACATGCAAACTCCACACAGAAGGGCCCCTGCCTCAACCAGGGATTGAACCCAGAACCCTCTTGCTGTGAGGCAACAGTGCTAACCACCACACCACTGTGCTGCCCCCGCAACTGCATTCATTTGACATGCAAATAACTGTGCTGCATTCAGGCTCCCAAAAACCTGTCAGATTAGATGAATGTAGATCCTTTTTTTGCACACACACCAAGGCTAACTGGATGTCCGGATGAGTAATTTGTTATTTCAAATCATTTGGCTACATCAGCCCCAAGACTGCAAGACTCTCCCCTCTCAGCTTTTGAGCACCACCTTTACATTTTTTCTCATTATTTGTTTATCTTTCTCCACTCTTTTTCCAAATAACACTTAACAGAGGTGGGGAAGAGGCAAGCCTGTGTCAAGTGTGCCTGAACACAACAAGAAGAGGCATTGGGCAGTGGACAATCTTAGAGGTGAGCTGCAGGCTGCCCATAGCCAGCTGTGGCCCCGCGCTCTCCTCTATCAGGTCTGCGTGGTTCCTCATTAGCTCCGTGGATGTCCATATCAACATCGGCACAAGCCATGGTGTCTCTCTGATGTGGAGTGATGACGCAGCATGGTTTTTGTATCTGTATCTGCCTCAGAAAAGTGGCTCAGTCTTTAGGCCACTTCCCTGCCAATACTTTGAAAGATGAGGTCAACTCATACTTTAACTTCCTCACCCTCCCAGTGTTGTCTACAAAAACATGTTCAACTCTCAGTGGCTAATTGCCTTTGGTTGTATGCGATTGCTTTTACATTGTTTGCACTGATCTTGTTTACAGCAGAATGAAGAAGACATTTGCATGTGATGAATCAATGATCATCACCATTCCCATCGTCAGTCTGAAGGACACTCGAGAGGGTCAACTGATGCCGGAGAAATTTAAGTGTGTTTACAGAGATTTTTACAAGATCTTTGTTATTAGAGGGAAACCTCAGCCTCTTGGGGTAAGTTGATTTCAAAATAAAAAACATGTACATGGTTGTGCTTATATTTCTGGCTTAAATATACACAAAAAAGTAGAATTGTTATGCCATGCCATTTTTTTCTCCTTTTTTGTTAGGCAGCCCAAATCATCGCTGGTCTGTTCATTGTCATTCTCGGTCTGATGTTTAATGAGTGGCGAGACCACCCCTTGTTCTTTAGTCTACCCAGTCTTGTGGTAAATACAATTGCAAAACTGAACATTTTATTTATTCACAGTTACACACAGTTATTCAAAGTTACTATTGTAGATGATTCTGTGAAAACAGTGAAAAATTCCATTGTAATTAACTGTAATTATTTAATACGATGCAATATGTCTATACCACACTTCCGTTCTTGTACTTCCTCTTGCTGCTGTAGCATTTCAATTTCCATGCATGTCATTAATCAAGTTTATTTTAACTTATTTTATCTTTTGATATTCCACAAAATTGACTATTATAATTATATAAAACTTTTGTGTATAATGACTTCTATGTTTTATCAATATCTTAGTTTGTGGTTTCTGGTGCACTGTGCTATGCTGCTGGACAGCTTCCAAACATGCATGTGGTAAGATTAAAATGTGTTTTCAAGCTTTTTTTTCTCAAGTGAAAAATCCACCAAGTGGTCAAAGTGAAATTAATTCTTTCTTTTAATGAACATTTCGCGGCACAGAAATGAAAACGTTTGTTAACTATAATACACAAACATGACTTAAAAATAATTTCATGTTGTGACACATGTGTGTTCTCAGTAGCAGGATTCATTTCAGTTAGATTGAGATTTAGATATAATAATCCAAATCCAACTTTTATTGACTGATATGAAATATGACCTTTTTTGTACTATAAAAAATATTGTTTTGTTGATAGAAAGTGACAGACTTGTTGTTATATTATTATCCAATAGATGATGAAGCAGAGGTGTGTTTAAGAAAATACCGATTTGGATTTCAATGTTGTTTTTTCTTATATAATGTGTATTTAACAATTTTCAGGCCAAGCTTTCATTCTCTCTGAACATCATCAGCCTCTTCTGGTCAGTTGTAGCAATTTGCTTCTACGGCTTTTGGATTCATGAGTTTTCATATTGGCCCGTTCATGAGGTAAAGGAAAACATCATTCATCCTTTGGCACCTCTGTGGCTCTCTGAAATACAAAGCAAAAGTGTATTCATTTCCACCACTGTCTCTTTCTTCATAGCTCCTTGTGGAAATCATGGGACTGATTGTAACTCTGCTGATTGTGGAAACATTAATTGCCGTCTTCTTGATCTACTGGTTGAGTAAAGCTGTATGCAGAGAACATTTCAACACTCTGGTATGTCATTTTCTTAAAACACACAGCAACTCCAGATACAGTGAGAGAAATAAAATTATTTGTAACTTACAGCAGCCACTCTTCTTCCTGCAGCCCATCGTACTGCTGAAACAGGCAGACTGAATTTAAAGGCCTGATGGAGCTCAACAAACCGACAACCATCCACCATTTCATATACGCTTCAACATACAACATGCAGAGGATGTAAAATGAACTATTGTTCTCCAAGTAGCTGAAAAATATGCAAACAGCAGAACCAAATTTGAATGAACCACTTTCTGGATAGATTATCTGTTAATTTTTTTTAGTACATTTTCCTGTTTATGTTACTTCATTTAGTAAGTTTTACTATAATAATTTCAAAGATGTAGGGGTGTTTCTGCACTTAAAAGCTACCTTTAGAGAACGCTGAATTGTCTATCATATTTTAAAACCTCCCCTCCTTGAACCGCCACCTTACCATGGTGGAGGGGTTTTGTGTGCCCGAAGATCCTAGGAGGAGCTATGTTCTTCGGGGGCATTACGCCCCTGGTAGGGTCTCCCATGGCAAACAGGTCCTAGGTGACGGGCCAGACTAAGAGCGGTTCAGAAGCTCATCATGGATAGAAAACAATTAAGGACTGTTATGTCGCCTGGATTGGCGTTACCGGGGCCCCACCCTGGAGCCAGGCGTTTCCTTCAGCAACATTGCAAATACTTCAGAACATTTAAGTGGGGCATTAAGGCTTTAATGTAAATATCACGTTGATCATTGTAATCTGTTTCTAATCCTGAATTGCTTTTAAGTTTCTATCAAATGTAATTATGATTTTTGCATGCCACAACCCCTGAAGATATATATATAGGTGAGCGTTCTTCTGTTATACTCCCAGGCTTCGTATCAGAGGACAGGTTCATGAACTTGAGGTGAGAGAGTCAGTATAGTGGGACAACTTAGGTTGGTTGCTTTTTAAATTTTCATCTATTTACTGTTTTTCTTTTTATGTATTTTTGTTTTTTCTTTAATCATTGTTTATTTTTACTCTGTTTTTTGTGAATCCCTTTATAACTTAATTTTTGGGCAAATAAAGGTGATAATTTTTTTTTGTGCTTAATTTGCATTCTTGTGGACTTAAAACACATTCCTGTACTTTAAAAAGCCAAATCACTGCTAAAAATAGTTTTAAGATCAGCAACATATCCAATCATACTTTTGGTATAATAAAAAAACAACACATTTTGTTGGGATACATTTGCTACAACAAACAGTTGAAATGTACTTTGGGCTTATAACATACGAGCAAATAACAGTGTACTCCTAGAGAGAAGTCACTTTTTACTGTTTTACTTTTCACTTTTTAGTGTGTTACGACCAACAGCATAGTTTGATTTTGACATTGGTGAGAAGATAAAAGTTGTCCATGGGGGCATTGTGGAAGAATGGGGGGTTCTGCATTTATGATAGACTTCTGACCCCAATTTCATGTCATCTAGAGCCTTTATTTATAGATAGGATAGCCAACACAGTCAAGGGAGTTTTTTATGTCAATATGTTCCTGCAACAATAACTACATGATTTTGATTAAGTAAACCAACAATGATTGAGTGTTCATAGACCATATATGTACTCTGTTGCAAGCCTGAGCCTCACCTGCAACCCTGCCTCTCCTCCTCTGGCGGGATCGTTTCTGTCACCTGATAAAATATCACATTGATGCATGCCACATGAGCAGTGAGAGAACAACACCTACTCAAAGCTCTCAATTTAAACACACACTGATGAACCATTGCTGCACAGTACATCATCACTCTAACATTTGTCACAATATTATATCTCACTTCTAACACAGTACCAAGTCATTATTTGACCTCACCTGACACCCTGCCTCTCCTCCTCTGTCTGTGCTACAAGCTGCTGCTATCGCCTGATAAATTAACACACTCGTGGCACATGAACAGTGAGGAATTACATTTATTTATCATTACCATTATTGTTGACTCTGCACACTAGCAACTGAGAAAATAGTTTCTTGAATTGACTTACACTTTGACTTGTCCTAAAATAGCTCTTAATGTTCATCTTTTTTTGGCTGCCCTCCTGTCTGAGAGCCCATCACCAAATTAACTCACACACACACACACACACTAACATCAATGCAACCTCTCAGAATAACAGACAGAATTAAAGTCTTATGTGTCTGGCTGCCAAGGCCTAATGGACACCCAATCTGTGACAACTCAGTGTTGCAGATGCATTCGGCGAGCTACTACATAAACAAACTGTAACACATGAAACACACAAACTGTCAGCGTGAGAATGGCATCTTGCTCACTTCACTTGCATGCACAGCACATTTGGTTAACGGTACTTTGACGCTTTCTGCAACCACATGTGGTCACAGCTCCCCGCACGATGGAAAAAAACAGCAAAGCCAACCCTGATAGAGATGTTAGGTTGAGGAGGTGGGCCTGTTAATGCTTGTTGTGCCAGATACACTGATGGAAAAATGACTGTTGCTAGAGGCAGTTCAGTATATTGGTATATACTATATTGGTATATGGATATTGGTAGGTAACTAAATTATT
The DNA here is from genome assembly GCA_023238725.1 of Scortum barcoo. Lineage (NCBI taxonomy): Eukaryota > Metazoa > Chordata > Actinopteri > Centrarchiformes > Terapontidae > Scortum > Scortum barcoo. Next base: position 11,043,704 of record CM041546.1, on the reverse strand, counting down.
GGTGTGCAAACCTTTACTTTATATTAAAGGCAAAGTTCAGTTAAATAGGTCCTAAGCCCAGGGCAGGGATCAGTGGTACCCTGGTAAAAAACACACTATTAGCAACTTGATGGCTCATAATCATCAAGTTCATTATTGTGATTGTATATACAGGAGAGTACCCTTTTTACCCACATGCTCAATTTAGCACAAATAGGAATATTGTATATAAAATAACTTGTCAAATCTCTCTCTCTCTTTCTCTCTGTCTCTCTTGTTATCCAATCTAACAGATACAAGAAATGTGACTTCCTTGCAGCTCTTAATGAAAAATGACCCCATCTACTGTGAGCTGAGGATTTTTATTTATTTAGTTAGTTAGTTTTGTTTCAGTGACATGTGAAGCCATGAGCAGCCACGCGGGGGAGATAAACACACACCAAGTTAAGTCAAAGTAAATGTACCTTTCAGTGAAGGATGTATTCAAGGAACCACATTCATTTGACATGCAAATAAATGTGCTGCTGTGCTGCGTTCAAGTCCACCCCCAGAAAAACAGATCTGATATTAACATGAATACACTACATTAATACTAATGTAGAGACTCAAAGTGTGTGTGAGTTCACTATTAGGGCATATTGAGGAGTCCTTGCATGGAGGTCACGCTAAAAAACACAGCAGCACATGATGAAGGGGGTCAAGTATGTGGACTCTTCCGCTTTGGGACACTCCCTGCAAGCATGCAACACCAATCACAATTAAAAGTGAACAATTTCTCCGAGGCTGCCCTTTAACCCTCTGTTGCTCAGCTGTCACCTCCACTTCGCTCCCCGCAGCTGGCTCGCTAATGTAAGGTCTGCTGTGTCATTTCCACCCGGGCTCTCCTCTGTCGGGTCTGTGTGGCTCCTCATTAGCTCCGTTGATGTCCATATCAACATCGGCACAGGCCATGGTGCCTCTCTGATGTGGAGGGATGACGCAGGATGGTTTTTCTCTTGGTGTATGAGGATATAGTGATTAAAAAATCATGTTTTCTTTCATTTGTGCTGTGAATCTTCTCTCCTTCAGTCTCCATATATGACAAACTCTACAGAAGCCTTAAAAAATACAGACTTATATGTACAGTGCCATACAACAGTCCACTAATAAAGTGTCAAATTTAAGAAATTTCTAATGTTGCTGATACTGTGAGGTGATGATTCAATATCTTTTTCAGACTGCAGTTGTAGGGTTGCTGGATTGCATTACATTGGAGCATGTGATATTTTTCCTCTACCACTGTGTCAGTAAGATGGACATGACATTAGAGAAATATTTTACTATAATGCAATCCAGTGCACCATCACCACAAAATACAAAAAGAACACTGGATTAAGTAAATATCCAAACAATTAAAGGAGTATGTCAATAAAATATTGAATTAGGTTAATATATTAGTATACATAGTAGATTTACACATAGCTGGAAAGGCACAATGTAGTAAATTAAATAACAATGAAATGCCTTGCATAATGTCACACTTTTATCAAGAAACATGTATTTTTATGCATGTTTCTCAATCCCTCAGCAACATGCAAGAGAAGATTACCACAGGAACTAAAGATACAAGGCTGACATGAGATATGTAAGAGATAAAACTTTACATCCCTTCATATAAATGAAGACTTTTAACATGACATTAACAACATTATTCAAAAAGTGTTGTAGAAAAAAAACATTTAATTATACTGATATTCAAGCTCACGTTTAACTATTAAAATAATTATACAACTTGTCACGATCATACCTAAAAACTGCACCACTTTCATGATAATTAGTGTTTCTCGGCTCTGATCGAGCAAAAACCTTCTTAGATGAAACATTTAACACAAGTCTAAGTCTAAGTCTCTAAGTCTAAAAAAACTTCAGAGTACATCTTATATACACATTATGCAGACTCTGGAATGCTTGCAAATTCATAATCTGCAGATATGTTTCTGTATCTGCCTCAGAAAAGTGGCTCAGTCTTTAGGCCACTTCTCTGCCAATACTTTGAAAGGTGAAGTCATCTCATACTTTAACTTCCTCACTCTCCCAGTGTTGTCTACAAATCATGTTCAACTCTCAGTGGCTAATTGCCTTTGGTTATGTGCGATTGCTTTTACATTGTTTGCACTATCTTGTTTACAGCAGAATGAAGAAGACATTTGCATGTGAAGAATCAATGATCATCACCATTCCCATCGTCAGTCTGAAGGACGCTCGAGAGGGTCAACTGATGCCGGAGAAATTTCAGTGTGTTTACAGAGATTTTTACAAGTTTTTTGTTATTAGAGGGAAACCTCAGCCTCTTGGGGTAAGTTGATTTCAAAATAAAAACCATGTACATGGTTGTGCTTATATTTCTGGCTTGAATATGCACAAAAAAGTAGAATTGTTATGCCATGTTTTTCTCCTTTATTGTTAGGCAGCCCAAATCATCTCTGGTCTGTTCATTGTCATTCTCGGTCTGATGTTTAATGAGTGGCCACACCACCCCTTGTTCTTTAGTCTACCCAGTCTTGTGGTAAATACAATTGCAAAACTGAACATTTTATTTATTCACAGTTACACACAGTTATTCAAAGTTACCATTGTAGATGATTCTGTGAAAACAGTGAAAAATTTCATTGTACTCAGCTCTTTCTATTTACTCATAGTATTTTATTCCCATTCTTTATATTTATATTTTGTATTTTAAGTATTTACTGTTTTATTTTTCATCTGTGTGCTTCTCTACCTGTATGCTGCTGGAAACCTAAATTTCCCTGAGGGAGTCATCCCAAAGGGATCAATAAAGTGAAGTCTAAGTCTAAGTCTAAGTCTAACTAACTGTAATTATTTAATACGATGCAATATGTCTATACCACACTTCCGTTCTTGTACTTCCTCTTGCTGCTGTAGCATTTCAATTTCCATGCATGTCATTAATCAAGTTTATTTTAATTTATTTTATCTTTTGATAATCAACAAAATTGACTATTATAATTATGTAAAACTTTTGTGTATAATGATTTCCATGTTTTATCAATATCTTAGTTTGTGGTTTCTGGTGCGCTGTCCTTTGCTGCTGGACAGCTTCCAAACATGGATGTGGTAAGATTAAAATGTGTTTTAAGTTTTGTTCTCAAGTGAAAAATCCACCAAGTGGTCAAAGTGAAATTAATTCCTTCTTTTAATGAACATTTCACAGCACAGGAAAGAAAACATTTATTAACTATAATACACAAATGTGACTTAAAAATAATTTCATGTTGTGACACGTGTGTTCTCAGTAACAGGATTCATTTCAGTTAGATTTAGATTTAGATATAATAATCCAAATCCAACTTTTATTCGACATGAAATATGACCTTTTTTGTATAAAAAATATTGTTTTGTTGATAGAAAGTGACAAACTTGTTGTTATATTATTATCTAACAGATGATGAAGCAGAGGTGTGTTTAAGAAAATACCGATTTGTATTTCAATGTTGTTTTTTTCTTATACAATGTGTATTTAACTATTTTCACTGTTTAATCTTTCAGGCCAAGCTTTCATTCTCTCTGAACATCATCAGCCTCTTCTGGTCAGTTGCAGCAATTTGCCTCTACGGCTTTTGGATTCTTCGCTTTTTATATTGGCCCGTTCATGAGGTAAAGGAAAACATCATTCATCCTTTGGCACCTCTGTGGCTCTCTGGAATACAAAGCAAAAGTGTATTCATTTCCACCACTGTCTCTTTTTTCATAGCTCCTTGTGGGAATCATGGGACTGATTGTAACTCTGCTGATTATGGACATGCAAAGGACATAAAATGAACTATTCTTCTTAAATAGTAGAAAAATATGCAAACAGCAGAACAAATTTGAATGAACCACTTTCTGGATAGATCATTAATAATATATTTGTTTGTGCACATTTTCCTGTTTATGTTGCTTTTCTTTAATGTAATTTTTGGTTTAATAATCTTAAAGAGGTAATGGTGTTTCTGCACTCCAAAACGACCTTTGGAGAACGCTGTCTTGTCTCAACTATCAGATTTAGGAATATATGAAGTTATAAAGGTGAGCCTTCTGCTGTTATGACTGCTGGGCTTTGTAACAGATGACATATTCTTGAACTACTGAATCAGTATAGTCTGAGGACTTCATTTCTTTGCTCTTTAAATTGTCATCCATATGACATTTGTATTTTTTTAATGTATTTTTATTTTTACTTGATTTTTATAATCATTTTTTAGTTTTACTCTGTTCTTTTTTAAAATTTGGACATTTGTTTTGGGAAATTTGTGTGACATTTGTGTCACAACCAAACAACAACCTATATTCATTCAAACTGTTACCACACTTTAAAAGGACTTTTTGTTCTCTCTTAATAAAAAAAATGACCCCTCCCTGCAGTGAGCTGAGGATTTTTGGTTTCAGTGACATGTGAAGCCATGAGCGGCCACATGGGGGAGATAAACACACATCAAATCCAATCAAAATAAATGTACCTTTCAGTGAAGGGTGTATTCTAGCAACTGCATTCATTTGACATGCAAATAACTGTGCTGCATTCAAGCTCCCAAAAACCTGTCAGATTAGATTAGATTAGATTCGATATTAACACATTACATTTGACTTCATATAGTGGCTTAGAGTTTATCATAGTTAATTAATTAGGAATGCATTACAAGATGCATTTCTGAATGATTAACAAGCAGCAGGTTGAAGATAGATGAAGCGTCGGCCACAACAGTGACGTGACATACACGAGACTGAACACGATTGACAAACACCAGGCTGATACATAAGAAAAAAAGCCTGCTGTGTTTCTGAAATTGGATTTCTAAAGCATAAATAATATTATTATCAGCTTGCTAGCTAGCACAAATGTAAACACGAAACAACAAAAGTTCCAGTATACAGTATCCAGTGAAACCCACCTGGTAAAACAATGTGACAGATGTCGGGGGAAAACACTATACTTCACTGAACCCTCATTTGATTTGGCAGCAAAGCCAACCCCAAGATGGCTTTCTTCATATTGGTCAGGAAAGCTAACACATGTGAAATATACTGTGATAAGGTTTAAACCATAGACTAGAATATATAAAATATATAAAAATGGACGACAAGACAGCTCTCCAAAAGTGACATCAAGACAACTGGCTCCTGTACAAGTCATAAGTCCCGCCCCTCCATGTTAGCAACCGGGACATGGGCCAAACCAAAAAAGTCAGAGAACATAAATACATCAAGTCGGCTGTGTGTACGGGCAGGACCTCAATACTGTGTTTCCTTCCTCAATCCCTACTTAGCAGACTCTGGCTACAAATGATGTCAGCAGATGTCACAAAAATTATCCAACAAAAATGATATATGTCTTAACATTTTTTTTTCCAAACAACAAACTTTCTGATGATATAAAATTTTCTGATATAAAACAGTTTTACATCAATATATATCATTGTCATTGTTGGCATAACAAAATAGGTTATCATAGAGCAAAATGTATGTCTGTCAGTAAAGCAGAAGTAGAAGAAGTAATTTTTTTTTTTTTTTTTTGTCCTATTCCAATTTTTTTTAACCCCCAAAACCAAACAAAGAGTCCCTGTCGATATTGATCCGAGTTTTCCCCTGATTATGGTCACATTTCCTGTTTTGCCAGACAGGCCTCACTGTTATGTGTGCATGTTGTCTGTTGTGTATTTCCTGTTTTATTTTGTATTCTTGCCTCTCCTCACTTGTTTCGCACTTTACTTCCTGTCCTTTAGTGTTTCCCTCCCATTTGATTGCCTGCTCCACCCCAATTGGTTTCACCTGTCCCCATTAGTCTCCTCACCTGTTTCCATTTCCCTTTCCTCCAGTGTATTTAAGTCAGTCCTTCTCCTTTTGTTCTTTGTCGTGTCGTCTGTGCTTACCTGTGCTGATCTGTGCCATGTTGTCGCCAACCTGTGTTTGTTCCTGCGTTCCTGCCTATCTGTTCCTCCCGTTGCCAGTGTGTTCCTGTGTTCCTGTAATAAAGAGTCCTACCATCTACTCTGCCTACTGCCTCGTCTGCATACTGGGTCCAGAAACTCCACTTAGCCCTGCACCTACCCTAACACTCACTAGATAAAACCCTTGTGTTTTTTTGTTTGTGGAGTTTGTGTTGCGGTAGGTGCCGGTGGTTTGTTGATTTTAGCCAAATCCATTTTGACCTAAGACTTCTCACAATTTTCTCAGTTGCCCTTAACAGCCTGTGGACTGCTTTCTATGTAAAGGACTGTAAAGTAAACTTATGTCTCATAAGAAAAAATAATGCAGCGATGATATTTTTTACCCAAAAGATCAAAGGTCAGCTTCACCTTGACATCACAAAGCCAAACATGCTAGTTCCTCTGGTAATCCACCACAAGCTCATTGGTCTTGCTGATGTAAACTGATTGATACTGAGTCAGGTGATTGATGTTTCACCAAGTTTCACAAAGAACTTCTAAGCAGTTTGTGAAGAGACCTACTAATACTCCATTCAAGTAGGAGAGTCTGAAAAGACTGTGAAGGGACTGTCCTATCTGCCGGATTACGGCAGAAAAAAATCCCACCTTGATACTCAGTAGACTGCTCAGAGACTGACAGAGGAACAGACGTGACTATATGATACACTCACATGCCAGTAACAGCAAGAGTCATGATTTGAATTGAAATAATTCAAAACATAATGATTTATTTATCTAATCGTCCCTATTAACTAAATTATGTGACCATTTTCAGCTTCATTTCTATAAAAATAAAAATGATAAACTAAGGGTACAAATCTTGCATATGCCTGAAAATTCTTGGAGTAATTCATGATTTTCACACATGAACTGTTTACAATCAATGTGTCTAAATTGGATATTGCTCCCAAATAAACACACTAAAATACAATTAATTACAAAAAATAAATTAAAGATACATCAAATATCAATATGGAGCATGAATCATTTTGTAATGTTTGTAACATTAATGCAGATAAAGAACATGTGAATCCCAAAATGTATTTTCAGCTAAATCTTGATAATGGATAAGCCTAATCTAAATGAACAACTAACACACCAGTAAATTGATATGACTGTGAACATATTCATGATCATATAGAAAGGACTGTATGAAATTTCAGCCTTACAAACATTTCCTGTTGCTGCTACCCATATCTCCACAATCAGTACAAGTTCGGCCAGCCCCCTCTTTCTTCACCTCTTATCTGTTTGTGAACTAGAAGAAGCTGTGTTTAAATATAGTATAGACATAGACATAAAGTCACAGGGAGGACTTGTGATCAGTAATGTCTGCCTGGCATGAACTCTGTAGCTTGGTAATGAACATCAGCATCTCATCGGCGGCTCTCTCAGGGCCGGTTTTAAATTACTGTATTAGGGTGGGCTGGCAGAGGTGAGCTGCAGGCTGCCCATAGCCAGCTGTGGCCCCGCGCTCTCCTCTGTCAGGTCTGCGTGGCTCCTCATTAGCTCCGTGGATGTCCATATCAACATCGGCACAAGCCATGGTGCCTCTCTGATCTGGAGGGATGACGCAGCATGGTTTTTCTCTTGGTGTATGAGGATATAGTGATTAAAATCATGTTTTCTTTCTTTTGTGCTGTGAATCTTCTCTCCTTCAGTCTCCATATATGACAAACTCTACAGAAGCCTTAAAAAATACAGACTTATATGTACAGTGCCATACAACAGCCCACTAATAAAGTGTCAAATTTAAGACATTTCTAATGTTGCTGATACTGTGAGGTGATGATTCAATATCTTTTTCAGACTGCAGTTGTAGGGTTGCTCTAAGAATCATTTGTCAACTTTTGATGTAATTGTAATTTTCAATAGGAAGCTATCCTGCGCCACACATGTAATTTTTTAAGTAGAAAACTTAGCAAAAACCTTCTTATATGAAACATTTAACACACAAGTCTTAGTATCTAAGTCTAAAAAAACTTCAGAGTACATATTATATACACATTATGCAGACTCTGGAATGCTTGCAAATTCATAATCTGCAGATATGTATCTGTATCTGCCTCAGAAAAGTGTCTCAGTCTTTAGGCCACTTCTCTGCCAATACTTTGAAAGATGAGGTCATCTCATACTTTAACTTCCTCACCCTCCCAGTGTTGTCTACAAACACATGTTCAACTCTCAGTGGCTAATTGCCTTTGGTTGTATGCAATTGCTTTTACATTGTTTGCACTGATCTTGTTTACAGCAGAATGAAGAAGACATTTGCATGTGAAGAATCAATGATCATCACCATTCCCATCGGTCAGTCTGAAGGACGCTCAAGAGGGTCAACTGATGCCGGAGAAATTTCAGTGTGTTTACAAAGATTTTTACAAGATCTTTGTTATTAGAGGGAAACCTCAGCCTCTTGGGGTAAGTTGATTTCAAAATAAAAAACATGTACATGGTTGTGCTTATATTTCTGGCTTGAATATACACAAAAAAGTAGAATTGTTATGCCATTTTTTTCTCCTTTTTTGTTAGGCAGCCCAAATCATCGCTGGTCTGTTCATTGTCATTCTCGGTCTGATGTTTAATGAGTGGCGAGACCACCCCTTGTTCTTTAGTCTACCCAGTCTTGTGGTAAATACAATTGCAAAACTGAACATTTTATTCATTCACAGCTACACACAGTTATTCAAAGTTACCATTGTAGATGATTCTGTGAAAACAGTGAAAAATTCCATTGTAATTAACTGTAATTATTTAATACGATGCAAAATGTCTATACCACACTTCCGTTCTTGTACTTCCTCTTGCTGCTGTAGCATTTCAATTTCCATGCATGTCATTAATCAAGTTTATTTTAACTTATTTTATCTTTTGATATTCCACAAAATTGACTATTATAATTATATAAAACTTTGTGTGTATAATGACTTCCATGTTTTATCAATATCTTAGTTTGTGGTTTCTGGTGCGCTGTCCTTTGCTGCTGGACAGCTTCCAAACATGCATGTGGTAAGATTAAAATGTGTTTGAAGTTTTGTGAAGTGAAAAATCCACCAAGTGGTCAAAGTGAAATTAATTCCTTCTTTTAATGAACATTTCACAGCACAGGAAAGAAAACATTTATTAACTATAATACACAAATGTGACTTAAAAATAATTTCATGTTATGACACGTGTGTTCTCAGTAACAGGATTCATTTCAGTTAGATTGAGATTTAGATATAATAATCCAAATCCAACTTTTATTGACTGATATAAAATAAGACCTTTTTTGTACTATAAAAAGTATTGTTTTGTTGATAGAAAGTGACAAACTTGTTACATTTTTATCCAACAGATGATAAAGCAGAGGTGTGTTTAAGAAAATGGCAATTTGGATTCCAATGTTGCTTTTTTCTTATATAATGTGTATTTAACCATTTTCAGGCCAAGCTTTCATTCTCTCTGAACATCATCAGCCTCTTCTGGTCAGTTGTAGCAATTTGCTTCTACGGCTTTTGGATTCATGAGTTTTCATATTGGCCCGTTCATGAGGTAAAGGAAAACATCATTCATCCTTTGGCACCTCTGTGGCTCTCTGAAATACAAAGCAAAAGTGTATTCATTTCCACCACTGTCTCTTTTTTCATAGCTCCTTGTGGAAATCATGGGACTGATTGTAACTCTGCTGATTGTGGAAACATTAATTGCCGTCTTCTTGATCTACTGGTTGAGTAAAGCTGTATGCAGAGAACATTTCAACACTCTGGTATGTCATTTTCTTAAAACACACAGCAACTCCAGATACAGTGAGAGAAATAAAATTATTTGTAACTTACAGCAGCCACTCTTCTTCCTGCAGCCCATCGTACTGCTGAAACAGGCAGACTGAATTTAAAGGCCTGATGGAGCTCAACAAACTGACAACCAGCCACCATTTCATATACGCCTCAACATACAACATGCAGAGGATGTAAAATGAACTATTGTTCTCAAGTAGCTGAAAAATATGCAAACAGCAGACCAAATTTGAATGAACCACTTTCTGGATAGATTATCTGTTAATTTTTTTGTGTACATTTTCCTGTTTATGTTGCTTTATTTAGTAAGTTTTACTATAATAATTTCAAAGATGTAATGGTGTTTCTGCACTTAAAAGCTACCTTTAGAGAACGCTGAATTGTCTATCATATTTTAAAACCTCCCCTCCTTGAACCTGCCACCTTACACCATGGTGGAGGGGTTTGTGTGCCCGAATGATCCTAGGAGCTATGTTGTCGAGGGGCATTACTGGCCCCTGGTAGGGTCTCCCATGGCAAACAGGTCCTAGGTGACGGGCCAGACTAAGAGCGGTTCACAAGCTCATCATGGATAGAAAACAATTAAGGACCGTTATGTAATCGCCCCGGATTGGCGTTACCGGGGCCCCACCCTGGAGCCAGGGTTTCCTTCAGCAACATTGCAAATACTTCAGAACATTTAAGTGGGGCATTAAGGCTTTAATGTAAATATCACGTTGATCATTGTAATCTGTTTCTAATCCTGAATTGCTTTTAAGTTTCTATCAAATGTAATTATGATTTTTGCATGCCACAACCCCTGAAGATATATATAGGTGAGCGTTCTTCTGTTATACTCCCAGGCTTCGTATCAGAGGACAGGTTCATGAACTTGAGGTGAGAGAGTCAGTATAGTGGGACAACTTAGGTTGGTTGCTTTTTAAATTTTCATCTATTTACTGTTTTTCTTTTTATGTATTTTTGTTTTTTCTTTAATCATTGTTTATTTTTACTCTGTTTTTTGTGAATCCCTTTATAACTTAATTTTTGGGCAAATAAAGGTGATAATTTTTTTTTGTGCTTCATTTGCATTCTTGTGGACTTAAAACACATTCCTGTACTTTAAAAAGCCAAATCACTGCTAAAAATAGTTTTAAGATCAGCAACATATCCAATCATACTTTTGGTATAATAAAAAAACAACACATTTTGTTGGGATACATTTGCTACAACAAACAGTTGAAATGTACTTTGGGCTTATAACATACGAGCAAATAACAGTGTACTCCTAGAGAGAAGTCACTTTTTACTGTTTTACTTTTCACTTTTTAGTGTGTTACGACCAACAGCATAGTTTGATTTTGACATTGGTGAGAAGATAAAAGTTGTCCATGGGGGCATTGTGGAAGAATGGGGGGTTCTGCATTTATGATAGACTTCTGACCCCAATTTCATGTCATCTAGAGCCTTTATTTATAGATAGGATAGCCAACACAGTCAAGGGAGTTTTTTATGTCAATATGTTCCTGCAACAATAACTACATGATTTTGATTAAGTAAACCAACAATGATTGAGTGTTCATAGACCATATATGTACTCTGTTGCAAGCCTGAGCCTCACCTGCAACCCTGCCTCTCCTCCTCTGGCGGGATCGTTTCTGTCACCTGATAAAATATCACATTGATGCATGCCACATGAGCAGTGAGAGAACAACACCTACTCAAAGCTCTCAATTTAAACACACACTGATGAACCATTGCTGCACAGTACATCATCACTCTAACATTTGTCACAATATTATATCTCACTTCTAACACAGTACCAAGTCATTATTTGACCTCACCTGACACCCTGCCTCTCCTCCTCTGTCTGTGCTACAAGCTGCTACTATCGCCTGATAAATTAACACACTCGTGGCACATGAACAGTGAGGAATTACATTTATTTATCGTTATCATTATTGTTGACTGCACACTAGCAGAAGAGAAAATAGTTTCTTGAATTGACTTACACTTTGACTTGTCCTAAAATAGCCCTTAATGTTCATCTTTTTTTGGCTGCCCTCCTGTCTGAGAGCACATCACCAAATTAACTCACACACACACACACACACACTAACGTCAATGCAACCTCTCAGAATAACAGACAGAATTAAAGTCTTATGTGTCTGGCTGCCAAGGCCTAATGGACACCCAATCTGTGACAACTCAGTGTTGCAGATGCATTCGGCGAGCTACTACATAAACAAACTGTAACACATGAAACACACAAACTGTCAGCGTGAGGATGGCGTCTTGCTCACTTCACTTGCATGCACAGCACATTTGGTTAACGGTACTTTGACGCTTCCTGCAACCACATGTGGTCACAGCTCCCCGCACGATGGAAAAAAACAGCAAAGCCAACCCTGATAGAGATGTTAGGTTGAGGAGGTGGGCCTGTTAATGCTTGTTGTGCCAGATACACTGATGGAAAAATGACTGTTGCTAGAGGCAGTTCAGTATATTGGTATATACTATATTGCTATATTGATATTGGTAGGTAACTAAATTATTGGTGTGCAAACTTTTACTTTATATTAAAGGCAAAGTTCAGTTAAATAGGTCCTAAGCCCAGGGCAGGGATCAGTGGTACCCTGGTACAAAACACGCTATTAGCAACTTGATGGATCATAATCATCAAGTTCATTATTGTGATTGTATATACAGGAGAGTACCCTTTTTACCCACATGCTCAATTTAGCACAAATAGGAATATTGTATATAAAATAACTTGTCAAATCTCTCTCTCTCTCTCGTTATCCAATCTAACAGATACAAGAAATGTGGCTTCCTTGCAGCTCTTAATGAAAAATGACCCCATCTACTGTGAGCTGAGGATTTTTATTTTTTTATTTATTTAGTTAGTTAGTTAGTTAGTTTTTGTTTCAGTGACATGTAAAGCCATGAGCGGCCACGTGGGGGAGATAAACACACACCAAGTTAAGTCAAAGTAAATGTACCTTTCAGTGAAGGATGTATTCAAGGAACCACATTCATTTGACATGCAAATAAATGTGCTGCTGTGCTGCGTTCAAGTCCACCCCCAGAAAAACAGTCAGATCTGATATTAACATGTATACACTACATTAATACTAACGTAGAGACTCAAAGTGTGTGTGAGTTCACTAATAAGGCATATTGAGGAGTCCTTGCATGGAGGTCACGCTAAAAAACACAGCAGCACATGATGAAGGGGGTCAAGTATGTGGACTCTTCCGCTTTGGGACACTCCCTGCAAGCATGCAACACCAATCACAATCAAAAGTGAACAATTTCTCCGAGGCTGCCCTTTAACCCTCTGTTGCTCCGCTGTCGGCTCGCTAATGTAAGGTCTGCTGTGTCATTTCCACCGTTTCCCGTCTGTTTTATGGTGCTGCTGGATCACTTTCACATGAGGAGCTGCTGCTGCCGCTGCTTCCCCTGACCGCGTCCGTCTATGGCGTCTGCGTACGGCGGCTCTCACACCCTGAGCAAGGATGATGTGAACTACAGGATGCATTTCCGAATGATAAACGAGCAGCAGGTCGAGGATATCACCATAGACTTTTTCTACAGGCCTCACACGATAACGCTGCTGACATGCACGGTGCTCAGTTTGATGTATTTCGCCTTCACAAGGTGAGTCCTCGTCGTTAGCTTCCCGTTAGCTTCCCGTTAGCTTGATGCTAACAGGAGCCAATGATGCTCTGACAGTGCCGGGTACACAGCTAAGCCTTTAGCCGCCGTAAAAAAACTTAAATTTACACAATAACTCTCTCGGCTGCCCACATGTTTATTTGCTGCCATTTTAGTCCCCCTGAGCGGATACAAAATAAGTGTTTTGTTATGTAACACTGTGTGTGCAGTGATGGAGACTGTTTCCTGCTACAACAATGCAACCAGCAAGCTCACATTTAAAGTGAGCATCTGCTTTAAAAACACATTTTTTAAAAAACTTTAAATATATTTTTGAGCATTGTCATAGAGCATATGACTCCAAACGTTTCACTGCTGCATGTTGTGCACATCACAAATAAAATCTTATATCTCAAAAATCTAAACCAGATGTTGCAAAGAGGCACATTCAGATGACTCCAAGTGTTTTAGTGTGTGTGTGTCTGTGTGTGTGGGGTCTGATTAAATCTGACATAATATATAAAATGTGCTGTTTTTTATGAAGGTATAAGCGGTGACGTTTACTGCTCATTTGTGACATTTCTGTTCACCCTGCCTGCAGAGATGATGGAAATCCTGACAGTAATCTGTGGGTGGGGCTCATCCTGGTCATCTCCTTCTTCCTGGTCATCAGTGTGTTAGCATTTCCTAACGGTGAGCGAGAAAAGGACGCTGAAGTAACTGTTTAGCTTGGTCGAGTGTGTTTGCACAGCCCCCTGATTGCAGATAGCCCAAGAGTGCCACATTGAAAGACATAACAAGTAACTTGGAAAACTTGGAAAATGAAGGTTTATGAAAATAATTATCAATTGCAGCCCTCAGTAAATAGTAATGACACCCTTAGAACAAGTAGGCACTTTGATAATTAACTCATGATTAGAGAAATAAATGGAAAATAGATTGTATGAACAAAATCTGTACCCTTGTTTTGCCATATTGAGAAACCTCTGTCCACTCCATCACTTGTGGTCGATTTTGCCTTTGATGTAGTGTCTTTATGTGCCTCATTGTAGGTCCATTCACCAGACCACATCCAGCAATATGGCGAATAGTTTTTGGTGAGTATTGCTAAAAATTCCCTAAAGGTTTTGTCTCAATGTTAGATTTCCCATCGTAATACCATGTCTCTTTCCCGTTAAGGTCTGAGTGTCCTCTACTTCCTGTTCCTGGTTTTCATCAACTTCCTCAACTGGCAGCAGGTGAAACAGCTGATGTATTGGCTGGACCCAAACCTGCGATATGCCAAGAGAGAGGCAGATATAATGGTGAGTGATGTAGGCTTAAATCATTTTCAGATTGTTTTGCATGCACCAGTTGTGTTCATGACCACAGGATTATCAATCACTGTAATGAGACTGCACTGCTCTTTGCAGGAATATGCTGTGAACTGCCATGTCATCACCTGGGAGCGAATCCTGAGCCACTTTGACATTTTTGCATTCAGCCATTTCTGGGGCTGGGGTATGAAGGCCCTGCTCATTCGAAGCTATGGCCTCTGCTGGACTATCAGTATTACCTGGGAGCTTACTGAGGTAAAGAAACACCCACGTAGCATCCTGTAGCATGTGGCCTGTCACTTTCTCTCTGTCTGCCTTCTCTCGCTTTCTCTTTATAAAGGAGAAGTTTAAGGTCATCTGAGGTGGTTATGTCTTATCTGGGGGGAAATCTCACAGCCGTAGATGTTGTTGGAGAAAACCATTAGGTTGGGTAGCCGATGTCGATTCTCATAGCGTCCTAATCTCCTGTTTCCATAGCTATTCTTCATGCATCTGCTGCCCAACTTTGCTGAGTGCTGGTGGGACCAGGTGATTCTGGACATTCTGCTGTGTAATGGAGGAGGCATCTGGCTTGGCATGACTGTCTGCCGCTTTTTGGAGATGAGGACCTACCACTGGGCCAGTATTAAGTAAGGATTAACCGTGTTAAAATTGTATACAGTTTTGCATTGATCCTTAGTCTGTGCTAACAGCACCAACAGAGACATAACCAGCTTTTTATAGGTTGTGAAAATGGAAGTGGTAGTTGCATTGTGCGCCTGGTGCATGCGTTTCATGGGATCAGTCTTGATTCCTTTAAACACAGCTAATATAGTAGCAGTATTACCACATTAAAATAATTCTATATCTTGTATATAAAGTATGTTACTTTACTGCTTTTATTTAAAGAGGCCAGATTTAACATTTAAATCTGGCCTCAGAGGATCATATAACAAACTAAAGAATTTTGGCCTTACTGCTTTATTCTGTAAATTAACAACTCCGTTTTTGTGGGTCCAATGAAAAGTAGCTTTACAATATTCATTCAACTTCTGTCTTTTATGATATCACTTTTATGCTAAAGTGTAACTTGTGTGTAGTATTTAAGAAAAAAATAAAGTGAGATTATGTAAGTAATGTAAATTAACATTAATAAGCAGTGCACTTGTTTCCACTCTTTTGGAACATGGTCTCAAGTCTACTCATGGTAATCAAGTCTACTCAAGCAGGTCATTTTAGATGCCATCTTAAGAAGCAGAAGTTGTTGTTTTGAAATCCAATCTCACAAGTTCATCGTGAAGGAGTGGTGCTGAATGATTAATGTGATGGCATTACTTTCATGTGGCTTTGTGTACTGCACTAACAAAATGCTTATTGTAAATCTACCTGCAAGTCTTTGTAATCCTTCTCCTGTCCTTCCCATCCAGGGACATCCACACCACCACAGGGAAGATCAAACGAGCCGTGTTACAGTTTACCCCTGCAAGCTGGACCTATGTACGCTGGCTTGACCCCAAGTCTTCCCTGCAGCGAGTGATGGGCGTCTACCTGTTCATGATCATCTGGCAGGTGGGTCGGTGAGAAATCCTCTCTCGCCATCTCATAGTGACTAAGTGCTGACTAGTCGGGGATCATCCGGCGTGCTCAGGATAATCTAATTGCCTCCACCACTCTTAAAAATCCAAAACCTGTCTCACATGGATCCATATAATGCATGTGTCCTGCTGCACACACATTAACAGTTAATCCCGTAAGAGTGAAAGACAGGCTGGATTACTTGGGGAGCAGTTTAAAGTGATAAGAAATCCATGGATGTAAAACTTGCTCCATTGGTTTCCATGTGGCTGTGGCGGTGAAAGCTGCTGTTTCTTTCATTTTTGTGTGGCCACAAAAAAACATTGTACCCCCCCCTTCCCTCATTCTGGCAGTTCCTAACTCTCTTGAGGCTTTAAATAGTAATTACCAGTCTTTGAGAATTAGTTGAAGAGAAGGGGAGGGGTGGCTCAGCTTCACTCAGTGTGATGACAGTTTAGCTGCTCTTGACTGGGTTCAACTGCACAGGCTCCAGGCCAAATGAGTGAATAACACGGCAGCAGGCCTCCCTCTCATTATCTGCCAGTGCGGATGAGAGGGACAAAGTGTCTCCCAAAATGAACTGCTGGTATTGTTGCCAACTTGTTAATCAAAGTGTGACTTACATTGTAAGAGAATCTTTATTTGTTAGTGTGCTAACCCAAAGTAGCTGCAATAAGAGTTACATTTATGTTTTCTATATCCTGAACAAGGCCAGAGTGTAAATGATTAAGATTAAGAAAGATTAAGAAAATATTAAATTATTTTTCATTACTTGAAATAAGACGTTATAGCAGGAAACATTTCTTTCACAATTGTTCACTCTGATAACAAGTTTTTGAGGCCATCTGCATTTAATGAAGCAGTAATTAAGAGTCTCATAGCCAGTAGAGCCTACTCACTGCACACATTCTTCACTTGTCAGACACAGGTGTAAGTAATAACAGTAATAATGGCTGTATTCCTTGTCAGTGGACCAGTTTTAGTGCCTCACTTTTGTGCACTCAGTCACACGGGCATGGCTTATTTGTGCATGTGAATGAGACAAAGCTGTCATTCAGTGCTGTTTCCACACCTGTGGTTGTCCTGCTAAGTCTGCTAGGAGGGAGATTTATGACCCCTAAAAACAAAGCCGACTGCATGGGTAAAGCCACTGAACTGCCATCACGTGAGACAAAAGTCAGCTCATGGCAGAGAAAAGGCATCATAACAATAGACTGATTGCCTGATTTGGATCATCTTGATCCAAATCATCTTACTGAAGTATCTTTGTACAATGTAGCTTATACAGTAAGAGGGCAAAAGAAATGGAAATGGTACAGTACATTTGTCGAGATTATTTGATTATATTATTTTTATATAATTTAAAGGTCACAAACGATTCCTCACTTCTTTATGCCTATGACTTGCTAATATTTTGTAGTTTTAGGATAACACAAGCAAGAGCAGTGAGCCCATTGTGTGAGATGTAGCCCATTAGGCCTTTATTTTTACATTTTGGTCCTTGATTAATCTGGGGAACTATGTCTAAAATGGGCTAGCGTTCCAGTGTTCATGATTTCAAACCCAGTGTGCTTGACTAGAGAGCCAAAACAACAGAGGTGTGTTTCTTTGTGATTTACAGTAGCTGTCACATGTGGAAGCATTTATTCCTTTTGCCTGTTTCCCTCTTTGTCCACAGCTAACGGAGTTGAACACATTCTTCCTCAAGCACATTTTCGTCTTTCCTGCAAGCCATGCTCTTAGCTGGTGTCGGATCCTGTTTATCGGCATCATCACAGCTCCAACAGTGAGGTAAAAACACAAAAGTCGTGAAATGAGCCTAGAATCTGACAGTGCCAGATTTATTTTGGCTGTTGTACATTGTTGCTTGCTTATATCAACTTGTTTGTTTGTTTGTGTGTTTAAAACAGATGGTAAACTAACTGATTAGAATTGCAGGTAATTTTGTTAATGTTTTCATTGTATTTGCTTTTCACTTTAGGCAGTATTATGCGTACCTTACAGACACACAGTGCAAGAGAGTTGGGACCCAGTGCTGGGTGTTTGGGTAAGTGAAACCTACACTGTAGCCCTGTAGTTTTGGGGGGGTATTTTTGTTTTTTTTTTTACAATAAAGACAGCCCCAAATCAGTTGTACTACACCATACTCAATATGTGAACTTTAGTGTACCTGTGCTCTGAAAGCCACATGCACTGAGGGCAGATAAATTAGGTGATGTTAACTTACTACAAGGGTGATAAATCTCACTAAACAAATGTTAACACGTCCAGGTCAGTGAGCATAGTGCAGCTATCAGGTAAAAGTTACACACAGGCATGTTTGTTTTGAGCCGCCTTGTTTTGTACAGTTAAATTGCAAGTGTACCGTAGGCGGGTCAGATTGCGAAGTTGTTTGTTTCTAATTTTTTTTTCCCATAATTCACAGGGCAATAGCCTTTCTGGAAGCCTTGGCATGTATTAAGTTTGGACAGGACTTGTTTTCAAAGACGCAGATCCTCTACGTGATCCTGTGGCTGCTGTGCTTGGTAAGATCAGGGTCACAGCACTGTTGCATTTCTGTGTCAAAATGGATTAATATGGTCAGTTAGTAGTAGGCTCATCATGCTTTGGGATTCATGAATGCCTCAACTTTGCCGCCAACACAGCATAATTATTCACATATATCTTTGTTTTGACAACTTTATTTTCATAAGTTATTGATTATGGATTTACCATTAATAATTAAACAGCGTCTTTTATGTTTGACTTGCTTTTAGGCCTTCATTACATTTCTGTGCCTATATGGAATGGTGTGGTTTGCTGAAAATTATGGTCCAAGAGAAAAGGTATGTTTATTGCTCTAAATTTTGCGTTTTTTGCCCTTGTAAACTTTGTCATAGAGTTAATAACAAAAAGTAACTAATGTTCATCTTTAAGCTTGTCAGGTATGCATGGAAACTCCATTTGTTGAAGTAACTGGTTAGTTTATAATGTATTTGTTTAAAACCTTAAGGCAATGATGATTTACACACCTGCACAAGTGTTAAAACAAAAGCTCCTTTTGGACATCTCGGCATCATGTTAAGTAAATATGGTGGCAGTTTTACAAGTAGGTCACATGTCATAGTGAGCACATGTCACTTTTACACAATCTTATTGGGTTGACCCTGTGACATTTTCACACGTCTTGTTCACCTTTTATGAATAGAACTCTGGGGTGATGCTTCTTCCTTCTTAAAATATGTTTTCCTTTTTCCACGTGGAACAACCACAACCACAGTGATAATCAGGCCAGCAGCCCCTTCCTATATTTCCAGTTTTCATCTGTTCATGGATGAAGTGAATATCCAGAAAAACGCTTTACACACAGCATATGGACTACTTCTAGAGAACCGCTCATCCAAACAACTTCGCTCTCGACATTATAGTTCCCGTGTCCTCAACGAAACACATGCCAAGTGTTAAGTTGATTGGGTGAACAGTCATCAAGATGATCAATGGACAGATAAACAGACAAAGACTCCTTCCATATAGCTAGATGAGTTTGATAAGAAAATTTGTTGAATGATTCAAAAAGGAGGGAGAGTGTCAGTCACACTTATGACGGTCAATAATTAAGAGAAAAATAAGGCTTCCAAGAACGCATTCCTTCCTGAATATCATTACATTTGAACTTACTGCTGTTCTCTGCATTGACACCTCTTTCTCGTGTTAGGTGCCAAATATTGCATTAGCATTGTGGTTTTCTACAATCCTCCTGCTGATTTTCTTCTGTGAAGGTCATTTACATATCTGACACCTGTGTCTAGAACCAACAGTGCTTCATATTTAAAGAATCAGCTACTTTACTCTTGAGGACTCTCAGTGAATATTAACTTTTTGGCTGTTCCCTTTAAAGACACTCACCATTGAGTGTGCTGTGAACATTGCACAGGATGAGTTAGCTGCTTTATGTTCACTGACCAGTTAATGGCATGTGTGTCACTTGTGATCTCCTTTCCTCTCACAGAGCCTCTCAGAATGTGAAGACTGTAATTACGCAGAATCTGCCGACCATGTGTCAGAAGAATTTAAAGGTACTGTGGCTTTACTGTGATTTATCAACCACATGAAAAAGGCTCATAAATGTTTGTAAAATAGGGTTAGATTAATAAATGTTTATTAATACTAAACTGTGGTCCTGTGAAAGGCTGACCCCTAGTGTTTGGAATGTGCAATGTTCAGTATGGTCTTTTTATAAACTCATCCCCAAGACCCTTACATTTCAGGACACACAGAGGTGGACAGTGACAGTCCTACGACCAGACGCAGAGCCAAGGGCTCAGGAACGACCAAATCCATCAACGGCATGGACAGCCAGTAGGAGTTGGAGCCAGAGGCTGGTGGGCGACTCCTGAACTCACTCCATGGAGCAAGGTGTGATATTCGCAGGTTGAAAAAGGGGCTAAAGATACAACCACTTCCTGGTGTAATTGAAGTGTAGAAAGTCCCCACCTACAGTAGAGGAAGTGACTGAAGAGTCTAAAGTGGAAGAACAGGTCTAAGTAGTGTTGTTAGGAGTGTGCAGGGGCTTGGACTACAAAGATGCACACTATGTGCTGTAGTATAAAAATAAAACTCCAAAACCACTGATCACAGGTTTCTGTGTGGAGAGAGAGAGTGGTATTTTATGAGTGTGTGTGAGAGAGAGGGGGTGTCAATAAAACCTGCCGTTTCTAGATGTGACTGCATGATCATTGTAGCTGAAATACTATAATTCACAAACATTTATCCGACGATACAGTATATCATTGATGATTAATGTACATTTGACTGGTTTACACCAGCGTGACGCCAGTACCTTGGTTCAACACATTTCAATGTTAAAGCCATTACATAGAATTTATCACATTAATTGGAGCCTCTCTGTTTATAGCACAGAAAGTCTAAAGTCTTTTTATTAGAAATGCAATTGTCTATTTACATCATCGATGTTCACACTTGTTTCGTGAGCTTGAATGTGGGCAGGATTTCAATGCAAGACAGCTTTAGCTTGATAGGATCATCAACTGTTTGACCTGGAACAAAGCAAAGCACACAGTTTAAGCACTTTTCAGAATGTTTTATTGCAAATACTGTACATTTTGTAATGTTTGAGTATTTTGTGAATCATTGTGACCTTGAGTGATTTTACTCTCCTGTCCATCTGTGGCTGCTACCACTGTTTTTTTTTTTTTTTTTAAACTAAAAACTGAAGGCAATTGTTCAAACTCCTGCATGTGTTGTCAGGTTGTACCTGTCTGTGTTCAGGCAGCTTCATTTTACTGTTGACCTTCTCGTTATTGATTATATTGCATTTGCATGGCGGTGTCAAATCAAATCAAGTGTTTTAGTAGGGAAATGTTATGAGTAGTCAGCATATCTTTATATTACACCACCCACCAGGATGCCAGTATTGTTGTTTTTATGTCATTCACTGTCATTGTAACATTTTAATTTACCCCTTTTGCCTGTTTGCATGTTCTTTTTTATTCCCAACTTTTCTCAGTTTGTACTAAGACTAAATTCAGGCTTTTTGTGTTTGATTCCTCTGTGTGCTTTATTGAAGATATATTTTCATTTGCTCTGTCAGTATCATCTCAGTACAGATATATCCATAATAATCCTTGACAATCCAGACGTTGACCTCTGTGGAATGGACCAGGCTCCCTTGCTACAGTAGACACTGTTCATGGTACATTGTCTCTGGATTTAGATGTCATTTGCCAAAAAGCAATTCTGTTTAAAAATGACTTGTGCTGTTCTTTTTCACTGTGAAATAATGAAACATATTAAAAAAGTTTTACATTTCCTCTTAAACTCTGTGTGACGTGTTATTGGAGGTATGTGAAACGGAACAACTGCATTACGCATACAAGCTACTTTCACCAATGAATACCGTCGTTACTGATTAAATCAGCTCTTTTTGTACTTGCTAATACATTCATATGAGCAGTATGATTGAATATTTAACAATGGGAAATAATGTATGACCTTGTTCGACCCCTGAGAGCACACTGTCGCAGCAAAGGAGTGCCGGATTGGCTGACTCAAGCACTGCCTGTCTCGGCTCAGATTTCACTCAGTCTGCACACCATGAAACTCGGACTGAAATAGCTGCCTTCTGCTGACTTATAACAACATGTTTTTGAAGGTACAGTTTATATTTCCTCAGAAAAGAACAGCCAGAAAAATGTTGTATAGTCTAGAGGTACATCTAGAGAGAGTTATCAGCAGCCGTAACCCTGCAGTGAGTACTCAGGTTCACTGTTACACCATTTAAGACCTCTTTTTAGCTAGGTTTGAATCCTGCTAAACACCTTTCTATTTTTATACTTAATATACATATAAAACAAGGAACTATATTCTTATTTCTGCTTACTGCATTCAAAACATAACAGGGTCTGTAACTGCTGAACCTCACCTACTTGTGTGTCACTTGATTTCCAAAGGAGGGCAGCAGAGAGCCTCAGTGTTGTGCAAATGGTCACATGACCGTTTGGGCCTACAGCACAGGACATGAGTGTGTTGACAAAAATGTTGCAGTGCTCTGCTTTTATATCCCTCTCTTCATCATTCTCTCCATCTCACTTAAATAACCAGTCTTTCTCTTTTTCTTCTCATTTCCTGCAGCCTGCAACCGTCTCAGTAGGTCATAAAGAACATCAGGATATTGCAGTCATGGCCAAGAGTCCTAGTTCCTCGAGTCGTGGCGGCCTTAGTCCTGAGGGGATTCTGAGAGAGATCCAGACGAACTTACTGGAGTGTAAAGTCTGCTTCGAGAAGTTTAGCACTCAGCAGAGGGAACACAGACCACAGAACCTTTCCTGTGGCCATGTACTCTGTCTGGAATGCATCACGGCTCTGTCCCACCCTCTCCTGAGGAAGCTGGAGTGCCCGTTCTGTCGACAGCTGTGCAGCGTTGACTGCACCTCCCACTGCCAGGTTCTCAGCGACCTGCAGGAGCTGTTGTTGTCCTGGAGCCCCACATCCTCTGCTACTTCTAACAGGCCAAAGGGAAGCCTTGACTCGGCCGCAGCCACAGCTCTAAAGCTCTGCACAGTTTTTGGTGGGTGGGGGACTCTTATTAATCCCACTGGACTAGCTGTCCTGGGGTCCTCAGGGACAATAGTAGTGGTTCATGATGGAGATAAGAGGGTGGTGGTGTTTGGTCCACAGGGCGGGAAGCTACACAGTTTTGGGCAAAGAGGCCGAGGCAGTGAGGAGATCTGTTATCCAGTGGATGTGGCGGTGACACCCTGTGGTTATGTGGTGGTGACGGATGCAGGGAATAAAGCTGTGAAGGTTTTCACCTCCAGGGGCAACCACGTGTTGACGGTTAAGGAACCCTTCCAGATGCCCTGGGGTGTGGACACAGATGGTTCTGGGCACATCCTGGTCTCGGACATCCAGGCCGGCACGTTGTCACAGGTAAAAGTGGACTACGCTCATGGCCTCACTCTCGAGCATCAAATGGCCATTTCAGACCTTCAGTGTCCAAAAGGGGTGGCTTGCTGTCAGGCGACTGGGAATACTGCTGTGATGGAGCACTTACTTGAAGGGGCATATCCACCAGGGAGGCACCAACGCACAAGGCTGAGAGTGTTTTCAAAAGACTTCCACCTCCTTTATCAGACAGACAGTTTTACCCTGACGCTGCAGTCAACTGTCAGGCTGAACATGTCAGGCGTGGCCTTTGACAGAGACGGAGATGTGATTGTGACTGACTCCTGTCAGGGGATGATTTGGAGTTTGGGGAAGCTCCAGAATGGCCCAGTCCTGACTCCTCTCGTGGGAGACCACCTCATCCGCCCACTTGGACTGGTGTCCCTGAAGAACATGCTGGTCATTCTGGACA
The DNA here is from genome assembly GCA_023238725.1 of Scortum barcoo. Lineage (NCBI taxonomy): Eukaryota > Metazoa > Chordata > Actinopteri > Centrarchiformes > Terapontidae > Scortum > Scortum barcoo. The sequence goes on along the minus strand of CM041546.1, from coordinate 11,019,625 downwards.
GTGGAGACCATACAGTGAAGATGTATTCTGCCTAATCTGATGCTTGGCCCATCATGTGATTCACATAGCAACAGGCCTAGGGTAGTGTGAAATGTAGTTTATCATTTAAGTGTATTTGCATTGAAAAAAGTGACTATAATATATTAAGTGATATGTGTACTCTATGCTTTGTTTTGTTCCTGATAAAATCAATGTGTAGGCAGTGTTATTAGACAGAGTATCAACCGTGCAAATTATGTCAAACTAATGTATTTGTCATGTTTTTAATATTCTGGCCCAAGAATAATCTCCCAGATCACAAGAAAAATAAAGAAATGAGAAAGTAAACATGCAGACATAAAGGTCTTAATTATTCAGATTTTTGCTGCAAAGGGGGTGAATAACTAGATAATTCAATGTCCCTGAATGAAACAATCGTAGGTTGAATTGTTCACAATTAACAACTGATGAACAAATAGAAATGACTTCATTTCAGTGGGGTGAAATGATGGTAACTACTGCTATACAGAGCCTCAGCTACACAGACACTGAGGTTATGTCTTCAGTATTCTCACATGTGGTCTTTCTTTCTAAATATTTTCAAGCATTATTTTAGGGAGCCGAGGGAGACTCAAGAATTTCATTGGCAGCGACTACTCTGTGTGATTGCTGTGGACATGATAATAAAACCTTGAATTTTAAATCATATAGGCTAGAAACTGTACACCAGGAGTGTGTGTGTGTGTGTGTGTGTGTTGGTGGGTGGGGGGCACTTGGCGCCCCTGCCCTTGGTATTTCTAAAAACCTGGCTACAGACCTGCTGCCCTACTCCATAACCTTTACTCTTTCATATTATTTCTTATAATGAATCTAACTTTGATCATGAAAAAATTAATAACAGACAAAAAAAATCAGAGCGCAAAACAAATATGTTTAAACTGTTTAAACTTCCTTTTTTTATATAATAAACCCTCTGTCCCTCACAATTAAAACAATGCTTGCAGACGGCCTCTCATTTCTCCTCTCCCTCCTCTCTCCTCCACCCCTCCGCGGTGCGTAAATCCTCTCCGCCTCTCTGGCTCTGTGGCTCGGCCGTCCTCAGTCTGCCTGAGGAGAGCAGTGTTGCTCCCAGCGGAAGATGGCGGTGGTGGGGATGCTGTCTGGGGCCGGAGCGCAGCGCTGGATCTGCACGAAAAAGCGAGCCCGGACGGACACAAAGGCGGAGAAAATGAGCATGTCCACATCTCTCCTCCTCGTCGGGTCGTCCAGCTAGAGCCTGCTGCCATTCTTGGGTTTTTCATTTTTTTTATTATTATATATTTTTTCTCCTTTTCCTCTGCGCTTCTCGTCGGGGATTCACAAGACTCACACACACTGATAGCTCGGCGCACAGGAGACAGGGTGGGAGTGAAAAAGTGGACGAAAATGTCGGATACAAAGGTAAAAGTTGCAGTGAGAGTCCGGCCCATGAACCGCAGGGGTAAGTGGCTTTTCTTTTTTCTTCTCCTCTTTGCAAACTCGCATTTTCTCTCCCCTCCGGCTCACGTTATCCTAAAGTTTTCATTTGCTATCGCCATTGCTGCTCCCCAGCTTGAGTTTAAAAAACGAAGTCAGTTTGAAGTCGGTCAGAGCAGCGAGGGTTTTGACTTTTCTTTTCTTTTCTTTTCTTTCCTTTCTCTGTGTTTTTTTTTTTTTTTTGCTCCTACACCCCCGCATTGTGCTGCATCACTTTTCCCAAACAACAACAAAAAAAACTTTTTTGTCTCTCTGCAGAGATTGAGCTGAACACAAAATGCGTCGTGGATATGGAGGACAACCAGACAGTCCTACACCCACCACCTTCAAATGCAAAAGGGGAGAACAGGTAAACAAAGCTGAAACACAGCCAAAAGTTTGCATTTGCACATGATTTAAAAATAAATAAATAAAAGCCAAACTACGAGATGATAGGCTGGATAGTGCGTTGAGCTTGTTGAAGCATGGGCATCTCTTTTTTTCCCCTTAATGTGATTAGTGTGGAAAAAAAGAGTGTTTTTTGCAGCCCACATATGGGGACTGAGGGTGTTGGAATGAGTGAAAGAGCATTAAAATGCACCCTCACTGTTATAACTGTATCCCACCCTGCTTGTAATACAGTAACAACAGCATGCAAGCTTTGTGACTGTGCAGTGAGCTCCTGGACCAAAAGTCTACCTCAAATGTCTAGAAAAATACTTCACAACATGAGACAGAACACACACCATCCTGATGCGCAGTAATGGGGATTAAATGTGCATGATGGTAAAAAGAATTTAAAGACCATTTCTTTGGGTCAACTGTGGTAAATAAATAGATAAACCATGCTGCACTGCTGCTGCTGAGGACACGCTGTCTGTCGCCTGCAACATGATATTATGTTATGTAATTTGTGTGAACTCTTCAATACCAATCACCTCAGCATACTAATAATAACAATACCTATATTGTGATGTGATACCATCATATTCTGCATATCAGATGTTGAGTTCCCAGGGACCAGGGGAGGTGGGGTGGGTGAGCGTGTCTGCCACATGAAGACGCCCGTCGAGACGGAAGAGATTTATGTCGAGCCTCTGGGTATCACTCGGTAAATCTCCAGAGTCAGAGCTAATTTAGCTCGTGTAGCGTTCAAAGTGCTGCCCGACCACACTGTCGTCTTTTGGGAATGGTGGGGTGCCGCGCGCTCTGTTGGGCAAGACTTAAAGGAAAGCCGAAAGCCTCCAGTGTTTCACACTCGGCCCGCACGGAAAGAAGCTGCACTTTCTGACAGATCTTGTGATCTGACATGCTTTGACACTGTAATGAGGAAGATGTCTGGAGCGACGGCTGTGTGCCAGAGAGCTGCTGTAGTTCGCCCAGCATAGCTGAAGTCTCTTGTCTTTTGTGCTCGGTTCGTTTGCTCTCCTCCACTGCTGGTGTCACACATGGTTAGACAGCTGACCTGATTACCCACGGGCGCAAATAAATCTACAAGGATGATCATTTAGGAGTGCTTTCTTTAAAGTAGCACTTAAGTAAGGTTATTTGTGATGTTTTCAAACAGCTATTTTGGCTGCAGTAAGTCCATTGCTGAAAATGAAGTCATACAAGGCAAATACATGCCACAGTCAAGGCTTTTCTCATGGCCCACATCCAGTCTTGTTAAAGTGTAACACTTTTCCTGCTGCTCCACGTAACCAACAGTCAGCATTAAATGGTAATGGGGTTGTTCCCACAGCAGCTCGGGTCCACACATTAACCTGTATTTAAGGCAATTATCAGAACAGAAATTGCCACACAATGGCGGCATTCCAGGCAATTACACAAATCGCACTCAAAGCTAGCGTATGTGGAACGGGATATATAACAACAGAACAAAACGCTGTTGTGGGTGAGGGGTCAGAGGGCTGACTGTAAGGTCCAACCGCTGTATTTTCTCAGTTAAGTGATGAGTTCTTGGACCGGACACTGGATCTTTCCACTCCTACCTGTTGCCATGTTGCTAAGTGAGACATAAACATGTTTCCCGTTTTCATTCAGGGGAAGTTTCCATATCTGATTTAGATGTCGTGCAGAGATTCCTTCCTTTCGTGGACGTAGATATCAATAGGAAATGTTTTCAACTTCTGCTGGATTCCCTTTCACTCTAACTGGGTTTTATCCAAACTTTTTTTTCATTCTGCCAGAATTTGAGCAATTTTTTCAGTTGTAATCTCTAAGGCAGTCCAACCTGTAGCTGTAGAGTGAGCGTGGCCTTGAACGGTTTTGATTCAGTTCGCTTTTATTATGTCACATTTCTTTTCTATGGTGTAGTCCAGGCATATAATTACTTGTTAACATTTCAGTGCTCGTGCTGTGTGTGTGTGTGTGTGTTTGGTCTCTGTGTTTAGGCTGCCATGGTTTTCTTAAACCATATAATTTTCCTCTCGGCTGCTTGTGGAGCCGCAGAAGGGGATACCCTGATCGCTAAGACTTTGCCTTGTTTTGAAGACACCTGTTCCTGTGTGTTGGAAATGTGTCAGATTTAGTGGGTATTAGCATGCCAAATAAGGCTGCAGAGCCACCATCATGGGAACTTTTTCTCTCTCATGGGAAATGGCAGTAATAGATATTTTTATGTAGACACATCTGAAATAAATTGGGCTCTTGTTTACTTCGGAGGCTGGAGATTTTTAGAAAAACACTGTTTGGATATCAGTGAAACTCTTTTTGCTCCAGTGGTTTTGCTCAACACCTAAAATATGACTTCAGTCTGATGAAATACAGAAATAAAGTCTCTAGTGGGGTGAACTCAGTGCCACTTCCACGTTGGATAATCAATCAGACATTGGAAACTCTCCAGATAATCTGGAATTTTAATCAGGTTTTGCAGAGACCACACAGCCTCACAAAAACATGTATGGCACCTAAAGAATTTGAAAAAAAATATAAGGGATTTCCTTTGAAGGCTAAGCCTCATTCTTTGCACCACTGTTCATTTAAGCAACACTCGTGACCCAAACCCCCCTCTCCTATTTCCCTGAGAAATGAACAATAATCTTAGAGGTTGGCAAAGGAAACATGGATTGTGACTTCAGGGCGACAGGTTAAGTTTCCCAAGTTTTAGCTTTCATCTGCCTGTTAAGTTGGCACGAATGGCACATTTGAAATGGGAATCTGGGAAAGTCGTTTTGTTTTCACGCGCCAGTCTGCTCTCCTTTGGGGTTTGAACACAATGACGGTGGGGGTGGAGAGGCAGAGAAATACCTGAGGCTGCTGTCTGCGCAGGGGATGAGTGGTGGAGCATCAAGAGAAGAAAATACCCGTCGACTCACACAATGGGGCCATATTACATCTATCATGCCCCAGCTTGTCGCTCAGCGTGGGACAATTGAATACAGGGCCGCCGACTCTTGGAAAGTGTTCTCTATGTAAAACCCCCATATATTTCAGTGAGTTGTTTTAAAAACCAAAAGTTAAACACAACTTACTTTTTAGACAGGTGTCTGGTTTATCTCAATCCAAGGAGATGTCTTTTGATGTCCTTTCAATGTAGCTAACTCAAGACGTGTAGTTTTTAAAAATATGTATTCAGCGTAGGATGTCTCTTTGTAGGCTCTAAGAGCAGCTTTTGTTTTCTTATCCTCCAAGCCACTGTAGCCCTGCGGTCGACCATTTCAGGATGATCAGTGGAAGTATGTCTTTATCTGATAATGTCTGTAACCAAGCTTGTAATTTCCGCCCTAATCTCATCCTTATCACTAATAGTTCCAAGAGCTCAGTCGGGTTTATCTCCACTTGGCTGCATTATCTTGCATTATATTGGATGTTGTAATCTGAATCATGTGAAGGGGAGCTCAAATTAAAAAGTCATACACTAGGAGGATGGTAATTGTGAGGTAATGATAAAAAGACTACTGTACAAATAAATAATACACAATAAAAAAATAAATAAACTTGCCCTCTTTGACGTTTAAATGAGAAGATCAACGCCGCTCTCATGTCTTTATTGTCGATATGAAGCTACACGGGAACTGGTTAGCTTAGCTTAGCATAGCATAAACACTGTAAACAGGGGAAAACAGCTACTATGTGTAACAAAATGAACAGGTGATTGATCTGTACAAAAACCGAAGTACTGTTTTGCCGGATTCATTTTGGGATGGGAGGAGTTGCCAGGCAACCAGTGGAGTCTCCGGGAGATCACTGCTTCCTGCCAAGAAACAGTCCAGCACATTCAGGCAAAATGGCAAATTGTTGTTACACTTTAGCAATTAAACGAGAGATAAAACATGATAATTTGTGAGCTTTGGGGGTACTGGTTGGAAAATTAAATTACCTTTGAACAGAACAAGGCTACCTGTTTCCCAGTGTCTGTGCTATGCTAAGCTAACCGGCTGCTACTTGTAGCTTCATATTCACTGTACAGAGACACAAGAGTGGTATCGATCTTCTCATCTAACTCTCTGCCAGAAAGCAAACAAGCATATTTACTAAGATGTTGAACTTTTCCTTTAAATGTGGCTGCATTCTCCACCACAGTCTTTCCCCCGGTGACTGCCGGAGAGGCTGACGCAATGTGGTCAACATGTGTTTTTTAAAGCTGTTGCTGTCTGTCTGTTTGTTGACCCTCATGATGTGTACATGTCAGAGACACGAAGCCTCCCCCTGTTAAACAAAGGTGTTGGGGAGACATGGCGGTCTCCAATGCCGTTGGACGTTTTGGAGGTCGGTCACATTTTCGCCCAAGTGACACATGAGCAAGCGTCATCATGCTTTCCAAAACAAGCCTTTACTGAGTGACAATGCTGCCTTGTCCAGTAGGCTGCCCTCAGGAATGTTCCTTTTGTCTTTCCATTTTGCTCCCTGCGTGCCAATAATCAACCTTTCCATTCAGCAAGATGTTGTTCTCAAAGTTCGTTGGCCTAGAATACTCACCATCCGCCCCGCTTTTCTCTGTAGGGCTTTATTCATGAGTGCTATCAAGAGAAAGTGCTGTGGGTCTCTGATAAAACAATTGCATTCCCTCGGGGACTGTTCCCTGTTTGTTTAGAGGGTGGGACATTGTTTACATCTTGATCCGGAATTGAGAAAAGATGGCGTCCTGAGTCTTTGTCAAGCCTGCGCCTCATTAATCTCAGATGTGGCTTCTCTTTTTGTGAGCAGCCTATGTAAAAATCCTCTGTCAGACATTTCTTCCGTAACGATTCTGGTTTTCCTTCTTGCATGATTCCCTCAGATGGGGCCTTTTTGAAGTTTTCGAAGCCGGCTTGTTGTGTTTACGTGAACTTAATTTCATGGTGGGATAGGTTTATTGTAGACTCACTTTCAGCCTCATTCGGGGGAAGTGGAGCCAGGCAACGTTAACAAAAGCTTAAAAAACAAATTTTTAACTTGTCTCCGTCTGGAATGAAATATTCTGCTCATTAGACCTCATTATGTTGCAGCACGTAATTACTGTAAAAATCCATTTGGCACATTTCTCTTTGCAATTAATGACTTTTGCAATATGTTTTGCATTTCACAAGCATGCCTACACTGGCTTTCCCTGTCTATTGTCCTGAGCAGCCACACGGCACATATATTCAGATAAGTGACATCTAGCAGGCAGACAGGGTCAAAGGAGGTGTGTCTTGGCAGTAAATGTGTCACTTTTCCCCTGGGTAGGAAGCTTTACCATATTGAATGAATTGATTAACTTTACCTCTTTTTGGCTTGTTTGTTGCCTTTGAAACTAACCAGATTTAAGGCCTTAGAGCAGATGTGGCCAGCATCCTTCTCTGTGTTTTAGCACACAAACGCACACTTGGCCCGCAGCCTGCTGACCCAGCTTGTCACAGTGGTGTCAGAAATGCCGGAGAGGATTAAATTAGACCCTGCCTGCATCATATGTTGTGTTGTTAACATTTGTTACATTTGTTATGGAAACTTGGGAGTCCACACAGAAGTCGAGTATGAGCATCATGTGCGCTGCTGATGGCAGTGCTGTTCATTAAGGCTGTTTTTGAGATCTGAGCTTGGCTTTCATATTGAAACTTTCACTCATGAGGCTGGTAGGTTGTCTTGCCGCCATGTTTACAGCTGTTGCTTAGCGACAGGGGTTGCCAAGATACAGAAATGTTATGCTGATGACCTAATGAGAGATATCCCTCCGCCACCCCAAATATTTTCATAGGAAGCTAATTTTAGTATTCAGAACAATGACACATGGACTCATTTGTCTCAAAATTGCGTTATTAACCAAGACTAGTGGTGAATGTAACAGAGTGCATTTACTCATGTACTGCACCGAAGTACAGATTTGAGGTACTTCTTAACATGGATATTTGGATTTTTATTCAACTTTATAGTACCTATACTCCACTACCATTTATATCATAGGCATAGTTACTTTTTGGAGTAAAATTGTATTTAAAAAGCTTGTAAAATACAACCCATTGTTAAAGATTAAAGCAGAGGATCAGAGGTTTCTTTGGCTTTTGGCTTACAAAAAATCTTTGTCTAGGTAGGGTTTCTCGTCATGTTTCGATGAGCTGTTAGCTGTTCCACGAAAGACTCTTGTTCCCATCTAAACTTCTCACATGGTTTAGTTTAAATACCTGTTCAAATGATACAATATGTATATCCAAAATATGTGTATCAGAGCTTTTACTTCTTTCCTGTTCCATCAGTCATCTCACAACCTCTCGTATTTCTAGGTTGATAGGTTGGGAACCACTGGACTAAAGTACCAAGCTGTTTATTATTATTATTATTATTATTATTATTGTTATTTGTGAAACTTGAGGACAAAAGGCTTGAGACTTGAGGAAGCTGTAGCTGATAATACTTTTGTACTTTTACTTAAATAGGATTCTTAATGCAGGACATTTACTTGTAATTGAGTATTTTATTGAATACACTATATTTTACATCGTGGTGGTTGTTCTTTAACTTTAGTAAAGGATCTGAGTGGTTCTCCCACCACTGGCCAAGACGTTGCACCTTTACAGTACAGATGTTATGTAATAAAGCTGAAGAGATTCCAGAAATTGTTTGTGTGGCAGAAGTCAAAGTTAGCTGCCTCAGTAGCTTGGATCAGTCCTGCAGGTCTGTTTCTGTCATCAGCAAGCTGACTTCCTCTGGTGCTGTTATTTGGATACCTTTTCAGTGTCTTGTACGACATGTAAACGTCTGACTTCAGCCACTTGTCACGTTTACTTTTGGATCGCTTTTGCTGATAAAAGTGACAGCCCGGTCAGTCGCGCTTAAGGCCATGTGCTTCATTGGAATCTTCTTGAGCGTAATTGGTGAGGCTAGAAAGAGACCCACCACCCCCGACCCTTCGTTGAAATCTCTTGGCATTTCCCCGCTCTCTCCTGTCTGTCTGTGCAGCCGGGTGACCTCTGCTTCGAGTGGGTGGGGACCGGCGTGTTCAGTTCTAAACATACTGGAAGACCATCTGAAATATTAGCTTGTCGCCTGCGAGGGCACACTGCGCTGTAACCCAACACTTTCACACACATACACACACACAAACACAGAGAGAGAGAGAGACAGAGACAGAGAAAGAGAGAGAGAGATCTGAACATTGCGTTTGGCTCTGGAGCTCGTTGAATTGTAATTTTCTGAAGCATTTCAACAGCCAAACAGGGGGAGGAGTCATATGTGCGGTTAAATGGAGGTTAAAGGGGCAGGGGAGGCATAGTTCCAGCAATAAATCAAGAAGGGGGAATTTGAATCGATGCCAGCAAAAGACTATGTTCGTGAGCGTGAGTGCACAGGGCGGATGAGTGTTGTCAATGTCATCTCAATAGGGGGGCGAACCTCTTCCATGTGATTTCCATATTCCACTTGAGCAGCAGGATTATATCATCAGAAAAACTCTCGCAAAGCCTGCCAAATCACACTGATGAATCTGACAATATGTGTGCTTCTAAATTTGGATTCATTTCGTCTCTTTAGGATTTGAAACTCATTTTATGTGCTGTCAAACCCTGATTTCACCACTTACGTCAGTGGAAGTGGTGTTTAGGGATGCCAGATTAGATTAAATGATAAATAAACATTTAATGTATCTATTTGTCTGATATTTCTATGAACGTGGGCATGCAGTAGATGCTTCAGTGGGTGGATGATACAGTAGATTAATCTGGTATGTTGCCTACTGGGCTAGAAGAGTGCAGTTTTCGTTGGCATAATAACCCAGTGGCCTTAATCCGGCTCCATAACCACAGGGGGGTTCCACTACTGCTCTCCCACTCTTCATACCTTCCTTTTGGGCACCAGAATACATGAGTCTGAGCTGCAAAGCACAGAAGGATGTCACGTCATGTGTGATCTGATTGACCCTCATCAATGGTCGCGATGGTTAATAAGAAGTGATAAGAAGAAGTGAAAAAGTGATGAGAAATAAGGACTCAAAATATGCTCTGCTTATCTGTCTGCCGCTACACAGGAGCAGCACCACAGAGGAGGGAGCATCATAGTAGTGCGAGATGCCAATTTCCACCCTCGGCCAAGTTGAAATCATTCATGGGTGCCTTGGCACCAGGCAGCCTGAGGGGTGGGAGCCTGAGCGTGCCCTTGATGACACACACATTAAGGCACGCAGAACCAGCCCCCAATGGGAGTTTTAGACTTCAGCCATGCCCTGCCAGGTCTACAGCATCCGCCTGCATCTGCCTCCGAGGGGGGGAGGAATCTGATGCTATCTGGCACTTCTGTGCCATGCATGTGTGTCATACACTGGTTCAACCACAACACAGCCATTAATAAGCCCTCAAGACATGACTTGAACATGTATACTAATTATCAAGTGAGTAGCCTGTGGGCTTCATGCGTGAATCGGTTGGCATTGCACTGTGCACTGGGCCGAGCTGCCACTGGTAACATTTCTCAAGTGGAATGAAGATAAAGAAGAAGATCTTGTAATTAGAACTTAATTATTCATGTGTAATTATTGTACATTGCATTACAATTATTTTCTTAATCATTTAATTGTCAAAACGGTTAAAAACTAACTGAATATTCAGTATTATTTACTATTATTGGTGTTAAAGAGCAGTTTGGACAGAATTAGCTATTTTATCGCTTTGTGATGTTTTAAATAAACTATTAATTGAGAAATTGATTGACTACTTAATCAACAGTGAAAATTATTTTTTGTTCCAGAACCGAATGATTTTAATCCAAATGAAAATTACAGTACTGAATCCTTTTATTTCACATACATCCACTGCACTGGACATAAACATGATATTGAGGGAAGTTACACAAATGCAGTGAAATGGTTTTGTTCTACAAAGAAGCAAATCTAACAATCTCAGTTAATCATTTTGAAATAATACCTTCGATTTTACAGGTTTATTTGCAAAAACTAATAATGACAGATGTTGTAATATCCGTGTAAATAAGAAAGTATTCAGACAACCACATGTTACTATTGGAAGATCACTGATAGAGGACAGAGCTATCATGGTTTCAGCAAGCAAAGTACAAAATCGCTAAGATGGACACAGATTTCTGGAGAGATTAAGGAGATTATGCCTAAAGCAGAGTGGGAGAAGTGGAGCCTAATGTACTTTAACTTATTGTGGGGGAGGTGTTATTGTGATAGGGCGGAGGAGGTAAAGAAGACACCATAACACTGAATACAAACCTGAAAAGATTGGTCAATTTTAGAATTAAATGAATTCCTTATGAGGTTCTGTGAGGAAGTAGGAGCTCTTTGAACTCCTAAATATAGCTTGTTTGAAACAGTTCCCCTCATTGTCTTGTCCAGCATACCCAGCATACCAGATCTGGTTTCGTGTACTGTCCATACATTATATGACACAGTGAGCAAGAGCCACCAAACTACTGCAGCGGCTCGGTTTCTGCGTAGTCTCTGAAGCAGAGTTCGCTTCTTCTGCTACAGAGTCTAGACTGCACGCATTCCATAACTGCATGTCTTTTGTCTCCACATTTAATATGTGTGTGTGTGTGTGTGTGTGTGTGTGTGTGTGTTTCCTTTCTCTTTCCGGTTATCCATTATCCTTTTGTTCTCCATAGGGATATATCTGTTCTTTGTCTCTGTCCATTTGTCTCATTCTTAACAAGGCTTTAGACTGCTGTCGGTCTTATTTGTTATCATAACTCTTGCACGTCTTTCTTTCATCTTTGACATCTCCACTTTGTAGTAATCATGAAGAAAAAAAAAGAAAAGAAAAAAATTTGCTTTGGGACCTGGTCAGTGGGCCTTGATCACACCTCCTACTGTAATCTGCCCATAAGAAGTCTTAGATCTGTGTTCCCTGCTGTGTGATGCTGATACGTATCTTATAGCTCCTCCTGGACACCCTCCCTCTCTGCTCTGCAGGGTGGAGGGCCCGACCAGAGGACGGGGCCTTGCTGCAGTCTTTGTCTGCTCTGATTAAGACCAAGTCACAGTGGCTGTCAGTGGCCCAGATTCAGATTCAGAGTATGAACCTAAACGAGGCCCTCTTCCTTTTACTCCTCTACCCGCTCACTCTCTGTCTGTCCCTAATTATAATGAGCTTGTGCACAGTGAATGGCCTGGGACATAGTACATAATTCCTAATTTTTACGAAGATCACCTCGATTTTTGATTGTGGTTAATTATCAAGACGGAAATGAAAATGCAGTGTGCAGAGTGCGTTTGTGGGCATTGTCTTACGGTTCTCCAGGCGCGCTGTTGTTGGTGACTCAGCTCCGTTTGTGTGAGACACTTTGGTGCAGTGTTTCAGCCTTCCTAAAGCTGTATTAGTTACTGTGTGAAGGTGATGCCCACCTCTGTCTCTGTGCCAGCAGACGCCTGCAGGAGGGATCTGCTGACTGCTGAAGGACAGGATGTGGCAGATGTAGAAGCACTAGGGCGGTGTATGTATCGTGCTGCGTCACACTTCAACATGCGAGTGCAAGAAACGGTCTCAGCCGTGTATCATCATAGCTGTAACATTTGCTCAGAGCTGTTGCGCTTTGATTTTTTATGCTATGGGGAATTCCCTCTCCAGTTAAGAGAATAATCCTACATAACTTAGAAGCATATATATTACCCTTTTGTCCTCAGTTCCGGCAGCTGCTAATGCTGAGCGCGGCTTCCCCAACCTGGCCTCTCTGTTAAGTCCACAGGCATAAGAGCTATTTACTCAACAGAGTCAGTGGGACATTGAATCCTAAATCTCTTCCCTTCCTCACGCTCCACTGGCCCAATTATGAACCCAATTGCAGCAGCACCTACCACCAGGAAACGCCACTGTGGAAGTGAATGAGTGAGGAATGAATGAGGGGGGGGGGTGGGGGGGTGGAAGTCACATCAGGAATTTGGGACATGCAGAAAGTTAAAAAGGAGTCTGAGGTTTTGTAAAAATCAAGTTGTTTTGGTTTCAATACACATGTTACAGTTCATTAAAGCTGTTTTTGTCAACACAGACAATGGGAAGTTTCCTGCTGTGAGCGGTGCAGCTGCATCTTACAGAGTGTGAACATGTTCGGACTGTTAAAGTGGATCAGTGCTAACCATGTCATTTCTTCCCTCTCTTGTCTTTTTCTCTTCTGTTTATGATGGATCGCAATATGATTCAACAGGAAACAACCTAAGGTATGTTGGTTTCTTCTGCTTCTTTTGCTACAAAAAAAGAAAACCCATCACAGACAGAGCAATGTCATCAGACATTATTTTCATATTTTCATCTGTGGTGACTTTTCACTGACTGTCCCGGTATCACGGATTCTAAAATCATCCAGAGGCATGACACTCCAAAGGCACGGATATATCCACAAGGGGCTGAGAGGTGTCCTGCAGAGGTCGACCTACCGTGTGAATTTCTCCTGGAGATCAATAAAGTATCTATCTACTGTTGCAGTGTTGTTTCTAGGGACGTGATTGAAAGTGTTTTAGTAGTTTGGTCGGTCAGCAGGAGCCGGATAGATGTCCGTGTGAATGTGTCAGCGCTCTTAAGATCTCGTGAACACCCACAAAGGCTCTACAATGAGAGAGGGATGAGCGTGGACACTGGGGCAGTGTGTGTGCGCATTCAAAGCTGCATTGTTGGAGTGCACCCCCACCTCCCCCCTTGACAACACGCTGGTGACTAGCTCAGAGATGTTTCACACACCAGGGACGGCCTTTGTGCTCAGTACACTGGGCCGCTGACGGGACCGGGGAGCGTTAGCATGGGCCGCGGGCGTGTGCAGTCCCTGGGGCCCGTGAACCTGAGTTACCCTGTAATACCCTTCAGCTAGACGAGCACGTGGCTGTCTGCTAAGTTATAGAGGCACTCAAATTATTCTCCCTGCATTCTAAACGGTATACCGGGGTTGCAGTCCTATCACGTCCGACCACTTTCCATCCCAGAAATGACAGAAGGCGCATTGTGCTTCATCATTATTTGTACTGCTGATTAATAGTAATTGTCCAATCAAGAACAATTTGTTGCACAGTCACACCCTCAGGCGGGACAGAGACAGACCAGAGGAGAACGAAGCCCTAGTTACCAAACCAGCCCTAATTGAGAATGATGGCACTTTTGTTCCCCTGAATGGCACCCACTCACTTGTGTGAAGTCACAAGAGGAGGTCTTGCTTTCAAAGCATTCAGTGATCTCAGTGCTTCCCATGCTGACTGTGCAACCAGTGGTTCCCTGGCCAATAGCCCTTGTTATGATTAGAAGGGAGTTCAATTATTTGGGGTATTTGTGTTGGGGAAAGTGCTTTGGCAGAGCAGCAGCGGCAGCGCATTGAGAGCCAGGAGTTGTAATGTGCAGCAGTGTTGTGCTTGCACTGCAGGATGACAGTGCAGCAAGTGTTTCTGCACCTCAGAAGAAATTATAAAAAGACAAGTGGCTGGTTTATTATTGAACACTCCAGTCTGATATTAGTTTTATCTTTTATTTAACCAGGAAACGCAATACAGTGGAATGTAAAATATGTACGAGACATATCTATTCTAACTAACTGGATTCACAGCATATACAGTAACAGGAGCTGCTCTGTCTGCAGGGGTTTTTGATGAATAAGGGCACTGCTCTTTCCCAGAGAGCATCCTCTGTTGTTCGTTATCCACCCAGAGCTTATGCAGGTGCCTAGAGGACACAAGGGGTCTCTGCTGCTGGAGTCTTGTGTCGTGAGACCCCGGCGCTCAGAGGGCTAAGAGCCAGCCTGCGCCACCGGGAACGGCTACGGCCCCGTTTCCTTGGAGACGAGGGTCACCGGGTGCTGGAATTTCTTCTGGGGAGCGCTGACCCTGATTTATGAATTCATTTAACTCTGGCCATTATAACAAAACTGGCAAAACAAGCAAGCAGCGGATTTGTGCAGACAGCCCCGGCGCTGTCTTAATGAGCGTTGCCTCAAACAGTGCTCGGTTAGACTTCATCTTTCTCACTCGGACAGGCTCAGTCCTGCCAATTTACTGTATGTGTATGGCACAGTGTGTCTGTTTTTGTACAGCTGAAGAAGTAGAGCCCCTGCTAAGAAAGATCAGGTTGTGTTGTGCTGTACATGCTCGGACAGGTGTGAGAAGTTTGTGGTTACACTCCCTGTGCTGTCTCCCTTGCAGGTGTTCGCTTTTGACCACTGTTTCTGGTCCATGGATGAGTCCAACGTCCCAAAATATGCCGGTGAGTCATAAACGCTGGAACTGATCCTTCAGTCACCCCCAAAGAACTCAGATCATGTCCCATGTAGAGACCTGCTGAGCTTTGTGCAGCAATACAGCAGGAAAACTCCCTGCTTAATGGAGAGCTGATTTTACATTATGCAAAGCAAAGCTCTGTGTGGGCATATACAGTAATTTGCATTTTGAGTGAACATTTGAGTGAGTTTGTGCTCATGTAATCATGCACCAGTGTTATGCTTCTTATATACTAGTAGATTTAATTTCGGCTACCATTCATTATCTTCTACCATTCATCTCTCTAATGAGCGACTCACAGAAAAGGTTACAAGCACAGTTTCTGTATCATCTATAGAAAAGAGGGTATTACTGCCGGTCCAAGGCAGATTTACATAATCATTATAGATATTTTCCTTGTCATATCACTCCCATTTTGTGATGGAAATGTAACTGCTTTGTGCTGAACCGACAAGACAATCTGTTCAGTGAAGGGCTGCCTCAAGGGCTGGGGCCAAGGCTTTATTTAGCTCATTAAACAGCTGTCCCATTCAGCAGGAGCACCACAGTGAGCAACACAAGAGATTTCTCTACACGGCCCGGCATCTTCCACACGAACAGACAGGAATCTGCCACCTTCTCTTGAGCACTCTTCGTTGCTCCTTGTTTAGTCGCCCCTCCTCAACACATTTCTCTGTATTCATTTCGCAACACTAACTTAAGGATGCAGTTCTTATATAACTGAATGTTTGATGTGTTTACCACAATCTCCACGGTGACTGGTTCTTTGTTCAAAAGGTCAAGAGGTGGTGTTCAAGTGCCTTGGAGAGGGAATACTTGAAAATGCATTCCAGGGATATAATGCCTGCATATTTGCCTATGGACAAACAGGTAACTGAAAATCCAGATGAAATTCATCTGAGTCACTACTTTTATTTTTTGCTAATTCTGTTACACCATGCAGACTTTGAAGCTTTTATAAATAGTGAACTGCCTCTGTCATACTCAATGACGTGATGAAGTTAAGTCTTTAAGCGCATTCCCAGGTTGGGTTTTCTCCAGATGTGTCCGTAGAAAGTTTAAAGAACAGGAAGACTTGTATTTCTGATCACACTGGTGAATCACTTAGCTCACATCCTTCCTCCCCCTGAATCAAATTAGCTCTTTTATTCCACTTCCTGTCATAGAATGAATCATTTAGTGAAGAGACATACCTACTGAAAAATTTGAGAAGAGGAGCACAAATATTTCAGTGGCACATTGGTTTTATTTTTAGGCAGCGTTAATCTAATCAAGTGTAGCTCTAGTGATGGCAGTGTTGGCCGGACCATAGGTTGGTTCACCATTTTGATCAAAACTGTGCAGTTACTCATGCTTCCCCAATGAATAACCCTAAAGACATCATCCGAGGTTTACTTTAGCGCAACCATGAGGATGACATTTGTGCTTTTGAGCGAATGTCTCGACAACTTTTGGTCCCATTGCCATGAAATTTTGCACAGACATTCATGATCCCCAGAGGAAGAATTACAGTAACTTAAATGTGTCTGTAGACTCTTTGTGTTGTTACCACATGTAGAGGATTTGCCATCATATGACCTTTTTTCATTTGCAGATGTGCTCAAAAGGAAACAATTTGTGGTCATAGTTGAGACTCAAATTAAGTTTGACTATTGAAGCGCTGCACTGTCTCTCTGTTGGGGATACAATCATGGTGTGACTCTGTAATTTCCTTCCAGGTTCAGGCAAGTCCTTTTCCATGATGGGGAATGGGGAGCAGCCGGGTTTAATCCCTCGACTCTGCTGCTCACTGTTTGAGAGGGTCCATAGAGAGGGGAACGAGGGCCATACTTTTAAAGTCGAGGTGTCCTACATGGAGATCTACAATGAGAAGGTCCGCGACCTGCTCGATCCCAAAGGGTGAGTCTGATGTGTGGTCTTGTACTTTTCCCTCAGAATAAAATGAAAAATGAAAAATGAATTTAATGAGCTAATGCTTTGGTAATGCTTCTGCCCCTGGGGGTGACAGACAGCAGCTGGTTGCACAAACAGTGGTGTAATATTCTCATTGTCCTGGTTCACTCCAACTCCAGCGCGAGTAGTGACCTCTCTGTCAGCTCCCGCTTTGTCAGTTTTGCGTCTCTGTTTATAGCTCTGTTGTGTCTAGTAGCCTGAATGGGGGACGGCGACAGAATGATGTGAGTAGGAAGCACAACCCAGCCATTTCCTGCAGAGCAGCAGCCAGCATCATCCTCTGACACTACTGCATTCTTCGCCTCTGTGGTCTGATGTGGGTTGGCAGACAGACTGCAGGGGAGAGCGAACTGTGAAAGAGTGTGTTTCAGGGACATCTGTTAGTGAAGCTGGGAGCAGGAGAGTGGTCAGAGCAGCCTGTGAGCCGAGCCCCGGAGAGGGACTACAGTGCAGTGCTCTGTGCACCGCAGATGTCTGAAGATGCAGCCAGACCCATTTCGATGGCAACTTCCTCCTGCTTATATAACGAGCCTCACACTCTCTTAATCTTCCAGCCTATCTGCCTCTGTGGTTTTTAGGATTAAACATTAACGATGGTATAGACACATGGCATAGAGACAAGTGTACATTGGATCTCTGTCACACTACGAGTTCATAGCTGACCACAGTCTTTCTTGTGGGAGCATCCTCTTGTTTGCTGCAGTGGGCGGTAGATTAGAGTGGGAGCAGGGAACCTGGTTTCTGCCAACCTCAGACATCCTGTTGTGACAGAGAGGCATTCAATGACTCTGACTGATCTATAAGATTTTTCCTCAACATCTGGCACACAGCCAGGTGAAGATGAGCTTCAGTTCACCCAGCTGCACCTAATGAAACACCTGCCTATCCTCAGCTTAAATTTGTGACGTGGCACTGGTATTTTCCACCCTGCAAAGATGTAATTCAGTTGTTTGATCAGTTAAAACAAAAATTATGCATTGTCTCAAAGACAATATTATTATATTACAATATTCGATTATATATTCTAGATTATATATACAAGTATTGTCTGAGCAAAAGTCAAAGCCAGATGCAGTTCATCCTTTATTCCCACAGACCTCCATTGTTGCCCAAAAGCACATTTATGAGTCACATTGGTGTACTGGGTGACATGTTCCAAATCTGCATCTGAAAATAGTTCCCAACAAATATTTACTCCTGTTTAGTAATGCCTGTTAAAAACCACAATACCTGGAAAAGTTTTTTTTTCTGTTTTAGTAAATGAGGCATTTGTGATATTTTTTTAGAAAATAAAGATTAAATTCTTCTGTGGGAGCCAGCTAACTTGATACTGAGACCCACAGGAAGGCTGGGGAAGTCAGAAAGTATTAACAGACGGGATTGTTTGCGTTGATCTTTTTAATAAGAGTTGCTGACAATAGAAAATAACCGGCCGTATCTTTTCAAAAACTCAGAAACTTTTTTATGTGAATTAATCTCTTCATGTGACAACTTGGCATCTAACTCGTGTTAACATTTTATTGCAGTTGTAGTGCATGTTGAGTTGATTATTGCAATACTGCATTCCTTTAATTTCCAAAAGTAGAATAGTATTGTAGGGATAACAAATGTGACGTTTTGACATGAGATATTTATGAGTTATCCTGAAATAGCATTGTTACCAAATACCAGTCAGAGGCTGTTTCTGATTTCCCAGAAATGAATTTCAATTAATGTTCCAAGAGGAGGCTATATAAGTCATATGAGCCTCTCAAAACTCCAAAGCATTTCTTTAAATTTTCATTCATTCTGATCAAGCAGCCAAAGTCAAAGGATAAACTTTTTGGCTTCTCTAAAGAGAGAATTTATTGAGCTGCCATAAGGGCTAAGAAGTGTTACATGAAAAAGGCTGTCACATTAAGACGAATGCCGAATCACGTGCATTATAAAACCTTGTTCAAAATGGCCTTCATTTCTTCTCTTTGCACACATGCCCCTAATTGGAAATGGTAAGTATTCCTCCCTTTTTTCTTCTCTTTCTTCTAATCGCTGTGTTGTTTTCTCTACTTTTGAAGGGGCCGACAGTCCCTGAAAGTTCGGGAGCACAAAGTCCTGGGTCCGTACGTGGATGGTCTGTCTCAGCTGGCTGTGACCAGCTTTGAGGTGTGTCTTTTACCCTTCTATCATCACACTGCGACCAGAGGCGAAGCTGAGCCCACCCTGTATTACTGACCAAAGATTTCACACACGCATGGACGTGATTTATAGCATGCAGCAGAGATTCCTTTATATCATATCCTCAGTTGTCAAGCCACTAATTTACATGTGGAATAACCATTTAGTTTCAAATCCTCCCAAGTGCAGAAACTCTAATGACGCATATCCCTGATGTGGGGATGTAGTCATGGGGTTTCTTGTCGTTTATATGCCAAGCCTTGGCAGGGCCTTCCTTAATTAAGTTTAAACATCTCCACCCTGTTCCTCTGTGCTCTGCTCTGCCTGATATTAGTCCAGTGGATTGCCCACAGCTTTGGCCCACTGCCTGCTGTGACCCAGCTAAATCAACGGCACACAGCCATATGTGAATACCGCCTGATTTCACTAGATTCAGGAAAAACTCTAACATGGATCATTATAATTACAGTACAGTTAGAGTTTTTCCTGAATCTAGTGAAATGTGTTCAAGTTGTGTCTTTATTTTGTCAAGCTTTCCCAAAAAATATTTTTATAATGACTGGCCTCTCTTTCTTTTTAGGACATTGAGGTCTTGATGTCAGAGGGGAACAAATCTCGCACAGTTGCAGCAACCAACATGAACGAGGAGAGCAGCCGATCCCATGCCGTCTTCAGCATCATTGTCACACAAACTCTTTATGATCTGCAGTCTGGGGTCAGTCTTTTCTTGCCTCTCACCCACTTCCACAATGAATTGCTTCTTGAATTTGCTCCAACCAATGTTTCCGCTAACGACCATGTGCTCATGCTGTGGTGGCGAACAGAATTCAGGAGAGAAAGTGAGCAAGTTGAGCCTGGTTGACCTGGCAGGAAGTGAGCGAGTGTCCAAGACTGGAGCTGCTGGAGAGAGACTCAAAGAGGGCAGCAATATTAACAAGTGGGTGTATTTTCTAATAGGACAATGTAAAAAAAATCCAATTAATCATTTGACAGGTGCACTCTGACGGGATACAACTGGATTTGTGTGTGTGTGTGGTTGTAGGTCTCTCACCACATTAGGCTGTGTGATTTCTGCTCTGGCTGATCAGTCTGCAGGAAAGGGGAAGGCCAAGTTTGTGCCATACAGAGACTCAGTCCTCACCTGGCTGCTGAAGGTTTGATACACAAATCAGACATATTCATAACTGTGCTTTGTTGTTGCAATCTTTGCACCACGCATGTAGACTGAAAGGAAAAATTTAACAGCTGTGCTACCTTGTAACTTGTTTCCGTTTCTTTAGGACAATCTTGGCGGCAACAGCAAGACGGCCATGATAGCCACAGTAAGTCCAGCGGCCGATAACTACGAAGAGACTCTGTCCACGCTGCGTTACGCTGACAGAGCCAAGAGGATTGTCAACCACGCCGTGGTGAATGAAGACCCCAACGCGCGAATCATCAGAGAGCTCAGGGAAGAGGTGGAGAAGCTCAAAGTTCAGCTCTCTCAGGCCGAGGTGAGAGAAAGGATGGAAGAGGCTCACAGATTTTGAATGAATTTGTGCCAGATCTGTCATCAATCACACTGTGATTGAGATTGTACTGATGCTGATTGTTTTTTCCGTTGCTCCCATCAGTCTATGAAGGCTCCTGAGCTGAAGGAGAAACTGCACGAGTCTGAGAAACTCATTCAGGAGATGACTGTCACCTGGGAGGAGAAACTACGGAAGACCGAGGAGATTGCCACTGTATGCACATGAGTCATAAACAGAAACCAGAACTTCCATTCTTCAGCACATTCATACGCACGGTCACGCTGTAATTTATCTACGTTTACAGGAACGTCAGAAGCAGCTGGAGAGCATGGGCATCTCTCTGGAAACATCAGGGATCAAAGTGGGTGAAGACAAGTGTTTCCTGGTCAATCTGAATGCTGATCCTGCACTAAATGAGCTACTGGTCTACTACCTGAAGGTAAGACAGGTTTCACAATGTGAATGATGAATAAAATTTGATTTTGGTGAATAAAAAAACCACTATTATTAGTCTCTGAGAAAACAGAAAATAGACCGGTCACAACAGTGGTGCAGTGGAATTTGATTGACAATGTTTCCTACAGTCTGTTTGTACCTAGGAATACAAGGTCACAAATAGAGGTGTGTATGGCTGTACTCTGAAGTTATCTGGTCTAAACAACAGAATATAGTCTCCATCCATCAAGAAATTGAGACACCTCGTGGTCTTATCATCTTTCCGAGTAGACAGTCTGAACCTCCTCCCATGCTGTGCAGATTAGGCAAAAGGCCAGGGTTCGTTAACCATTACATTGCATACATTACACACATTATATACATTTTATACCTAAAAGATGAAGCAATGGTGGCAAGATAACTAGTCACAGATATTACACAGTCCTCACTACCATTGTCACCGTTCTGCATTTATATGTTTTGCTACTAATACATCAGGATTTACATATATTTATGGGATGACATGGTTCCAGGTGACCAACTGGAAAAATAATATAACAATAACATTAGCATTTTATTTGAAATTATTATTTTTTTATTTATTTCAATTCTAGAGCTCTAAAAGATTCTGTATTTGCATCACTATGTCCAGGTAATACCATGCTCATATTATTTCCCATATTCAGCCCAAAGATGGCATTTGTTGTAATGACTAACTAAAAGAATGCAGATTTAGTAGACTTTACAATTAAAGATACACTGATGTATCTCAATACTGTACATGGTGGAAACAGACAACGTCTCTCCTTTTCACCTCAAAAACAATTGTATGTAGGTCAAAGGTGAAGGTCATGAATGGATGGAAGATCTTGGTAACATGTTGCAGCATTTTTCATGACCAGTACTGTAAGTGTTGTCAGTACTCATAGATCCATATTCATAGATCCAAAACACATCGTCATGGCTAAAGCTTGCACAGATGATAGACTTCTCTTAGTAAATGACTGTATTATTTTGGGGATTAGTTTCCAATCAGTCACTTAATCATTTACTGCCTGGTATTACAGTCTGTTGTAAATAACACAGATGTTGGTACCCCACATAGCACAGCATTAATATTTATCGTTGACTCAGGCATATTAAACCACTGCACATATGTTGAGCCAGATGATGCTGTGACATCAGAGGGGAGTCCAGTAGGAGCAAGTCTGGAGTCTGCAAAGCACTGAAGTGGAACAGCAAACCAGTTAGTTGGACCTGTAAGAGCAGAGGCATGTGAGAAAGCAGTCTGCGGAGCGTACAGAACAACAGGCCTTTGTCTGGGTTCTGCAGGGCAGCCTGGCATATCAGTGTGGAATGAGTGAAATGGGTTAGTTCGCTGCAGGGTAGGACATCCTCTAGAAGCTTGGATGTTTGTTTAACAACGCCCACTCTGCAAAGAGAGAGACAAGTTTTTTCACTTAGGCCTGGTTACTCTTTGGTTTTACTCCCGAATCTTGTGAAATTAAAGAGTAACTGAGTTTTATTTTTTGCAAACGACGATACCTTTGTGCAAATAAACAGTTTGTTGCTCTCAAGGTTATGACCTGAAAGTTGGAACAACATGTTAGGTGTAATTATTTTCAGACGTGTCATTATAGTTTCCTTAATCTGTCCTCCACCTGTGTGTAGGAGCACACACGTGTGGGCGCGGACACGTCTCAGGACATCCAGCTGTTTGGGATCGGTATCCAGCCGGAGCACTGCGTCCTGGAGCTCTGCCCAGATGGTGATGTCACCCTGATGCCCATAGGCAATGCCAGGTGAGCCACTACACAGCAGCTACCTCCAACACACTCTCTATCTGTCTTTGTGAATCTCTCTCTCTGTTGTCTCTCTCCTTCATGGATGACTGGACCTCAGTGTTTCACATGACCTCACTGTACAGGAATCTATGATCTGAGCTACTCGCTTTGATATCAGAGCAATGTCTCCCTCCCTCTGCAAAGAGATTAGTTACTCTCAATTAGTTTTTCCTGTCTAAAGATGAAGACTTTAATTCTGTCTGACATCTTCATTATCTGAATTGAATTTCTCTGTTTTTTGCAGGACATGTGTGAACGGAACAATGATTGATTCCTTGGTGCACCTGTGGCACGGAGATCGCATCCTATGGGGCAACAATCATTTTTTCAGGTATAAGACTTGTCGCATCCAGCGTTCAAATGTTTGAAGAGTCATGAAACTAAGAAGTCACTGACTGGGGGTTGCTCTGTAGGATTAATCTGCCTAAACGAAAGCGGCGGGACCGTTTAAAGGAGCTGGAGAGAGCTTCTCCCAGAGAGAGCTTCGTTGAGGCAGATGTGGAGACCGCCAGCGAGGCCTCTTCGGAGCAGGACTACAGCTATGAGTTTGCACAGATGGAGGTCATAATGAAGACTCTGGGGAACAATGGTATGATTAGGATAATCTGCCCTCTGCAATCTACATTATCCTTAAGGCTTTCAGGCCACAGCTGTATACAGTGTGTACTCCACTTAGGTTTCTGAACCTTCAACTTGTTCCAGCCATTCTGACCAAATAATAACAGCTTATAGAAAATCCATTGCTCTGCTCTTTGTTTATCTCCAGGTTTTGAGTATAGAAAAGCACAGTTCTTGTGTTAACTGCAGTCAGCTGTTGACTTTATATTGGGACAAACAAAAGACAACTGCCACAGCTGAGACAATCAGTTACTGGCTGGAGGGCCAAAGTAATGATTATATTCATTATTAATGATGTTTTTTTTTATCACACTATGATGATTTAAGACAGTTAGTTCTAAAACCCAAACATATTCAATTTACAATGATACACAACAGAGAGCAGCAAACCCTAACATTTGAGAAGACAGAGGCGTGATAAATTTTTATTTTTTATTTAACCTGGCATGTCATAAAGAAAACATTATTGTTTACAATGGCTGCCTGGCAAAAAGACTGAAATGATGAATCAAAATAGATTAATCATAAAAATTGTTGCCTTTTTTCTGTCAGTTTCTGTCAATTTTGGTCAGTTGTCTAAATAGTTATTTTAGCGACCATTTTAAGCACTAATGTTTTTAAAATCATCAACAACACACGTTATAGAGAGAAAATAATTTACTATCAAGATCAGATGTAAAAAAAAGATGATTGATTTGGGGTTTTCAGAGAGTATTTATGGATTTCCCTGCTAAATTCAGAGAAGCCAGAGCTCCATGAGAGGAACTGCATCTCACGGCAAATGATAATTTTTAGGAAAAAGAGATGACTGGTTGCTCTCGTAGATCAAAAATGTGTCAGGTGCTCTTGGAAAACAGGGAGAAAACATGACAGGAAAAAAAGGCCATCCAGGAACAATCAAATATAAGAAAAAGTAACAACAAGGAAGAAATATTTAACAGCCTTTATTGAAGTGGCTAAATCATTTAAAAAAAACATGTTAGTGAATCATATTTTTTTATTTTATTTAATAAATTTATTTGTTATTGGCTGAAGTAGTTGCTATTGGGTTTATTTTCCTTTTGTTCCTTAACTGAAGAAGCTTTGCCCGGCGCGGCTCCAGTTACTTATAATCAAGGCTTGTGTATTGGATGGTGAAATGCGTTGTTTTCCACGTGCGTAGACCCCATGCAGAACGTGGTCCAGGTGCTGGAGAAGCAGTACCTGGAGGAGAAGCGGACGGCTCTGGAGGAGCAGAGGATGATGTACGAACGAGAGCTGGAGTCGCTACGACAGCAGCTGTCCCCCGAGAAAACGCCACAACACCACCGCAGCAGCAGTGACCGCCTTACGTTCCCGACGCACACACCACACAGCAAGCTGCGGCTGTGGACGGAGGAGCGGTGAGTGATACACAACCTGAGCACTGCCTCAGGAGGGAACAGCTGACACGTGGAGTCGTTTAAGATTTTCATTTTCCACATGGTGTTTTTTGTATCATTTTAAATTCAGACTGGGTGTATCTAGTTATATGAACACACAGAAGCCAAATGTGTCACCAGACTATCCCAAAAATGTTTAAAGCATGGAGTCAGTTAAGGGTTCAAAATGACTCACAGAGATTTTGTTGGATGCTGACTCACTGAGTCAGTCAGTATCTGCTGTTTTTTCAGTGATGCATGGTGCTATAAAGTTCTTCCTTACTTTAAATGTGGAGTTGATATAGCAGGAATCTGAAATAAAATTACTAAAAATCATTATATTATATCATAACATTATACTCACTTCTGCTAGAAG
This sequence comes from Scortum barcoo, assembly GCA_023238725.1. Classification (NCBI taxonomy): domain Eukaryota; kingdom Metazoa; phylum Chordata; class Actinopteri; order Centrarchiformes; family Terapontidae; genus Scortum; species Scortum barcoo. The sequence continues at coordinate 10,994,264 of CM041546.1, read as the reverse complement.
TATAATTTGAAAATGGCACAATGAAGCACTGGTTCGCTATCATTGTTTTGGTAGACTGTGACATTCAAACAGTACAGAAATGTATGCCAAGGGACTTCAGATTTGCCAAGAGAACATCAAACGCATCAACATCACAGCTTTGCTGATGAACAGCATAGGAGCATGTGCTCCTGTATGCTGGATACAGCATCAACAATGTGTACTTCACTGAGAGAAATGAGGCCCATCTGCAAATCACTGTAGTGGCGAGCTCAATGTTTGTGTACCTGATAGATAGTTAGCTTTAGCTATTATCATTCAAGTTTTTACTGATGATTCTTATTTTTATTTTTTTTATTATGTAAAAGCTGCTGTGGTTTGTGAAAATACTAGAAAGAGGGCCAAATCTGAGATGCAGGAATCCGTTACTCTTCTACTTAAACACTGCACGTTTTTCAGTAACGTCATTCTCACCTCTGAATGAATCATCTCTTTGTTCTGTTGGTTTTCTGTGTCTGTATGCGTGTGTCTGTCAGGGATGAGCTTTTTCGTCAGAGCCTTTCTCGACTCAGGGAACAGGTTGTGAAAGCCAACACGTTGGTGCGAGAAGCCAACTTCTTGGCGGAGGAGATGAACAAACTGACTGACTATCAGGTCACCCTTCAGATCCCTGCAGCCAACCTCAGCGCCAACCGCAAGGTCAGACCTCTGAACCCCCAGTCACACACCACTCACTGGTACAGATTTGATCAGCATCTGTTCAGGCCTTTAGGTGTGATATAGCTACTGGAGTGTAAGAAGTGTCTTTTAACCTGTTGTAGCGTGGAGCAATAGTCAGCGAGCCGGCCATTCAGGTGCGGAGAAAAGGGAAGGGGACCCAGGTGTGGACTATCGAGAAGCTGGAAAACAAGCTAGTGGATATGAGAGACCATTACAGGGACTGGAAGGAAGGCACAGAGGAGATGGTGAGAAACAGATGATTAGAAATGTGAAGTAGAAAAGGAAAAAAAATGAATTGGCTAATTCAGGTGTTTCGCTGTTTCTTGTTTGTTTTTCTGCAGAATAACAAGCCCAGCAGTAGTTACTGTGACCCGTTCTATGAGGCACAAGAAAACCATAACCTAATAGGAGTGGCCAACATTTTCCTGGAGTGCCTTTTCCATGATGTCAAGCTGCAATATGCTGTCCCCATCATCAGCCAGCAGGGAGAGGTAAGGGTACAACATGAACAGATGAATACACAAATAAATTATTCATATTCTTATTGTTTCGGGTCCATATGAAAGGATGATGCACAAATAATAATAGTAATAATAATATATTACTTCAAATTCATCACCAAAAAATACACAGAATTAGGTATTAAAAAATAGCAATAGATTTTTAATTAGGTAGGGCTTATGCATATGAAGAGGCAGCAGGCTATCAAAGATATTTTTGGGTACTTGTCTAAATGGGATTGATGATGTCTCCTTGCCCTGTGTTTATAGGTAGCGGGCAGGTTGCACATTGAGCTGATGCGAGTGAGTGGAGCCGTGCCGGAGCGCCTCTGTGGGGGAGACGACTCGTCAGAGAACTCCAGCGAGAGTAGCTGCTATGAGGTGATGGACACCAACGGGGAGATCGTCCACATGGCCAAGAGGCTCACTTGCAGGGTACAAGGCTTTTTTGTGTTTGCAAATGCACGAGCATTTAACTTGGATATGTTGTTCACTCACCTTGTCTGCTGTCTCTCTGCTGCAGGTGCGCATCAGGGAGGCCACAGGTTTACCGCTCAACCTGTCCAACTTTGTCTTCTGTCAATACACATTCTGGGAGCACGGTGAGCCCACTGTGGCCCCTCCCATGGTCAGCCCAGATAGACCCTCCCCGAGGAGTCCAGATGCCCAGTTTACTGTCCAGTTTGATCACTGCAAGGTAAGTTGAATAGAGCTGCTTGTTGTTTCAACTTGAGGTTGTTAATCCCTTATATCTTAAAGCCTTTATTTTGAATTCATGTAACTATTTTTACTTTCATTTTCCAAATAACTCCAAACACCTTGTCTTTGTACAGGACTATGTTGTGCATGTGACAGATGAGTTTTTGGAGTTCATATCAGATGGAGCGCTGGCCATAGAAGTGTGGGGTCATCGCTGTGCTGGAAACGGACGTTCACTCTGGGAGTTAGACGCACTGGAAGCCAAGACCCAGACGCTCCGAGACAGGTATGAGTTTCACATTTTGCACTCAGACATTTGCACATATGGACATTTCTTAATAATATTGGATATTGCGTGTTCCAGATGGAATGAGGTGTCTCGCAGGATCGAGCTGTGGATCTCCATCCAGGAGCTGAACGAGCAGGGGGAGTACTCATCTGTGGAGCTGCATCCTGGAAAAGACATCAACACAGGAGGAGTCTTCCAGCTCCGACAGGTCAGAGAAAAACTAAGAGCATGTTTCCCTTTAGGTCAGACTGGCTGCCCTACTTCAAACAGAGGTATAAGTAGTACATGTAATTTTAGTACATAAGTAATTATGTAATTCTAAAAGGCCTCGCACATGTGCTACTTTAAGAGGTCAGCCTGCTGATGTTGAGTTATGGGATTTGTCCGAGCAGGGTCACTCCAGGAGGCTGCAGGTGTGTGTCAAGCCGGTCCAAAACTCAGGCACTCTGCCGCTGCTGGTGGAGGCTGTGCTGTCTGTCTCTATCGGCTGTGTGTCCGCTCGCTCCACCAAACTGCAGAGACCACTGGACAGCTACCAGGTCTGTGAGATACAAATACACATTTTAACACATGCCACTTAGACTATGAATCTGTGTTAACAAAAACACAACAATGACTCATATGCAAGTGATCCTGCATAAAAACCGAGCAGTGTTTTGGGAACAGTGTGCTTGTTTCATGACATACAATATTATGCTGATTTAACACAAGTATGTTTAGTCCGTCTCTAGTTTCGTGCAATGACTGGTTCATCTAGCATAGCTGGCAGTGAGTCTAAAGAGGGCCAAGGAATGTGCAAACTCATTAGTGCCCTGTTTGTTCTGTTAAAATGTACTGATGTGCCCTGATGAAGAAAGGAAGCGATGATTTGATAAGTGGTCATGGAATGTAAATGAATTATTTATTCAGAAGGATATTAGAATGGATGAAAACTGTCCACATCACTGAGATTCCTTAAAAATTAAGCAAGCAGTGAATGGCAAGCTGTCATGTCAGGGCCTTTTCTTGTTCCCCACATTTGACCGAGTGTGTTCTCTCCTGCCAGAGAGAGGTGGAGGACGATGTGGATAGTTATCAGGTACCCTCTCAGTCTCCTCCTGCTGCTGCTCTCCCCTCCCCATAGCTCACTCTGCAGCATGAAGGAAACCAACTGATGATGTGTTCGCACCTAGGCCTGTTGCTGAGGGCATGTGAGGCAGGAGGCAGAGAGCTGCACCTCTACCAACTAAATGAGTGCTCTATTAAACATCAGCTGCACATGCGGATGATTTCTGAAGCTGTAATTATCAATCACACCAACCGTTCTCTGGCAGTCTTCAATGCAAAACACAGTTCCACCCATGGCTGAGCTCCCAGCCGGCAGTCTGTCTGCCAGGGATCTTGTCCCGCTCTCTCTTGCCTTTCCCCTCAGGTTGCGCACACTAATGCTACTGTTTGCTTGTCACTACTGAAGAGCTGCAGGAATAATAACACTGACTAAATCACGTGGGCATTGCATGGCTGCATGATTACGGTACTTTGCATGGTGGAAGTGTGCTGACGACAGGGGCGTGGTATGGTTGGCTTTGAGGTTTGTCGGGTGCTGTGGACAAAAGAAATCTGTTCTCTGTGGTTCCCTCAAAGAATGATCTGCTGCGCATCAAGGTAGGACTTTGGGTGGCCATGACTGCATGTGAGGACATGTCAGTGTGTGCATGCAAGCGTGTGTGAGTGAGAATGCATGTATGTAAGTTACAAAGGGAGGTTTTAAGAGTGTGTGTTTTGAGACTTTGATGAATTATCATTTTTTCAGACAGAAATGCGGGCCTGAAGGCTTTGATTTTTAACACCTTGGGTTTGGGAACTTATGCCAGGATTAGCTTTCACTTGGCTTTTCTAATTAATCAGAAGTGGGTCTATGAAGGAGCAGTCATGGTACTCCCCCTGACAAATCAGCCCTGTGCACCCTCACCTTACCCCGTAAATCCTTCACTGTGCCCTGCAGCCTGACCCAGTTAACTGATTCTTTTCTCTGTCTGGTTCCAGGAGGAAGATCTCAACTGCGTTCGTGAACGCTGGTCAGAGGCCCTGATCAAACGTCGGGAGTACCTTGATGAGCAAATCAAGAAAATCATTAACAAACACGGTGGGTCCTAGGTCCCGTGTTACAGCGGCCACTTGCAGAAGGATATGCAGTAGCGAGGTTGTCTGTATTTTCTGCATTTCAGTTTGTCCGTATGTTGTGACGAAAACCTGTCTTCTCATTCACGTATCCAGAGAAGTCAGAGGAGGATATCGAGCGTGAGGCTCGGCTGGTGGAGCAGTGGGTCGGCCTGACTGAAGAAAGAAATGCAGTGCTGGTACCTGCACCTGGCAGTGGCATCCCTGGAGCTCCTGCGGACTGGTACAAACACACTTCAGCGCAAACATGGCAAACTCACTTCACTTGCATACCTTTTGATTATTCACCGATAACCGCATACTCGAATCGTTATAGGACCCCACCTGCGGGTATGGAAGCTCACATCCCTGTACTCTTCCTGGATTTGAATGGTAAGATAGATCCTCCACATACATTTCACAGCTTCCTCTCAGGCTGTAGAAAACCTAACTGTCTTTTATGCCACCAGCGGATAATCTGACAGTAAATGAGCAGCTGACCGGCCCACATGCAGCAGGCGTTAACTCCATCCTGCCCAAAGAGCATGGAAGCCAGTTCTTCTATCTGCCCATTATCAGGCACAGCGATGAGGAGGTGAGCAAGGGGCTTTGACTTTACTGCCCTCCGGTGGCCAACAAGGGAACTCTGGCAAATATACACAAAAACAGATGCAGGTGTAGTTTCGTTGTGTTTTGTCATATGACTTTTTCTTGGTTTATAAAGCTGAGTGAGACTATGTGTGAAGTATTAGCTTTTCCGTAGCTTTTTCATCTTCCAGTTGTATGTTGTGTATTTTTGTAAAAATGTGCATCGTGTTTTGGCACACATTTTTGTCTTTGTTGACTTCTGCTGATTTTGCTGCTTCAGTTGTTGCTAGAAGTTCTTTTTTTCTCACATAACCACACACAGACAAGAGCACTTTATACCGACATGTTTTTTCCTACAATTATGTGGATAATTGAACAATTACGCAGTCATGTAATTGCACGGCATCATGCAGATAAATGAAACGCCATCTTGATTTATTTTTGTTTGATGTTGAGCAGCAGCGCTAACCATACTTTTTATTGTGTTTAATTGTCACGACTTTGTGATTTTTCTGCTCATCAACCAACTGTTGCAGACCCCTCAGCCACAGCGCACGTACATGACTGTAATCCTCATCTCTGTACGTGCAGTTAGAGCACAGAGTCTGTCTCTGTGGAAGACTTAGGAGCTACATTAATAAAACACAACCGTTTTAATTCACCAGGTGTCCGCAGTGTGCTCCTGGGACTCATCCATCCATGATTCTGTACACCTCAACCGTGTCACGTCTCCCAGCGAACGCATTTACCTGATCATCAAGGCCACAGTCCAGCTCAGCCACCCTGCCTCCATGGAGCTGGTGCTTCGTAAGAGGATCGCTGTCAACATCTACAACAAACAGGTTCATTCAAGAGGGATCAGATTTAATCAGAGCAATGGCAGCAATGGATTGTGTTTCACCATTTTGATTTGTCTCCTTCAGAGTTTCACTCAGAGTCTCAAGCGAAGAATGTCCTTGAAGAACACACTTTATTCCTGTGGTGTAACTTATGAGATCGTTTCCAACATACCAAAGGTACAACTCTGATTTTGAATATGTTATTCAACGACTGCATCTAACAAAGGCTGATTTTCCGGTTGAAATAACCAAGTTGGTGCTTATCTTTGTACCTTTCTGTGTTTCTTCTCTATCCTTTCCAGGCCTCAGAAGAGCCAGAGGAAAGGGAAACCTTGGCCCTCATGGCTGCCCGTGGGGACAGCGAGGAGACTCAGGATGGAGAAACCTACATCGAGAAGTACACACGGGGAGTTCTGGAAGTTGAGAACATCCTCAGTCTGGAGAAGCTACGACAGGTATTTTATACAGCAGAATGTGGACATACTGAAACACACACAATTTTACTGATGTAATAGATGCTGTTTTGTGAAAGAAAAGTGTAATCTAATGCACTGTAAATCATCCATTTATTGCACCTGTTTTGTCTTTTCTTTTTCCCTGGAAGGCTGTGACGGTGAAGGAAGCGCTCTCTGCCAAGGGGAGACACCTAAGAAGGAGTATCAGCACACCAAATGTACAGCATGTAATGAACACATCACTCACTGTACTTCCCACTGAACCATGTGGAAATAATTGTCATAGAACACAGACACACTGATAACCTGTTGTTTCTTGCTCTCCAGTCTTCCTGTAGTAAAACAGACCTGGCTGGTTGTGAAGATGAAGATTGTAAGGTGAGTCAGGCGTGCCATAAAAACACGTTCATCACAACGCTTTGATGTTAGACTGCGGTTAGTTTTCCTTAAATATATTAAGGCAATGTGGTCCAAAAAACAACCCTGTGTCTGATTATGATGATAAGTTTGTAATGATATGTTTATAAAATGCATAACTATTCTCTGAGGTAAATGCTGCTTATCATGTATCCCTTTGATCATAAAAGTCACATTATGTAAGGTTTATTCAAGGAATTTCTCCCACCTTTACACTAGGGGTCTCCACTTGAGCCCTGAGCTTGTGATGGTTATACGTAAAGTTTTAAAGAGCCTCTAACCCCACAATACTTCCAATATAACCTGTGCTTTATTGTCTAGGACCACTGTGATCATGCAGACAGCACCAACTGTAATACCCAGGAGGGCTTGCTTTGCACCACACCTATCAAAAGCAAGGAAAATCCAGGTGAACAGTGGATGCATCGCAGTTGCATCGTGTCCTGACGTCCTTTTGTGTAAGATACAAAGTTTGCATTGCTACATGGTAACCTGTTTACCGCTGAATGTTTCCACACAGGTTTGGTTCCAGATAGCCCCACATTTTTCAACTCCAGTCCCTTCAAAGTCCTCTCCCCTCAGCCACCCAAGTTCCTCAAGTCTCTGCTGCCTGTCAAAGAAGAAAACAAAGCGAAGAAAGTCCTGGAGGCCCGGCCGCTGCTGGGACAAGAGGTAAGGAAGAAGGAGATAAATTTACTCTTTCTCTAGAGGGGAGTATTCATATCTTTGTTTTTACCATGTTGTTTCCTTTTCCATTGAACTTTTCTTCAGTCCCACATATCCTTGTTTTGTCTTTGGTCAAACCCCTTTTTTTTTTTTACATTTTACCATGTCACTTATCATATCAAATTACATTTCCACAACATGGTAAATATATTGACATTGACAAAAAGCACTAATTGTCCAAAGCTGCCTGGTGGTTTTTGTGAAAATGGCTTTGCTGTTGTGTGACTGGAAAAAAAACACAACATGCTTTGATCTCACTGTATTGAAATGAAAGAGCGTGACTCACAGGAGCATGACGTCAACTGGGGGATAGCCATAACACTAAATGAGACAGACCTATGCCAAAACGTCTCATGTCTGATTTTGTTTGCGATAATTGGATTTTCAGATAGTTTGTGGCTGTTCTGAACAACCATTGTCACTAACCTTGCATATTAGTATTCATCCGTGCTTGACGTGGACTAAAAGAGATGCAGGTACTTTTCAAATCAACCCATGTCGGGTATGCTGAGCTATGCATGTGGATAAAAATGCTCTTTTGTATAATAGCAATAGATGACAAGAGCTTAGATGCTTGCTCTAAGCTTTAATTCAGAGACAAGTTACTACAACCACATGGACCTACCGTTAGAAAAAACAGTGGGTGCCATAAAATGTACTGTTACTCATCCTTAGAACACACCAAGCACTGTTTTATTGTTTTTGTGTGTAATATTAAACTGCATGGCACTAACTCTGTAACTGGCCTGCCCAGCTCCATGCATGCTGTGTGTGTGAAGTGTGTGCTGTTGTTCTGACCCATCCGCAGAGCATGCGCTCATGTGTGGACAGCCCTGCACTGCTCCCCCCTCCCTGCCCCTGGCGCCGACCCAGGGCAGGCAGCGAGGGCCACTGCAAGCCTTCCACCTGCACCTCCACCCCCACCTCCACCACCACTCCCACCAGCAGACAACTAAGCCACACACTGCCACACACTGCTGTAAGTGCTACACACACCGCTGTGAGGGTCACTGCGGGAATGTTTTACACACACAGCCCCTGTGACACACTGATGTGACACACGTTCACACAGCTCCAAGGATCACTGGCACACTTTGCTTTAAGGGTTACATATGAACCAGTCTCCAATGAGATTCAAAGTTTTTCTGACAAAGATGGTGAAAACCAGAGACAATTGCTGCTGTTTTTCTTCACCAATGAAGACATCGCCCAAAGTTCAGTTGTTCATTTAAAAAAAAAATCCTTTGTGTTATCAAGATAGTATTATACTAATGGTACAGTATGAGATAATTATAGCCCTAATAATCCTTATTTTTTTATTTGACTAATTTACTTATTTTGGAGCACCCATATTTTGTACTTTCTTCATATATACACCTCTCTCAACCCCAACATTGCCAGTTCCTTGAGACCAGTAAGTTTAAACTGATACACAAGGACAATGGTACAGCAGCAAACGCCTTAAACTGAGATAAAAACAACAAAGAACAATGTGCCACATTATTCATACTTTCATTATCACCTTTTACACCTTTTTTTCATTGTCTTCATTCACTTTGAAAATACGTTTTGTGTAGGCCAACGCTCTGTACACACTGTAGCTGACGTCATGGTGGTGGGGTGTGTCTTTTGTCCCGCTGCTGTTGCTTTGATCAGCAGGACTCTGAGGATGAGGAGACAGATGTGGACGTGACTCTGAATCTCAATCAGGGCCCTCAGGACCACCGAAGCTTCCAACCTTACATCCCAGAGGACTTCGCAAACTTTGAGATCTACAACGCCACCCTGGAGGGCCAGGAGGGGGGTCTGTCCTCCCGTGCTGACTCGAAGGGGGGGCGGTGTGGAGTTGGGAGTGGAGAGCGGGAGGTGCCCCGAAGCCCCACGGCCAGCAGTTGCACTAGTGGCTACTTCTCGCACAGTGCCTCTGATGCCACGCTGTCCGACATGCCTTTCAGCGGCAGCGAGAGCTCCGACCACCTCAGCTGCACCTCCAGAGACTCCCATGACCCTCTCGGCTGTCCCGCCGGAAGAGGCTGCACCCAAACCAAAAGTATTTCTGGAGGGAGTGACACCCAGCAGCTCCCTCCCTCAGCAGGTGGGGTTCAGGACATGCTCACCCACCCTGCCTCCTCGCCTGTCAGTATCCCTAATTGCACAGAAAAGCAGCAGATATTCCCACTGCCTGACAACTGTGTTCTCAGCACCAGCCAGGAGTTCACTGACTTTAAAGGAGCTGATGACAGTATTGGAGAATGCGATTTAGCACATTTTACTGAAGGATGGGAGCAGGAAGGTTTGAAGTTCTCCACAAACCAGCAGAAGATACCAGATAATACAGAAACATGTGACACTGGCAATCAACCCTCCTCTGAGGTTTCTGCTATTATCAACACATCTGTTCCTGAAAACACTTCAACAGCTGTATGCAAATGCCCAAATAATACAGGATCTGTTGGTGTACTAACACACGCTAACACAACTAGAGTTTGCACTTCAGTCACAGCCCCAGTATCAGTGCCTGATAAAGTCCCAGCTCTATCTCCAGCATCGCCATCCCCAGTCACACTTCCATCTATAGCCCCAACCTCTGCCCCTGCTCCACGAGCGGGAGGAGAGCCTCCAATTCAGGAGCCAGCCCAGGGAGATCTGCCCCACGGGAGTCCCTGTCCCAGCCCAAACCCTAGCAGTGCAGAGCCCTCAGGCGATTCCAGTGGAGACGAGAGCACCCCTGTAGCTCAGCTTCCAGACTGGATGGCGCCTGGGGAGCAGGTGTGGGTTGGTAAAAGAAGAGGAACGGTCCACTATGTTGGAGGCGTTGAGTTCGCTAAGGGGATCTGGATTGGTGTGAAGCTTGACATGGCAGTGGGTGAGTCCTTTTAAAGATTTTTCCAAAAAACAATAAAAAGTTTAAAGTTTCTGTTCGTAGAGCCAGAGAAATACATGAATATGATAAGAAAATTTAAGCTTGACATATGTTGTTGACATAATTCTGAAAAACTGCAGCCATCACCAGAGACAGGAGACAACTGTATTTTTCAACCGTTAAACTTTCTTCACCCCTCAGATATAGATGTCAATAACTGCATGGCCAGATTAAACACAGGGGGGACAAGAAGCAAAGTTTTTAGATACAAAGTTATTTAGGAATAGACAACATTTATATGCTGACACAAGTACCCTCAACAAGACAGATGATGATACAAGTTCAGCTGATATTGGGCTATAGTGCTGCCTTTCCTTAAACAAATGTTAGTTATTCATTTGGCAGAGAAACCAAATAATCAAAAAGTTCATGTGGGAAGCTTATGCAAGACAGAAAAGTGTAATCACCATCATTATGATTGGTCTTCCTATAGGTAAGCACAACGGGACTGTCCAGGGCAGAGTGTACTTCCGTTGCCCCCCGGGCCACGGCGTGTTTGTGAAGCCATCTCGTCTCACCAGAGGGCCGCCCTCCATGGACACAGAACCCCAGACTCTGATCAGATAGGACCCAAAGAAGGACCAGCTTTCTAAAGAAATAGCAAGGACCCGAGGATGGTCCTCAGATTCAGTGCCTATGGGTGGACCGCAGGCCAACTTCAGTGTGGCTCCTCTGCCTTCTATCCCTCTGACCACTCAAGGCTCTGAGCTGATGTATTATGTAGACGTGTCTGCTTTCCTAAAGCGTATCTGACATGTGCATTTAATGAAGGTATACCCTACTTACTGTCCACTGAAAATTCACTATGCACATATCTGAGTTTTCTATACAGTGATATTTTTGATAGAGAACTTCACTTTTAACTGGGAGTCCATATGGAAATACTACCCACATACATTTTCTTACATTGGTTTCTGATCATTATATATAATATTTTTGTAAGACAATGCATCCTCCCCTGAGGCTCGTAGTGGAGTCATCTGGGATATGAAGATTAAGAATGTACTACTGTTAATAAACATTGATATTTACATCAATATGATATGTCAGGGGTAACCAAAGAACTACGGTTCCATATCTGCTGTTATGAGTAATATGTTTTTTTCTAATGTATGTATGTGGAGGTAAACATATATATCTGTGTCCAAGTAAAGCTTAGTGCCATATCTCTAGGAGTAATGCCACATACCCTGAACAGAGGACAAATCTGCAGAACCTGAGTTGCTTTCAGTGTTTCACTGCAGTTATCATGTTAAATTATCCTGTTGATGTACTGTAACACTGTGGAGGAAATAATCCCCAGCCAGCATGAGACTGTTGCTGTTTGAACGCTTGCACTGGAAAGGATTCTTGGAGAGTTCACCGACTGTCTTCCGTATTTTGGACTGATGAAATATTTTCTAACTGAAGTGACTGAGAAACCATGTGTCATCACTTCCATTCGGGGGAACAAAGCAGCTAGGCTTTGTCCAAGGCCTGGATATACTGATGCCTTAATGCCCTGTTTCCATAAAGTCCTGCACATAAACCCCAAACTACTCACTGAACTCCATAACAAGTTCACTGAGTTTTACTAACTAACTAACTGTATGGACCTGAAACCTGTGTATGTATATCACGATGCCCAGAGGCATTCAAAATGCCAAGCAGCCCCACTGACTGACTGATAGGATACCTTAACTGATTGCCCATCTGCATTGTATATGTTAACATATATATAACACTACATGTTAAAAGGTACTCAATCATGCATTTTTTTCACATGATGGTTTGGATGAATGGGCCATGGGCAGTATCAGGTCACAGACGATGGTGCAAAAGTAGTTATGGAGAAGAGTTGTCTTATGAACTTATATTTTTATGGAAGTGGTGAACTGTGGAACTGACTAGAAATAGTTATAAATATCCAAGCTGTAATTTCAATTAAATGAAACAAACCCAAGACCTTACTTAAAGAAGAGAACAAAGCTGCTCTCCCTCATAAGGAGTTGTAAATAGAAATGTATTTGAACATAGTATTTACACTATTATAATGTACAGAATTGTATTTATAATGTATCTCAGACTGTTTTAATTGGTACAAAATGTTCTAGAATAGAACATTTACAATCAGCGGACTGTGTTGACTTTTTATTTGGCTCCCATGTGCATGTTTTAGTATGTTAATGGAGAATAGTATTGTATTTTTGTATGTTTCAGGAATGAAGAATCATATTTTTAGTATGTTATTGGAGTGTAGCAGAATATTTTAGTATGTTTAAGAGCATCATATTTTAATAGGTTTTAGGAGGATAGCATCATAGTTTAGTACAGCAGAGGACATATAGGATTCACCCCTTCCATTTGATCTGCTTCAAAACAAGATAAAACTGCAGTTTTGATGGACTTTGGTCACTAAGTAACCTTCTGTTAAAGTAAATTTGAATTTTAACATTTACTGTATATGAAAGGATGCCTAAAAAATCCTATAACAGTAACATCTGCTATAAAAATCCTCCTGGAATTACTCTTGATCTAAATGCAGTAATATTTCTATTTAAATGCAACCATACTGTTCTTGTTAGGAGCTTGCATTCTTTGGTCCTTTCAAGATGTGGTTAGATTGTGCAGCAGCAAAAAAATGGCTGCTGTCAGTTGTTTTATGTGTTTAGATCTGGCTCTTTCTTGTGGAGCGGTTCATCTAAGATGTCATTTTGATAGCTATAATGCAACATAACCAGGTTTCAGTTTCTAAAGGAAAGACTATGTCCCAGTGGGATGTTTTATTGTAAATCCATACCTAAAGTATGCAGAAAGACGGCGTAAATCTGCAGTGGATTTTGTTGTCACTGAAATTTGATCGTGAGCCTCCTGAAAAGAAAAGTACTTTGTATATTAAGCCAGGAATTTTCCACTTATCACAACAGACTGTGTTTAACAAGACCACAGTGGGGTGTGATTCAGTGATGTTTTCTCCACTTTCTGGTACATATCCTGTCACTGGCAGATGTATGGTCCCATCTGAGCCTTGTCTGTGACTGATGTACAGGTAAACAACACAAACAAGTGAACATGTTGTGCCCTATCAATGATGCAGGCACCTTTAAACCCATCACTGACTGCCCCATGTTGGAGATGTGCCTCAAAAAAATTGAATCCATGTATTTATGCAAACACTACCAAAATAGGCTGTCATCCCCAGTTATCTATTATAAATATAAATTAGGCTGGTCATGTTTAACCCTATAACGCCAAGTGTGTCATATTTGATACATGATACTTTTTGAGACCTCTACATCATCAGTGTGATGTTTTTTTCCTGAAAAACCTCATCAAAATGCCGGAAAATACCAAATAACAAAAAAATAAATAAAACTGCTGCATGTAGCAAAAATTATGCAAATTAAAAATCATATATGGAAACTGACATTTAATTTTTTTTTTTTTTAATTTGTCAGAAGGTTCAATAAACAGTCCAGTTTCCAAAAATTAGAAATATTCTGGAAATTATTTCATGGTTTTACAAGGTTAAGATATCTCATTGGAGTTTATTTAACTTTATTATAGTGCCCCCATGGGGTCAACTGGTGTATTTTCCTAATCCCGTGATAGATTACAAAATGAAAGTTCACGGATCAGCAGCAACAACTTGATCCAGGCAACATCTAGACTGCAGACACAGGAGATTTATACTGATTTATTCATTTGCAGTTTTGTTTGTTAATTAATTAGTTAATTAGTTGTTTTGTTTTGTTTTGTTTTTATGTTTGTAAGACAACCCTGGATTCAAACAGTTTTAAGGAAACAAAATATGAAACAATAGCATACAGAAGCTACCACAGAGACAGTTTTTTTTTCTTTCTCCACTCTTACTCTGCACAGTGTGTCCCTGCCGCTGTTTTAGCAGCTGTGGGGGTCTGGATCTGGGTGGAGTTTAGGATCTGTGTCACACACCGGCAACTGGGAAATCTCCCGCAACAAACTAACAGGTGTCCTCCTCCTCCTCCTTCAGAGCCACAGTCACATCACCGGAGGGGGGGCTGCCTGTCCGCGCCGCAGACTCTCTCTCTCTCTTTCTTTCTGTGTCTCTCTCTTTCCCACGACCGACCTGAACGCGTCTCCCCTCACTTTTACTCACCGAGCCCCGAAAACTTCCAGGAGAAGCGCTCAGAAACACGCACTCAGATCCGCAAATGATGCACTCGGCACAGAAGGACACCACGTTCACAAAGATCTTCGTGGGAGGTCTCCCCTATCACACCACCGACTCAAGTCTCAGGAAATACTTCGAGGTGTTCGGAGACATCGAGGAGGCTGTGGTCATCACCGATCGGCAGACGGGGAAGTCCAGGGGCTATGGATTTGTAAGTTACTACCTGTGTGTGCAACCTGTTTTTTTTTTTTTTTTTTTTTGAGTTGCCATTTAAAAGTTTGCTCGCACACGTGCAGGGTCTGGGGTTGGTGGTGGTGGTTAAATGATCCGGCCTCGACGCCTGCAGGCTGGAGGAAGAGTGGATCCTGTTCAGTGTGTGAGAGAATAGACAGAAATGGGTCATCTGTAGCCCCAAACTGGACTATCAAAACCTGGAACCCCTTTAAAGCCTCTTTAACACTTGTATGGTATTCGGGTCAAAACATTTTACAAGAATAAAAATTGCAGAATTATAATTTAATTTTACCTGAAACTCAATGGCCTTGGCTTATTTTCTGTGATAAACATGTACAAACAAAAAAAATAATCAATTTGAGCACACATGCTACTATACCCCACACATTTACATCCTTCATATGGTCTTCGGGTCAGTTTGACCCACATACACAGAGACACACAGAAACATGCCCACACACACATACACAGACACAAACACACACGGACATGCGCGCACACACACACAGATAATGTTACACTATTATAATCTAAGCACAGAGAAGCTGTTTGCTCTCACTTTCCCTAAGTCTTTACCCTCTGTCAGGCCAGTCCATTTCTCCAACTTTATGTTCATGGCCAATATTGCCCTGGTATCTTACATACCAAAAAAAAGGGGAAAGTGCTCACAAGCACTCTACACACAGCAATTGAGCAATAAGTAACCAGGGGAACCGTAAGCCAAAGGTCATACTTCAGCACTACCAAAGGAGGGGTAGACAACCTAGACAAGCTGCTGGCCTGCCACAGCTGTCAAAGAAAAACACTACAGTCGCCATGCGTGATCTTTTACAACAAGCTGCATGGCTCAGCCTATATTGCATTTGCAATCTGGATGGCAATCAACGCAGACTAGAACCAAAGGAAGCTCCAAAGAAGACGACTTTTTTTCCTTGAGGAGCTAGGCAAGGCACATCTAAAGGAGACAACATGTGCCCAGGTCCCCAGCTTCTCTAGCCACAGTGAGGGAAGACACAAAAACGAATCACACTTCCATTGTTAATTGTCTTCTAGTAGAGACTGATTTCAATCATTAAACATATATGTTATTTCTATTGTTTGAAATTGAGATAAAGACAATATATGTTGAATGGTTTATGAAGTAAAATTGTTATTTCAGAATAGTTTTTAAAACCCCAAATGTGCCAAGGGTCAATTTGACCCAATGGATACCAGAGAGAAATGATCCATAATTCATCCACAGTTTGTGGGTGCCACCTGATCACTGTGCAGCAGGAAAGGTCCATGAGGTCAATGGGGAAAAAAAAATGTGCTGTGTTTGCTCGCAGGTGACCATGGCAGACCGGGCATCCGCTGACAGAGCCTGCAAGGACCCCAACCCCATAATAGATGGCCGGAAAGCCAATGTGAACCTGGCCTACCTGGGGGCCAAGCCCAGGGTCATACAGCCAGGTGAGGTGCTGCTTTAGTTCACAAGTGGGTGCAAGAAGGTGGCAGTGGCCCAAATGCCTCTACACAATGACGTACAGGGTCTGCTGTTACTTGGTAAAAGACAATTATTTTTGGTGAAGGTGGATAGCAGTCCAAGACAGAGCTGAGAATAAGTAGATATTCATCTTTGTATTTGGACGATCAGATCTTAGTGTCCTGGAAGTGACGGATCAGTGCACTGTGTTCAAAATCTTCCAACTAAACTTTTAACAAGCGTCTGTTTTCATTCTAGGGTTTGCGTTCGGTGTGCCTCAGATCCATCCGGCGTTCATCCAAAGACCTTACGGGTACGTCAAGCTGCAGAAATTAGTTCACAAAATCTGCCATTGTCTTTTCATGATCTTTATTTAATCTCCTTGTTATTGTTGTAAACATGTCATTTATTACTGTCCCCCCCCCCCACCTGTTAAATCCTGAATGAGGACATGTGAGTGTTGATGTATGCTCCTCTGCTTGGCGTTGACTGTGCAGGAAGTGAACATTTGTCCCCCCAGCCACTGCAGGACTTGACTTCATGTTGTCTATCTCTCTCTGATCTGACAGGGTCGGTAACGGTTAAAATAGCTGATGAAGGGACATGATGGTTTGAGGAATAGCTGAGTCTGCATTGGGCAGAGCGCTAAAGTGTTACCTGTATACTCTGACATACACAAACGAACTGAAATGGTGACTAGATGCATGGAAGTCTTCTGTTTTTTTCCCAGTTTTCCATAGTACATAGATTTGTGTGTGCCTTGTTTTCAGTATGATGTGGTGTTCAGCTTAACTGTGTGCTTATTATTTCTACTTGCAGTGTGGGAGGTGGGCGAGGGTGGGGGGGTTCAGGAGGTTTTTTTTGTGCAGACTTTGTGAGTTTTGGTAGGGAGGTGTAACTTTGTAATGGGGTGTTGATTCTTCACAATTTTAATGATTGATTTGTGCTTTTAGCCTGTGTTTTCTTTCCCCACCAGTTTCCAGTTAACATAAAGTTGATCGTGTTTTGTTGTCAAAAGGGGGCTGATGATCACTCACAGTGTGTTGATTTCAAAATCGATCCCCTGCAACAAAACAAACACTTGGCTTGCATGTGGGAGTTCTTTTTCTGTTTCCTTACCCATGATGCTGTGTTTTTTACTTTTTTTATTAACCCTTTGCTTTCACTTGCAGCTTACTACAGGTACATGATACTCAGCAAGGCTGTGTCTCTTTTATTATAAGATTAAAATGCACAGGGGAATGAAAACAAACACAAATGGTGTTGCCACCACAGAAAGACAAGTATGAGTTTAATTGTGTTGTGCTTTATTAGCTGAGCTACAGTTTTGTGATGTAACTGAATGTGTCAGTGCTCCAAATTAAAGCTGGATCTGTCTGTATAAAGCCATTTTTAGATGCTCACTAACTATAGTTGTGATTATGCATTCATGATTTAGCTTTGCAATAAACCAAATAGACAGTTTTTACATATAGAGACAGACTCAAGTGTTCACGGCTCTGTAGGCTGGAGACAGAGATCTTAGCCGGCCTCTTAGGCAGCAGCTGTTGGCTACAGTGATCTCCACGGCCTCTCAAATTCAGATGGAAAATGGGAGTCACTCAGCAATGCTGTTAATAATGTATGGCACAGACAGGGCTGCTCGGCTGTGGACAACAGGTGGGCCGAGCCATGTGCCCATGGAGCTTTTTGGTTATGTGCTGGGGATTACCCATGTGTCCTGGTGATTTACAAAGCACCTTTATTTAGCTCTCCACTTGCAGGGCCACAAAATGTTTGTCCCATCTCTTTCAATAGAGGTGGCTTAAGTCAGCTGTCCACCTCCAGCACTTGAACCATTCATATCACAAGGTCATATCACAAAGAAAGGATACCAGCACGTTACTTCCTCTCTTGTCAACTGGGAAAGTAAAATATACATTTAGATTTCGTCACATCACATGCAAGAATTGTGACATTTTCTGGTTGTTATGCGACTAAAGTACAAGCTCTTGTTTACAGCAGTGGATCTAACACCCCACTTTGCAACAACGCTTTTTCATTAGCCAGGATACATCCAGTCTGATAATGAAGTAAATTCAGGAAAGTCACTAAGACAGTAGGTTAGTGTAGACAGCCATTACAGCTGAGAAGTGCCCTGCCATGTGTTACTGAAGGAGTAGATCAGCTTGTCCTTTGGAGATGACAAGGGGAGCAAAAATAGCATGCATCCAGCCTCCCCTGTCAGTCAAGTTGGCGTGTGTATGTTTGTGTGGGGGTGTATGTCTGTAAGAGGGGGAGGGGGCACTTGTCTGTGAACAGATATAACAGTTTCACACCTGCTCCTCAATATATTTGCTGCGGGTGACTTTAACACGAGTTTAAAGTGGGGCCAATTTTACCCAGATACCCAGGCTTGTGTTTATCCATTTATACCCTGGTCTATATAGAGAATATTGCTCTTCAAGAGAAGATCTACTCTTAGACCTTTTTCCCCCCTTCAAAATAGTTAAATAAGTTTATTTTTCAAACAGTAAACAAAGCAGGAACCTAATTCAAGCAAGTACCCACCATATGGTTGTTTCAGCAGCTACAGTGACTACATGGCAATTTATTACGTTTATTAGCCACTCCATTTTAAAGAAACCAAAAGCCTTTTCTGGCCTATTTGTTTGTGTTTAAGGACCTATTAACATGTGTTGGCATGCTTGTATGTGTGGCGTTGGTGTGACAGTACGTGGGCAGAATAATGTCCACTTCTTTTCTTGATATGTTGTGGTGTTGTGCGATAAGCTCGCATTTTGTCAAACACCGTTTTCTGTGAAACGTTGGGTGCAGAGCTGGGCTGTGTCTTCTTTTTTAATGCCTTACTGTGTTTCAGATTCAAGTGCTTTTTGAAATTAAAAGCTGCGCTTGTGTTTCTTTGTGGTTTTGCTGCTTCTTTAACTTTTCATTCCTAGGTAGGGTTTTTCAATTGTTAATGAATGGATTTGCTGTGTTCTGAGGACTGGATTGATGTATTTGTGGCACCTGGTTTTCAGTTTTCCAGAATTTAGTTTCAGCGTTGGAAAGATGACCGGCTGTAGCTCTGCTTTGACCCTTTGTGTCTTTGTGTCCTACAGAGTCCCTGCACACTACGTCTACCCTCAGGCCTTTGTCCAACCCAGTGTGGTGATCCCTCATGTACAACCTTCTGCTGCTACGGCAACAGCTGCTGCTGCCACTTCCCCATACCTTGACTATACTGGAGCAGCGTACGCCCAGTACTCTGCAGCTGCCACTGCAGCCGCCGCTGCTGCTGCATATGAGCAATATCCATATGCGGCCTCACCAGCACCAACAAGTTACATGACCACAGCAGGGTACGGATACGCCGTCCAGCAGCCACTCGCCACCGCTGCCACCCCAGGAGCTGCCGCTGCAGCTGCTGCCTTCAGCCAGTACCAGCCTCAGCAGCTCCAGACAGATCGTATGCAGTAAAACCATGACCTGCCTTAAAGAAGGAAAGCAGGAGAGGTCAACTCCTCCCATGAAGAGGGTGAAGTTAAGAGGGGCTGAATGATGGTTGTCACTCCCACTTGGCAGTCCTTCTACCAAAGAACCTGAAGAAAATCACCAAAAATATGGAGACAAATGAGGAACTACTATATATTTTATTTAAGTGAGATCAGTATTCTGTCACTATTGAATATATATGAATATTTAATATTTATTCAGCTGGGAAATATTTAATGTTAATTGAAGTAGACTCACTGGACCTCATGTCAACCATTGCTGAATTTTATATTTTGCAGTGGAATTTGTATAGAATTCCCAAGTGCATTCATGTCTTATGATCAGGTTTTGTCCCCACTTCTTTGAAAACAAACCAAAACACTTGCATACATATGAGAACGGTATGTTATATCATCATGCAGTTTTCAGTATTTCATTGTTTTGGACCAGTATTTTGTTTGGTAAAGCTATGCAGACATTGGTATAGAAGTCAATGTTCTTAGGATTGTTCTCTTTCTTTTTTTTATAACTGTGTGGAGTGAGATAGAATAGTCACCCTTAACAAGTTCCCTTACAGTTAACTTCCCTTTAAAATGTATTTTCTTGATCACACATAATAGAAAATGTTGAAGTGACAGCTGAAGCTGGTGAAAGCACTCACTTTTCTTCCCTTTTTAAAACAAATGCACCTCAAGTAAGCTCAGCTAAAGGGAAGAAGCATTGCTGAATGTGAATCCTTCATTTTGACAAAATGTTTCATCATGTGCCTTTTTAAATTATGCTATTTATCTATTTATTACGGAGCCTTACAGGAATATGAACTTTATTTTGTCTTCATGTATCAGTACAAGGCCTACTATAAAGAATGTCCACATGTGCTGCTGCATACTGATCAAGAGCATATGATGGGTCTTTAAACTTGGCTTAACAAAGCATCGCACTGTGTATAAAGAACAAAATATAAATGAAAAGGTAGCAATAAATCCAAGGAATTTTCTGTTTTCTGTAGATGTAATGTTGTTGTCTCATCTAGATTCTTAATTCTTTAATATCACTTTTTATACTTGACCTGTTTGATAAAGTGAGAACTGTTAACTTTTAATTTTTTTTTTTTTTAACATTTGATGTCATTAGACATTAAATGTTTCCTAATGCAAGGGCGTCACCTATTTCACCCTGCATTTTATAATGCATGACACAAAATAATGCAAACATTTAAGTATGTGAAATAAAGGGAAATTTACCTTCGACTTTGTGTTCAGTTTAATGTCTGTTTTGCTCACAGCCTTTTAATTTGTTTAATGAAATAACGTTGCATGATGGTCACAGTTGTGGACACTGTAACGGATGGCAAAATAATAATTCTACACATGTAAACAGAGAGACAGAGCTGCCATTATTAATGTGCTGTCTGTATGCAGTGGGGCAGCATATGAGTTGTGCGTTATTGGCTATTATTTGACAGTCATATAATCTGACTTTTATCAACATCTCTTGGCAAGAAATAATTTAATTCTGTAAACTACTTCAAACAGAGATAGAAACCCAGGTGGTAAGATATGCATCCTGCATCTGAGGGGACCAGCTAATAATGGATTACATGTTTTTTGGAAATGAATCTACACTTGAAACACTTGCTGGAGAGTCTGGCACTGGCCCTCTGTTTACATTATAAATCAGCCAAGAAATTTGTGTAACATGAATCCGGCCTGCTGTGACTCCAAAATAGTAAGAAGACTAAGTCTCTCTCCCCACATTACACTGTCTGTTTACCAGTTTTCCTCATGCTGACCAAAAGAAATACATAAAAAAAAAAAAATTCTACATCAATTCTGATCAATTTGCATTTACATTTGAAACAGCAAAATCTTGGTCCTCCTGGCCCAAACAGCTGAAATGCACGCTCCTCTGTTGGTCATACAGTCCACTACCTAGTTTATTCACCAGTTTGCAATCCTTCCCTTCAGTCCAAATCACATCTGCCTCTTTACAGCTGTGAAAAAACGTGTTATGTTACATGCAGAACTAATGATAGAAGTGCTGTTTTGTAGCTGGCTGCCCTTTCCTGTGGTTTTTGGAGCCTCGTGACACCTGCTGGTTGATGTGGGGCACTTCTTCCTGCCTTGCACTTGTAGCTCAGTGTCTCTCGTCCCTGGCTCTCTTCGCTTGTCGTCACGGATGAGGATTTTGTGCACCTCACTGTCGCATTTCGAGCAAACTTGATCTCAAAGTTCATCAGGACTCGCGAAAGGTTCTGTGCTGCGTTCGGGTCATATCGGAAGAATCACAATTACGATGTTTAGAAAAAGTTCGCGTTAACATCGAGGCCGTAAATAATACCAATGGAAAACCTAACCTTTATGAGAGATCACGTATATCTTACGGACACCTTAATCAAACGGAAGTTCTAGAAAACCAATCAAACATGGATGTCCTGCATCCTCTAAAGCACGGCGTTATTGTGAGTCCACCCAAACTTATTTGATATAATGTTATACAGTTATAATATTATGCTGCCACACTATTAACCATATGTTTGCCTTCTGTATGCTATCGTGTAACCAGGAGTTATCGGATGAAATGAACGCTGTTGTACCGAGGATATGGGCTTTCACAACTTTACCACCCGCCACATGGGACCTGAACGCCGCATTCCGCAGCATGTGGGCGGTGACGTAAGAGTTTACTGGAAGTAAGGGGGAACAAAAAAAAGTGGGTGAGAAACTGCAAAATAAACCCCACGAAACACTTGAAAAGGACCACAGCGGGGATTTAAACTTCGAGTGTGAGTAATCTTGAAAGACTGAAACTACCTGAACTTTTTTCGTGTGTGCTGTCTTTTCGTTATTAAGCGTATTTTTCCAACGTTATTGTTTGGAGAAAAAACATGGCCATATTGTGTTGTACGATTTGGGGTTGACAGGAAGGAAGACTCATTTGCGCAGGCCCTCTCTTTGTCAGGTTACTCCTTATATATATATATATTGCTTTAACTCGAGCGGCTTTTTGAATGTATAATATGTGGGCTAAATGGTTATTTCGTGGCTGAAAGTGAAATTTGGCCTGAATTTAGTGAATACATCTCAGGGCTCTCCGTGGAAAGAGAAAGCTGTTCGTCTGTATCAAACCGGAGCACGGAGCCTCGTTTAACTCTCACATCAGTGGCTGTTTAAGTGGCACAACACCGGACACTGCGTGAAACGCAACGTAAATCAATGTTTTCATTAAGCTGTCATCGACATTTATCAATTATGATTTTTACCGGAAGCAAACGAGTCATGTGACCTCTGACGTCCCATCGTACAGCGCCGTGGTCTGTCATCATCTGCTCTTCATTTTACCCCAATAACCCCTCGTATGATTTCTCCCTTTTTTTAACTTTTGTCTGACGCCTTGCCGGTCTCTCCCGATTTTCCAGCTCTACAGCCGGTGTCTGCTCCCGATCTGAGCCAGAGATGGCCACCGACAAGACGGCGTACACTCCCGTGGAGGGGGGTCCTTCTCCGCCCTCACTCCCCGGGCAGCCAGCGTTTCCTGCCGCATTTGACTTGAACATGCAAGGCCCAAACATGTTCGGAGGCCCAGCTCCTAGTGGTTTCCTAGCTCCTGGTTGTCTTGCTGCTCCTGGAGGCTTCGCTGCTCCTGCTAGTGGTCTTGCTGCTCCTGGAGGCTTCGCTGCTCCTGGTGGTCTTGCTGCTCCTGGAGGCTTCCCAGCTCCTGGAGGTTTCGCTGCTCCTGGTGATTTCGCTGCTCCTGGTGATTTCGCTGCTCCTGGTGGATTTCGCTGCTCCTGGAGGCTTCCCAGCTCCTGGAGCTCCCGGTGGTCTTGCTGCTCCTGGTGGTCTTGCTGCTCCTGGAGGCTTCCCAGCTCCTGGAGGCTTCCTTGCTCCTGGTGGTCTTGCTGCTCCTGGTGGTTTCCCTGCTCCTGGTGGTCTCCCCTTCCCTCCACCGACTGCTTTTGGACCAGGTGTTCCTGGAGCTTTTGGAATGAAACCTCAAGACAGCTCAGGATACAGTGCCAACCCTTCTTCCTCACCATATTCCCCACCAGGCCCGGGCTTTAATGCCAACTTCAGTGGTTAGTATTTCTAACATTGTGGCTTGTTTAAAAAAATAAAAATAAAGGTTTGCAGTGTAATGTAATCGCTTTTTCTGGTTTGTTTTTGGTCCAGATGATGTTTACCATAATGAGGATCCGCCACCCTTTCACGAGAATCAAGAGTTTGATTTTGGATTAGATAACAAGAGCATAAGGAGAGCCTTTATTCGAAAGGTAAGGAGCAGAGTGTTTGAAGAAATGTCAAATGAATATGGCTGGCTTTATGAGGCATTGTAGGCTGTGTTGAAATTTGATGAGCAGGCCTGCTTTTGGCATACTTTGGTGCTTTGATAAAAAAGGATATTTAATAAAAATTCAAGCATTTTCATCTCTTAATGTCATAAAACTTGATCAATGTCCTGCAACTGTCACTGAAATAATTAGCGTCTAACCATCCTTTTAACAAAAGTTAATGTTAGTTAATAAGTTTTTGACAGATCCTGTTGATTAGCAACTAAACACAACCTAAAACGTAGCCATTTATAGACATGTGTACCATCCGTGCCTGCTCTCTAATAATCCTCTTGTCCCTCCAGGTGTTTTTGGTGCTGACTGCTCAACTGTTGGTGACATTCGCCTTCGTGGCCATTTTCACCTTTGTTGATCAAGTCAAGACGTTTGTCATGGTGAACACCTGGACCTACTTGGTGTCCTACGGGATATTCTTTGTGTCAGTTTGTGTGATTAGCTGCTGTGGAAGTGTTCGCCGAAGACATCCCTGGAACCTGGTTGCACTGGTAAGTCTACTTAGACTTAAATTGGATAAACAGCAACCTTTCTGAACAGATAACATTTTATAATTATGACATTTTGAGTCTAAAGTTATGATATAAGTCTTCCTTTTTAATAAGTTTACACAGAGTAAATTCCGATTGAGCCTCACAAATCACTGTTGTAATTACAACACTTTTATCTCATTTATGCCATCAGACTGCACTCGGACACGTGCAGCAGTACTGATGTTTTTGTGTTTCTCGTTTTCAGTCCGTCCTGACCCTCAGCATGTCCTACATGGTGGGAATGATCGCCAGCTTCCATCAAACTGACTCAGTGATCATGGCAGTGGGCATCACAGCGGTTGTGTGCTTCACAGTGGTCATCTTCTCTCTGCAGGTGTGTATCCTTCAGTCCTCAGCCTCCTGTATGTATAATGAGGTCCAAAAGTCTGAAACCAATAGTCAAAAAACTTCTCTAGATTGCATTTGTTTAGAAATGTAATACTCTTTTTTTTTTCATTGCAATGGTAATATGAGCTTCATAATTCGAGTGAAAAGTTTAATCTAAATGAATTTCAGAATATCTTATTTATATATTATTTTGTATGTACCCCTTTTTTCTTTAATGTCAACATACACTTGATCTGGCTTTGATAAGTTTGCAAGTGGTACTTGGCATTTTCTGATTTCAAGTGCCCCCATAAATGTTCAGTGGGGTTGAGGTGTGTTTGGGGTCATTATCCTGCTACAGTCTGAATCCCCAACCACATCCACTGTGATATACTGGTATTTCTTAGTCTACCCCAGAACTTGGCTGTGTCCTAAAAAGTGGACCCAGTGCTTGATGTATTGATCCTCTGATAGCGTGCTTACTTTTGGTCTACACCATTGTGCTTTGGATACCACTGATCCAGTTTCTACAAAGTGTTAAAGAGTTTCATGTGCTGCCCGCTTAGAAACTTTTAGTCTGGCCATGATTTGACGCGGAGAAAGCCCCACCTTGCTTAGACTTTTGACTTGTGACACTGTCACTTAATTCTGATGCTGTGTTTCCCACTATTACAATACTTGTTATGAAGCATTGAACTACTGGAAACCTGAGACATAGCCATATCTATAACAGGAAAACACTGGTTGCACGTTGAGGTACTTGAACAAGCCTCCGACGAGTAGATCAAATCCACCAGAGTGTTATCTGAACACATTGATCAATGGCAGGGATACAACTCAAGGAAGTCTCACTCTCTCTTAAGTTTGATCTTTTATGTTTTCAAATGTTCATGAATCTTCAAACTTTCTGATAATTGTCAGGATTATGTGAGAATATTTAAAGATTTTCAACGTGGTCTCAGACTTTTGGACCCCACTGTAGATCATGTACATCAACCATACGCTAACCTTTATGTCACTCTCATCTTCTCCCACAGACCAAGTATGACTTCACTTCCTGTTACGGCGTGCTTTTCGTCTGCTTAATTGTCCTGATCATCTTTGGCATCCTCTGCATCTTCATCCGTGACAGGATTCTGGAAATAGTGTATGCTGGACTGGGGGCTTTGCTCTTCACCTGCGTAAGTCTTTAGACAAACTTCATTGTATATGATGATGATGATGACGATGATAGTGATAATGGTGATGGTCACAGTAGTTATCAGCATTGGTCTTGTTAAAAGTAAATTAAAGACCCATGCTTTGAAATTAAGTATTTGTGTAGGTAGATACCACAAAATGTTCTCTGCCTCTACATTATTTGTGAGTTACATTATCTTTTGCTAATTTTTAGAAAAGGACAAATGTTAGACCCATTATGAATTTCTTTCATGTTACAGTTCCTGGCGGTGGACACGCAGCTGCTGCTTGGCAACAAGGAACTGTCGCTGAGTCCAGAGGAATATGTCTTTGCTGCTCTCAACCTGTACACAGATATTATCAACATCTTTCTCTACATTCTTGCTATCATTGGAAGAGCAAGAGGGGGCTGAGGTGGAGGAACAGTGGATACTATTAGTGGATATTATTTTGAGTTTATGTCTAGAAGTGAGTTCCTGTAATCTTGATTTTTCTCTTGTAGTGTACACTGATTACAGTTAAACTTTTCTTTTCACTTCACCCTATATAAATGTTCTTTTTATGATAATATAAATAGATTGTCTGTGTTGTAGTTTGGGAGTTTATTGAAGTTCTCTGAGGTTTATGACCTGTTATACAAAACATTTTATTCTGATTTTATTCCATTTGAAACCATTAATCTGTATAAAGATTTGAAACTAGCTTTTTCCAGCACTTTCAACCATATCACATGGCCTTCATTTGCAGAGGGAGTTTTGATCAGTTTTCACTGAGACTAATTTTTTCACATGGCAGCTTGGTAGTGGTTGTGATTTCATCCATTACACTTCCAGGACCTCTCTTCCAGGCTGGCCTCCTGATGATAAGCTTGTGATATGGTTATAACTCTGGAAGAAGCAAGTAAGTGGACCTTGAGTTGGGGTGGTGTTGTGAAACTGCTGTTTCCAGAGTTGAGAGTGAACTTTTTAATGCTGTACTTTTTAATGTTTCATTTATAAACCAGGGATGACAAGGGCTAAAAAGTGCAGTGGATGAAATCATAACAGCTACTGAACCTGCATGTCAACAAATCCATCACCATGACAACTGAACAATTACAGCAAATGAAGGCTGTGTGAAAGCCCTAGACAAAGCTAGTCTGTGGACCTTGAGTTGCTGTTTTTTTGTTTAGTCTATTTCCTATGTAAAGAATAACCTTTGATGCTCAAGAATAAAGGTTCTTTTCTATATCTCTGTCTTTTTGTATTGAGTGAAAGAATCCCACCAGAGAGTTGTGTTCTGTTGTGATTTGATATGTGATTCTGTCAGTGTATGAAGAGCTCTGGGTGTTTGTGGCTCAGCTGCAAAACTGGGAGGCCCAGGATGGACTCGGAGCAAACCGTTGCTGCCTTGCTGTCACAAAATGAACAACTCAGGCAGGAAAATGATCAGCTGAAACTGATGCTAAGAGTAGCCATGGAAAACAGGGACCTGAAAGCCCAGGTGCAGAGCTTCAGCAGTGACAGTCTGAAGGAAGTCTCAGGTAATGGGAGTGTTTTTCTCTACCACCAGATGGCAGGCAGGCTGCATTTCAGAGCTGTTGGGGCTAGGCAAAGAACTGGAGTACAATTGAATTTCATACAGGAACCAGAATTAGGAAAGAATGCACACTTGTTAGCCTTAATGAGCTCAGCGTGTAATTGCCTGTTTCTAGTGAAAGCATGTACGGTCTAAGTATATACTATTTCAGGCCTCAAATATAAACATTCTTTATGGATAAAACTTTAATTGTAATTGCAGCATTTCGTAATAACAGTTGGCAGGGG
The DNA here is from genome assembly GCA_023238725.1 of Scortum barcoo. NCBI lineage: Eukaryota > Metazoa > Chordata > Actinopteri > Centrarchiformes > Terapontidae > Scortum > Scortum barcoo. The sequence goes on along the minus strand of CM041546.1, from coordinate 10,966,496 downwards.
AAAATAAGGCATCTTCTAAGGGTTTTCTAGCAATGCAACACCAGAGAAATGGTCTTTATTGTATTTTCTGATTTCCAAAACAGAATCTCTTGACCTGGGGACATATTTTGGAAGTGAGTTTAAGTGTAATATAATGAGAGCCATACCATTCACCATCCAGTGTCCCTCAGTATGAGCACTGCAGTAGATAACGTCTCTGGCTTTCCCAACATCAATAAGAGCTCTTATTTTGCTCTGCAAATTTAATGTGTTTAATTGTTAAAATAGGTATTTTGTTTTTGTACATTCTGATCTCATTATGTCGTATCTTTAATAATCAAGAACAGAACAATCTTTCAAGAGTACTAAATCCTGAATTACAAAGTGCTTCACACAAGGCACACACAAGGAAATTATACATTTCACCAAATGGAGAGCTAAAAAAATAATACAAGACATGAACTCAGATCAGATCAGAATTAAATAAATCTATCGTAGTAATATATGATAAATTGAAGAGACAATTCAAGTAAAACTAGGCAAAGTAAAGAGACTGATTTATTTAGAGGATGTTACTGACTCAGTGAGCCTTTTTCCACAGGCAGATCATTCCAGAGCCTTGAGACTCTGCCTGCAAATTGTTCCTTCAGGCTCTGAGCTGTGAAAAAAGCTTGCAATAAAATATCAGAAGTATAGCAATTATACAAGCCGCAAAGAGCCTTAAGAAGTCTTTCAGAAGTTGTTATAATTGACAATAAAACATACTGGGAGCTAAAACAAGCAAAAAGACTGCTGTAATAATCAATGTGTGAGTAAACAGAAGCATGGTTTCTGTGTCCACTCTGCTTTGTATTAAAAATAAATGACAAGAATATTCTCACTTTGTTTCAGTTTGCACATCCTCAGGAAGAGAGGCATCCCATCTGTGGCAAAACACTTTTGATGAGAGGCGATTCAGAAAAGGTTTGCAACAAAACAGCGAACAACGAACATCGTCCCCCTTCGACTTCAAGTCTTTCATCCAAAGCTCAGTGCACACGGACGCAAGTGAGAACAAAGAGTTTCAAGGCTGCCAGGCTGATGTTCCTCCTGAGGTTAAAGGTGAAGGAATGCACACATTTTAGAGCATTTGCCAAAAAGAAAATGATTTATTTAATTTAATTTTAATTTTTGCATTGCAGGTCCAGACAGGCTGCTGGGAGAGATTGCCTTACCAACTAGATAGGAGAATTCTGTCCCACATCTTCCAGGGCCATAAAAGGCTTTATGGTTTCACCCTGCTCAATATACCAAACAAGATCACAGAGGTGAGAGAGGAAGACCTCATTATTTATATAAATAAAATGGTTGTGGACACTTCAGGGAAAACACTGCTTTTTGACTTTGCAGTTCACAGATAAGAAATCAAATCTGAACAACATTTTCAACTGTAACATTCCCCTTATGTGACTCAGAGGGAAGTCACGAGCCTTTCCTCGTCTCTCGCAGGTGAGCTCTCACCCGCTGACGGGGAAGGTAGACAAAGACTATCGGCTTCATCTGACCCAGAGGTATGGTAAACTCATGGAGAGGTTAAACCAGCTCGGGTATAAAGCAGCGCTTCACCCGCCTTTCACTGAGTTTATTGTCAACACCTATGGGATCCTGAGGGAGAGGCCCGGTGATTACAGCACGCAGTCCATGGACTACAATAATCCAGACTTTCTGAGGAAGCTGATTGTGACCACAGCACCAAAAAAACTTCAGAAAGACCTGCTGCTTGTGCTCACCTGCCTCTGCGACATGGCAGAGATGGACGGAAAGCCTCTTCTCCTCTGGTAGACGTGATCATATCCAAAGATGAAACTTACACTGTGCTCAAGCTAGGAATAAACTCCGATAAGTAATGTAACAGGATAAATTTTGTATGGCTATGATTTTGTGTGTTATTCTTTGATGGAGAAACCACAAATACATAGACAGTCACGTATTTGCTTATTCGTATACACTTTGCAAGTATGCACAGTGGAGATAAGCAGCCAACTTTACTGAAGCCATAAAGCCATAAAACATTCAATTTGTTTTAAAGTGATTTCATCAACAAACAAAGTGGACAACCCGAAAAAACAAACAAAACAAAACAACCTGTGGTTTGTTATGTATGATTCTTAATTTGTGAAAGAAAAACTCAGTTAAACATACTGATGCAGATTTACGATATGCCCCACATAATGGATCATGAATGAGATTTTCATGGACCTATAGCCTTATAATCACACTGAAATCTTATGTTGGTTGGATGGATGGTTATGTTCATGCTGAGCAAAAAATGTGGGGGACAATTTAGAGGTCTGAAACAACTCTGTTATGGACCTTCATTTGGAAAAAAAAAAAATCATTTGACAGGCGATGGGTCCAGGGTTAGAGAAATATCACTTGAGGGACAGAGGGCTTTCTCTCATTGCAATATTAAATGGTTCCAGCAGGTGAAATAATCCTTATTACTCATCAGTCTATTCCACCTTAGTTTAGACTGCTCTACAGTGTATTCTACACTTTATTCTTGGTGTACAGGGGCTTTCTTGGTACAAAACACTTACTTTCTTGCTTAAATAATATCTTTACAGGAAAGCCTTTTCCTTTTGTGCCTGATTTGTAACAATCAGGCATCACTCTGTGTTGTTGTGCTGTTGTATTTTTTTGTCCTCATATTATAACTATATTTTGTATGGTTATTCTATTACCTTTGCTTACTGTTATGTATTTTGTAACCCTGTTTGGATAAATACAGTTGTTATTACAAATATCCCGAAGGTTAATATTTAACTTAAGTTTAACATTTTTGCCAAAACAGAAACAAAAAAGTGTAAAGATGCACTCTGCTTACAGCCTAAGTGATGTGATAAAGGTTACCTGAACAATAAGAGTCAGCAGGATCGCCTCAGGTAAAGTCACGTGCCAAGCGGCCACGGCACCGTGGCAACGCCGCGGAAGGGGCGTGGCTTAGTGACGCAGGGAGCGGTGGGGCTCGGAGGGGGTTTTACGTTCAAAGGTTCCCTAAACCGATTCAGCGTGCCCAAGTCGAAAAGGAAACTACGGATTCCTTCCAGCCATGTGACCGCCCGATAAATAAAAGTAATGAAGTAAAGAGCTTAGCGGACCGGCTCCTGCTCTCGCGCGCAGGTAAGTTGCCGCGTTAGCCGAGAGTTTGAAAGCTAGCTGCGCCACGGGACAGGTGACCGCGTTCATCCGTGGCAGCTGAAATGTGGATGAACAATGTACGTAGTAAGACCGAGGTTTTGAATAATCAGGTGCGGTGACTAACGCGGGGAAGATTTACGCTCGCTGATGTGGATTTGAAAGGCTCTTTTTTTTTTAATCTGCCACTTTTATTGAGTGTAACCGTTAGCTTAGCATACCTGCGCACGGGCGATGGCAGCGCTCACCTCGCCTACCTGTATGAGTGTCGACCGACCAGGCTGTTTTAAAGGCTTCATCATCATCATCATCACCTCCTCTGCGCCGGCTCTTTGCGTGCGTAATCTGGATGTCTGCAAAAGTCCTGGTTGTGATTTGTGAATGACTGTCCTACTGTAGTGTTTTGTCCAGCTCAGGAGTTTAAGTCTGCAAAGGGATTAAACGCGTCAGTCGCAACACAGGAAGGGTGTCTGGACTCTTTGACACCGCTATTTGTTAACATTATGGGAAAATACATATGTATATCAGCATAAGATTGTATAAATATTCGTTTGGTTTTATCTGTGGCACACCCAGTGACTTTAATTGTGTAATTTATCTGTAAGTATACACAAAGGTGTGGTGTTTTCATTTCAATGGAGAGCAACGCTGTGAAGATATAAACAGATGGATTATTACACAATTTTTCCGCCTTTGCTTCCCTTAAATGAGATCATGGTACATTATGTAAGTACAGTGAGGCAGTCTGAGCCTCCCTCTGTGCCCGACTGTGCTGAGTTTGTGTCAAGTACAGCTTTCAGTTCTTTCATGTTTTCCTCAGCTGCGTGCAGAGGCATGTAGTCAGTGTGATAGTAATCCCTGGTTATTCTTCAGAGTCCACAGTGTAAATGTTGATATGCTTGTAAAAACAGACCCATCTAGTAACATGTTAATTTCTTTCTCTTGTCTTTGTGTGCAGTGGAGCCCATGAAGAAGGGACTTTGCACAGGAATGAGGCTCAAACAGGAAGTCCTTCAGTTCATCTTCAGTGTTGTGTAGAGAAGGGCCAGAGGCATGGCCCTGCGGGCGTCTCCATTTCCTAATGGGTTTGTTTCAGGCATCCATGCTGTGGGATGGGCATTCATCCTGCCTTGTTTCTGGTTTCTTGATCGTCTCATTGCTGTGTGCAAGTCTACGACCCAGGAGAAAACCCAGCGACTGGAAGAGGAATGCTATCTCCACCCCCTCAAGGTCTTCTTCGGCTCTATTATCTTCTTCATTCTTTTTCTTGCTACAGCCCCTTTGGCCTTCCTGGGATTTTTGCTCTGGGCACCGCTGCAGGCCTGTCGGAGGCCCTTTAACTACCATAGAGAGACACCATCTTCCCCAGAGAAGGAGACACACAGGGGCTTTGAACTGGTAGGAAAGGCATCATTTGGTTTTGCCACAGCCAACCTGTGTCTGTTGCCCGATAGCCTGGCTCGTTTCAACAACTTGGGGCACACCCAGAGCCGGGCGGGGGCCATTGGTCAGCGGATTGTTCAGGGTGTGTGCCGACCCCACATCCGCATCTTTGTGGACTCCCCCAGCAGCTGTGGGACACTCAGCCCCTCCAGCAGCATACTCCCCACGGGTAACTCTTCTACGTATGGGGCTACCGATAGACAGGCTCAGCCTCCAGTGATTCATCATTCAGATTCAGCCGAAGGACATGTTTCAGTCCCAAAGTCCAATAGTCACGTGGTCTGTGTGCCTTGCGATGACACAGAAGAGCCCTCAAGTGAGTCACCGTCTCCCCTTCTCAACTCCAATCAGAACTCCAACCAGCAGGGCCGAACTGGTCACCGGAGCGCTCCCCGACCTCTGCTCTCCCAGGGTCTCCGCCAGCAGGACAATATACCCTGGGAGGTGTCATCATTGTTTCCAGCCAACGTGGACATACTGTGCCTAGAGGAGGTGTTTGATAAGAGGGCAGCACAGAAGCTCACCCAAGCCCTCAGACCCATTTTTGGACACATATTGTATGACGTTGGCTTGTATGCGTGCCAGCCACCCTGCAGCTGTTCCTCTTTCAAGTTCTTCAACAGTGGCCTGTTCTTAGCCAGCAGATTCCCTGTGCTTGAGGCCCAGTACCACTGTTTTCCCAATAGCCGTGGGGAAGATGCACTGGCTGCCAAGGGCCTCCTTTCAGCTAAGGTACCATGTTTGATATCATGTATTGAGCCACTATCAGTTATTGTCCATTTTGTGTTGCACATATAACATTAATTACTCACGGCTTTTGTCACAGTATTAACTCAGGGGAGATGTGATACATTGATCTTTTTTAAATTTTCAGGTGCTGATCGGGAAGAATCGGAAACAGAAGAAAGTGGTTGGCTATTTTAACTGCACACATCTTCATGCACCAGAAGGCAAGTCAAATGATCTGATTTGGTCTGCTCAAGAATAACTTGAAATGTGGTATCTTGCTGTGAGGAAAAAGTAGCTTGGTGTGTGACAGCTGGTCTGTGTTGTCTTTCTTCAGGTGAAGGGGAAATTCGCTGTGAGCAGTTGAACATGATAACCAAGTGGATTGGCGATTTTCAAGCTGCAAACACATATCCTGATGAGGAGGTTGTTTTTGATGTACTTTGTGGAGATTTCAACTTTGACAACTGCTCACCTGGTGTGTGTCTTGACAGTTTTTAAACATTATTGTAAATTATTATGTTTTCCCCAGCATTTATACATGTTTTCTGTTTGTGTAGATGACACCCGCGAGCAGAATCACTGTTTGTTTGAGGAATATAGAGATCCTTGCAGGGCAGGGCCAGGGAAAGAGAAACCCTGGGTCATTGGTGCGTACTATTTTAAACCACTAGACTGCAGTAATTAGAGAGAGGATTACAATTCATTGGGTATTAATTTTTTTCCCTCTAAAGGTACTCTGTTGGAGCAGCCTACATTGTATGAAGATGACACAAACACCCCAGAAGATCTACAAAGGTAAACTCACTGACACTTTCTTATGCCTTTGTTGCACAGCACCGCTAACTCCTCCCACTCTGTTAATCCATTGAAACTAATTTGAAGATCTGATCTGCTCTGTGTGTCTGTGCAGAACTTTGGAGACAGAGGAGCTGAGAAAGCATTACATTTCCCCTCCTGTTCCTGCAAAGGACTGCCCGCTGGTTTACCCTGAGACTGGCCAGCCGTGGGTTGGACGTCGTATCGATTACATCTTGTACCGCGAAAACTCCATTTCAAAGCACTGCCGAACAGTATGTGTCCCTGTGTGTTTTTACTCTTTCTTCTGCTCAGTCCTCTTCCTCTTCTCCATTGCTTCTGTCTGCTTTAAGTTACAAGTCACCTTGAGATGCCACAAATAAGTTATGAAACATTTGTGTGTATGGTACACCTACTGAGAGCCAATTATTGTAGAAAAGATCAATAAACACAATTCTCTTTGTCTCTATCCAGGAAATTGAAGAGATGACTTTTATAACCCAGCTGGCTGGCCTTACGGACCATATACCTGTGGGTCTGAGACTGAATGTTATTATGGACTCTGACTGTGCTGATGAATGAGGACTGAATTGAATACAGTGTTGCACTCAAGCAGAGGGAACAAAATACAATGAAATGTACATTTCTGTAATCTATACAGCCACGGCAATATTTTGTTTACATACTTGAATTTGTGATTTTAATGACAATGTACTGACCAATGAGATTACACCTCAGGAAATGGACTTTTTAATGTTTACAGTTTTATACATTGTGGCATGTTCAGGACAGAGGTATTGATTTTGTAAAACAATATATTTGTAGGTTTTTTTCATTCCAGTTTTTCCTACAGAAATAAATGTAAAGAATTAATTATACTCCATATATCTTTCATTTCAGTTAGACTTAGACTTAGACTAGACTTTATTGATCCCTTTGGGATGACTCCCTCAGGGAAATTTAAGTTTCAGCAGCATAAGCAGCACATAAGAGAAGCAGCACACAGATAGAAAGAAGCACACAGATGAAAAATAAGCAGTACTTGCCATAAAGTCGCCACGAGTTGCATAATTTGACTCTGTTTATCCAATACAGTGACACAGCGGAAGTCAATTACCGCGTAAATTTTTACAGCCATGATGACAATTCAGTCAATATCTCATGACGATAAGTGGAGCCACTTCATGAAACCTCCACAAGCCACCGAGAGACTGAAACAGGGAACAAGCAATACCTGTATGACATGTTGTTTGAATGATCCAGTTCCATTCAGACGTGTTGAATGATTTATTGTCTGTTTGAAAGAAAGTAAAAACATCTGTTAAATCCCCTACATTATGCTAATGGGTGCAGAACTGGAATGTGGATGTTGTGTAGTTAAGGTCAACAGAAAATATGGGAACTCTACTCACCCCCCCCCCATCCATCACGGCTATGAAGGTGAACAAATGAGCAAATAGACAGTGATCTCTGTGACGTCACACCAAACACAATAAGTAAGATGACCAACAAACAAACGGAAGATAAACATATATATGCCTCCCACAGTTTATCGGCAGGCAATTTACAGAAAAGGTTATCAGACATTTGTGGCTCAGAGGGACAATTGAAAAAGCAGGACCTTTTTATTACCAGCAGATATTAAATGTCAGATTTCTAAATCTGACACTAAGGTTTTGTTTGCAGGATTTAAAGCAGCAGGCCGAGACAAACGCTTAATCACAGAACAATTTATAATCATTTGAGAAATAGCCTGAGTTCTGAGTGTAATACCATGTGTGACCTGGAGGGGTGCTCTTAATTTGTTGGAGGCCCGGAAAACAACCAATCAAAAGCCAAGGACGGGAGTCGCTTCCTGTTTTTAGCCCGTCGCAGACTCGTGGATGTTGCAGACTGTTGTATTTTGATGTTACACAAGTTAAAATGAGCTTTCTCGGCCACTATATGAAACTTTTATCGCCGGTGTTTAAAAGCAGAGTTTTACCGGAGCAGACGGGCGTTTTGAGGAGCGTCTGTTCGCTCCACACAGCTCGTCTCCTTCGCAGTCGGTGTTTGGCTCCTCCGTGTCAGCGGTGGCGTCACGCGTTCACCTGCCGCTCGGACACGAACAGGTGTTTTTCAGAGGTGTGCGGTGACAGCGGGCATTCAGCGAGGAGGGCCGGCGTGTTGGAGGAGGAAGCACATGAGATGGAGAGAGACAGCAACCCTCAGAGCCACAGTAAGTGGCTGCAGAGATGATCGATAGATAGATGGATTTTTTTTTCTTATTTTCAGAATAGATCTTTTAAGTTAGTTTAAAAAAGAAAAATGCAAAATGTTCGGTGGTTCCAATCAATCCTTCCACCAATCGATTTTTAGATAATTAATCTATAAATTATTTTTAATATTTAATTGTTTAACTTGAATTTCATGAATAAAATGCAGTTTTTTTCACCATATGTGATGGTAACGTTTGTTTTTGACAGCACAGGATATTGGAGTAAGTCAGAGACTTTGGGCTCTGGGAAACTGTTACGGTTCTTTTAAATAAATGTGTGTTTAGACAGGTAACCTATATGCACCAGCTCTTTGTTTTATGTGTTGTTATTATTATTATTATTGTTATTTATTTTATGGCACTATTTAACATGTGACTTAGGTGGTCACTTCATCTTCGAGGCTTTATTCCTTGCATGTAGTATAATGTCCTTGTAAAGCACTTTGTAGCTGTCTGTGGAAAGCACTGTATAGATAAATTTTACTTACCTACTTGGGGCTTCAAAAGCTTATTTAATTAATCTGCTGATAATTTTTATGATGAATACATTTGTCTATTAAATGTTAAATTAAATTAAATTAATTAAAAATGTGCAAAGTACCCATAATAATTCCCTGCATCATAAGGTGAAGTCTTCAAATAGCTTCTTTTGTCAAATTAACAGTCCTAAACCTAAACCTAAAGAAATACAGTTAGTTACTATATAAGAAAAGCAGCACATCCTCACATTTAAGAAGCTGGAACCAGTAAACGTAATTTTATTTTTACATGAAAAATTACTCAAAATGGTTATTTGTTTATCAGAATAGTTGGTGAGTAGGTTTCTGCTCATTGAATTATTGATTTTTCTTTTTTCAGATTTGCAGACTGAACAATAAAGTGATTAACCAGGAAAATAATCATTAAATAATCATTAAAAATGGTTAGCTGCAGCCTTAGGAACTGCAAACTACCCTGGATTGCTTTGATTATATTATGTGATAGTATTATAGTACAGATAGTATTTCTCTATTCCATTACAAATGGCATATCAGTAGCTACCATGACGTGAGCATAAAAAAGTAGGCATCACAGACTATATTATCAGAAATAATGCTTCACCCTTGTTTTTTCCAGAATCCCCACAGACATTCACTCTCGACGTGCTGGTGTCTTTACTGCGTCAGGAAAATGCCGTGGACATCTGTGTGATTAAAGTACCAGAGCAGATCAAATACACAGAGTACTTCATTGTTGCCAGTGGCGTATCACCGAGACACCTTCGTGCAATGGCTTTATACGCCGTCAAAGTGGTAACCACCATTCATTGTCTTATGATTATGATGAAATGTTGATATGTGTGTTTGTTTTGAAAACTTACATAAGGATAACTTTCCCCCAGTACAAGTTTCTGAAGAAAGATGGAGATCCGAATGTCAAGATCGAAGGAAAGGATGCTGAGGACTGGATGTGTATTGACTTTGGTATGTAAATAGTAGAGATCCTATTTTCTAATGCATGTGTTCTAAACAAGAAAATGCTTGTAAAGACAGCTACCAGGGGTCTTAACTTTCCTGCTCCCTTTTCTGTCTCAGGGAATATGGTTGCTCACTTCATGCTACCAGAGACCAGGGAAGTGTATGAACTGGAAAAACTGTGGACTCTCCGCGCCTATGATGAACAGCTGAAGAGCATGCCTGTTGAGACGCTACCAGAAGACTTCATATATGATGTCGAAATCACAAAGTGACAAACACAAGATGAATCCTCCAAGTAGTGCACAGACTTTACTACACAACTGTCCCCATCATATGGATTAACCCTATACACTTTTTAATGTTATTTGACCATTACAAATCATCAGGTGGTATTTGTAAAATAACAGTGTTTATGTGTGAATAATTTTTGAGTCTGTTGAAGAAAATATGTATGTTTATATATAATTTGATGGTTAAAAATAAATTATTCTCTCAGAATTATTCTCCAAATATTGATTTTTATTGTTACAGGCCATACAAATCAAATATTTGTCAAGATTAATTTTAGTTAGATGTACAATCTTAGTTATTTTAGTAGATATACAATATATTAACTATCAAAAGGTTCACAAAGTACTACCTCTTTCAAGTGGAACATGTTCTACCCATCTGTCATGGTACTGGCCTTTCAGTTAGTTGTTGCTTGGTCAGTGTTGATCAAGCAGTTGAGCTGATTATCAACAGCTTCACAGTCATGCTGTCCTAGGTTATCATAATTATTATCATAAGAGATGCACAGATGGCAGTTTGACAGACTAAAATATTCAGAACTGGCTTTTGTTGGGTTTGCAGTTGCATCCTTGAAAGCTGCTATGGCCACATTTGTAAATCCATCTCTTTTAACATTTGAACCAACCTGAAACTGAAGGAGTACTTAAATCCTGAGGAGGAATGGGGCATTTAAAATTCAAGCAGTAAAATCATGGTCATTTCTAAAACTACTTATGTTAAATAATAGTCCTTTTATGTTAAAATCATCATTATTATTATACATACATATATACATCATTATTATACATCATCAGTATTTATCAAAAAAATGTAGTGGAGATGAAGAAAAAGGTTTCATGAAAAGGAAATGCACCAAGTGCACTTTATCACCCTTCATTCACGCAGGACTTTGTTGTTTGCAAAGAACAAGCTGTAGGAACATTTTTTCAAAGAAATTATTATATGGGTCAGCAAAACAAGCCGTTCCAAGTGATGCTTTAAACCAAATCAAACAAGCCAATTGCTCCTTCCCGGAAAAGAGACGTTGTTGGCCAAAGTGTGAGGCGAGAGATGAAGTCACTCTGCACCTACATGTGCTAAAAGATTGCTCAATGAATTGGCAGCACACAGGTTGGTCAGTCAAAACTTGTGCAACTCTAAAGTCTAAACTCTGCGGTCTTTGGCAAGTAGGTCACATTTAGAAGAGCGTGCTGTGCTACTCTAAGGCATGTACTGTATTTGTTGAATACATTACTTGAACTTGTGAATGAACATTTTAAGATTTGTCCGTCAATGTGGTTTCTACAAACATTTTAAGTAAAGTTAAATGGTCATTTGAAGGTTAAAACACGTGGTTTTAATTTAATTAAAGGAAATAAAGCCAAAAGGTCAACTCAAACAGCCACAGAAGCACAAATACATGAGTGCATGCACACGCACTGATACACACTATACCCTCACAACTTCCTGGCAAGTGACCATTCTGCTTCATTGGCTTGCTGTTAGTCATGCTGGATCAGGACATTAGCTAAATGTAAAAATGTAATGAAGCAGGAGATGCCCACAAAGAGCTTGACAGGACATGGTATTTGAATGTTTTCTTTTGTGCCTCAGTGTTGCGTTGTCTCAACTTGCATGGTCGGAAAATGAATAATGAGTCACACCAATTAGAAAGCGGCCAGCTCACATAACAGAATGCCCAGCTTTACAGCCGTCCCAAACCCATCAAAATGCAGCTGTATAGGCTCGAAATTGGTGGTCATACTTGAACATTTATAGTTTAACTGAAGACAGACTTTCAAATCACTATGTTAAATTTTACTATGTGCATGTTATTCAGAGATAATGGTGGCATGTGTCACATTGTGCAAATTTTGTCAAATTTTGTCAGAAATTGTATTAAAACAGATGCTCTATAGTGGATTTGCAAAATGGGGGAAACAAGTGAAAAGAAAAAAAATTGTTCTGCATTTGACTCCAAAGTTGCTACTGTGGCTAATGTGCTCTCATTAGCTGCACAGACATTTTACCCGCTGTTGTGTAGCCTTTAACGGCCATGGTATAATACACTCTATGATGGAGGAGACTGTGAAGCCAAGGGACATTAATTAGCTTTTGGACAGCAGTAGCAGAGTTTCAGTCTTGCATAGTTTATTTACTGCCATATAAGGTACCAATAGGCGGCACAAACACTAACACTCATGCTTTCTTTGTATTATTCAATCAGTTATTATTTTGCAGCTGTTTATTCCTTCCGTATGAAACTTTAAGCTTCAATCCTCTGCTATAAGCCCCTCTCTCTGTACTGTTAGCCTCTTGTATTTGCATTATAGAAATAAGTAGTAAAAGTGTGTATTTAGGTTCAGTCTGTGTCTTGCAGGTGGGTTGGCACTTGGCCTCGGTCTTGGTGGAGGGTGTTTTTGTCAAGTATTACTAAAAATGTATGACCACTACATAAAAGTAACGTTTAATTGCAGATTGAGTGGGAAGGAGTTACAGCTGTGAAGGAATAGAAGAAGTGATATTCCTCACTGCACATTATCTGCCAATTTATTTCAGTTTGATAGCGTTTTATTACTTTGCTCTCAAGAAAGCTTGGAGCATTTATATTGAACACCAGCAGAAAGCTTAGGAATGATCACTGTGTTAAAACACTCTCTGCTGAATGCAAAACGTCAGTCTGGCATACAACATCCAGATATTTGGTGTATAATGAGAGGCTGAGAGTTTCTTGGTTTCGCGTGTGCTTTTTCTGCAGAGACCGTGCTGTCCCTCTGGAACAGAGTTCTCATATGACTGTCATAAAAAACAACAGCACCAATCTGCTGTCAAATTTTGGTAGAGTGCGCTTCAAAGAAAATAGTTGTCATTAAAGTCATTTTACCATTTAGAAGCTGACAGCCTTTTGTGCCCTCTCTCAACTGGAATTGGAAATATATGGATTTGGTGCCCTTTCTTGTGGGGTTTGGTGTTATTTGGAGCTAGTTATTCTGGTTTGTCCAAAATGGTTCAGTTGTTGTCTTAAGACAACTGTATGTGAGTCAGTATAGTTTAAAGTGGAGTTATAGAGACACTGTATTGCATTCATACATGAGTAATAAATAAGTTATTACTAATAAGTTATTAATAATATCCTAAAAGAGTGCAATGTGTCAATGGATTTACATTTAAAATGTTTATTAATGAGCTTGAGACTTACATGAACACACATCTTTTGGACTTTATCTTTGCATATTGCATATATTCTTTATTCTCAACCAACTTTAAATACTGTGAGCTCTTACACATTCTTTGCAAATACTCTGCACATTCTTACATTAATCTGTCATTTATTTATTTATTTACATAACAGTCGTATCGTCTATATCTACACTTTACTTTATAATATTTCTTGATGCAGAGCCCCTCTGCTTTTCTCAATAAACCAAAACATCATCTTTCCAAACACCTGGGGAGCCTTAACATATTTCAGCTTAATGTGAAAACAACAGACCATCATCAGCCATTTCAAGTTACACATCATCGGTTTTATTGAGACTTGTCATGCTGGCTGTGCTCTTAAGTGGACTCTCTAAATGAGTAAAGGCTTGTCTCAGCTTGTGCCAGCACTTTGCCAACATCACTGCACTTATAATTATTATAATTTATGTTGAACAAAAGGGAACTAAGTTTTTTCTGATCAAGTCTACTCTTTTCTACTCAGAATCAGCTTTACTGGCCAGGTATGTATTTGGTATGTGTATGTGGTACACATACAAGGAATTTGACTCCGGTTTTTCAACACACTCTCAGTATGTACACAGAGTACAAAGAACAGACAGCAGCACAAAAGGTAGAAACATATAAATAAAATAGAGATAAAGTAACAGCAGCTCAAACTGTACTCTTTAAACATTTAGGGACTTCTTGGTGTACTTAATGCAGAACAGGGAAGATTAAGGATTAAATAACTGTATTGCAAATTGATATGAATTAATTGCATGCCCCTGTGTGTCTTTATGTGTAATTAAACTCACTGTTTGCTGCAAAGGACTTCATCATGTTATAAAACACAAGTTTGTGGTAATATAATTCAGGAATAATTAAATCCTAAAAACAGAAGCACTCATAATCTAAATTGTAATAGATTTTTTGATAAAAACACAGAACATGTACATCAAATAAAATTATTAACATTTTAATAAATCTCATGTCGTGACAACTTACACGCTTTGATCTTTTCACAACAGTGTAACTGAGTATGTTAATTTGTTTCACTGCTTCAACCTTCAGGGATTACTAAACTAATAAGGCGGTAGATATTTCTCAGGAGCACCCTAAAATTGAATGAAATTACCCTCCCTCCCCATCTGACACACACTGTATAAAACAAGGGCAATGTTGGGAGTCTGACAGAGGTGCCTTGAACAGCAAGAAAACGGACTACAGAGGTATCTTCCAAGTGTTGCATTAAAATGTAAGCAAGATTTTTATTTCTTTTTTTATTGAATGTCACACTTTTTGATTGAAAGTCAGTAAGTAATGTTGGATTGTAATATGGAGTTTCTATTTCTGATTTTAGCATTGTGACATTGTTGGATTATCTTTTTTTTTTTAATCATGCACTTTTCATTTTCCTTGTGATCCAGGATCCGCTCCAGCGCTGTGATGCCGCTCAGGATTCTGGCGCTCTGCCTGCTGGCTTGTATTCACTCTGGCATAAACGCATATCCAGCCAAGCCTGCAAGTCCCCGGGAAGGTGCACCACCTGAGGAGCTCGCCAAATATTATTCTGCACTAAGACACTACATCAATCTCATTACAAGACAGAGGTTGGTTCTTTAGCTTCTATAAAATACATACATAAAATACAAGTTCATACAATTTTGAAAGTGTGCAGAAAGAAGTACTGATATGATGCTTGGCTTTTTTTTATGCAGATATGGGAAAAGAGACACCCCGGATACTGTATTTTCAGATGTGCTGGTGAGGGAGAGCACAGAGAATATTCCGGGATCAAACTATGTTAGGTAAATGATTTCAAAATGTTACTTTCCCCCCCCCCCTTTTTTCTTTTCTTTTTTTTTTTTAGTTTGTCAACTATGGCAATTTTTGCAATAATTATGTTTGGTACTGAATGACAAAACATGCACAATGACACACTAGAAAAATACACATATGCAAACACTGTAATTCAATACAGCCAATCAATAAATATATTCCTGTGAACTGTATGTTCAGTTTATGTTGCATCAAAGAAGTGTTGATTTTAAAGGTACTTATAGGTACTTATTACACTTATTACACTGCACTTATTACTGTCTCACAATTGGATTGATTCCTAAAATGAGATGTTTCTAAGATAAGATAAACTTTTCTCTTGTGTGTGAACAGTGGCGGGAAAACATCTTACACAGGTTTTAATGGTTGCCATAAACACACTTCGTACTTGATTTGTGATTTTCGATTTGTCGCAGGTATGATGGGCTGCCACTGTGGTGATGCTGCTGGAGCCGTCACATCCAGGCTGACTCCCACAAAGCTGCTGCCATGTCTGTTACTGACATGAAATGAACTTGTGCTGCATGGAATAAACATTGTGTAAAGCAAACACTGTGGTCTGTAATGTTACCAGTGGCACTAAAACACATTTCTAATGGGTTTGCCCATCACCTTATGCACTTGATTTGACAAGCAGTAAGTACTACTGCATAACCTGGTAGATATGCTGAACCATGTCTTGTGTGTCGTTCACTGGTGGAGTAACAGTGCTCTCTACTGGCGTACCAGCGTCTAAACATTTTGAGGCTTTTTTCAAGTGGGGCGAATAAATAGCTTATAATTCACATTTACGCCTAATGTTTCATTTGGGTGGCAAGTAAAATAGAAATTAGCTCTAAACTGAGCATACCGCAGGGTTGCATTTATTTCACTCGTTATATCAAGCCTGCTGAGATGTACCTGCACCCTGCCTGAAAACAGATTAACAGTTTAATCCCATCAAGTGACCTAGATACATCAAAAGGGAATCACGTAACATTGACAATTTGCTTCACTCTGTTGTGACACCTGGTCGAAGCCACTGGCTCTCTTTAACCATGCAGGCTGGCAAACCTGGTCTTCTGCATAGACACATCAGCAGCTGATGGGTGGTGCAGATTAGATTATTTTGTAGCCAGATGTGTGTTTAGTACATCACAATGGGCTATTAATAGAAGCAAGATCTTACAGGATATCTTCCTCATGGGGTAAGTGAATCACCAAAGTTGAATTCTTAAATATGTTGCTTGCTATGAAATAATAATTACTGATATGGTGCATAGTGTTTTACCAGGGCCAGAAGATAAATCTGCTGCTGCCCCACTGACAATAAACAGATTCAGTAAAACTCTTTTTTTCCCTATTTTTTTGGCACATTTTTCAACTTCAGAACAACACATCTACAGATTTACAGTCCTTGCAGACGGACAAACTAAGCAGGGTCAAAGGTTTAACTGTGTGTTTGAACTTATGGTGAGCAAATAGCTGTGTTGACCTGTCAACACACAATATTACAGTGAGTACAGTGCACAATCAAAAGCAAAAAGGGTATTTCACATGAATGTTTTAGGGGTCAGTGCATCTGATGGGGGGCAAGTCTTTGATAAAACCAGGCATGCAGTTTACCTCCACACACCATTCATGCATTAGCAGTATTTATTTGGGGGTAAATCTAATAGTAAATCACATGGGTGGGTCTGTGCAGCATGTCAGTGGCATGACAGATACAACCTGAGAGCCATTGGGTGTCATTAGCACAGCAGTATCTCTCTCTCTGTCTGTCTGTTTGGACGGGGCAGTGAAGTGAAGTGAGGGGGCGCAGGCAAACCTCTGCAACTGGAAATGCACTGAAACGAGTCACAAGCGATCCGCGAGTTGGAAAATGAAGACGAGGGCCAAAGCCTGACCGGATCTGCGCGCCGATTGAACTGGGTAAAGTATCATTCATTCATTTTACAGCACACTTCTCCATCCTCATCCCTCAGATCAGACCCTCTCGGCTGCTCCACTTCATTAGCCACCATTAGCCAGTCATTAGGAGCCACATGATTTTACTATTAGCTCCGAGCTAATTATAACTACACCTCACCGATAGCCCTTCAAAAGAGACACTCACCACATGAATTTGGCCGGGCTGAGTGTTTTTTGTCACGTCCGAAAGATGCGTTTTCTGCGTTTGCGAGAGCCGGTGTTTGCTAGCATCCATTAGCATTGCTAACGCTGCGAGCCGCGGCTAACACCGAGTCGGCACGGGGACGGACGCCGGCGGGATTAACCCCAGCGAGGGCATGACAACGCGGGGCTGCCGCTCATCTCGCTTCAGACAACACCCCCTCTGGCCGTGTGTGGTCGCTGGGGTCGGTGTTTAACTAATTAGCTTACAGCTAATAACTCGGAGGGATGGTTTTTTTAGCCGCCTCGCGCTGAGAGGTGCGCACACGTGCCCGGTGACAGCGAGGCACCAGCCAAACACGCTTCTCTCAAAGTCTGTTTTTTAGCTTTAAAAAATGACTTTACAGCTACTGTGGGAAGTTATCTGTCTCCTGCCCCACATGTGTTTGATAAGGGGCGGCTGCTCACCCACAATGGCCTTTTATTTATGAGAGTTGTGAATGAGCTGCAACGAGCAATACACGAGGCGTCTCGACTCCCTCGGTTCTCACACACGCTCATGCATCTCGAAACTTCTTGTTATAAAGGCATTACAGGCCTCCTTTCCTTTCACACACACACGACATGGAGTATGCCCTGCAGGGAGGTGTCAAAACGGGACAGAGATCTTGTCTAAACTACAATCCGGATTTTATTGGCACCCGGTCCAAGATTGTGGCTCTATAACTATACATGCCTGAAGATGGGATGTAAAGAAACCTCAGCAGCTAATCGGTGGTGCAAATGAGATTTTCTTTTTGTAGCCAGATGTGGGTTTACTGTATCACTGGGGCTATTAATAGAGGAGGATCTTACAGGATATCTTCCTCATGGGGTAAGTGGATCCTCAAGAGGTTAATTCTTAGATATGTAGTTTGCTATGCAATAATAAACATTGATATGGTGTGGGGTGTTTTACCAGGGTGAGAAGAGAAATATGCCATTATTGAGGCTATTCTATTGACAATGCATAGATCCAGTAAAACTCTAATTTTCCATCCATTTCAGCACATTTTTCACCTTCAGAATTGCAGATATAAAGTCCTTGTAGCTGGACAAACAGATGACCGATACCAGATTTTTAAGGCCAATACTGATATAGATTTTTTTTCTTCATTTTTTTTTTAACTCAATGCATAAAGAGATATGACACAGCTCCTTCAGGTTTTAGTGTCGGTGGTCTTTGACACTGTTTGTAAATGACCTCAAACATAGTGCTGCGTTTCTGTGCTGCACTTTCTTGCAAGTCATCGACCTATATATACACTGCTGCAGAAATGTACAGTATCTGCACTGGGATTTTAACACCATCAACAGCCATGCATGGTCAAAGTTAGTTTGGCATCTATTAAAGGTTTATAAAGGCCAGACTAACTTTGTCCTATTCAAGTGTTAATGAAGACAATTGTAGCCTTCTCTAAAATGTTTATGGTTGTAAAGAGGTCTGATTTTTAACTTTTTTAGTGTCAGGCACAGTGGTTGAATTAAATTTCAGCCTAACTCCTGTGTTATATTTAATTTTTTACTCAACATTATCCTTTGCAGTAAGTCAGTTAAATAGGCCACACAAAGACGTCCCAGGCTTCTTGAAATTAAAACTTTGGTCTATTTAAACCCACAGAAACTCCACAGTCTCAGTCTTTCTGAACCGAGTTTTATCTGATTTGGTGGTAATCTTTTTCTTTCTTTTTTGTTCTTTTACAGTCGTTTGTCATGTGATCAGCTTGGCCACTCATAATGGCTGCTTTACATTACTTCTGAATGAACAGGAGAAGCCTGGGCAATGAAGGCAGGTTGGGGTAGAGAGGAGCTTACTTACTCACATGAGCTGCTTTTTTCCCCCACTACCTAGGAGGGTTTTTAGGCTGTCCAGGACAATTTCACTAAATAATAAGAATAATATGATTTTTTCCCCTTCTGTTCTCTCTTTAGTCCAAAGGTGCCAGATGAGTGTTTTGTAGAAAACGTGGGGCTCCGTGTTGGAGTGCTGCACTGATGATTTGAACAGAGTTTGTAGGTGAGTTTATTCCCTTTTTTGTTCCTTTATGCCTGTGGATTATTACCTGCCTTTTAGTAAGGCTACACAATATCTATGTTGACATTGTGTGGATGGCATGCAATGTTGATTTTTATTATGTTTATACAGTTAAATGGAGCTGGCGATATTAAAAAATCCAATATTTCTGTTTGTCCACCAATCACTAAGGGGGCCTCCTGTGTGTGGCTGGCACAACCTTTAGCCAGGAGGATGGGAGACTCATCCTTTGTCACTCAATGGCCCTCTTAGTCATTCCCTCCAAGAGCCCTCTGTGCTAACATGCGCATAAAACACCCAGACGAATGAATGTTTTCTGTACTATTTTGTGTCCCGTGCTTCCATACTGTATCTAGATTTGTTCAAAAGCAACACGTCAGTAAATGTCAGCTTGATTTACTTCATGCCATTGCTTGTACAGTACAGCGATCTTAGCGTAAAGTATACTGACTTGGGCAGGTCTCCTACCTTCTCCAGCCCTCCAGTTGCTCTGGTTTCTGTAAGCGGGCAGTTGGGCGGCTTTTGTTAAGAGAGTTTCACTATCCCAAGCTGAAGAATATTAAACATGACTGTGGCCAATGCAAAGTCTGGCACAGGTAAGCTGTCAGAGACAAAGTTCTAACTAATCTTTTTGCACAAGAACTGTTGCAATGTTGTGTGCAAAACTTGATATTTCATTACCATTTGAATGGTCCTGTGCCCACTGCTCAGAGATAGTTGTGTGGGTGAGTTTGCTGCTGCCTCTGAACTCTCACATTTATCCCTCTGTGAGTTACAATGGCTACACAGAGCATCAACAAAAAACAAATTGAACACATGATGCACTTGCGAAGCAGCCAAATGTTGCAGCTTGGCTGCATTTATTTCTATGAATTGTCTTGTCACATCTCTGTTTGCTCTCTGCTTCAGTTTTTCCTTGGAAAAAAACAAAACAGAGGGCTTGACAAATCCTATTTTAATGTAAGGATAATTACTCGGAAGTACAGAAAGATATTATATTATTAATGTTAATGTGTCAAGTAGGCTAGCTGTGTGCGTCAGGGTTTTTGGCTCCAGTTTTTTGCAGTTTTCCCTCAGGCTTTACAAGGCAGATCTGTTTGTAAAACAATTCCTTTGTGACTCTGTGTGCTTGTTGCTAGTGCAATGGAAATAAGGGATGTTTTCTGTGAATTGGCCCATTGATTGACTGTTCACTTATTGTTCGTGCCTTGTAAGCTCCTATTATAGTCACATTGCGTTGTTATTTTTTTCCATCAGCGCTTTCATTGGCTCAGAATTTTAATTATTTTTATTACGAGCACTTTGTCACTAACATTTCTGCCTGCATTCACAAAGCAGCAAGTCACAAGCTCAAAAGAAGTAAAGAGAGAGGGTTGTTGGCATTCTGTTAACCCAATCCTTGACGCGTATCCCCCCCTTCCCCTTCCTTAGCCATGCAGCAGGTACTGGACAACCTGAAAGACCTGCCACCAGGCACAGGAGCCAAAGATATTGACCTCATCTTCCTCAAAGGCATCATGGAGAGCCCCATCGTCCGCTCCCTTGCTAAGGTAAGACACTCGAGCTACACTACAGCTATGTAGTTCTCTCACACACACACACACTTTTAATCTCATTAGTTGGTCACCAGGCTGTAGCTGTAATTAAGAGGAGGAGCAAATGTCACTGTGAGCTCGAGGAAATGAAGGTGTTATAAGTGTCACATGTCGCAACACGATCAAGATGATGACAACTTCTTCCAGACAGTGTACTTTATAAGGCTCAGCAGCATTTTACCATCAGGAGGGCAGTGGGCTTATTTTTTGTGGGCTGTAGGGAGAAATAGTCCAGTCCGATCTCTTTCGTACGCATCCTTTGAAGCGTGTACCCACAAACAAACGCCATCTTGTAATGTGCTCCCTCGTAATGTCAGCTATTCCTGCAGTGTGCCCACTGTTCCGGTGTCAGGGTTTAAATTACTTGCAGGAAATGTCTCCTGGCCAGTGCGAGGTATAACTGTGCTTGTCATTAGAAGAGAGAAACATGCATCACTTTTTCTATGTGCAGGGTGGCACAGCACCTCCTGTAGTTTTTACTTATTACTTAAAAGGAATAAAAAACTTGGGTGTTTGTCCAAGCTTGCATAGACAGGAAACGTTCCATTTTAACAACTTGCTGAAAGAGGTTGATGGCGGGATGTGCAAATGGCTTACATACCAGAAAAAATGCAGATTGAGGTCATTAGGTTCTGCCATATCTATTAATAGGGTGATTTCTCTAGAAAACCTGTCACAAGGCAAGCTCTTGTCCTCATTTT
Source organism: Scortum barcoo (assembly GCA_023238725.1). Lineage (NCBI taxonomy): Eukaryota > Metazoa > Chordata > Actinopteri > Centrarchiformes > Terapontidae > Scortum > Scortum barcoo. The sequence continues at coordinate 10,944,888 of CM041546.1, read as the reverse complement.
TAACAAACGGAGCAGTGCTCCCCATAGATATGACTTTTTTTTCCTGGTAGGTCGACCTGTATGTACTGCAGTTTCTGGTGCATACCACGTTGAGTACCCAGAAATGTTCTATATCTCTGTGTACATCAATATTGGTATATAAAGTCATCACAAGAGAACAACTTATACTGTCCATCCTGTTCTGTCCACCTCCTTTTCGTCAGTCTGTCAAAACACAGCTGAAGGCCATTGTTTGCACAGTGAAGCGGGTGATGGAATTTACTGTGAAACGCTTTTGATATTATCTTGAGTTGTCAAACAATTTCTGGATTCACCAAAATAAATAAATTCCAAACAGTGGGGCAGCAGCTCCCTTGGGACAAGGAAACAAGACTTGCATGAAGGAAATAGGTGGGGTGGACAAAAATGTGTATGAATGCCCACTGTGGTTTCATGAAGCTGACAGTAAAAGTATGGTGTTGTCTAGAAATCACTTCAGAAACGACTACATATATGTATGTATTGGCCACTTAAAACATAGGAAATGTGCTCAAAAATACAAACTAAAAATGAAGAATTGTAACTTGTAACTTTAACCAAAAATGTCCCATCCCTAATATGATTAAAGAGAGATGATCTGGCTTTACAAGCTCTAAGTAAACAGCCCCATTAAGTGGTCATTTGTTTGATGTGTGTGTTTAGGCCCATGAGCGTCTAGGGGAAGTTAAGTTACAAGCCGTGCGGGATGATAATGTTCAGCTGGTCACAGAGATCCTGGATTCCCTCAACAACCTGCCAGCGCAAGATGCTGCCGTTGCTGAGCTCACCAAAATCCTGCAGGAGCCTCACTTTAAGGTATCTTCGACCTCGTTCCTCTTGAACACAATTGTTGCTGCGCGTGAACAGACCAGAGATTTGTCAAGTTAATGATTTAGCTTGTGTTCTGTTCATGTGGGAATGGATTAGAGAGCTTTTTCTCTGAAGTCCCGGAAGTTCAGGAGGTCAGGCGGCTCTGCTTCCTTGTTGTCCTTTATATTCTCAACTACTTACATGAACTACATGGTAGTGTTGATTGTGATCTTTGCAGAAAAAAAGTTCATGTAAATGTAAAAAATATCTCATAGTACAAAGATTGTGAATCAGATTTTGTCTTATTTCTGTCTGTATTTCTCTCTCTCTTGTTCCTCTGTTTTTTTCCTGCCTCAGTCTTTGATAGAGGCTCATGACAAAGTGGCTGCAAAGTGCTATGAAATTCCCCAAGCTGTGGTGAACAGCGATGCCAATTTGACAAGTTCACTCATGCCAGCTGACGCTGTCAGGATGATTGGCATTCAGAAGAAAACCGGCGAACCACTGGTGAGCTAGCCAGGCATTTATATCAACCACAGCTCTGCAGAGGAAACATGTGAAGCCCCTGTTAGGCTGTTAAGTGTTTTACACGCATCCTCTTTTATTGAGTCACTTTTACAAAGTAATTCGGCATGAGCTGCTTCTTCGAAATAGACCTCCTGTATGATTTATGAAGTGCAGATATACGATACTAAATGACTCTTACTCTCTTTCAGGGGGTGACGTTCCGCGTGGAGAGCGGAGAGGTGGTGATAGCACGGATCTTGCATGGCAGCTCGATTGACAGACAGGGCATGCTGCACACAGGGGACATAATCCGCGAGGTGAACGGTCGTGAGGTTGGTAGCAACCCCCATGAACTCCAGGAGCTATTGAGGAACTGCAGCGGGAGCATCACACTCAAGGTCCTGCCCAGCTACAGAGACACACCGGCACCTCCGCAGGTGAGGAAAAAGGCGGTCGGAGTTTAAGTTTCACCTGTGGGATGGTCCTGTTACCCTTTAAAATCATTAACATTGGATACTAACCCTTTTAACCACGATTGAAATCTCAAAAATGAGAGGTGCTGGAACACAGGATGTGTTGCTGTGCGAGTCCCGCTGTGCCATGTGTACAAGGCTGTTGTCAGCCTGTCAGGCTGTTAAGGAGTCGTACTGTACCTGTCAGGGATTGGTTGAGAGCTGCCTGACCTGCGTGATCTTGGAATGCCAGGCTGCTGAAAATTGAGCCCAGGGAGGGTCTATTAATAACACTTCACACAGTATCTGGGACATTCACCACTCTATTCACTGGAGCACCCCCCTCCTCCTCCTCCTTACAGTAACGGGCATGCACAGCAGCTGACACTGAGGAGCAGTATGCAGGGTTATGTCAGACACTGACCTTTGTGCCGGGGAGGATCGAATGATCCCAATCTACTGTTTGGTTATGTGCTTGTAAGGTTTCAGTTATGGTAAGAGTTTTAACTTTTAAATTAGGCTTAGGTAGTAAAAACTCACTGACATGATGAATCTGTCAACAACGTTATTTTGATCACGTCATTACATTGGGTTTAAAACTTTCCCGACTGCTCACACTTCTTGCATGGGTTAGGGTTGCAACATTACTGCAACATTACTGTCAGTGCTTATCCACCCTATTCATCTTAATGTCTGGGCATTTACAGAAAGACCTACAAAGAGTTAAATTATTAAACAATTAAATCTGTGCAAAATACTGATACTTACACAGAAAGAGTTGTTCTGTGTAAACACTGATAACCTCAGAAATTGTGAAAGGGACCATGAGCTTATATATAACTGAACTATGACCTTAGTTTAAAGGGGAAAAATTAGCTGGACATGCGCTCATACAATTTTGTCACAGTATTTTGATATTTTAAGAGCTGTTGCACACATTATTAGTTTGTCCTACCGCCATGGCACAGGTGATAAAGTATTTACGAACCAAGACAAGCAAAGTTTTATTAACATTGTCCAACTAAATATCTATTTTCACGTGGTTTCAAGATTTTGTTCAGTCCTTTATCTGTAAATTTAAGTTGTGATATCTTTTTCACACCTGAAATTGTAGGTTTATCTGAAGCCACACTTCAACTACAATCCGGCCACAGACAACTTGATCCCCTGTAAAGAGGCAGGCCTGGCTTTTTCCAAGGGGGAGATCCTTCATGTAGTCAACAAGGAGGACCCCAACTGGTGGCAGGTGAGTAGGCACATCTTTCTCAACAGTGGTGAAGGGCAGTGCAGCTTCAACCAGAGCTGCGTTGCTAATTAGGTGGAAAAATTGACAGTTGAAAGCTGCGTGACTCTATTAAAGGAAGACGACGTTTGGGACTGATTTAAGCATGTTTTTTTTGTTTTGTTTTTTATTCTATGTAAAATGTTTAAAAATGTCAGCATCGCTCATCTAGTCTGATTTCCACGTAGGCACGCAAAGTTGTTGGTGGAGCCACTGGTCTGATCCCCAGTCAGTTCTTGGAGGAGAAGAGGAAAGCTTTTGTGAGAAGAGACTGGGATACTGCTGGTACAGGTCAGTTCCCCTTGGCTTTAGCACCACCATGTGGCGGTCTTCCTGACATGTCTTATATCTTTACTCCCTGAAGAGTTTTTTGGGGGGTCCCTTGAGGCAGATGTGTGATATCAGGCTGTACAAATAAAACTGTGTTAACTTGACTGGGTCTGACATTTTTATTTGTCTCAGGGATGCTTTGTGGAACTCGAAATGGGAAGAAAAAGAAGAAAAAAATGATGTACCTCACTGCCAAGAATGCAGGTGTGTCACCACTGTTTCTAATTTCTCTATGTACAAGAGACTTTGTAAAACACGTTACAATGAACGTGCCTTGATGACAATACCGTACTCATTCAGCCTGTGCATTGCTTTGAACAGAATTTGACCGTTATGAGCTGCAGATCTACGAGGAGGTGGCCAAGATGCCGCCATTTCAGAGAAAAACACTGGTTCTGATTGGTGCCCAGGGAGTTGGGAGGCGGAGCCTGAAGAACAGACTTATCGTCATGAACCCTTTGCGATATGGAACCACTGTACCCTGTGAGTGTGTGAGACTACACAGCTGCAGTAACGTCTGCAAGAGCTGGCTACATGTAACCCCTTCCCTTACCTTTTTACCCACAGTCACGTCACGCCGTCCAAGGGAAGAGGAGAGAGACGGCCAGAACTACTGCTTTGTGACGCGGGAAGAGATGGAGAAGGACATCAAGGAGAGCCGATACCTGGAGCACGGCGAGTACGATGGCAACCTTTATGGCACCAAGATCGACTCGATTCATGAAGTGGTGAATGCAGGTTGTACTTGCATCCTGGACGTCAACCCTCAGGTTAGTCAAAGGTACAGACTCTGTGTATAGATGTGTTTTTTTCCCTAAAGCTAGTTCCCTGCTTGTGACATTATAATTTCTTTTCCAGGCCCTGAAAGTGTTGAAAACTGCTGAGTTTATGCCATTTGTGGTGTTTATTGCTGCTCCTGAACTGGACACACTAAGAGCTATGCACAAAGCTGTGATAGATGCTGGACTTACTACCAAACTACTCACGGTACGATTAGAAAGAATTTTAGGTTCCTAAATACTTATAACCTTAGTGGTCCATCATTATTTATTTAGTTAGTGGTCATTACTCATGAATTTTTTAATTTCTTTGTGTAACAGGAGAACGATTTGAAGAAGACTGTGGATGAGAGTGCCAGGATCCGCCGGGCATACAGCCACTACTTTGACCTGACTATTGTCAATGACAATCTGGACAAGGCCTTTGACAAGCTGCAAGAGGTGGTAGAGCGATTATTCATAGAGCCGCAGTGGGTTCCAGTCAGCTGGGTCTACTGATGTTTCTCGCCCCCCCCGATGGACAGACATGGCTGTCCACGCTTCTAGGCCTGGGATGAAAGGGGACACCTGGAGAGATGGAAGATTCGACACTGTACTTCGCACACGGACAAAATGTTGGACATCAGCCCTGTGTGAATTTGGGTCTTGCACAAAGCCGCATCACAAAGCTAAGTCACCTTGATCTGATTCCTTTCTAGCACACTATGCAACTAACAACACACAGGAAGTGTACTTATTTATTGGCAAAATATTTTTAAAGAATACTTTCTATTCATGTGCATTGGAGGTAAATACTGTCCCCAGGGTCAGTATGTTTTAAAAGCAAATGCAATTTTTTTTTGTCATGTTTTAATTTTACATCTGTATGTATGAAAGTTAAAGTATATTTATTCTGCAAAAAAACAAGGAGGGCTTGCTTATTGAAAAAGAACTATACCTCAGTGTTACAGTTTACAGTGCATACGGCTACAGTAGTTCATCTCATTCTGTCACGACTGTACAAACCTTCAAACTCACTTTCAACCCACAAAGTCATTCATGTAGAATAGAGTCATATTTTTTAGAACCTTCTTCCTCCTCGGGGCTACATTTACGCCCCGGAAATGCCATGGCAGTCGCTGTTTGATGTTGTACAGAAGGAAAAGTAATACTGTAGTGTTTACCCATTATTTCTCTTTCACTCAAGCACAACAGATTACATTAATTATGTTGATTGTTTGTCAGGCATCTGGATCATGTTAAGTGTTTCTGACTGTTAGACCTGTCCATATGGTGCTGTGATTGTGTTTTGTTTGGAAGACAGGACTGCAAGACAGACTTTCCACAGGACTCTTGAACAGGGTACTGCATCTCAGTGAACCATCCCTTTTGATGTGATATTACTAAAACTTAACTGTTTTAAATAAAGTTCATATTGACTTATAAAAAGGTATATTTTACAAGATTTCAGAAAATATGTATTTTCAGGTGTCAAATAAATAACTGGTGTTTTCTAATGATCCGCCTCGGTTTTTGCTTTGTTCTTTACCTGAAGAATGTGTTGTGTGGAGTGTGTTCACAAACTGGTAGAGAAAATTTTTTTAAAACAGTTCAAGGTGATTTTTTACATGTTTTTTTGCAATATAAACATACAACAATGACAAATAAAACAATTCTTCCCAATATTAACTTTTTTCCTTGACAGACAGTATAAAACAAGCCCGACAGGCACGGTGAAACTCCTAAAGACTCAAGTGTTCCAGAATGAGGTTTGTAGTTGAAACATTAAAAAACTTCAGAGGGAAATGTCATGGATTTGTAAGGAAGTGACAAAACAACATTTCCAAAATGCATGGATATTTGATGAAGAAGCAAAATAAAGAAGCTCCAGAGTGGAAAAAAAGGGACAACCCATAGCTTGAGAGTTGGGGCAAGCCTCGCCCACATAAAATAACACATTCGTTCTTACTTTTAAGATGTCAGATTAAATTCCTGTGATATCCAAATCTGAGAAAATTAAAGTTGTACTGTAGCTAAAATGTAATTACATGAGAACTCAATAAAAAAGTGTCCCTTCTTTTAGTTACTACACATTCATCTCTAGTGTGTTAACAGCAGAGTAGAAGCCTATCAATGAACCCATTTTTTTCATTTTCCTTTCAGAGACTAAATTCTATAATATTGAATATTTGAATTTGTGTACATAATGATGCTGGTGTCAGCAGCAGGTACCAGTTAAAAAATGTGGTCAAAGTTTTGCATCACAGATCATCGATTTGTCTGCTTATTGACTGTTTCAGAAAATAAATGAAATAATGTTTTAAGAGGCATTCTGCGGCACCAAAAGAAATAAGAAACCCATAAATAACACTCTACCTCATTCCAGTGTAGTACTCAAAGTTTCTGATATAAAGCCGTCTTCAGCACAGTCATGTTGGGCCAGTGAGGCAAGACCTCGAACAGCGATGCACAGGACCAGAGGGCGGTGTCCTGGCTGCCGCTTTATCTCAGTCTTCACCGTGTCCCCGTCTCTCCTCAGGGACACATTAGAGGAGGCGAACAGATACTCAGTCTTTTCATAGACGTCTTCTGTCAGAGCAGCTAGGCCCGCGCCAGCCAGGGGTAACTCTCCCTGCCCCGATATGCACTGCACCTGGAGCCGGTGTGACAGGAAGGTAAAAGGCAGCTACATCAATATGTATGCTTTGAAATAAAAAAAAAAAAACACCACACATCACAAGTTGTTCTATTCTTCTTTGTAAAAACTGGCTTTACTGACCAGTAGCTCCAGAGCTTGTAACACTGTGATGCTGCAGCACGTTCCCAAGACGGCAAGACAATCATCCGTCATCTCTGAAAGACCAAGACCCAGAATCAGGATGAAATCACAACTTACAGAAATGAGGTTTCCAGGACATTCTGCTTCGCATACTTTTTATTCTGACCTTTAGTTGAGGGGTTTTTTTCCCACAGATTGAGGACTTTGAGAAACATTTGTAAGTAATGGGCTGAGTAGTAGTAGGCTCGACTTTCTCACCATCCATGGCGCTGGTGATGAGGTGAAGGGCTGTGAGGAGTGACGTGGACTGTGCCGTCTGAGCAGACTGCTCCAAAAGGTCCAGAATTGCTTGGATGTCCTGCTTTTGAGACTCTGTCATTGTAGTGTCACTCAGGGCAGGTCTCTGATCCAGGCACATCTGGTCCAGCTGAGGCAGAGAGAGACACCCAGATTTAAAAGCCGACATAAAAATAGTGCTCGTTGCCAACTCTCTGTATCGACACGACCTCTCTCTCCCTCTTACCACATTCTGAAGAGAGCTGAGGGCCTCTGGGTCCCCCATAACTTTTGTGATTCCCTGGAGCATGGATTTCCTCGTGGTGACGGGAAGAGCTGACAGCAGCTGGAAATGATCGCTCAGTTGCTCCAGCTCTGCCAAAGGACAAATAAAATAAATAAATAAAAAACGCTTTATCATTCACCTCCAGAGACAAAAATGTGTGCGTGCAGCAGGTCAATAAAGGCTGAACTGGGCACAAATGATAGAAAACACAAAAGTAAACAGCACAAACTAAGCACATGGACTCTTGGTTTACAGAGACATCGTAATACAGGTCAAAGCACATGTTAACACATAGTTATGCTGATAAGATAGCATGGGCGGGGACTGAAAACAACATGCATTTCTGAGCACGTCATCGGCTGCGGCAACCACCGGTAACTTACCTTGTCTAAGGCGGATATTTTCAGACGGGGGAGCTCCTGAGACACCGAACAGTCTTTTCCAAGCAGGCCCGTCTACCTCAAAGCCTCCAGTGGTGTCTGCCATCAGACAAAGCTCTGTGGAAAATATAACATATCGAATACCCAGAGATAAAAAAAAAATAGTAATAATAAAATGAATAGGTGAATTTAGTGAGGGTGAGATTTTTCACCGTATCGTCCATCTTGTTTGATCTCTAGCTCTATGAGGGCATAGGCCAGGGTGGTATGGATGGGAATCTCCATGGTAACGTTACTGTCTTTACTCAAGCTCCCGTTCTCCTTCAGTGAAACCTGCAGCAGACATGTGAGCCAGTCTGTTTTAAAAAAGGAAATACTCACTCTAGAAGAAAGTATTACCGCTGCTGAACCATTGATCAGATTCATTACCAACAATCTCATTCCTAAACATGTGGAAATAAAAAAAAAAACAACAGGTTTGATGTCTCACATGTGGCTACTATGGCATTTCATATAAGAAACCTTTTCTTCTTCTCAGACGTGAACAGTGAATACCCTGTATTGATTTCCCTCTCATTCAAAGGGCAAAGGCTTCTTCCTCAGTTAACACGTTTCACAACAACAGTCGACCATAACTGAGAGGAACCAAATTATGAAAGAGGAACAGAAGTCAGCTATTCCATTAGCAAGAATATGCAGAATAAATGGCACGGACTTAACTTCTTCCTAGCTAGAAATATATTACTCTCCCCACCTGCTTTTATAGGTCACGGTCAAATGCAGAACTGAAACTCAATCTGGGAAAAGCACAATCCTACTAACTGAGGAAGAAATACCAAACCACACCAAAAGGAAGACAGGCACAACAAAAATGAATGAAACAAAAATTTTTCACCGGCACCGTACGTTTGGGGTCTTGCGCCCGAAGAGGCTCAGTGCTCCTCCCCACTGCCCCCCCTGCTGCACCTCCTCTATGACCGAGCAGGGCTGAGTGGTCACGATACGCTCCTTCACAATCCCAAACGCCTGCCTGTGCTTCTCCTTTGTCTGCTGGACCAGACTGTGGGACATGTCCAGGAGCCTGAGACATTGAATTAAAGAGGAAAAAAATGTCAGAGTTGTGTTTAACATCCTTGGAAATGTGAAATCTATACAGATAGATATTCTGAGAAGTATTGTCCTGAACTATTCATTCTAAACCAAAGTGTCTGTGGAGGTTCTCAGTCATCCAGGTCATGGTAATTCAAAAGTCAACTTTTTTCAAATTATAAACCAGAACAGAAAGTCTTCTTGTGAGTGTTAATATTCATCCGGGCCTCGTGCTTTGAGAGCAGGTTGGACAAAGATCACTGCTGCTTCAACAGACCGATTTTTTTAAGACTGTTTCTCTTTTGATTTGAACTCCCCCTGGGCTGGGGGGGCAGGACTAACCTGTCTTTAGAGTCTTGCAGGAGTTTCTGCACATCCACTTCCTCTTTCTTCAAAGTGCCAAAGGACGACTGGAGTTTGGAGGAGTCTTTACCCTCCAGGGTCACGTTGGAGTGGACAAAACTGGCGTCCACGGTTCCCTGAATGTTGTCGCCAAACGTCCCGTTGTATTTGATGAAATCTGTCTCTGTGACAACTGCAGAGGGTGAAACATTTAAGTTTTCTGCTAAAAATCAATCCAACTCACCAATATGCTCGTGATATTTAACACACTCGGGTACTGAGGGGTTTGATGGCTACCTGGCTTTATGGGTGTGTCCCCTGCCAGTATGTCATTGAGGTTAAAATCAGTGGGGATATACTTGGGCTTCTGCCAGATCCAGAAACGCTTGTGCTTCACCACCACCGTGAGGACAGCAATAGTGTCATTCAGGCTGGACATGGGGATCAGCAAGCCCCCATGATCCACCTCCTCCACAAAGTTTCTGGTAGCTGTGGCAAACATCTCTCAGCTGGACGAAACCTGTGAGGGCGATTACAAAAAAATATATATAAATCCAGATTTTAAAAAAAGGTTAAAGAGTGTTCATTGTGTGAGTGTTCACAAAAAAGTCTGACTTTGGTGGAGTTGCTGATTCAACAATCCCACCATCACACCTTCGTGTCTTTCTCTTTCTTTACGGAAAACACACATGCACGTGATTCATTCAGCTGCACTGTAACAGCACGTCAAGCAAAACCTGCAGGACAAATCGAGAGTATTTCAAGAAAACGAGCTACGCGCCACAAGCATCAGCAAGCACAGGACTGGATCGAAAAAGGGGAACGAAAGACAAAGACACGCATCGTGAGTGCGGCTCCTGCAGAGTGCTACACGTGTCGCCGCTTACCAGAAGTGAATCTTCGAGCGATCAACCAGCAGGAGAAAGTTTCTTTGTGGCCAGACTTTCAGGGAAGACTGAGCCTCCGCAGATGAGTCTTCGCTGAGCAGGGAGGCTTCCTCTGTTCAGGACAAAAGACGCTCAGACGCCCCGCCCTCTCTCCACCAACAGGGAACTGAGGCTGAAAAACAAGTCACAACCATAACAACAACCATAACAACAACAACAACAACAATAATAATAATAATAATAATAATAATAATGAGAGGTCTAAGCATTGGTAAGAAGTAGCTGAATAAAGACATGTTTTGCAGAAGGAAGTTTTTGGTTTTTTAGTTACTTACACTTCATTTGAGTATTTCCATATTATGTTACTTTATACCTTTATTCCACCAAATTTCAGAGTAAAATGATAAAAAAAAAAACCTGTTGGTGGATGTATTGTTATATAGATCAAACTGCCAGGAGGTATATAAGGTACAAATTAGCTCCACTTTTAGCAGCTGTAACATTAAAGTGAACATCTGTGATTATAATCCAAAATGTGTTTTTACTTTTGGTATTTTAAATATGTTTTGAGGCCAGAAATTCTTTTGAACGCACTGCTGCTTTTACTGAAGTTAAAGATCTTCCTATCTACAGATGAAATGTCTTTTACCTCAGTGAACATTATTGATGACTGTTTTATTTATCGCCCATCCCTGTTTTGTCTGAAAGAAACCTGAGACAGAAAAATGTCACATCTTTGTTAAAACCTGATGTTGAACAGCTGGCTGGCCTCGGTTACAGGTGATCAACAGCAACACTGCCATGCTCACTGATGTCTCTGTACTATGACCCATTGATTGCTGTTTGTTGCCACCTACTGGCTGGCACAGATGATCCAGACTATTCACCAGCTTTATTCCACACACTGGTTTGTGTACACATATTATCTGATTTAGAGTAACCTTAGTCAATTGGTCATTGGAGTAAATTTGACATTTTCCTACCCAATGACTGGTAAAATAATCTGCATCTCGCTCCCTCTGTACACTTGTATTGTGTGATGTAGTAAACACTGCAGGCTTTAGGGGCTTCTAGTGGTATATTACTCTTTTCATGTTGTTCCATCAGTGAAACATAGTTAATCATTACTTAATTCATTATTTAATTTTAACATATTTACCATGTGATACTACTACCCTACATATTATTCTACATTGACTCCACTTGTTTACGCCAAAGTATAGATGAAAATCTGTTCAGATTTTGTTCCATCAATGGGATTTTTCATTATACATATTTTTATACATATCTGTATGAACACTGTTAGAGGGAGCCTGAAAGCTACATAAGAAGTTCACTGCAAATGACTACTTAAAACTCACTTCTTCATGTATTCAGTTATATTTTTTACTTTTTCTGATAACTTTCACTTGTCTCATTGTTCCATAGTTGGTATACTACCCTTGGACTTTGGCTATAGTACAGTACAGTACGTCATAGTATAGTACAGTACAGTACGTCACATTGACATGGTTAAACCACAAAGCTGAGTACCAGCATTTAATGAATTTTCAAAGCGACTTGAGGCATTATACAGTTCATCCAATATCTATGTGACTTGTGAGCCACCCCCACCACCTCAAACAAATAAACAAACAAACAAACAAACAAACAAAAACTGTGCATTGTGGGCTGCACATGGTGTTTCTGTCAAGGTTCCTATCTATCTGAACTATCTGAAGGCAACCCATCCCAACATTTCTACATTGGGAGGATCCCAAAACCTGAAGCCCTGAGCAGAAACTATGATTTATTGAGTGATCTTTCACCTTTGTCCCCTTCTGCCCCTGTAAAGACAGTGGTGAATCTATAATCTCACTTTAGGGAGTTGTTACATCAGATAATTCAAGTGTGTAGTTGTGTAACAAGCAAGTCAAAGGCTCTGTAGAGATGGTGATCGTCCCACAGACACAAATGACTCCACAAAAAGAAAGCATCAGAGTTTTTATTTGAGCTCATGGAGCATAGTTTTGGACACTTTTGGTCCCAAAGCCCAAGGTCCAGGTAGACAATGGTGCAATGGATAGAGTGAAAAATGGCTTTGCTACTGCTGCTCATAGTTGCACAATCATTCACATAGTCACAGCAAAAAAAGCAATAATTATTGTTATGACACAGAAAGAAAAGTCGAGTAAGGATTTCAAGATCATCTGAACTCTTTTTTGGTCATATGAATTCCTTATAAAACATATCTTAAAAAACAAACAAACTAAGATGCAACAAAATTATATTAAACAATATGAGTACAACAAGTAAGGCATCAGGCAGGTGCAGAATAAATATCAGATGTGTACATACATGATGGCATGTCAAGGCTAGTTTATCTCAGAGGTAGAGAATGTCCATGATCAGACATGACCTGTTGTCCAGTATATTTTAAGCTAGTGTAGACTTATTATTATCCTTTACAACAAGTAGTTTTCCTCTTCTCGGGTTAAGTGATGCAGCGTAACATATCAGGTGAAAAAATGGGCAAAATTTGCCTTAATGTATCAACATTCTCAGAGTATGTTTGCATAAACATGTTTACACAACATAGATAAGCACTTCCTAATAAGGCAATAACTTAGATGAACTGCAATAAAGACGAGCAGTACTGGGAGTGCCAGTGCAGTGAGACTGGGATAGGGACATCACCAGAACCAGCCTGGATCACCGTAGAACAGCTGTGCAAGTCGAAATGTGTGTGATCTGCAGGTCAGGGGTCACCACAGCGTGGGGAAATCTATGTGGGTGAAGCCAGGGTCCTTCCTCAGCTCCCAGTACGTGTTGTTACTCACCCAGGTATCGTCCTTGGACTTCCTGTCGGGGCAGAAGAAAAGTGAGATGTTAGTTAATACTGTGAGAGACACCTGAGTGTGTTGTAATAGTGACAAAAATGAGAAAAAAAATACATCTGGATATTTGCGCTACCTGAAGAATTTAGGTTGATGTGTCACATTGTTCTCCTCCAGGACTCTCCGTCTCTCTCTCTGCAGTTGTTCGATCCTCTGTTTCTGCTCTTCTGCAGCCTCCAAGTTCCCCTCCTCCAGCAGTCTGCCCGTGAGACACACACACATTAAAGCTTTAATCATGTTTAATCTTCACTCACGTCTTTTGGTTTTGCTTTGTTATAGTAAGATAACCTCCTCACGGATAAATAAGAACGCAAATTAATCAGAATGTGAAAGTGCTGGAAGCAGTGTCATTTTTCACTTGGATGGCAAAGTGGCGAGTTCTTCTTCTCTCTGTCGTGCCTTGTGACAGCAGTGTACACTTTACAGACTTACGAGCTTTAAAAATGTGAGCTAAAATTAGTCTGATGAATATAAAACATCCTGATTTACTTACTATTCTTAACTTGGGTATTAATGTGCCTTTTATAGTGCTATTTCGATTATAGGTTACGAAGAACATATTTCAAGAAGACATGATTGATATCGATGATGTCAGATCATAAAAAGGCTTGTTGCTCAGATATTCACTGAAACGGAGGTGGTTTTTATATCAGGCGTCTATAATACATCTCTGGATGAAATCTGTTTAAACTATTTTTTTCTGAAGATTTTACCCCGATTAAGAAAATGTCGTTTCCATGACATTTAAGAAATCAGGTTATTGAAAGTCATCTTTTACCAGATTACTTGATGTTTTTTCTCTCCTACCTTTGGTCCACACGTAGTCTGGTGTCTGTGGGTGGTAGCAGCAGTTTCAGGGATGGGTCCAGCTCGTTCAGTTCGATAGCAAACTTGGTGAAACCATAGTATTGCTCATAGTCTACTGGCATCGCATCTACATTGCACATAAATAACATCCACTGCATCAGACATGGCCATCGGGAGATATGTTACATTGTAAAAAGCGTATAGATGTGGAAGAAACCTGTCGTACTTGCTCTCCAGACGCATGTGGCCGAGGGCGGGTCTCCACAGAAAACTGCCTCGTGCCACTTTCCAAAGAGTCTGTGGACGACCCTCCCTTTATTGTCCGTGATCGTTCCCTCCACCTCATTCACACTTGAATTCCAGTATTTGGCCTGTGAAAAGCGTTGGCAGTTGGAGAAGAAGATGAGAATGATTGGAAAATGCAGATCATCGGGATAATGTCGTCTTACAGTCAGCAGATGCTGCTGTTGTGTAAACCATCCTGAGCCCCAGTGTGTGCATGTGTGTCGCTGGGGTGGTGTGTTTAATGAGAGATGTGGATACATAATGACTTCTGACATGTCTTGGCTTGACATCCTGCACAGCTTCAGGAGGTCTTTCAAATGGCCTCATGCTAAAGCAATTAACCTTCTCCTCTCAGTAAAGGCTTCCATACCTCAAACAGTGAAAACATGGAGGGGTTTTTGCTGGCATGCAGGTGAAGAGCACCATCTGTGTAGAAGAATGCCTTTCCCACTACTTGGAGTTTATTTTGATCAAACCCCTTTGGGTTCACAGAGGGTTGTCTACCAACACAAACCCATGGGCAATGGGAGAGAGGAAGGAGAGCGCCACAGTACAAAATACCTGGAATACTGTAGCTTATGTATCACAAGATTTTATAGTATTGGATATATGTAACTGGAAGTGGTGTGAATGCTTTTGCAGCAAAGGTTTCTGGTATCTTCATACTGCAGTTCAGAGTTGAGCAATTCCTATAAAATGTTTGTGGTTGACTTGGGCTCCCATATGTTTTTTCCCACGTTCCCAGACCTGTTCATTGATAATGAAGTAATTATGGAAAAAGTTTAAGAATTCATATTCTCCATCTCACTAACGATAAACAAATTTAAATTTTGTCTTCCAGAAAACTTATTATCAGTGCAAATATTCCCTTCACCCCAACTGTTGCTCTCTGGCCCAGAGTTAATGACTATGGTTATATAATGAATGCAAGGCACTGACTGGTAATGCATTGCAAATCCATCTGGTGTTGTGAAAATGCTATAACACTCAAAGGTCAAATAATAAGTTCGAGGTATCTGCTGCAACTACACTTTGCACAGCCTTTGTATTTGAAAGGTGCTACACATATAGACATGCCTCGTCTTGCAGGAACTTGGAGAGAAGCATAATTCAGTGACATGTTTCCAAAAAAAAAGAATTTATTTGTCAAGAGAAACGGAATTGGAAAACTTGTGTAGCTCAAGTGCATAGCCCCTTAGCGAGGCTCTGTGTGAGTGAACGCTGCATTAAAGAAGGTTGGTGGTAGTGGTAATGGAGGTCATTAAGGCGGGTGCAGCCTTGCATACAGATACTAAATGTAACTTTTTCACTTAAAAGGATTTTCCCATGTTTTCCTCACCTTGACAAAAGTGATCTTGCACTGACAAATGTCACTTGTTGAGTTTCTGATAGAGATCTCCCCATAGTGTTCAATCCAGCGCTGTCCACTGAGAATGTTGTGGATGCAGGACGTCACCTTGTTCCACTCATAGTGGTCTCCTAATCTAGAAAAAAAATTATTTAAAACAACATTAATTTTAACTTCACACATGTAAATATTGCTCCTTAATTGATATGGTCATGATTTGCACAGTGTGCATGCGTGTCTGTCCACATCTCACCCCGGCAGAGTCACATGAGTGGTACCAACAGGGACAATCTCCATTGACTTCCCCCAGAACTTGTTCTTACATCTCACATCTGCAAAATCAATCAGAAAAACACAATTGTTCACAGTAACATTCATCTTGGCCAAACAGCTACTAACCATGGATCAGACTAATTTTTATATTCCACTACCTTGCCAGAAGATGAAGTTTTTTGACTGTGCATGGCAAGCTGAGATGGGTGGGTGATGGCTGACCTGACGATGCAAAGGAAAAAACACAGGAAAAAAACAGCTGATATCAGAAATTTGTATGCCTTCAGTACATTATTATAAGAATACTGCGACTGCTGAACTGGGATTCATGCATACCTGCTCTGCAACAAATCGAAAGCCTTTATCTGGCCGGTCACATTCGTATGTCTCTCCCAGGATAGGGTTGAAAGGCTTTCCTCCAGTCCTGTAATAGCTGGATGCGTAGCCTGATACAACAAATGTAGCTATGTATATCTACACAAAGAGAAACCAGAACAGTGCTTTAGTGAGACCATCAGAATATTGAACTATCTGAGCAGCATCATAAATTTAAAGTACCAAATATAATTGGTTCATGTGTGTCAAATCCCACACTGACTCTCAGCTGTTTTAATTTCCTCTCCATTCTCCTGTAATGAGCAGAGTAACTGACTGAAAACTCCTCACTGAGCCAGGAGAGCACGTTAATTGCTTCCACATTATAATGGGAGGCCATAGACTGGAGCTGACATGACTTTTAATCTCATTTTTACAGCAGTATGTACAGTATATTGCACATTTGACCCCACAGACTGTATCTTTAGATCTCCCACACAATCAAGCCAATCTACAGACAGAGGTTAGGGTTTTAACCTCACTGAGTGTGGTTGACTGCCACAAGCCCTAGCGCTGGGCAACACCTTTGTCTGCAAGCTGCTTATCTCTGGTCTAGTCATGCTTGAGAGTCTCTTAAACCTGCCTTGGCCTGCCGTAATTGTCAAGTTATGCTTGTAAAACATACTGTAAGTTTAGTCAGCTTTAGAGGTGCTGGTAGGTAGGTATGTTCACATTCATATGGTATCAATCTAATTTGCCAAAAAGTGAATAAACATGTTTCCGAAAATGTCAAACTAGGGCGTTAATAAAGTAAGAAAAGTAAGTCAAGCCAATTGTTATTTATTTCTTCATACCAACCCTGAAAATACCCTTTTCTCACCTAACATGGACACGTCACACATGCAAGCGGCACAAACTCCGGTTCAAACTTGACTCTTTCTGTTCTGGGATGTGATGAAGGCTTTTTCCCTCCATTAAATCTTTAAAAACCAAATTCTGTTATAAGTAGTCTCAAAATTTTGGCAGGGATTGTCACACTCGCTTTGCCAATGGCAACTGCTTTTGTCAGAGGAGGCCCATTATCTGCTGAATATGAACACGCCATCCGAGCAAAAAAAAAGTTTTGCCAATTTGCCATCTCACCATACGTTCAAAAGGGTCCTGTGTGTTAGCAGCCCTGTCTAGCAGCTCGCTGTACTCCAGCTCCTCGCACAGCTTCTGTAGCGTGTTGAACGGCTCATTAAGTTGCACAGGCATCGCCACTTTGGACAGGTCTTTGCCGATGTTGTTCCGGAGGATGTTCCACAGGCTGATGGTGCTGTTGTTGGGGCTGGGTGAGGGCAGACAGGATCTACGCTGACAAAGGACGGTGCCTTCTTCCACAGAGCCTGAGCACAGATGCATGAGAGGTCGGTTAAGACACTGACAGCTCTTTGTGTGGTGAATGCAACTAACAAATATGGAAATTAACTCACTATAATAATGTTAAGCCAGTGTACAAAGATGACATTTGTAAGTGACTCCATAAAACTGACAATGAGGTCTTTGTTGTACTTACATTTCTACTGAATGTTGCCTACAGTATATGACCCATAACTCTTGTCCCATAGTTTACCTGAGTTTGGTCTCTCACTTTCAGTCTCGTTGCTGAAGTTGTCCATGGAAATGTTGTCACTGATGTCACTAATATATGAGTCATCCTCTGAGGCCTGCAAAAGATAAAAAAAAATGTAGCTAATAGATAATAGATACATTTTTAATAAAACGTGCTCAACAGGGACAAGATCTCTTTCAACATCCTGTCATGTCGGCAGCAGATCTAATGTGTTGGAGATGAATGGTCCCTCAGGACCTGGTGGCAAATTTGCACTCTGGCTTACTGTATTTTTAGATGAAAGTAATTAACTTTCATTTTCACATTGCTTCCGCTCCAGCTGCTATCTGATCAGGCATGCTGCATGAACATGGAAGGAGGAGGAGAGGGCATATCTGTATTATGACACAATTAATAAATAATAAAGCTTAAAGAATTTAAAATAATGTTAAGTTAAAAAGCACGTTTTTCTCTTTGCAGATTTAACACATTTGCAGACAGACTGGATAAAATGCTGGGAAAAGGCAATAAATCAATTAAGTATTAAGTAATTAATTTTGCTTTAGACCTAACTGTCTGGATTAATTAATAAAAAAACAGTTGCAGCAGAGCTGGCACTATGGTGTAGGTTATAAAGAAGACAAATGAATCCAAATCAACAGTAACATTAATTCCATTATGCAGCCCTAAACATGATGAATGTGTTGAAAGTTGAAAGTGTCAGTACAACTGCTAATGATGTGGCTAAATGGAAAAAAAAGTCATATTGTGATTACTTTGACAGATATTAGATTGCTATGTGAGTCATTGTTTTAGTGTGAATTTTCTGATCAAATTGTGACTGAAAAAAAAAAATAACATGACACTCTGATTTTTGCTGGGTTCTGTACAAAAGAAGCATGCTCCTTTCCTTTGGAGAATATAACACTTCATTTTAAATGGCATGTTGTGACACATTTTACCTTCATCACAAAATTTCAGATCCTGCAATTTGGATATTGCACTTGGCAATTTTGATATAGTTTCGATTCATTATCCAGCCCTCCCTAGTGGTACCAGCTTGGCTCTCACACTTACCTCATTTTCAGAGGAGCTAGCAGACAGCAGAACTTCCTGTGCATCAAAGAACTCAGACAAAGACTCTGTGATTGAAGCTCTGCTCTCGTTGGATACTTGGTGTACGAGGGGATGGGATTCATCAACTGAAGCCTGTTTCTAGGAGACACAGTGTTCACAGCTATAATTAAGAACAGGAAAAGGGCAACACCATCATAGCTGGGAGGGCTTGCAATCACAGGGTAATTCAGAGTACAATCACAAAACGGGATGACAAAATAAAATATGCAATATACTGACTGACAGCCATCTATAATACGATATATCACAATGAGTGTCACTAAAGAGGAGGGTATAACCCTACAAATTTTCAGTGCTACGTTATGCAATATTCATTAATTGCATTATAAAATGCATTTCAGTTTTATTAGTTTATAGATATTTGTAGAGTCACTTTCTGCTTAATACACACCAGTATGTTCAGATGTGCCATCATTTGATAGCCATAAACTGGCCAAATGATGAACTTTAACAAATGTTCAAAATCAGAATTTGTGTAAAAGGATTTTACTACAGGTATAGACCCGTTTTATAATGTATTGAGAATATACAGTATCAGTCAAATGTATTCCTATAGACTGTATCAAAGTGTGTCACTGCATGAATTATTAAGAGCCAGTCAGAGGGGTAAGTGTGCAACAAGTGTGTGTACCCACTCTTGTGTAATATCGTAAATGCTGACTGACAAGTTGACATAAAACAAGATGCACATTTAAATCGGACTCATAGCATTTGCATAATTCTTCTGAAAACAACTCAAAACATGTAACCAATTAAAAAAACATAGTATTTTCCACAGAACCACGCATGGAAGTGAGCACGCCCCCCCTATCCTTCTGTACATGCCGAGGCTGATTAATTAGCATGGAGATAAACTCAGAGGAGCCGCATTAGTTTTGCACTGTGTGTTCAACAAATTTCCAGGGACGTGATTAAGTAGATCAGCTCACACTCTCTGGTCAGTAAATCTGATTAAGCGAGCAGAGAGCTTCCTCTAGGAGACGACAATGTAGCAGGTAGTTAGAGGTCTTCCTTTAAGCCGTGTGAGAGCAAACCACAGGAGAGGAAGCGCAGCTTATTGGAGGGGGCTACATTCAATTAAGTTCACTTTTTAATTTTGTCATTATAAAACAAAGTGATTCGAGTGAGGGGGTGAGAGGAGAACAGCATTTGTTGAATCAAGATGAGGAGGAAAGGACAGCTCATTCATTCTGTGGCAAATTCTACACTGGGTGGGTTGAAAATAAAGACGGAGATAATAATAATCATTACGGTGGTGAGGGGAAAAGGAATAGAGTCACAGCATTCCCACACCCACCTGCACAGGGGCAGAGATATTTATTAGTGTGGGCTCTACGATGTGGGACTCGGTGTGAATCTTGCACAGGCGCTCTCTCAGCTCAGAGTTCTGGGCTAAAGCCTGGAAAAATAACCAGTGTAAACATTGTTTAGAGCACACACTCAACCAATAATACCTTGAATTGAATAAACTCTGCTGCAAAAAAAATCCATCTCTGAAATGTCTTCCCCCTCAGGTCTCATCAGGCTATAAACATGCCATTTAGGTTAACTGTAGAGGTGTGTGTGTGTGTCACTGCAGACATCAGACAGGTAGCCACGGGAGTCCAAACTAAATTACTCACCCACTATTGACTCTATGTGAGGTACAGTAGGTAGAAGATGAGTAATCAGCCAGAAAAGCCACCCAGCTGGGTGGTTAAAGTCAAAGAAACGTGTTGGCGTAGAGAGCACAGAAGTTCCGCTGTGGCAAAAGAAGTCAGCATGACAATGAACGTGTGAAACCAAAAGACAGAAAATAGAAAAGTCCTCTCTGTGGGAGGCAGCAGCCACAGGAAATGATTGTTGAGCATGGATCAGGTGGGCCGACATCACACCAGCAGCTAGTAAGCCCTCCAAGAGGTTCGTCAGTGTGTCATGGCTGACAAGTGGCGTGGGAGGACACGACATCTGAGAGGAGCGTAACAGTCCTACCTAACCCATTTCTACCCACTGATAACATTTCTGCGTCTGTGTGTGAGTGTGTGTGTTGGTTGCACGTACCGTTGCCAGCGCATTCTTCAAACCAACAACCTGTGGCGAGGTAGGGGGACACGTTTCGTGGTCCAGACACTGTTTTAATCTCTCTCTCTCTGATGTTAGTGAACTCAGGGCTGACTTCATGGTCGCATGTACTGCGGCAGCAAGAGGACAAGAGGGGGAGTGTTAACCCCAAACAACTTTGTACAGTCACAGTAGAGCAATACACAGTAGAGTCTATCACAACACGCTGCTACTGAAATGGAGCAAGTGTGAGATTTTGATGAGCTCCTATCGCTCAGAGAGCCACAATCTTTGTTTCATGACATAAATTTTTCCACACACCTCATAATTGGTGCTTGGAAAGCGATATTATTAAAGGCATGGCAATATTAGTGAATTACTGTCTGAGGCCCATTACAAACTCTTAGCTTCATAATTTTGAATGTGCATACATTTGGAGACTGAAATGCCATCAGAAGTGACAGTTGTTCCCTAGGGCAACTTTGAACCCATTTTACAAGAAATGTTGAAATCATGATGCCATTATATAAGACACAAATCATTCACATTATGCTGTGTCAAGCAGCAGGTATCTGAATACATTTCAATGAGGAATTGAAGAAAACAAATTAATTAATTGTCCATTTCCCATGCTTTCTGGTTTAGAAAATGTAAAATTTCATTTTGTAACAGCTAGAGAAAGAACTGATATGGTACATAATGAATGAAAACTGAGATAAACAATTTATCAGTAATTAACAGCTGCCATGGCTGTGGCGTTGTCACCTCCATTTGCCATAAAAACACTATGACAGTCCAGGCGTACTTGTAAACAAGCTCATAGTCAGACAGATATATTGGAAGTAACATCTGATCCTTAATGTGCCACTCACACTTATAATAATAAAACTGTAAATTGAAGTTGCTAGCTCATAATATTCTACTCACAATTAGCAGCAACACGGCAGAAATCCTCCTGCAGCTTGGCCACGTCAAAAGGGGAATCCAGGGATTCGGGGTCCACCTTGTCATTGCCAAGCGCAGCGGTGGAGAGGTTGGGGTTAGAGGCATGAAGCCGGATAGAGCTAGAGGAGATGCAGCTAGGTACCTACAGCAGAGCAGGAGGAGGAGAGCTTGGAGGGACATGTACTTAAAAAAAAAAAAATTACACTCCATAGTCATGCTGATTACCTGCAGAGTTGTTTTGACATCTTTGTTGTAGTTTTTAGTGCGCCATTTCCTTGGAAGTCTCTTTTCCTTCTTGGGGCTGTCAAACGGAGATGCCTAAAGGACATGAAGGAGATTTAAAAAGACTTTCAAGAGGAAATTTGTGTGAAACTGCAGTGAGGATGCAATATATTCCAAATTTAGTAGCAAATGCCTCGAGGGCAACAAAAGATATTGGTGGAGAGAAATGATAAAAGATGAAACAGGATGCGTTACTTTGCGTAAACTTCTGAGTCATCTAGTATTTTGAACACAGTTCACTACACGGTTCCTCAGACTTAACTCAGCAAACCTCTCCTGCATTTAAAAGTTAAAAGACACAGAAATAAAGCACTGACCTGCAGTGCTTGGATTGATGGAGCAGAATAGGTACGGTGGAGGACTTCCATACTCTGAAGCAGGTGACTGAGCTCTAGCAGGTAGGCCTCACAGACGGACAAATCTGAGGAGAATTGGAAAAATATCCACTTTCAGATAAGAATGTTCAGAAGAGGGGGGAGAGAGTAAAAGCACACAAACATTTACGTGTGGTGGTTTGGCCAAGAAGGACAGACCCACCAACCACTTCCTGTAGAAGAATATATTGAGATGTAGTGCCAAGACTCTGAGTAGTAGTAGCAACAGCAGGCTGGGGCAAGCTTCTTTGATGTTTTTATGTAGTCTAAATAGTCCAATTTTCTGTTTAAGCACTGGCTTGGATAGAGTTTTAGTAAAGGATGAGGAAGGAGCAAACACATTTAGATATCTTAAAATACATTTTAATCAGGAATTTTAAAAAGTTGCAAACCTGAACAACTGTACGCAGCAATCTTCTGTTTATAAGTGTATGACCAAGCAGTTGTGTACATTTTTGTTTTCGTCACTTTACAGCATCATGGCACATCCTAATGAAAGTCAACAGCCTCTTTTCTTTATCAACAACAGCATGTCAGTCCTGTCTTACTTGCAAATAAGACCGCAGGCAGACAGATTTATTGGAAGTAACTGAAGCATTTGACAAATGTACAAATGAACAAAAGCTGAACTCATCAAAGTTACATCTAAGAGACTCTGAATAAAACACAAAACCTCCCGAACAGTGAATAATTCTCCAACTTAAAAGCAGCAACCTCAATGTGGATTTCTATCTACTCATATTTTTTTCTCAGATTTGATTTTCTAACACAACAGTTTTATTATTATCAATTATAAGAGGTGTTTAGCATCCAACTTGAAATTCAGATGTCCAAATTATCCACCAGCACAAGAATGCATCTTGTAGCTTAAATAAAAGCGCAAATGCCACCAAATCTCAGCCAAGTTAGATCCTAACATTTTATCATGTTGCTTAGAAACCATGGGGCAGGAGGGAAATATAGGTGAGAAGTGCATCAGATACTTTTAAGAGTCAACTTGTCTCACCTTTGGAGCACTTGTCCATGTCGTCAGATGACTGGAGCCAGGCTGCTACCTTGGCCTGGCTGTTGCAGCTTAAGGGGAAGGCTACTGCAGAATGCACAGCGGACTGCCTTCTTATAGACATGCACTGCAACAGCAAACAGACCCAAACGTCAGTCCAATAACAATGTGCTTACTTCATAAGAATATTCAGTGTGGGGGCTTCATCCTCATATAATACTGCAGATATAATAATTATATTCATGAGCAGAAACACAGCCAAAAACATGTATTGAGTTTCTAGTCAAAAGACAGTTTTCAGTTTACAATGAACAGGCTTACCTTCCTGATAGAGGCACTCTCAGCCATGCTAGGGGAGTTGGGGGAGGGGTAGTGGGGATAGTAGAAGGACTTCTCGTTAGGGTACATGGCAATCTCATTTTGCCGATAGAGCCGATGGTGACGCAGCTTGGACACCCATTCATCAAACAGCTCCTGTGACTTAATCTGCAGTGCAAATACCACAATCAGAAATCCACGCAAGGACAAGGAAGGTGGAGGAGGCGTAAGGGTTGAAAAACACACGGGTACTGTAATTCTCCCTCACCTCACATATGCTGCACATGAGGTCATTTTAAAGTCACTTTAATGCTCAAGGCATAAAAAGGGAATGATCTGAAAAATCCATGTTTTACCTCATTTCCTGTAGGTATGTGGAAAATACCTCACATTCACTAGCCTTGTGATTTACCTTCAGGTGATAGATGTTTTCCTCGGCATCAAGATCGATGCACTTGGCTTTCTTCTTAATGGCCATGACAGAGAGACCCACGTCAATGCAGCCATGTAGCTTCCCTTTTTCAATCTGCGAGGTTAAGTCAACACACAATGTTGAGTGTGTATTGTGGGCAGGAGATAATACAAACGCACAAGGATGCTGTTCAGTTTTACAACCCTGGCCGAGTACAGCCTCTGCATGACTGATATATAATTATGTGAGATTGGCAGGTAAAATGCACCATGTGATTCCTATCAATGATAATGAGATTATGAGGGAATGGGGGTCTTGTGTAGTTACATGTACAGATGGATATTCTGGAAAAGACAGTCAGCAGTGCAGAACAGAACAAAAGACACAAAATGTCCTTTGTAATCATCTGTAAGCTGACAAGATCACATCATATGTAGCCAGCAGGCTTTTGTACTCACATCAGCACTGCACTTGCCATACTTCAGGATGCCCTTGTCCAGGAAAAAGTATCTCTGTAGGGAGAAGGGAGGACAATGAGCGAATGAGATGCAGCCAGGATGATATGCAACATCCCTGACAGCAAGTCTGAAGTCACTGTCATGACTCTGTGATCATGACAGAGTCAGCCTCTTGTTAATGTATGTATGTTAATGTCTCTGCAGTGAGATGTTTGTCATCCCAGGCTCTTGTCTAGCATCCTGTCTGCCTCTATCACTCTTCCTCTCACTCTGCTGCAATCTTTCTCTCCTGCTCTCTTTGTAAATGTGACTTTTGGTTGCTCTTACTGCACACTGGTATAACCAGACAGTTGAAAGCACAAAGACCTGAAAAGCTCTGACCGTAAGTCAATACTAAATGTATACAGCAGTATCATCCCAGTGAAAGCTTTTAGACGGAGCATGCACAGGCCAGGCCACATGTGACTCCTCTGTGGGTGAAATCATCCACTGCGTAAGCTCATTCAATTAGTTTAAAACGAAAATGAGTCATGTCAGCAGATTTTTCGTACGGAAAGCGCAGGGTAAAATCGGGAAACGGAAATGTCGCTCAGTTGTCAAGTGCGTCTAAAAATACGTCATGAAGTCCATCACTCTGACAGATGGGTAAGTGTGAGGTAACGTGGGTCATTTAAGGACCTTGCAGGTTTTGGATTATACCTTATGCCAGCCTTTCATGGGCCACTTTCTCCTCTTTAGCATGAAGCCCTCCTGTTTCTGGGGCTCCATGACATTGCTGAAGCCTCCGCGCAGTCCCTCCACTATTTCCCAGCTGTCCTGTGGGCAGATATGGTTACTGAGAATTGGTCTATGAGAAACCTATGTAAACACACACACACACACATACACAGGCAGATCTTATCATTCACACAACAAAGTCAAGGTCAGAGACAAAAGCGTTTTATAATTTGTGGCTGTTGATGCTGTTTAGATTTTCAGTCCCTCCTTCAGTGTAGTGTAAGTCAGGCAGTGGGAGGCAGTGGGGGTGGGAGATGTGCGTGTCACAGCAGAGGGGAAATGCAGCACTATGAGGTTTGGTGTCAAGTGTGGGGGGTTTTACCATCTCCCTTCACCTCATGGTTCCATTTACAAAATTAGCTTACCTGTCTGATCTGACTCGGCACATTAATCATTTCCTGACTGAGATTAGAACGCTCAAATCCAAATCCCCCGCAAATACAGAGATTAAGATGATATTTCATTACAGACTAATCCAGATAGCTCTGTCATGTACTTCAGCAGTGAGAATTTCAGGAAGGAAGAGTAACCAGGCATGGGTTTTGTAATATCTTTGTGGACACAGGGAATATTGCATCGCTTTAAGTTTATATTAGTACTGAAACAATTAATTAATCTACAGAAAATTGGTCAACAATTTTGATGCATCAATCAGGCACTTTGATTTCACAAATAATTCGTCATAAGTGATACTACATAGCTTTAAAAACAGCTGTACGCATAATGTATTTTGTCACTCTAAAGGGAGCGTTCAGAAGTGAAGTTCGATATGAAGACTGTTCACTAGGAGCAGCGTTGTGAGTCAATTTGGGGATAGCGTTTTTGTTTGTTTTTTTCATTTCACAGTCATTAGAAAAGGAGTGGAAGCCAACAGGAAGTCAACCAAGGAAGCCTCTCACATGCATGCTCTCAACTGGAGAAGGACTCTAGTACGCATGCTCTCTAGGCTTTTTCAGCGTATGTGCCTGGTGAACAAGTTTCACAGGAATGAAAAGAGGCACCACTCAGGGTAATGTAGGATGAAGTGTTTTTGGAGCCTGACCCATATTAGAGACTAAAACGCCCGGACGTCCTCTGCCGTTTAAATTTTTTTACCTCATAGACAGAAATGATGGGAGTCATGCAAAAAAGATGTACAATCCAAACAGGAATAATCAACAGATTTACCCATAATTAGCTAATAATAACGCTGCCCCTGGTTTGTATAAATTTATTGTGCTGGTAATGCAGTATTATAAAATAAATGTACCCAAGTGGGACGAAAAACTCGAGCACAAATGACATTCACATCAGAGCTGTCCAGAGGGACTTTGGGTTCTTGGCAGAGGTTTGAGGTGACTCTGTGTTCGTTCCCCGAGCGTGTCCCCGGCTGTTCCAGTACATAACAGCTCTGGCAAGACAAACTGTATCTGCTGGAGGAGAGGCCTCATTTCTGAAGGGGTTTTGGGGTGATGGAGAGGGTGTGGCTCCTTCTTGTACTCCCCTCTGACACACAGTGAGTCATTGTCACACACTGCTGCACACTGGTGCTTTTCTTCAAAGTCACGAGACTCTTCAACTCTTCAAAGAGATGCCTCTCAGCAAAAGTTGTCCAACATTGTGTACATCCAGCTCGAAGATGCTTTGCGTGAAGAAAGAGCCACATCTTTCCAAAACATGAGCCAGTTTACAACAACTGCTATAACCCAGGTTTAAATGTAAAGAAAAAATTCAAAACATTAAATATAATAGCTTGACATTTACGAAATGCATTCATTAATTTTTTTGCCGAGAGTAAGATCAGAGGATTGATACTACTCTCATGTAGATATGAGAATGTAATTTTTGTTAATATTGTAAATATGGAGCTACTGCCAGCACACACTTAGCTTAGCATCAAGACTGGAAACAAGTGCAAACTCCCAGCCTGGTTCTGTCCAGTGGTAAAAATCCACCTATCAGCACATGTAAAGCTCACTACATATCAACACATAATATCTCATTTGTTTAATCAGTACAAGTAAAGTAGTAGTAGTAGTAAGTAGTAGTAATTTGGGGTTAAAAAGGAGTTATTTATTTGCTGCACCAACCCATAAAACTACAATGTGTCGCTTTTACATTTTTAGATTTGTACAGATTAAACAATTTATATTGTATAAATTAGTGATCTTACAGACAGAGCCAGGCTAACTGTTTCCTTCTGTTTCCAGTCTGCTGTACACTAAGCTAAGCTAAAATAGTGTTTCATGGCATTTGTCAAGAAAGCAAATAAAAATATTTCCCAAACTGTTGCCTTAATGCACTGAGAAAGACTTATTAATTAAAATAATGACTGACCACTTGTTGATGAGACATGGAAAACTGCATAAAAAACACAGTGTATTTCGGTGGGTGTAAAGTAAACAGTCGTGTGACTTTTTATGTTTATCAGTGCGAACCGTGACATCACATTCTTACCGGATTTGAAATCAAAACATCTGACTTGCATTTGGGAATGGTAATTTGTTTTTTATTGGTGGTGCAAAACTCTGGTCCAAGCATATTGTGGTTTGAAATTGTGATTTTAAGAGGATGCCCATTCATTCGTTTTTTCAGAGGTTCTTTGCTAATGAAAACAACTTTTCAGTCCTTGCATTTGTTGTTACTCTGAAGTGATGGACCACAATTGTCCCATGGGCAGGGCTGGAGAGAAACTTTATTACCCTGATTTATAAATGAAAAAAGCTGCTGTCGTTAATGAAAAATTTAGGAGTCTGCCTCCTCCAGATAAACACCCAAGGTAAATAGAACAACAGTTTGTCCGCTGTACTAATATCCTCACTAATGGGTGTGTGAGAGAACTACCGTTGTAGGAGTTATTGCAAAATTGGATTTTAGTGATTCAGAGCACTCTAAATTTTTTCCCGTACTTGTAGAGAAATGCTGTTTGAGACTGTGGCAGTGACGGAAGCCCTCTGATAGAAACAGCCTTTCTCAAGTGGGCTGCATTTATTCCTTGCTGCTGAGAAAACCAGCAGCTTGGATAAGGCTGTCTCATGCTTGCATTATAAAACAAAAAAGCATCTTAGAAAACCACAGGATCTATTAGTGAATTTTGCGTGGCTAAGGCATTTACTGTCAGGTCACTGTCCTCCCACAACATGGAAACAGGGAAATCCATGAGGACTGACGGTCCTGACGCTTTATTTGCAATACACAAACCGCATAATTTAAAAAAAGAATGTGATGGGAGGGGAAACAAATAGCTCAAACTTTACCCCTGCCAAATGCATATGGGAATCATCTGTAAGTGTCACATGATCACTGAGACTTATCTAACCCGTGACCAGCTGGATGTTCCTAAGCCACATGCGGCCAGTTCTACAGCGTCTTCAGCTGGTGTGTGTTACCTGTCGGCTGTCATGTTTGGACGAGGAGCTGCTGTTGCTGCGTGACAGGGAGGATATCTTCTGTGACATGGCTGAACTGCGCTCCTCTGAGCCCATCTCACTGCAGACCGGCTAGTGCGGGGCTATGGTTGGAGTACCGGGAACATTCCTCTAACCGGAGAAGAAGGGGTGGGGAAGGGGTCAGGAGAAGAGAGGGTGGAGAGAAAGATGGCTTTGAGAAGCAAGCCCTTTAAAAGCCTTTTAGCTTAGTCTCACTGAAAAATGCATTAGGTCAGTCAGAGTGATTAGTTTTTCCATCTTCATGCAGCATATGAGATGTAACGAGAAAAGCTGCACAGAAGAGTTCTCAGCATCAGCAACTACACTGACAGACAGGAATGAAGGACACAAATTGGTCTGCAAGTGGAGAAACCACAGGTTTAAATAATTCACATCTTACCCTTACAGAGTGATGGATTGTCAGCATTTAAGGACCACATGAATTTAAAGCACCGACTAGATGTATGCACACATAGCAGTGTTGTAAGTTGAAGACGGACCTTAAGTAAACGTAGCAATAATGCAATGTAATAGTACTGTACTATACTATCCAAGTAAACGTCGTTTGGGAGTTTACTTTAAAATACAGAACTATTACTAGCAAAATGTACTTAAGTATCAAAAGTAGGCATGATGCAAAATGGCACATTTTGAGGTTAAATTCTTTTTATAGTGCCTAAATAGTTGATGGACAAAAAAATGAATTACCAACATGGATTGATTGTCACC
This sequence comes from Scortum barcoo, assembly GCA_023238725.1. Lineage (NCBI taxonomy): Eukaryota > Metazoa > Chordata > Actinopteri > Centrarchiformes > Terapontidae > Scortum > Scortum barcoo. The sequence continues at coordinate 10,915,312 of CM041546.1, read as the reverse complement.
AAGCCAAAATGCAAAATACTTTCTACTGATTGGAACAAACACATACTTGAGGATGTCCCCTGATGCTGTGGGAAACTGTAATAAACACTTTCGCTATTTTCTGCATTTCTGCATCTTATGCATGTATGTGTAAGCAGCATTTGAGGTCAGGCAAGATTGATTTTAACTACTTTAAACACTGCTCATCTATCTCAAATCTACATACAGTAGTACCCACAGTCATCAGGGTCGTGGAGTAAAAACTACAATATTTCCCTCAGAAATCAAGTAGAGTAGAAAACTGGCATATATAAAAAAACTCAAGTTGTAATTAAGAACAGGACTTGATTAAAAGTACTTACTTTCCACTCTGTTGAATATATAATTCTACTCACAAAATATCAGCTCTTTCTGAAGGTGGATTTGAAGGCATGGTTCAGTATTTTGTAGATAAAACAGCTCAGTGATGAGGTAATAAAAGGCCAGAGTCACATTTAAAGATGCAGTGACATGTGAGATCATCAGTGAAATCTAATACTATCACTTCAGCAGACAGTGATAATAACTAGGCCTCTTTATGTAATGGCAACCTTCAGTCAGCTGCCACACTTCACAGACTTATTAACATTATGTGGCTGGTCCACCACATCAGCATATGGAGACACATTTTGCTAATGCATTGTGAGTGGCAGTCTGTCATAGTATGTCAAGCTGATCAACAACCTGGCACGATGTGTTTGAGTAAATCATGTTCCACATGGGAATAAGCAGCAGCTTTGTTATTTTAGCTTTACTGGGGATGCACAGCAGCACAGAGTTTTTGGACCATTGTGTTCATCGCTATATTAAATGTCCCTCTGTGAGATTGTGTCTAAGAGACAAGGCCATGATTAGACTTTACTCTCAAATGTTTTTCTTTTAATCACCGCAGCATCCATGTTTTTTAACAGCTCTGATTGGGGCTGAATGCTGCTAGTACTATTACTACTAACAATAATAATAATATAGACCTATCTACACATGTATTTGTGTGTGTGTATATATATGCACCATCACATGTAAAATAATCAGACTGATATTCAATGTAGGGTTGCAACCTATACACTTATTTCTACAATTCATCTTTTAATCATTTAATCTATGAAATGTAAAGACAAATTGTAAAAAAGCCCAAACAGCCCAAAACACAAAGGCATTTAATTTCCAATTATAGAAAAAAACAAAATTAACATAAATTAACATACACAGGAAAATAATTTCTGCTTGAATTAGAAACCACTTGACATATTCCAACAATAATACATATTAAATTGTCACAATATGGTAAAACACCATTTTACACTACAGCTGAACAACTTCAATGGTTGATGAAGATTGTGAAAGGTGGTTAAAAGCTCTGTAAAAATCTTGGACACTTTTTCAAGATTTAATTTTTCTCTCTCCTATTTTCAGTCGACCAGTAAAAACTACTTAATGATTATACAAACAGCCAGCTCGAACTAAATCAGACACGCTACATGTTGACAACCGCTTTGAAGCAGCAGCAAGGTTAATCATATTACCGGCTCTGCATCCACACACCTTGTGCTGTATAATGGCCTTGGCCTCTTGAGTTGGAAAGACAAAAGCGTGGTCATCTGAAACCTCCGTTGTTCAACCAAGCCCACACCACCGCTGTGTCTGTGGACCACAGAGTGTGATTTACACACAGACAGAGTGAGGCGCCCGAAATGCAACCGCAACAATAGATCAAAGTGGGAGGACACACAAAAAGAGAACCCCAACAGCAGGACAGCTCATCTTTTGCATTTTGTCAGCTCAATCATGATTTACATTTAAACAAACCAGAACAGAAACAGACTAAGCTACTGACAACCGTGATTTACGAGACACTGAAAGTAATCTACCTAAAGTATCTATCTTTCTATCTATCTACCCAAATCCTCCTCTCCATCTCCTATGATTTATTCATCCACTTTCCACTGATCACACCAGCTATGCGCAGGTCTGTCCCACTGTAACCCTTCAGGGCACCCTTTCATCTGATACAACAACACCACTTCTCGGGCTCTCATTGGGGCGACGGCAGTATCAGACGTCAGAGCTCCAGTAATTACCCATTCTTACTGAAGAGCACGCGCTCATTGATGGGAATGAAGAACTGCAGTAAGTGACTGCAATAAAACTGTTATTAGATTACAGAGGAGCTGTGTACTGCAGGGGTTAATGTTAGTATATATTCTTTTTACTTCGTTCAACAGTGTCATTTACAGGCTGAGAAGCGCGTGTGAACAGATTTCTAAAAGAGTATACATGTGGAAACGGTGTAGTCTAACATAAGAGGCTGTGGCTCATGCAAATGGGCCGAACAGTCATGCATGAAACCACAGGCTGGTAAAAAGGGGGACGCTGACAAGCTGAGTGCATTTGTCCAGTGTGTTGGGCCAAAGAAGAGCAGATCACATGACAGCTACTGAAGACAAAAGATAAACACAGGCCACGGGGAAAGCTTCGCTTGTCCTCAAGAGATCGTCGCTTTCATGTACGAACACAAAAAAGACACGGGCAGTGCTTATACATGGACACAAATATGTACAAACAAGACTACTTATCTATATATGTATATATGTCTGTACTTTCTCTTGTCAAGGTTTGCTGAAGATAAAATAAAAATATGTAATTCAAAGTAAAAAGCTAGGTTATACAACTGACTACTGTATTTGAATATAGGACTATTTTGCAATAGAGATGATACTGACCTTTATAAAGGCTGATTCATGTGTCCAATTATATCAAACATCTACCAGGCAGAATGGACAAAATCCACACCATGATGCATACCAAAGCAACATCTCAGTATTAATAAAATCATGTAGGAAGAAGTCAGTTCAAATCTAATAGACTTGATTAAATGCTGCTGAAGTTTTAGGGCACATGTTTTGTGCCTTTTAAATAGATGATCAACAATAATAACCATTTTTCTGAACTGGATCAACCTGAAGAAAAGAGAGAAATCTCTGATGCGGTATCATTACACATCTCCATCTACAGTAAAGCTGTAATTTATCTGAGTGACAAGTCTATTTGTAGAATAATATAAGCACTTATTACTAAACTCACTACTGGCAAGTTTGCAGGCCACACTTTACACTGTAATCTCTTTTGTTTAAGGAACAGATATACATGCAGATGTTCTGCAAGTGTCTCTTACACAAAAGGCTAAAGAGGTGGAGAGGTGACACACATCTCTTGAATATTCCATTAAAGTTTGGGTGGTTGGTTCCCACATCTGCTCTATAATGAGAAACCAGCGTGACACTTGGAGGGGACAGATGTGTAACTAGCAGGAGCTTAAAACTTCAACCGGGCCTGTCCTGCTTTTCTCACTTGGCAGAATCTTTATCCTTTAGGAGAACCTCCATCTGACCCCTGCACTGCAGGAAAAAGGACTGCATTCGAGAAGTGTACATATTATTGTTTTAAACTCTTCTGTGGAAGCAAAAAAGTGCACCAAGAGGCTCGCCAAAGTATCACAGCAAGCAGGGCTTGCTGTGATAGGGCAGGAGATGGCAGCATTGGCATCGTTGGCCTCATTGGCCTAACGTTTTGGTCCAGAATGAAATATCTTAACAATTATTGGATGGATTACAGGTCATGTCTAACTCAAGAATAACTGCAATCACTTTGGTAATCCCCTGACTTTGGACAGGAGCTAATCACATTCCCATCAGTGTCAAACTATATTTTGTGTTTAGTGCCCTTTAAGAAGTATAAAGCATACAGACACCCTAAAGTAAGATGATGGCCATGGTAAGCACTTTGTCTACTAAACATCAGCATGTTGGCATCATCACTGTGAGCATGTGTTTCACTATGTTTTGGGGTTGTGTTTGTCTTTAATTAGATAGTATGCAGCACAGAGATATGGGGATGACATAGTACCAAGGATTATTTTCATTATTGATTAATCTGTATAACGGTTTAGTCTATAAAATGGCTGTGAAATGTCAAATTTTCAAATTGAAATAGCTTTTTTCCTGACTAATGTTCCAAAACAATATACCAAAGACAATGAAGTAAATCAGTGAATAGTCACGATAGAGACCAAAACCAATGAATGAATTTTTCCTTTTTTTTCATAACATAAACCAATATCAAAATAGTTGCCTATAAAGGTCTCCAAGTAGACTCACTATTCACGTAACCTACCTGGATGCATTCATATTCTTATCACAATAAATCATGCAATTCCAGGATATAATTAGTAAATCAATTAGTAAATCAAATCATATTGTACAAAATAATTATAAATGTCTGCTGGTGACTGGTGGTTGGCTGGTGAAGATGGCTCACTAGATGGAGATTTCTGCCTTTAAACGATCATATATATGCTCTTATGGAACACAAACTCTCCTAGTATAAGGAGTATAAGGGGTACCAGAGAGCTGTCAACAAATCCTTGGTCAGCTACAGATCTCACTTGAAGTTATAGACGGCTTAATGTCCTTTTAAGCTGCACTAACTAGATTGACAGAAGCTGAAAGCCCTCTATTACATTCTGCAGTTCATGTTGCAGATGTTCCTCTGCCCATCCACCATCTCCAGAGTCAGCTCTGGGGCTGACAGGGCTTTCAGGCATCATTAGGATATGACTCACCAGAATAAACGTCTCATGGTTGATCCCCCACAGTGTATCTTCATCAGGAAATAGAGTCATGTTTGCAAAAATGACAGCACACACACTGATGCACCACAGTAAATCAAAGAGCTTGGGTTGCAAAGGAGTCTAAAACACAGCCCGACTGCTCAGAGATAGGAAGTGAAAGTAGCTGGAGTGAAACTCATTTTAGGAGCGACCTGATATGACAGAAGTTCAGTAATGACAAGTGAGAGAAGTGAGAGAAGTGAGAGCGAGAGCGAGAGAGAAGTGTGCCTAAAGCTACTCGAGAGGTAGGCGGGGCCCCAGGTGAAAAATGATTCATCTCAAAATAGCGCTAGAATATTGACTTTTACCAAGCTGATAAGATGATATTTAGATAACCTTTAAAAGCATAGAGTTTTACATAATCTTATAAATAACATTTCATATGCAAAACCCAGCTGTGAGAGTTGAATTATATTCAAATTCCAAGCCGGCTCCACAAGTTTATGAGGCCTCAAGTAGGCAATGTTTATGTATAAAGCCAACAAAGCCGTGGGAAAGACTAGAACCCAAAAAATTGCATTTTATTTTGTTAGATAAAAAGAATGGATTCCAGCTCGAGCTAAATCTAACTGGATTCTCTTTGAAGTGTGATGGGCTGGTCTGACGAAACAGAATTATCTAAATCGAAGAAAATCAATGTCGATTTAAAATCGCTCCAAGAGGCAAAACACGCCCTGAGCTTCAGTCGGCTCTGGCACAGTCGGCCTAAACTCGACAAAACCAAAGGCCTCTGCGTTCATCAAACACCTGCCACGGTGTTGTGGTAACCACCTTATCTCTACAGTCCACCAGCTATTCTCTGACAGATCGTTCCTCTCAATACAAAGCTCTTTAGCGGCAAAGCAAACTGGAAAGAAAAGAGTCATTTACCTTTCCTCTAAGGCTGCCGTCCATTCAGCCGGATAAACCCAAATCAGAACCCTCTGCTTAATTCTGATTGCCTTTAATTTCCTTCTGCAGTGTAAATTCATCAGAAGTCAGTTTGTCACGAGCACACAGATTATTCATCCTGTTTGCTTTGGAAACAACACATGAAGAACATTTTCTGATAGCTGCTATGCACCAGACGCGCTGGGCTCGCGTTTGCTGCATTTAAAACTTCCCACTTTAATAACAGGAATCTTATTACATCTGTGCATTACACTGCTGGGATGATGCCACTTAGTCTTTGTTTATTGATTATTAAAATGCAGAACAAGTGGAAAAGAATCCCAGACATAAAGGGAGCGAAGGAAATGGTGGGATCAGGAATCAGCAGAAAGCAATGTTCTCCTAATACTTTGGCCACAACGAAATAATCTGTGATACACAGAGTATTGTCATTTAATACTGCAATACAACTGCTTTTTATTATTCCACGTTTCTTTGCTTTGAAACCAGTAGCAAGCTGGTGTAACCTTAAATTTTAGAGGTCATGGTAGGTGGATTCTGCTACCTTAGGACAGGGCCTGTCTCGCTGTTTCACCCTGTTCTTTATGCTAACGGACTGCTGACTGTTTGAGTCCTCTCTTCACTCTCTTATCGGTGGTGTCTCGTACCTTTCGGTGTGCAGACTTCATGAGGTGATTATACCTCCATCAACCATAGTAGCTGTGTTTTGACTGGGTGTGATACAAGAGGGGGAAGACAAGCTATTTTAAATCTGAAAGCAGTGTTTCTTAGATTGTTTCATTCAGAAATGATGTGATTAGAATTTCAGATAAGGCCCTTCAGTCAAAGAGCAGAAGTAATGCTGCTGTCTCATGCTGAATGAGTTTCTTATTATGTTGAGTAGAACATGGGCATTTGCACAGGAAACAGCAAAGCCATTAAAGTCTCTGGCTTTTCCCCCCTGTCCCTTTTATCAGATACAGTAATTAATGGCCTTCTCCAGCCTTTACCTCTGCCCTGTATCATTCCCCAAAAAGATCTGGACACTGTGAACTGGGAGTAGGACAAAAAAAAATCCATCTGCAGAATCAGGGCACCACAGAGTGAGAGAGTTTTTTTCTTCAACTATATTCTTCAAGCAATATTACAGGTCAGCGTGTCGGCAACTGGCAAGCCATTATTCCACAGGGTTGACACAGAGACAAAACTGGCTTCATCCCAACTTGGGATCTATTATTCATTAGTACATCTCTTCACCAAGCAGGGTAACATTTGCCAACCCATGACTGTCTGTGTGTGTGTGTGTGTGTGTATGGCCACACCTTCTCTGAAAGAGACATGCAGATGGTAACGCCTGCTCCTGATCTGCTTAAGGCGTTGTGGTGAAAGGTTGCCAAGGCCAGAGGGAACCACTCCAAAAACCGGGCTTGCGCTGCAGAGCTTAGAGCGCACACGTCTCTCTCCGCTGTTCGTAGTCTTACATATTTACCACAATCAAATGGAGCTCGAGGCCTTCTCAACTCATAACATTCACTCTGAGAGGAGTGTTATAATGAGGGAAACACAGACTGGGTCCCTTCTGTGACTTCCTCTGCATCTTTTTATTTATGTACTACTGTCAGACGTGACAGGCCCTGCACCACATGCTCTCACAAACGCCACACCGCATCCTGCTGATCAACCACATCCTCAACAGGCCCCCTCCTTTCCCACATCCACAGCTATTTCTTTCTCTTGTCTGCCCTGAGCATGGCAAAGGTCCTCTCCTTTGTTACACTCACAGTGTGGGAGAGCCTGACAGCCTCATAACTCAACACCAGCTCATTAGGACGCAGAGTAGAAACACAGCTTAGCCCAACACTCGGGGGGGAAAAAAGAGTGGTGGGATGGGAGGGTAGCATAAACACACTGAAATGCACTCATGGTGCAAAGTCCTCTTCGCGATGTGTCACATGCAGCAACTTGCGTGACAGTGCATTCCAGCTGTTGCCCTCCCAAATTAAAGATTACAGTCCCTTTGACTCAACCGCTGCCCTGATAAGGATTCAACTGCAGCATCTCCACCTCTGTTCTCATATTAATTCAGAGGTGTTGACCCAGAGTAGAGGTGACGACACTGAGAGGACTCGTGTCATTGTTAGCATGCTGAGCTGAGTCTCATAATAAAGCAAGTGGACACAAAAAACAAGGCCTAAAAAGAAGATATCACAAAAACTGGAAAGAACATCTGCACTGCCCCCCAAGCAATCTCTAAGTCCTTCGGGCTCAGATATATTTAGACATGGCATCGTCTTCCATTACCTTCTTTTTATGGACAGGCAGAGATAAACTGTCGGACTGAGAGGAGTTGCCACATCTTGAGAGATTTACTTCGGATCTGAACTCTGTCAGCCACATCAGAAAAGACTTCCTAACTCACAGGGCCGGAGTATGGATAAGCCTACAGTCTCATTCCCACTCTGCTACGGTATAACACAGAAGATAGACTGTCAGAGCACCAGAAGCTGACTCCGGTTGTAACTCAAAGAGACAAAAAACGGTGTAGGGCTTACAAAATGCAGCACTCAATTTTCATCACATTGGTTTTGAGGTTTGACTGCAGTTGTTTTGCAGTGTTGTGTTGGAGGAAGATATATCTGCAGCATGTGTGTGTTGAAGTTGTAGTATGATCATATCTCACCCATAGATCTCTTAAATTGCTTTTTCTATTTATAGAGACTTATTGACCTAAAACCTACAGTGGAAGAAACAAGTACTGTCTCACAGTGAAGTTTTCACTATATGATCTGAACAAGAGAAACACAATGTATTTCTTGCTTGATTTTACTGACTGAAAACTGACATTACAACTGATATAAGCTCACAAAACTTGAGTATGAATATTTTAGGATTTCTTTTTCTCCTCATTAATCCAGACGCAATGCCATCATTGCCATGTCAAAACGTGTACAGCTACACTGGCGGCTCAGTGAGGCTGTTACGGCGGTGCTTTGAACTAAAAGCTGCTTTTATTAGCATGCTATCATGCTCACAGTTAAAATGCTAACATGCTGATGAATGACAATTTGCAAGGTTCACCAACACAGTGTAGCTTTTAGTCATACAGATTAGTACTCAACACAAAGTGCACGTTGAGGTTAAAGGAAATGTACTTATTAACCTTGATATTTGTTCATTAACCAAACTATGAGGGAAAGTAATATTTTATCTAATAATACCAGAGGATCGTCAAAGTCATCAGGCTGCATTCTCTGTGGACCATGAGTGAAATATGCAACATTTCATGCATCATGCAAAATCCAGAAAGGCAGAACTGAAAAGCATCTGCATGAAATGAAAATTTTCCTGAATATCTGATCTTAAATACACGCATCCTAAACATGACTGCTTGAGCAGGAGACCCGAGGACAGGGTTTGTGTGCTGACATCAATCTTCTGTTGCAACAACGTTATCATATCTAAATGTTAAAAACTCACAAGGCTCTGTCAACATTACAAGGTAACAGAACTCCCTCTCTAGAAAACATGATACTGCTACTCTCCTGAAAACAAGCAGGGATGAAAGTTAGCTGATCTTGTGCAGATGGTGAAAACAATCCCCACTGGAAGAATTTAAATGGGGCTTTACAATTAATTGTCACAATTATGAATTATTCTTAAAAATTACACTAACATCACATTCTTTATTACTGTATAAAGGTAATTAGTCCAGGAGGTGTATGCATAATTATTTGAATAACAAGCTGGGTTCTGACTTACCAATTACCATTTGTTCACATGTTTCTGACTCAAAGCCCTACATTATTTAAATACATCAGAAGTGCCACCCTGTAAGACACCAAACGTTTTGAATAATTCAGCCCAACAAACCAAGAGAATGGCCGAGGCTGTATGGAGGAGTTCAGTGAGAACATGCCTTTGCTCATGGAGTGTGCTATTGTTTTTAAGTTAAAAGTATCTGCTAGTGCCGCCCTCGTTAAAATTGCATGCTGATATCTGGCAGCCTCTAAGGGAGTTATGAAATCAGCCTTCGAGCTTCCCTCAGCCACTCTGATGCCTGGAGGAGGCTGAAGACAAGAACAGTGACCTGCCATTGAAAAAAAAAAAATCCATGTCACTCATGAGATAGTCCAAGTCACTTTGACTGAAAAACAATCAGACACACAAAAGTTGCAGGTGGTCTCACCATTAAGTGCAACTCTGATATCATTAATATTTCATAGTTTCAGCCCTTGCTACTACAGTATATAGTACAAACAGCTTTTGTCATTGTTATTCCAAACTTAAATTTTATAATCTAAAAAAAGCAGAAATAGTCCTTTTCTAGTTCCTCTAGAGCATCTGCTACACTACATCTACCTGTTTACATATGAAACCATATGAATTATTTATGGAGGCCTACTGCCCACGCAAAAAGGGGCAACACCTATATCACGCACGAGAGGCTCAGGACAGCTGTTCTGCTGGGCCCATTTATCCACTTCCTGCAGTATGTCCTTGTTGTTTAGCAGATTTTCCAAAAAGCATTAGTTTCTTTTTAGGGCAGACCTTGGTGCAAAGCTACACAGGTTACTGCGTGACTTATAACACTGTGTTACGGTGACTGAAAGTGGCTTATAGACTTACAGTTCCATACTATATCCTATACTTTCTCAGTGGTGTTGATCATTGCAAGAGAATTATTAACCGGTAAATATCAATGCATTGGACCAGCTATCAATATTGTGCAATATAACAGCACACTCCTGAGGTACATGACGTGCAGCAGGTGACCTGGAAAACTGCAGAAAGACTCCATCTAACACAAAGATATATGTGCACAGTGGAATCTAATAGAATACAGGTTGGGCGCATTCATTCAGAGATTGAGCCTGGCGCTGGGGAAAAACTGACATCACCGTGGAGGTGACCTCAGGCAATGCAACGCCCAACCGCTGTTTTAAAAGTACGTCTTGCACAGACAAAGCTGTTTTCTTTCCCGCTGCTGCATTCCACAAATTCTATTGCCTCGTCTCTCCCTCACAGCCCCCCCGTGTTTGCCTGCAATCAGTGATCTGGGTGTGATAGGAACGAAAATAAACACATATCGGGTCACCCCCCACCCCAAAGTCCCTAGTGAACACAGCTGTGACAGTAGAAAAACGGGAAGTAGCCCGCACACATGACTTTTATGCCACCTCACAAGTATTTATCACAGAAGTGTTTCAACAAGCCCCAAGTCTTCAAAATGTCCATGTCTTTTCACTGAATATGATTTTGCCCTTCACCTGTACACCAGTCTGAGGTAGGACATGCGCACCGTCTGCCCCCTTTACTCCATGTCACGACAGACATTTTTACAGAAACTCTCAGTAGCCCCTATTGAGCCTCACGCAGGTTCCAAAACATATACACACACAGGCCAAGCAGCACCTGAAAAGCATCCTCTGTTGCAGTGTTGACACAGCACCTGCAAGAGCTGAGATAACACTGTGTTAAGTCCCCAAATTATAGCTACTCGACTAAGTGAGCCACTGTAAGGTTTCACCAAACGCGAACACCTTTGACTCACAGAGATTTTTGTGGATTAACATACACATTTCAGTGGAAAGTTTTGGCACAAGCCTGCATATTCAGCATGAGAATCACTGTTATTATGCTGGATTTACACAGAATTGTAATTATCTGTGACTGCACTGATAAGTGGCACCTATATTCTCTCACATCTGACATCTGAAATACTGTAAAATCCTCTACATTCTTTATATTCTTTTTTTTTGCTCCTAACACTGTGTAGTGAGCATGAAATACTGAGCTCAAGACCTGATTACATCTGAAAATGGATCCTATCTGCGCTCACTGTCATCACACACACCTACATCCACTCAGCGTGAGAGACACAGCCACTCAGAGAGGCACATTAGTCGTGGTTTTGGCTTATGACTGGGTTACACTGATACAGCATGCTACTCTCTGTTGCAGATACCCAATGTATGCTGGGCTTGTATGGAAACAGCAGACTTATCCTCCACAAGTTGTACTTACTTGTCTTGGGGAAGAGGAAGGGAGCTCAGAGTTACCATGGAGACTGTAAGGATATTGGTGCTTATTGTATGAATAATCACACATTATGATCATACCTGCTTGGAAAATCCTATAGGGGGTGTTTAAAGTAGAGCGGTAGGTTACTGCTGGCTTGTTTCACATGAAAGCTTTGCAAAAACAAAAAGAGCACTCAGACATTTGACAGCACTCCATTCAACTGAAGTGTTTGAAGGCTATGCACACAAAGGCACTGCAATGCAACTTTTAAATGCACCTGACTCCCAAGTGGAGTTTAAGGAACAGACCACTGGATTTCACCTGTCAAAGCGGGAAAAAAACGCACTCACCTTGACAGAGTTCCAGATGTGAAGTCCAGGTGTTGAGAGCTTGCAGATCTAAGCCAGAGGAGCGAACACAGCCGGTGAGGAGCTGCTCGGAAACTACAGCCTCGGAAAACGCCACAGCCTGCCCTCTCTGCAGCCCGACATGCACACACACGCTCCCTGCGCTCCGCTCAGCATCACTTTTTCCCCTCCCGCCCCCACCGCACCCACCGCTGGATGGAGGAGGGCGGCGGCGCCTGATTGACGGACGCCAGCTCCAATTAGAATGCAGCGCGAAGCCACGCGTCACCTCCAATGGGAGGGGAGGGGCTTGTGTCATTGACAGCATCTTTTCCATGACGCGTTGAGGAGGACACCCCCCCACCCACCACCACCACCAAGGACGCGCAGGGTAGATGGAGTCAAACTCATCAATTTGCAAGTGAGTCACACTCATAATGACTGTTTGATTGCAGATGTATTTTTGTCTGACATTCACCTGTCTATTTGTGGATAATGGGTGGGATGAGTCTTTTCTGTTTTTACCAACTGTGCGAGGTGGCAAAAAGGATGTTGAGCTCACCCAGATGACAAGACAGCTGCTCATCAGAGAGACGACATATACTCTGGACGATAAATGGCAGAATTTTGGGGGGATCCGAAACTGAAGATATGCTGCCACCTGGTGGATATATTGGCGAATTACAGCCTTTCAGTCGTGCTCCTGGCTTTGGGAGAGAGATGCACTCAAAGAAATGGAAGTATCTTGCAAATACATCTGAGATTAAAAATATAAGTATATGACTTATGAGTGACTATGCAGGTTTGAACATTTATATGACCTTGAATACAACATGAGTTCAAATTTCCCATTGATTCAGGTTTGCTGCAAACAAAAAAACAAAACAAACAACAACTCCACAACAAAATCAATTTTAGAAGAAGAAATCGCCTCACAACTTGATATCGTCTGCAATATTCAGCTAGAAAATTGTACTGGTCCACTTTGCTGTGAGAGCCATTATGATTGTATTTTTTTTTCTGAAAGTCTGAATGAGAAGCTGTTATATCACTCAAGGCTGCAGGCTTGCTGCTCAAGGACTCACAAAAAAACCTTTTCACAACGACTCAGCCTGACTGCAACAGATTACGTGTGAAAAGGCATTTTTTTTCCTTTCCCTTTCACACTGGCGAGCTCGAAGGTTACTGCAGCACCTGTTATACAGAGAGATGGATTCCATAACACAGCCAACACAATGTGGTGAACTGTGTCATATTTGGAGGGGGGGGGCGACTCCATCCCACATAAATTTTCTCCTCTGTAAAATTAGGAAGGTTACAGTAAAGACCAAAGTATTCATCTGTGCTGCATAATGAATTCACTGCCGCTGAGTATTCCTTCTGTGTGGACCGTTCAGGCAGAGCATTTCTTCTTTCTTTCTGAAGACTGTTTCTTTGACTTCACCCTAACAAACAGCTGCGGCTTATGGGAGCCTTATATAAGACCATTATTGTATAATACACCCGAGCTCCAGTGACTATTGCAAGTGAAAAGTGTACAACCAAAGAGCAAATTAACTATTTCAAAATTGGCCCGACTGTTTACTATACTTACATCACACTGACCAAGTACTGAGTTAAATAAACACTTGAGAAAGTTACTTGAAAGAAATTTAGAATAAAATATTTAGGACTGTGAGAACATGGGAATTATCACAGGCTTTCAATCTATCTTTCTATCTATCTATCTATCTATGGTTTTCTCCTTTGAAATTTGTATTTTTTTCTTCTCAGTTTTTTAAACTGAAAGAAACTACATTCAAGTTGCACAAGTTCTGATCTAAGAGTTAAAAAGTTCAAACTTGAACACCTGGGCTACCAAGAATACTTCTTTCTCTTGTATTTTAGGTAGAATAGATGGCTTGTTCTTGCTCTTGGATGTTATTTTGGTGTATTATAGCGGGATTTAACCAATCCAATTTGAGCGACATGATTTTTTTAGACCAGAATTTGACAAACTGAGCACCTTGATAAATATTACATTTTTGAATCTCACTATCTGACTTTGTTAATCCTAAAGTTTAAAGCCAAGTTCTTGAAACCATTTTACTCTAAGGGAACTGAAAACTACATAAATTCAGATTGTTGATAGGTGAAGTAAAATATTTCAATGCTGTGCTTAGATTACAAACTTGGGTATTTAGTAGTGGTTACATTTTACAATTTGTTTTGACTTCCTCTAATAATAAAATTCCTACAGCACTTATTTGCCTCCAGGATGTTAAAATCCGTGTCCATTTGGTTACCCATGGAGGTAGTAACAGTTGATCCCATAGAAGTCATGTTTTTTCCCCATGGCTACGTTGTCCCTCAGGTTCACAGCAGCACGTGTGATGGAGCTGTTAAAGCTGTGGTGGGCCTTTGATTTACTGAATGAATTTTGAAGGTCTAGGAGACTCTGAGCTGCAATCCCTCTGCCCACAGCCCCAACTCGGTCCACTGGGCGAATGCCAGGCAGGACCGGAGGCCTCTGTAGGATGCAGGGGTTAGAGATACTGCGTGGCAGCTCCTGCTCTAAAGCTGCCCTTGATAATAATTCACCGTGTGATTCATTACCTGCCAGGTCTTTAGCTTCAGCTGACTGACTAAAGCTAGATATTTTTTTCCCAGCTTTAAAATACTCTTTGCTACTGGGTCCATCTTTTATAGGCAGCTCGATCAGACTTTTGTCTCTGTTGACCTCCATCTCTCCCTGGGAGAGTGGGCAGCTGTGCAGATCCAGAGGTCGCTCTTTGTCTAAGATTTGGGCTGTGTTAGCCTGTTGGCTGCTCTGTGACACAGATACTTGCATGGGACTTTCATCAAACTGGACTTTGCGGTTTTCTCTCCTGCCCTTGTATGCGGAGCTCTTGCTTTCAGCTTGTTGTTTGTATAAGACCTCCTGGGACGGCTCCACACTCTGTGCTTCCATGGAGCCAGAGCTGTACTTTGATTGAGTCTGCCCCCTTTGGTTTGGATCTGGCGCCTCATTATGCTTAGTTGTGCTCTCTTGTGACCTGTGTTGGTTTATAGTAACTGAAAGAGTGTCTTGGTTTGGAGCCGGAGATAGATTTGGGAGTTCAGCAGCAGCTGGACTGCAGGGGCTCCTCCCCTGTCTTCTTCTGCATCCTTTTCTTGGGTCAGAGGGAACAAATACAGGGAAGGATCTTTCTCTCTGTAGGGAAATTAATTGATTAAGATTAGGATTGTACACTGCAAATGTTCCTGTAAAAAGGTACAATTTCTCAAGGACTTTACCAGTGGTGCAGTGTGTGAATTCATCCCAGTGTAGTCACTCATTTTTTCCTTGAAGTCATCTATCTTTAGAGGATTTGCTGGCCCAGATCCTTTAGAAAAATCAAACTTCAAATATGAAATACTTAAAAGTACAACATTATTGGTGACTACTGACATATCCCATACTGCATTATTTATTGCTATTAGTTATTATTATTATTGGACAGTGGCCATACACACAGGCTTTCATAATTAATAGCAAAATGTACTCTGTGTTCATATAAATTTCAGCTCCCTGCTAAGGGACTGGATGAAGATTACTGGGGAGGAGAGGGGGTCAAGAAAGAAAAAGATTATTGTGGATTATTAGTGGAAAACAATAGTATTTTTATTAGAGCTTTATTATTCCCATCATAATAACTTGTGGCTAAGAGAAGCAGTAGCACAGATCTGAGAATTGCACAACATACTTGGATATATGTGTTATGTTATGTTATGTTATGTCTCCTAACAACATGTCATTGTTTCCATAAACAGTTGTTCACCTTGAGCTTGTTCTGCATCACAAGTTTTCAAGCAACACAAATACTATATGTAATAACAATGGGGAAAGACTTTTTAAAAAATAAAAAGAAACATAAGCTTCACTCCCCACTCCAATCATTTTTGTACAGTTCCTGACATTTGGACGGCGTCTAAGCCTCTTTACCTGTGTAGTGCATTTGGTAGGAGGTGATCCAGAGTGTCCGCTCCAGATTTCTCAGCATGTTGCTTGTCCGCTCCGATAGCGACATATTCCAGTCGCGGAGTTTAGGGTTGGGCAGCACTGTCTGTGGAGGAGTGGGGTAGAAAACCTCCTTCTCGCCCTTCAGTGACTTTGCATGCTGGAAGAAGGTGTTGTCAGAACATCAGTTCATTGTAACAAATTGCTGTAAATTGACGGTGGATTTTTAACAGTATCTTACTTTATTCAGTAATAACTGTAAAATACTGTAAATATTCACCACTCGTATGTAAATTAACAGTTAATGCGGTTGGTTAACATTAACAGTAGATTTTTTTTTTTATCAGCATACAGCAGTATTTTTCTGTGAAGCTGTGGAAATATGTGCCCTCATCTTTTCCAATCCAATCTACTATCATCGTAGGCTGCTGGTGATTGTGGGCTATATTTTCTATTTTGATTATGAAACTTTTTATTAATCCAACTACTCATACGAGTATTGCTGAGCTTGACTTTGTCCAGCACAACAATGTCATGCTTCACTCCAGTGGACCTGTTGTTTTGTCTGCATGATAACTGAACTTGATATTCAAGATAAGTTTCAGATAATGTTTCAGATAATGTAATATTTGGCGAAGCAGATGACAAGCGACGACTGTAGATCCACAATGCCTAGTGCTGCTCTTTCTTTATAGTTATTCATCCTGTGCACGTCACAGGACAAAACTCAAACATGCTGGCTATAGGAACAGAAGTCCTGCAACTTCATACTGTTCTTGTATATTTATTTACTGTGGTGTTTTATTTTTCAACTTGAAGGAGGAAAACAGACGCTGATGCAGTGAGGGACATGACAGCACCGTCCGACCATCAGGATCTGATCAGAGACCGGACCAAAGACTGCCCCTTAAGCCCCTAATTTTTATATCTTTTAAATTTTACATGTTATGTTTTTGATCAATAAATAGCTGTGGACTGTAGAACCAGTTATCCTACTGTCGTATACTGTAATCCAAAATACGGTCAAAATACGGTAATATACTGTAAAATAAATAATGCTGTTAAGTGCTGGCGTCTCTGCTGCCAGTATTTTACTGTTATTTTACAGTGAAACTCTTTACAGTGTACACGTGGATAAACTTAAATAATGTAGCGCCATATACTGTATTTGATTACTCACATCTAGGAGGCCGTGTTCCCCGGTCCACATTATACCTTTTTTCCTGGTTTTCATGGGTGTCTCCAATATCTCATGTCTGTATGGGCCACCTGTGCATTGCCATAAAGACATCTTTTCTCTGTGCACACTGGAAACATCTATTTTGCCATCTCCTTTTAACACAGTTTGTTGCCCTCTTACCTATTGTTTTGCTCATCAGAGTGACATCTGGTGCACTATTTGGGATAAGGGGGTTAAGGAAAGGTTGGGCAGCAGCTCTGACTCCTGTTTCAGGGTCATCTGGAGCACGGAATGATGGGAAAATTGCAAACTTGGAGATGTGCGATGCATATGGATGCTCTTTGGGAATTGCAATCTTTATCATTTTCTCCCTGGTAAAGATATCAGCAGATTTAAATGAAAATTAAGTCTGACACAAGAAACCATAAATGCAAGTGGTGAGCCTTTTAAAAGGAAAAAAAATTGTCTACTTTACATTTATGCATCTACAGAAAAAGTTAACACAAAATACTCACGCCATATTTATATCAGTTGGTTTTGGTATACTGCGAAAAGAACCAAAATGAGCATTACCATTCAGTATCACCACTGGGGAATACATTTTTAAAGGGATTTCAGTTAATGTGTTTGTTTTTAATAATGACTATATTCATGATAAATCAATAACTACTCACAGCTGGTCATTGAGACGAACATTACTTATCTTTCTGCCAGTACTGTTACACCATTGTTGACTGGTGAAAGGCCTGGGAGGGTAAAAACAACAATCTTAACTTGGCTGTATTTGATGTATTACTTTTTTTTTAATCCAGCCACTATCCTCTTTGCAGAATGTTTTAGCACTCACTCAGATATGACAGCTCCTCTATAACCAAAGTGATTATGGCTATTTAAGTCAGGCGGGATGTTGCCATTTATAGAGGGCTCCAGCTCCATCTGGCTGCTGGATCTCTGACTCTGAAACTAAAAGAGGGTGAAGAGAGGAGGAAACGCTCAAGAGAGAACACAATATGAGGGCAAACATACAGAAAATTAAGTCAGATCTGTTGTGGAACTCATGAGTGTTCATTCACAGCAATTTATCATTCATGTTAGGCTAATACAAGCAGAATAGATGTTTCCACCAGTTTGGCCTCAAATCTCCCATAATCAACTTGCCTCAATGGCATGGAGTAGGCTATATAGCATTTTAGCATAAGTTATAGCAATATAGACAAAACTGCAAAACATGCTTAACTCTTAAACCAAAATAGAACCATTTTAACTCTGTCACCACAAGATGTGATTATGCGACTTTACCCAATGATGCCTCCTTTTTTATTTCTATGTTAACAGTTGAACATGATGAAATACACAAAAATCACACAATGACTGATAAAAAAACATCACAAAAATACACTGTCATGTTCACTTACCTGGACGGTGACACTGAGGAAATCAATGAGATGGATTTTTTTTTCAGCCTTTTGTGAGCTGCCGAATAAAGTGATCCCGTGACACCTCTTTTATTCTCTTGGTGCAGATACTGATCTCTTGGTCCAGATGGATAAGAGGGTAAGGGTTGATAAGAGTGGAAGTGTTTAGGCTTTCGTTGGCAGAACAGGACTCACTCGTCTTCACTTGTGACCAGGGAGGTGGGTTTGTATTCCTGGGACAACCAGAGTGACAGTGTTACGCTAAACAATAGGACCAGAGTGAGTGACACCCAATCCAGCCCACGGCACATAAAGTGTGAGCAGAGGCGTAGTTTAAAATGCCTTTTTTAAGACAAAAGACTAAAGGCTCAAATAATGTCAAACAGTTCAAGTACAAGTCCAGAAAAAATATGAACTGTAAGTTATTGAACATCATTTCTGTCTTGTTATATATAATAGGCTTACAGTTGGAACACCAGGGGCCCAAGATGCACTGATACTTTATATTATGTCAGTATTTTCATATCCAGCAGGCAATCACTGTTCAGAATGCCCACCATCCAGACAAGTGTGGATCTGCTAATATTACAAGTTCACAGTTTGGTGAACTCGTACAACTAAGCATGCGGTAGAATGAAAATCAAGCAGGGTCCAGGCGGCACACGGTGACACCGGATACAAGCTGTGTGCAGGTGGTGTCTGCTTACAGGAGTCATGTTTCGTTGTCTCCATGCCTATGCAACATGGAAACAGTTATACATTCAGACTGCAATGCCTTTGACAAAGGCACAAAACTTGTTCAAAGAGAGTCTTACGAACAATCCAGAGGACAGTTTCAGCCTGGCAATCATCCTGATCACATGTTGATTTAGAAATTGTGCACTCATTTTGTAGAACATCCTCTTCTGGGATTTAATGGACGGCTAGACCTGCGCTGTCCGTGGTGCTGTTCCTCTGCCATGACTGAGCTTGTATGAATAGGGTTAAGAGGCTTAATGCTCTAGACTACACATAAGGTGATTAAAGTTAAAAAGGACAAAAAAAAATTACCATAATGCAAATCGATGTCTCCATTTTGGGAGAAAATCAGCTGAGTGTCAGGAGAGTTTCTAAAACTTCTTATATCGAAGGATTTTTATTAATCCTCAAACTCCACTGTAGGAGATTTTGTCCCAATTAAGGAGCCGCAGTGTGTCAGAACCTAGTGAAGGAAACGAGCGAATCAAAATAAACTGTGATTTTACCCCAGAAAGCCTAATGATCTCCTGTCAACATCTGAGGATTGACTCAATTATTTGCATTTTTTACAGTAATATGAAAACAACACTGCCGCCATTAAAACCCCAGAAAAGCTAACAAGTATTTCACTATAACATTAAACATTCACGACTAAATGAGCAACAACCTTAACCTTAATGTATTATCTATTTAGAGTTTACATTCAAAAACTTAACAGGAATGTCTGGATGCAATTTGATCAGGTTTTATTAACAGTCACAAAAAAACCAACAACTTTAAATGTAGCTAAATCTTCATTGGCGCACAGATGTATGCGTCATCACCATTTACCAACTGAGCCAGTGAGGAAAAGCACAAAGAAAAATACAGATAGCCTGCACAAATCCCTGTAAAATGTATAAAACGTCTGTCTTTAGTAGAAAAAAATGTGTCCATGTGAGAAGTTGATTGAAAAAACACTGAATATTTGTACAGCATTTAAAATAGGAGAGCACACCTGACCTGCACCCCACTCTTTAAAACATCAGAAACCTGAAAACTGCATCTAAATACCAGTTTTCAATCAGCACGCTGCCAAGACTTATAATCAATGCAGCTGCCTTTCCTTGGACATGACACGGACTGCTTTCCAAACAGCAAGGTTTGCCTTGTTTGTTGGCCTTCACAAGACCCATATTCTGCATTCTGCTTTTTAATTGGGATTCCCAGGAGACCTTGTCCAAAGTCTCAGCAAAACACCCAAGTCCTATCAAGCAGCCTAAGCTAAGTCCAGTAACCAATTACCCTGCTCTGCCCCAGCGGAACCGCCGCTCTCCAGATTACATTTCCTACTGCTGCATTGTAAATGCTCCACGGCCTGCAGTGATTTCACTAATATAACGTTATTGTGCAGATGGAGGTTGATGCTTAACCCCTACAGGTTTGCACGGACAAACAGAAAAACAACTCCATCTGTGGCTCATGTAGTTATCTCATCAATAACCTCTAGAACTCTCTGAGAAATTAATTCATCTCAACATATGACAGTGGCTATTTTCTCAATTCATGCTGCAAATTACCAGCTCAACCCCATCAGTTAAAAAACCTGCCAGACACCCCAAAATTAGCTCTGGGCTCCCACTGACCCCTGAAACCAAATAGTACTCCCAACATACTTCCTACAACCAACCCTGAGGATAAAGTAAAGTGAAATAATTACAAATCCAAACTGAAATAAGAAAGGTCTTGACACTGGCCTTTGCAACAACATAATGGAGGGAGGATGTTTATCAGTGCTCCAAAATACACCGCATGACCCAAAAAAATATTTAAATGAGCTCGTTCGGATCTGGGTCCTTTAAAGTAAAATTAAGGTTTGCTTTAATTTGGGTGACAACCTTAACCATTTAAGTTTAGGGAAAGATCATGGTTACGGTTAAAAGACATCAACATGGATGGTTGCAGTGGTGGCAAGCGCAGAAATACAGCCAGTGTGTGGGTGTTTGTATGTTTGTGTGAGGGTGGGGTCTATCTATCTATCTATCTATCTATCTATCTATCTATCTATCTATCTATCTATCTATCTATTTGTCTGTCTGTTTGTCTATCTATCTATTGTTGTGAAAAACATTTGACCTGTAAGTCTACAGCTGCCACTCCAAAATACTACAAAGGTGCAGGTGTGAAAATTTCAATATGTGTTTAAGCTTCAAGTTTGTTTGTTTTTTTATTTTTTTTTATCTAGCAATACATATTTTATTGTATAAATCAATACATTACAATAATCTATCATTTTCTTTCTTGGCTTAAGCCTTCCCTTTAAAAAAAAAAACAACAAAAAAACAAAAAACGCCTTGTTCCCTTTGCACACATGCAAAAATCTGTGTCTTTCTTGCGTGTTTTAAATGTACACCAAACATCAAATTCATTCTCGGTTTTGATTGAAGCCCTGCACAGAGTCTCTGGTGGTATAGAATAAAGAGAGTGAGAGAGCAGCCTGCCCTGCTGTGTTTTTTTTTCTCCCCAAATGTCTAAGGAGAGAATATTTCCCTACACCTCTGCATAGTATACCACAGACACCCCTGGAGACACAGCCCAGTCTCTCTTGACAGACAGCTGTACTGTCGCTCGTCTCTCTGGCGTCATCAATCCGCTCTCAAATAAACTGAATCTATTTAACCACCTCTGCCCCCAGTATTTCAGGGAAGAATGCATTGGAGTGGCTCGTATAGGGGGGGGGGGTGAGTGAATAAATGTTTTGAGGACATCACTTCTCTGAGAAGCTCGGCTGCAGCCGCATCACTCCTTCATCCACTCGTCAAACTCTGATCCGTCTGAGTGTCTCATCCGCTCCCCACGGCAGCTCTCACCATGACAACGTTTGACTTCTCGGATATAGAGGCGTTTCTGGACTGCCATCCGGATCTCTTCGAGGAGTACCTCGTCCGAAAGGCGAAATGTGATCAGGTGAGCAGATGGCTGAAGGAGCACCAGCCGTCGAAAGTGTCCACGGTCGAGGAGAAGCGCGGCGCCGCCAGGGACCCGCTGTGGCCGACCAACCCGGACGGGCTCCGACGCAGATCGTCCCACATGGAGCTGCGACGGAACTTCGCCCGGTCCAAAGCCACCACCGCGCACCGGACCTACGACGAGCATGTGAGCCTGAGCGAGCACGAGTCCCAGTCCAGCATGAGGCGCCGTGCGCTCCTGCGTAAAGCCAGCTCCCTGCCTCCGACCACCGCGCACATCCTGAGCGCCCTGCTGGAGTCCAGGGTCAACGTGCCCCAGTACGCGTCCAGCGCCATCGACTACAAATACAGACTCAAGGAGACCAACGAGAGGAGAGTTTTTCTTGGAGTTAGTGAAGGATATCTCCAATGATCTGGACCTGACGAACCTCAGTTACAAGATCCTGATCAACGTGTGCATCCTGGTGGACGCAGACAGGTGTTCGCTCTTCCTCGTTGAGGGACCCGCTCACAAGAGGACACTGGTGTCCAAATTCTTCGATGTGCACTCGGGCACCACTGTCAGACCGTCCTCCAGCACCCTGAACTCCAATGAGGTGCAGGTGCCATGGGGAAAGGGTATCATTGGATATGTGGCAGAGCACGGGGAAACTGTAAACATCTCAAACGCATACGAGGTAAATGTGAGCATGGTTTACATTTGTGTGATATGAACAAATATCAAAGACAAAGTTAATGCAGAGACATTTATGATGAGTGGTGACTGGTGTAAAGTTGAACATAAGCAGTAAACTCCTCGCTGGAGGTGTCCCTTTGGCAACATCCTCACATGAAGCGTATTTTGTATTTTAATCAGCTGTCTCTGGAGTTCCTCGAAGGGTGCGCTCAACTCCAAGAAATGCAGAAGGGACTCCGGGTAATTACTTCAATTATGTCAGGATAAAAAAAAAGCCTCTCCATATAATAGTCAAAGAAAAGCAATCGTTATAATCCTCGCAGCTTCCCACAAGCCAGATCTCGTCTTAGACGCTACCGGTTGCGCTCCACATCATTATATCATGGCCCTGGGCTGCCTAAGGCAACATGATGATGCGGATGCCCCCTGAGGTCTATTACTGCAATAGTGTAGATATGTGTCAGCAAGGGGCATTACAGGTGTTTTTTTTTCTTGCTTATAGTAAAAACCAAGAGGCCTCCTGAAGAGCTGTGAATCTAAACAGCAAAGAATCCAACCTTACAGTTGCGTCAGGTTTGCTTTATTGTGCGTGACACAAGCGCGTAAAAGCCAAATGTTTGTGTGTGGATGCGGTGACACAGGGCACTGTGAAGCGTGTGTGTGTGTGTTTGTGTGGTAATGTGGGATCACGCATGTTTGATGAATGTGCGCCGTGTCTTCATGTGACCACTACCCCAGGACCACCGCTTCAGCGATGAGATAGACAAGTTAACGGGCTACAAGACCCAGTCCATCCTCTGCATGGCCATCTGCAACAGCGACGGAGAAGTCATCGGTGTCGTGCAGGCAATCAACAAAAACCCCATGGGCACGCCCTTCACCGAGGATGATGAGAAGGTGAGGCTTCATAATGTCTCTCAGTGGGAAGGTGAAGCTGCCAGGGGGACTTCAAATTCCCATGCGTTTTATTGGCTATTCAGCATCCTCAGTATCATTGTGCTTGGTTTGGCCATTGAGGGCATTTTAGAGATGGAGTTAAAATTGGATTCTTCGTGTTCCCTCACCATAAGCACCCCCCCACCATCACACACACACACACACACACACACACACACTTACACTTATTGCACAGACGCTCTTGAGCCATGCAGCTGAAAACACAGTTTGTACTGTGAATCTTCTTAATGGTTGTGGAGAGGGGGCAAAGTGTTCCCTCGGAAGAAAAATAAGAGGGAAATGAAGGGAGGGGGTCAACGTCTTACTGAAGTGTGGAGCATTAAATATGTCCATGTGCAATATATATGAACGCTTAGGAAACACATTTTGAGTGGATACACTTTCAATTGCTCCCCTGAGCTATCCACTTGAAATGAGTTTACTAGGATCTGGATGTTTTAGCTTCATTTACAGTTCCACAGCTTATGAATGCAATTTCATTCTCCCTGTTGGTTGCTGAGCAAATACTATATTTTACTATATTATATTTTAATATAACATGTTTTGTACATGTGAAAAGCACTGGCTTCTTGTTTAACGATGGACAATAAAAAGTCAAGGTTATCAGTTGACTCACCCTAGGTAAACACACTAAATACAGAGAAATTCTGGTGCTGTAAATCTTTGTATCATTTTTATTCACCCTTGCAAGAGTTTAGCTGCACTGAGATACAAGCCTTCCTCCACAAGGTGGCAGAGTGTAGTTGTGTAAAATCATTTATTCTCCATACATACATTGTGAGGCCTCTATGTCAGCAGAATCAACTTTAAACAAACTTTTTTTAGCTCCAGTAATTTAAGCATTGTCTTAAATGATTTGCTGCATGTAAATATAAAACAAAACTCCAAAATAAAGCAACGTCAGAAACTACTTTTGAGCAACAAAAATAGAAAAAACCCATCTTGATCTGCCAGCTTATACAGACATTTTAGGACCCTTGATGTCTTACCAGATGCCTTCTTTCTCTAAATCAATACTTCATTAACAGGGAATCTATTTGAAAGAAATTTGTGCAGAGAAGCATTTAACTCTCATCATGACTCTCTATCCCCCATCCCCGCACACACTCTCTTTCTTTTTCTTTTACCCAGTTTTATACCCTTTATTTTAGCATACAAATAGCTAACATTTATAGATTATGCATGCCTTTCACCACTTTTTTTGTGCTTTTGCTCAGGTACTGCAGATGTATCTACCATTCTGTGGAATATCGATTTCCAATGCCAAGTTGTTTTCGGAGTCTCGCAAGGAGTATGAAAGGAGTAGGGTGAGAGAATGTAAACTGTGCATTTATTAAAAGATGTTTGATTGTTTTATAGCCGTAGGAGAATTAACAGCAACATTATCATTTTTCATACTTAATGAACAATGCAGAACAGCAATTGTGATTCACTGTGGACACATCACCATACTTTACTTTTATAGTAGCTATTGAGTAGTTTTTATAAACATGTTATTGTAAAGGTTTGAGGATTTCACATAACAGCGTCATCCTTTAGCAACATGATAATTGGTAATAAGTATGTAAGCACTGTGCATAAGTTAACAGAAGTCGGTGTCTTTTCTTATCGCCACAGGCTCTGCTGGAGGTGGTCAATGACCTGTTCGAGGAGCAGACTGACCTGGAGAAGATTGTGAGGAAGATCATGCAGCGAGCACTGACCCTCCTGCAGTGTGAGCGCTGCTCTGTACTTCTCCTTGAGGACATCGACTCACCTGTGAGATTTCACAGATAAACTTAAGTGAACTTTTTCCATGAAACCACGTAGACTTTCTTGTTAGAAACTCTCCTGTGTTTGTCACTAAATGTCATTGCAGCTGGTTGTAACAGTACTTGTGTCTTCCATAGGTTGTGAAGTTCTCCAAGACATTTGAGCTCATGTCTCCCTTGTGCAACATGGACCATGACATTAGGTGAAAAAGATGCAGAGAGACAGCAACACAAAGCACAAATAGATATATGGATACACTCAATATTTACTGCCGTTGTTTACAGTAAGTGCCCAGTCCTGACTATTGTTTTCTGTTTGTGTTATTGGCCACATCAGCATGGAGAAGCTATCTTGCTCTGATTGGCTGATCAATAACAGCATTGCTGAGCTGGTGGCTTCCACAGGACTCCCTGTTAACATCAGCGACGTGTGTCAGGACCCGCGCTTTGATGCTGAGGTGTGGACTCAATGGTCTCCTTTTTAGAGCTATTAGAGCTCACACTAATGTATGGACACATACATGGTTGTGACTCCAGTAAGTGGACACAGACACACACCAACAAATACAAAAAATTATACTTATTCCAGTACTTGTGAGCACCGCTTAAAATGCAAGCACATGATATTCAAAATTAGCAGGCAATGCCAAAATGTTGTAAAATGATTTAAAGCTCCACACATAATATTATTTTTCAGTGTTTGTATGTGTTTAGTTTTAATTAATTTTTCAGTCAAAGAAAAAATGTGTCCCAGGCAGGTCTTTAAAATCTAAATTAAGGCATGAACAGTTCTCATTCTTGCTTTAATGTCACTGTCTCCTCTCCTTATAGGCAGATCAGGCCTCTGGGTTTCACATCAGATCAGTGTTATGTGTCCCTATCTGGAATAGAACTCATCAGATAATTGGTAAGGTGATGAGAAATAATCAATTAGTCCTCACTGGGAAACGTTTTCATGTCACAGACAATGATGTATATGTGTTTTCTACAGGAGTCGCACAAATTCTGAATCGCCTAGACAGGAAGACGTTTAATGATGCAGATCAGAGACTATTTGAGGTTAGCTTTTAAAACTCTAATTATAGCTGTTACATCAAAATTTTGTTTTAGTTATTTTTGCATTGGATACACATAATTTTTTTGGTTCCTTTTATGTTTTTTTCCCTTGGCTTTTTCTCTTGTTTACAGGCATTTGTGATATTCTGTGGACTTGGAATCAACAACACTATGATGTACAATCAAGTTAAGAAGACGTGGGCCAAGCAGTCTGTAGCACTGGATGTAAGATGTGCAATATGTTGATTTCAACAAATGTAGCCTTTTTTAACCTAATATATTATACAGGACAGACATAATATATTCATACAGATTTGTTTGTATGCATGACTTTTTCTTAATTCTTCAGTTTCTTCTCCTTTCCCATCATTCCTGTGTCTTTCAAAGGGTGATATACTCACATGACAAAAAAAACTGTAAATGAATAAATACAAATATATCTATAATGATCCAATAAAGACACATATAATCATCCACTAGCTACATGTCCTTTCAAAGCACTTGATGAGCATACAGTGAATGTACTGCATACCGGTATTCGAACTATATTACATTAAAACAAGCTCTAAATCAGCTATATTGATAAACATCAGTATGCATTGATTTATGAATACAGTGTGTCCCTATAGACATTGAACATGCTTAATGAAGTTGGATCATGTAACAATAATTGAGACTACTGTTGAACTTTACACAAGCTGTGCTTTGAAATGAACTGGGGATCGTGATGTGCAACAGGATGAATTTTCATAAACTGGTAAATGAAAAATGTATCCACTCTGTTCAGCTAAAAATAAATTATCCCAAATAAACTTGGGATTTTTATACACCCTTAAAAGCTATTCAAATCTGAGTATGAGAAAATAATAGCAGTTGAAGAGGAGAGCAGTGTCACTGATTAATGCTGGTCGTAGTTCAGACTCTTCACATTCATTCACATTGTTCTGCCCCACTGCCCGGTATCTAACCTGAGCAGTCACATTATCCTCAGCAAACATGGTTCTGCTCCACAACTATAAATATTTCAGCTGCTTTCAATAATTCATGATAAATACATGTGCCAGTCTACTCACCTCTCATCAAAGGCAACGCACTCCCGCGGTTCTGTCACATAATCTTTGCTGTTTCTTTAAACACCTGATGGAGTTCTCCCTCTGTCAGGAGACCCAAAATGTAGCAACAAATTGGTTTCAAAAGCAGAGATGTTACTTCTTTG
This sequence comes from Scortum barcoo, assembly GCA_023238725.1. NCBI lineage: Eukaryota > Metazoa > Chordata > Actinopteri > Centrarchiformes > Terapontidae > Scortum > Scortum barcoo. Next base: position 10,887,474 of record CM041546.1, on the reverse strand, counting down.
ATCTTGATTATGTAACAAGATAAGTAGGAAAGATAGATCACATGAAAATTCTTAGAACATATTGATTATCTGCAGCAAGTGAGTGTACTTTTGAGAGTCGGTCTTGTATAATTTAGGAATTTCATCTCACTAGCATTAGATCAGAATAATAACTGTTTTAATAATAATTTCTTTTTTCAGATGCTGTCCTACCACGCTACCTGCTCCAAGGTAGAAGTCGACAGACTCAAGGTAATTGTCGGAGAAAAACAACATCTCAGATGCATGTTTTCAATGTACTGGTTTTCTGAAAGGTTTGAAATCTGAGTGGTTGCAAAACTGTCCTCGGTGTATTTAAGTGCTTTGCTTCCTCCCTTGCTGACGCTGTGTGACTGACAGCTCTGTCCTCCCCCCCCAAGGCAGCCAAGATCCCCCTGAGCAGCGAGCTGGGCATCGACGAGTTTCACTTCAACGACTTCTCTTTGGACAATGATGCCATGATCACGGCGTCACTCCGGATGTTTCTGGAACTTGGTGTCGTCCAGAAGTTTAAAATTGACTATGAGGTGAGGCCCTGGAGTGTGTCCCGTGATGTGTTTATCACAATCTACGGTGGACATGTATGTTTATCTCCTGTCTGTCTTCCTCTAGGTTTTGTGCCGCTGGCTTCTGACCGTGAGGAAGAACTATCGAACGGTGGCGTATCACAACTGGAGGCATGCCTTCAATGTGTCGCAGTGCATGTTCGTTATGATCACAGTAAGCTTCAAGATACACCAAGTCAAATCAGATTTATGTGTTTTGCCTCATAGTAGTGTCTTATTGTGCCAGGTGTGGGTCAGTCAGTTCAAACATTGCTCCAACCCACAAAACTTTATCTTAAGTTCTTGTAAACATCCCAGAAGTTTTTAAAGAAATATGAATTTGAGGGAAAAGAGTTTAAAATGATGCATAAGATATTTAGAATATTTCCTCCTGATAGAATAGTGCAACCATAAAAACATGAAGACATAGGTTTGAATATTTAATTTAATATAAACATCATATCACTTCACTGAAGAGCTGGTCAAGCCTATATGGAGTATGTACTGCTTTCATGACACTGACAGATAATGTGGAATAGGAATTTTTTTTCAACTTTAATGCTACTTGAGTGCAAATAGAAGGTGGCAGCTGGAAGTTAATCCGTTAAAATAACAGTTCAAAGAGACAGATTTAAAATAAAAATGACCCGGGATCTCTCATGCAAGAGTTTTGTGTCTCATTTCCCCCTTTAATCTCTCTCTGTGTTTGCTTTCACTCCACTGTCAAACAGTCTACAGTAATACATTAAAGACAAATTTTCACCAAAGGAACCCCTCCAAACTTAGACCCTCAGTGTGGATAACGAGTTGTCATGGTTATTTTTAAAGCCTGTCCTGAGAAAAGCATCTCAGTGGACTTATCGTCAAACTAATTAACAGTCAGTCACTAAACAAAACATCATTAGGAGGAAAGATCACAGGAGAAACACCATGAAGAGAAAAGTCAAGGGAGGAATATTTGGGTGGTTTTAAAGAGAACTGATAAAAAATCCTGTCCCATCATCCTATCCAATTCCATCACATACTATCCTATCCTATCTTATCCAATCCTATCCCAAACCATCCCATCATAGTGTATCAAATGGGAGGTAGGTAATACAGTACCAATAAATACGAACAGAATAAACGCAGAATGAATGCTGTGGTCCCATTCTGATAAGTGACTGGGTAAGAATATGATAATCTGATTTACTTTCGACAGACAGCCAGTTTTCAGGATGTCCTGTCAGACGCAGAGATTCTGGCACTGATGGTCGGCTGTCTGTGTCATGACTTGGACCACAGAGGCACCAACAATGCGTTTCAAGCCAAGTAAGTGACATGAGGTATGAGTATAATGAGGAACTGGTGTCTTATGGGTGACTGAAAGTTTTACCGCTGTTTTTCCTGCAGGACAGGTTCTGCTCTGGCTCTGCTCTACGGGACGTCAGCCACGCTGGAGCACCATCACTTCAACCATGCAGTCATGATCCTACAAAGTGAGGTAGGACCAGTATTTCTCATACGATTATAATGTTCAAGTAATTGTGAGGTTTGCTTTCATAGCTGAGTTTTACTTTTGTGATCTTAGTTTGCTTTTCTTGACCAAGGAGCTGCAAGTGTTTAACATGAAGTGATATTATATAATATATTGGGGATACTCACTCCTTAATGTAATTTGAGTGGTAGTTTGAAGCAGTAGACACAATGTTGCACGTTACAACTACCTTTAACATCACAAGCTTTATAGCTTTCAGTGTTTTTGTCAGACTTTATTACTTTTCATGTTATCTTAATTAAGCAGTTTTAAAATAATATATGGAAATGTAATGGTGGAGATACATGGGCGGTTGATGAGGGCCAAAAGAGTCAAACCACAGACATTCCAGACAGACTTTCAACGCTTATTTTTTATGTGTACAATCATGGCTCAGTGCACACACACTAAGCACCACAGCACTAAGCTAGTTTGCAATATTTGCTCCTGGATGGGCCAAATGCACCCAACTCAACAAGAAAACACAAAGACTAAAGCACACAATAGAACACAGCACCTGATCATCCATGACTACTTGTCTGATCCCTTATCTCTCACGATGTTAACAGTTTCAACATCCTGTGGCGTCTTGGACCAGTGGGTTTCCAGAAAGCCACTAGTGAACAGTCAGAGTTTTGGGACGGTGCTGAGTAGTAGTGGCAGTAGTGACCACCAGTGTCATTATGAGGCTGCTTTGTCTCAGGTGTAGATCAGTTTGATCATTAGGAACTTTGTTCTCTATTGATTTCTTTTAAAAGGGGACAGAGAAGGTCTATACACATTGCTAATTAGCACTGTTAACGGGAACTTCATTTGACAGTGACCGATGACTTTACCAATGCATTGGCTGTAAGGAGACAGTTTAGCCACTATTGCTCATCCTTGCCTGCTTTTGTGTATGCGCCTACTGCATGCCATTGTTTTTTTCTTTCTCACAGGGTCACAATATCTTTGCAAACCTCTGCTCTAAAGAGTATAGCAACATGATGCAACTATTGAAGCAGGCTATTCTCTCCACAGACCTCATGTTACACTTTGAGTAAGTGGTCTTTTTAATGTATTCAGAGCTGAAGTAGTTCATGATTGATTTTTTTTTTTAAGTAAAACTAAAATAAGTCATTACAGATGATGCTAAATTCTTACAAGTAACTGGACGAATGATCATTGAGGCGTCTGTGTTAGTAAAAAGTGTTTGTGTAGCAAAAACTGCCTTGGAATGTCCTCTTTCACTTTTTGATATTTTCTGCATCCTTGATTGTCTCTTTGAATTGTAAGGCGCAGAACAAAGTTCTTTGAGTGTGTCCTGTCTGGAGACTTCAGCTGGACAGATGAAGGACACAGAGAAGTTCTCAGGTTTCTAATTTTGTGCCAAATAAAACTGTTCTTTGCCAAAATCACTTTAACTTTGAAGAATAAATACAAGTTACCAGCAGTGACCTTTGATGTCATCAATAGGTCCATGCTGATGACAGGGTGCGATCTGGGAGCCGTCACTCGTCCTTGGAAGATATCCAAACAGGTCTGAGTCCCTGTCACACAGTTTCTCACATCTATACGTTCCTGTTTAAGGGCTTGGAGATGTAAAAATACGGTTGGAATTTAGTAAAGCGAAACAAAACAAAAGGACCTTGTTCGCATGTTCTACTCTTTTCATACGAACAGCTTTAGGCTCCAGGAATTTGCATGTTCTGTCTGAAGAAAAGATTCTCCTTGCTAACCTCTAGCTTTGAGCACATGCTTTAACAAAGCATATTACATCATGTACAGTAATGAAATAAGGCATAGTCTGCATTTATGTCCCAAGGTTGCAGAGCTGGTAACGAGTGAATTCTTTGAACAAGGTGACAGAGAGAGGTCTGAGCTTAAGTTGACGCCAGCGGTAAGTAGGCAAGCTTTCAAAGATTATTCTTTCAATGGGATTCTTCTCTCTTCTATTTTCTGTCTCATACTGAATTCTCAGTGATTATCGTGATTTGGTCATTAATGACAGAAGACTATCACCTCTCTGTAGGCCATATTTGACCGCAATCGCAAAGATGAACTACCTGCCTTACAGCTGGAGTGGATAGATGGGATATGTAAACCACTTTACAAGGTAGGTAATCCTTTATGTCTGAAATTAGACTTTGACTATGATTCTCAATTTTTAAAAAGTACAAAAAACAGTATGATTTGGTTTGAATATCAACTATACTTCACTCCCAGGCACTGTTGAAGCTCAACAGGAAGTTGCAGCCGATGGTCGATGAGATAGATGCCAATCGAAATAAATGGCAAGACCTGTGCTTGTCCTACCAGCAGACGCGCAGAGCCTCAGTGTGTAATCAGAGTGCTGAATCAGATCAGAGTCCTGAGTCCTGTGAAGACGGAGAACATCCAAACTCTGCAGACTCCGCAGAGACTCTGAAGCCAGTTGAAAACATCAAGTTTGGGTCAAAGTCTAATTGCAGTCATGATGTGAGACGCAAAGTGACCCAAGGTTCTTGTGATGATAAACAAGCTGCCAACACAACATCTGCAGAAAAAAAGTAAAGCAAGATACATTTTAAGTACAGGTTTATCCATTAAATGGCTCACATGGGACTCTTCCCATGCCCTGTGATTTTCTAACACATGCACTACCCTGAGGTGATTTTTAAAAAACTGGGTAAACAAAATGCTGTTTTCATCTGCTGAGCACATTGCTCCTCCCAAGTGTCACTGTGTTAAACTCAGGAGTGTGAATAATTCCTGTAGGTCAAACTCTATTTAAAGGGCAGTTTCCCATTTCTATCTATCTATCTATCTATCTATCTATCTATCTATCTATCTATCTATCTATCTATCTATCTATCTATCTATCTATCTATCTATCTATCTGAAAGCAGTTCATTACTGAGTTATATAAGAATGACAGACTTCTGTTGAAACCAAAGAGGGCCACTTATTACTGTAATGTTTTGTATTGGGAACTGCCTCAAAACCACCCATTGGAATGCCTTTACAAAACAAAAAAAGAGTCACTGTGATTTCTTTCTGTCACATAAATTGCCATTATGAATGTAGACCGGGGCATGATCTTGTTCCTGAATGTTTCTCACTGGCTAGGCTGTCTTACCTCAGTTGCAATTATTTGGCTGCATGGCATTATTTTATTATTATTATTTTTATCTTTATAGGTTTACTGAGCCTTTGGCCATCAACTTGTTCTGTATTGCATGTATGTGTCGTATCAGTAATTCACATTGCCGCATTTGGATAAAAACCTTGTATATCAAGGAAACAAATGGGGCGGATAAGTGAGAAAGGCCAATGTTAGTGTATTGATTTCGTAAGGAAAAATAATTGATGAACTCCAAACTCCTCAGGCTGATTTTTTTTGTGTGTGTGTGTGTGTAACCTCCCAATTCCTTAAAAAATTATGACACAGTAACACAAATGCTTTTGTGTCATTGGTTTGAAAGCAACTTATTGTGAAGGTATAGTTTAGTTTTTTTGGAATATTACTGTTTTGTACAACTTATATTAATTCTTTATTCATCACATGAGTGAGACAAACACACACCCACTATATCTGTGTTCATTTTGAAAAATCTATTTACATGCGCCCACATGTTGTTATTGCTGGGCTCATAGCACGTGATTCTGGGCCTTGTAAATAGACAATCTCTGAGACCATCCCCATGATTTTAAAAATATTATTGTAAAAAGTTTTGGGAGCCCTTACAAACCCTTGGACACTGTATCCTTTGTCCCCCGTGCCCCTGGCTAGGTTGATGAGAACAATATATTCCAGTTAAACTAAGTTAGACAAATTTCATTATACAAATATATCTTTAAACTTTAAACTGCATGCAGAAGCATGAAAAACTCCTGTGGGTCAGTCTCACTCTGGAAGTAAAGACAAATTCTCCAAAAACTGAACTATGCCTTTAAAAGATGTCAGTATTGTACATACAGTGTGTAAAAATGCCTAAATGGAAGTTTTAAGGTTGTTATAAAGCACAGCGTGTATACATGTATACATTTGTTTCTGTTTGAGATTCATCACAGTGTTTTGTAATTCAGACCAGGCAGCATGCTGATTATGTTGAAACTGCATGTATCATGTTTGATGTTGACACTGAACGTTATCTTGATGCCTTCGACTGCCCTATGAGATTTGCTTTGCATGGAATAACTGTAAGAGTGTTGTTACGTACGAATATTGTTGCTGCACTATTATAGAACAGATAAAGATTTCTATTTTCGATCACAGACTGTACCAAAATTATACATTCATTATTTTTCATACACCGGACTCTATATTTATGCAAGATGTAGAATTGGCATATTCTCCTGCTATTTATACACTGTCCACTAAAAATACATTCTTAGATAAGACAAGAAAGTGCTACACTTCAGACAATAGGGAATAAATTAATCTTCAGCTGGTTTTGTGAATAAAATGCTGTGGCATGAACATTTGTTGTAATCTGTGGTTTATACTGTATGTGACAAAAGTCATGTAAGATTCCCATGGCTATTGTTCACAATGAGTGCAATTGTTATTTACAATTATGAAGCAGACAGAAGATTATAGCAAAGTTTACTGTGACATGCAGCAGAATATAAGCTGGACTCCAATGTTCATAATGTTGGTTCATCATTCCCTTATTTCATGTGTGACCACAGATAAGACATTTTGTGACATATTTGTGTCATACTTGTGTCATATTTGTGTCATACTTGAATCTCTGTGGATGTGATAGCTTTTTGTGATTGAAAACGGTATTTGCATTTCTGATGCTCTGCAGCCCTGTGATTGCACCATCCGCTCGTCATGGCTTAAGAACAGAGTGCAGAGCAAAAATCTTTGTCCTGTCTATTAGATAATACCTATAAAAATGTTAACAAGCACTTTCACGTCATCTCATCATGGAGCGGAAAGAACAAAGCTCATCTGTGAATAAAGGATTTCCAGTGAGAAAAACATTTGTGACCTGAAAAGTGACACTAAAGGTTAACTCATCCACAAAGAGAGAGTCCAACAAAGCACAGCCACAGCCTCGCAGAGAGCACATTGTGGGGAGAATCTTTACATATTCATACAGTCTCTTTTAAATCCTGTTATTCATCTGTGGCAAGTGTTTGATGTTGATTTTAATAAGGCAGCGAGGTGAGGCAACAGCAGCAGCAGAAGTGTGTAAAACTCAGTGCAGCTCGACGCACATGCAGCCGCCAGCTGCCAAGCCATAGCCAGAGCCGGGCCTTAATCTATAATTTAACATGGATTGAGTTTATTCTCCTCAGGGTCGATGATCAGGGGAGAGCCGGATGGAGAGAGGAGGGAGAGTCTTCCAACCTCATTTCTGATACAGGCCCTGGCACTCCCATAGTCTTTGATCTCTCTCCCTCTCTCTCTTTCTCTTCTCTCCTGTTTTTTTTCCCTGTTTTATCTCCCTCACACACAGACACAATGTCTTTCGCTCCTATTCAGTCTGACATACTGCACTATATGCACACACTGACAAACAGATGCAGAGCACTAAATGACTGAGCCAAAAACAAACACCCTGGAGAGACTTGTTTAATGATCTCTTAAGATATTCACACACCTTGTTTGTATCCTGAGTCATTTCTTCTGACTCGGAGGCTGAAAATAGAAACGAAACAATCTGCAATAACCTCTGAGAATGAATTAGAGTGATGGTATTAAACACTGTGCATAAAAACATAATCACAATAATGAGATCACTCTTTGCTGCCACCTTGTAAATCTAGAGGAAATGTTCTATATCCATTTTTAGAAACTAGATGGTGGCGAGCAAAGCCATGCAAATGCAATGGTACTATAAATATTAATACATACTCCCAATACCAATGGCAATGTACCAGGAATAACTTTGTTCGGCTCATGATTATTTATTTTGTTATGTGCATTTATTTTTTATGATCCAGCACTAAAACTGTATTATAAGTCATTTTATTACAAGCTGGATTTTTTTTAAGTTAGCTTTGGCAGGCATCAGCGTGACACATTCACCAGTACATCATTAATGTGAGAGCTTGAACAGTCAACAGTCAAAGTAAACTGATGATTTATTAAGATACTGATGGAAACACTGGCATTTTATTCCATGTTTGAACCCCAGCATTTGCTTTACAAACGTGCTGAACATGCGAAAAAACTTAAAAGCAGGAACATTAGCATAATTGAGGTTAGGTCAGAGGTTTTTTTCCTCGTTTAAAGAACAATGCAACCTCAATGTCCATTTACTAGCAGAGCTTCTGTTCATTGTACATTTTCTTTGAGCTTTTTAACATTATATTAGTAAAATTATTCTTGCTGTAAGTCACTTCTCTGTGTGATTATACATGTGAGAATTATCTGCCCATTTAAATTCTGTCTCCATTTTATTTTGTTTGTGCTGACTGCCTTGAGACTCCATAGTATTTTTTTCTGTGTGTGGGTGGGTGGTTGAACAAATTATTTCTGTTGGCCAGGTGAGGATTCACCATGGATCTGTCTGTTGCCATAGAACAAGTACATTAACAGACAATGGTGTGCGGGTTGTACTGTACACAAAAGCAAAACCCACAGGGGGGCTTTAGTCATAGCTCCTATGACAGGGGAATTAACCACAGCACCATCACTGTGTCCCAGATGGTGTTTTACTGAGCCAAAACTTAAAGTGTACAAAAGAAGTGAAGGAGACATTGTTATTAAAAAGTATGGTTTGGAGTTTTAACCTCATGATTTACAATGCATATGAATAGAGTTGTTCTTCATCCCTGACTCACTTAAAAACAAGCCTTTGAACATTGACAGCTCATCATTATTTCATTCTTTGTCTGACTTTGGGTCATGAGATAAGTTGTCCAGAGCAGATGCTCATGGTTGATTATCCTGACACATAAATTACGATATACTGTGCTGTTTAACCTCCGGGCCAACCAATGTCGTCAGTCAACACCACCTGCCTTGATGAGGCTTATATATATGAGGCCTCCTCTGTTTGGCCGGGAATAGCCATAGCTCATTGTAAATCCCATGTGGAAAGACTTATGGACATTCACTTGTGTATAACAGGCTTGTGTTGAGTCGCCTAACTGCTGAGGGCAGTTTTTAAAATCAAGCATCCGTGCGTCCTTTGAGAAACGCGTCCAATTTGAAGGTGCTCTACCTCAGCAGTCACACAACGAAGCCACAGAGTCACTGGAGATTGGTGCATGTCTTCTCTTTGCCATTGCACTGCCTTGTCTGGCTGTCTGTCATAATCAAAGCATCCTCAGTGTTATGACATGGAGATGAATAATTGATTCATGCAGGCGGCTCACTGGTTATGTAATAGAAGACCTAGTGAAGCATCAGACAGCCTCTAGTCTGACACTAGCTGCAAGTGAAGACAGAAACGTTACAGTAGCTTGTTGATATTTGTGGTGTGCATTTCAATGAACATAATTCATCAGACTGGTGTCATTATAATGCACACTTAGCAAATATAGAGACATTTAGGACAAAGCATTACCAACTTTCATTGTTGTGTCATCAAAGAATCTCTCCTTCGAAGGACAGAGCTCATATTGAAAGTGCTGTGTTCTTACAGTGTTATTTTATTTTTTATTTTTATCTTGGTGTTATGCAAGTCTATTTTTAATTTACATTTACATATTTGATGAAATTGTTTTTTGTTTTTTTTTATTCATTCATTCTTTACCAGGAACATTATTAGAGCTAAAACTATTGGTTGGTTTATCAGTTAGCTAACACTCTCTCAAATGTGAGGATTTGCTGCTTTTCTTTGTATTATATCATTGTAAACAGAATATCTTTGGGCTCTCTACAGTTGGGACTTTCCTTGTGCTCTGGGAAACTTTAACGGGTGTTTTCACCATTTTATGATCGTTAAAAGGCCAAACAACTAATTTATTCATGAGGAGATAATTATCAGATTCATGGACAATAAAGATAATTTATAGTTGCAGCCTGAATCCTGCAACTATAGGATTCTGAAATTGGGAAAAGGATAATAAAAGATTAAAAAAGTCAGTCTGAGCCTGACAACTTGAAAATATTTCTGAATTTCAGCCATACTACTACTTGATATTTTATTTAGTCTTGCCTCCCTCAAGTGGTGAATAAGAGTACTGACTTTATTGTGAACAGCACGTGAAGTAAAATCAATGTAGAAAACAAATCGAACAGGGAAACTAATGAAGCCTCATATGTATGTATCCTAAGTTTCACATGCTATGTAATGCCCAACGAGACAACTGAATTTCATAGTTGACAACAGCTGAATCAGATCACAAACTGACTTTTGGCAAAAAGTAAAAAGAGAGAGAGAGAGAGAGAGGGAGGAGCATGTACTCTTGACCAATGCCATGGCTTTGCCCAGAAAAATCTGAAGAAAAAATGGAGGGGCGGTACCCAGAGTATCCCCCTGTCCTGCTGACAGCTGGGAACGCCCCTCCCTGATGACAAGCCAGAGCTAGATTCCTTCAATGAAAAGCCCTTTGATTGTTGGCAGGAACTCCTCTGGTTCGGCTGAATGGCTGTCAGCTCTGTCAGGGTGATGGACGGGCGGGTGTTTCACCCCTGATAGAAACAAGCCCCTCCAGCGAGCAGCTAACTCACTGAGAGCAGGACCTCTGCCAGTCAACTCCTAACCTCGTCCCAAACAGATGGAAACAACCACAACTGAGATGTAGGAGTGCTAAAGTGATGCAGCCAATAATTGTTGCATACAGAAGCAAAGAATGAATTCTGCTTAATCCAGAGTTACACCAACGATGGTGATATTTACTTAGACATCCTCACCAACTTTTTAACTCTCAGACAGCCTTGTGAACATCACTATGTGTACACATAAACATCATCTCTAGATGAGGATCAATATCAAATCAAGCTACACAGATAAAGCTCTTCCACAGATCACTCTATTATTTAACAAGGGCAGGGAAGCCTTTGTTTTACCTCTCTAAACAGTTTTATTTACAATATATACTTGGTTTTGTGAATATGTAAGTATGTAAGGGATTATAAACTATTTCAAAGTTACAAATTAAGGTGAAAGTGTCTCTGTCTGACACTGGCGTCACCAGTGTCGCCACTGCAGTGTCACCACTGCAGTGTTTGAATTGCAGTCACTTAACGCTCCATTGTCAGTACATGTTCCGTGGCCGGGCCCCACATGAGCACCAAAGCAGAGCAGCTCAGGTCCTTCCAACACTGAATCATCACTGTTTGCCTGTGAGAAGAAATTATAAACACTGCAAACGTGTACACGGAGCTCAAATCCCAGCTCAGCCAGACAGCAGTATTTCTCTTTTTTTTCATCCCTCTCCGACTTGCATACACACACTCAGAATACATCAGCTCGACTGTAATTGTTTATATTAACTTCAACTTAGCCCTGAGCTCCACGGCATGAATCACTCCTCGCCACCATCGTGGCAGGCCTTCACACCGAGGTGGTCCTTTCGCATCGGAGAGAGGCAGCGGCGGGTTTGTGTGGGCATCCGGCCAGCTCTGACCTTCGAACATGTGAACGCAAACAGGAAATCTCTGTCTACACAAGCCTCCATCACCTGTCATCTTCTGTTCTCTCTGACTATGAAATGTTACACTTGACATTTGAGCTTTTCATAATATGCTACTGTAGTTCCATAATACTGTACATGTTGTGTATTCTCAGTAATGAAGTGACTTGTGTTCACATGACTGTTGTTGGTTGTTTCAGACCGAAATATTTCAGCAAGGTTTGGGTGGATGCATTCCCATGACTCGTGGTTCCCAGAGGATGAATCCAACTGACTTTGGTGATCTCTTGATTTTTACTCTAGGGACACCACAAAGTTGATTTTTTTTTCTCCTCAGAAGATTTCTTTGCCTTAAAAGTGCAGAGAGAGACAGGAAACACAGATTAGAACCACAAACATTGTGATCACATGTTTTACATTCCCAACAATAGCAGGTTGAAATTAGGTTTTGAGTGAAATATCTCAGCAATCACATGAAACTGTACAAATATTCAAGGTCGCTCTAAGGTTGATAGTATTCACCTGATTTGGTAATCCTTTGACTTTCCACCTAGTGCCAGCAGCAGGTCTTTTTTTCCCAGTACTTTAGTGACCAGAAACCTTCAAAACTAATGACACTCCCATGAGCCTCTGCTATACTTTGTGTTCAGAGCCAGTTAGCAAATATTAACATGCTATCATGTGCTACACAGAGATGATGATGAACAATAACCTGCTAAACACCAGCATGTTAGCGTCATCTTTATGAGCATATTAGCAGGTTTACATTAGTGTTTAGCTCAAAGCACAGGCATGTGAAGAACAGCCTCTCTGAGACAGTAGCTGGTCCTGCTACACTAAAGATATGATGAGAAAAAACTGTGCACAGTTTGAGCTTAGATATTCAAAAAGGCTTCCTATAGAGGAACATGTACTGGTTCCAAAAAGAGAAAATACCTTTAATTAACCTTTTTCTGTCATGGCAGGAAAAATAGGTGCAATTAATGACAACTGTATTTCATTTAGGTGAGCTGGCTCAGGCGTCCTGGTGTTGTACATGCTGACTCACTTGTGTGGCCTACTTGGACATTAATGAAACTAAGCCATTGTTAACTAAATTTGTTTTACAGCTGTCTGTCCTTTCCTGAGGTTTGAAAATCTGTAGCAGAAATCTCAAATTACTTCCACATGACTTAATGAATACATGAGTCCTTGTTGCATCATTCAAATATCAAATTCTAAGCTACTGACTCATGACTTCCCTGCGGTTTGAGGATTATTTGATATCAATATATTATATTCTTTAAAAATTCAGGTTCAGTTTTGGCTTGTCCAAACACTGGGTTTTTACTCCTTCTGTGCTGGCAGCTGTGGTGCTTCATTCATTGCTCTGAGTCAAGGCGACCACGTCACACACTGTCAAGGTCCTGCCGTAACACTAGCTTTCATCCTTGAGGTCTTTGTAAAATATACACAGAACTGCCTGTTTATTTTGTTTTGTTGGTCCTTCATGCAAGCAATTTATGTGTTGTTCCTGTCAGAAGTGGTGAACAATGTGGCAGACCAGAGTTGTTTTTATCAAGCCAAACATATAAATATATTGTAGTGTTTGCTAACTTTTTTTAAGAACATTGATTTCAGTAAAAGAAAAATGAAGTGATGATGACAAACCAAAAACATTCAAGAATCATAAACATTTTATCTAAAGGACATCACTTCACCATGAGCACAGCATGATTTTACCTTCAACTGTTCTTCAGTAAACCCATCCAAAGTCATGCTTGGGTAATGTATCATGTTTTTAATTTAGTGTACCATAGTTTTAGGAGTCTTTTTTGTTTGTTTCAAAATAGGAATCAGTAATGGGAAGTAAAGAACACAGATTATAGGGACGAAAACAAGTTGACCTACACCAAAGATTTTTAGAACTACTCTGAAAATGCAGCCACAAATTTTGTCAGTAAAACATAAGTCAGAGGGGTCTTCCCGTCACTTGCACATAAATTTGTTGCAGCTCTTTCACATCATGACCATGGACTCAGCTCCCCTTCAGAGACAGAGGGGGGATGGGGAATCTGGAGATCTGAGAAACTCAAGACCTCATGGCAACATACCACTCAGCCATCACAAGCACTTAAAGTCTTTTTAAAAAGCTGCAGCGTTGTTTACCATTGGCTCTGTATGAACAAAAGCTGGAGCCCTGATGTCTCCACACTAACAAGGCCCATCTGAGAGCAGGAGGGGAAATATAAGCCGGCCTGTGCTTGCCACTTCATTTCCTGGCTGGTAAGAGCCTGTTTCCTGTGCATCAGCCTAAACATGGCATTTCACCAGAGGGACTTTGCCACTTGTTCCCCTCTGGGTTTTCCCTCCTCCACTTTTGACTCTCAGCTGCAAACAATTTATTTTCAAGACGTTGTTCAACTGTTTCAAGAGTAACAGTTTCCAGATTAGCCCCTGATAGGATTCGAATTGGAAATGACATTTTGGAGGATAGACAATGTAAATCAGCAACATGTTTTGTCAGGCCCAGGCAGTGATTTCAAACCAAGGGAGTGGCTGTGGTTTTTCAGTGCTATATTTCAATGTGTGGAAAACAAGCCTTGGAAACAAATTTTCACACCCAGCAACCATTTCGTGGCAAGTATAAAGCTGTCTGCTTGAGGAGGAGCTGCCTTGCCTACAAACAGTGGTGGCTTTGATTTAAATTAGCTCAGAGTTGAGCGCTGCATATGTGGGACACATTTCCCTGTGAATTCAGAATGATTAAAGGAATAGTTGGACATTTTGGGAAACTTGCTCGCTTTTTTGCTGAAGGTTAGATGAGGAGATCAATACCACTTGTTTGTACAAGTATAAAGTCGCAGCGAGCAGCTGGTTAAGGTTGGGGTATGCTCGAAAAAAACTAGCACATATGACATGTCATCCAGCCACACAGAAAGGAAAAGATGTTTGTAGCTGTTCCAACGGCCACACTTAAAGGTGGGCTGGAAATCCTGCAGACAAGAAGAGGTAGGCGACGTGATAATTATTAGACATGGGGATAACACCTCTGACTGTTTTTCCTGGAAAGCAGTCATAGTGTTTTACACACTGAATGTGGCATAAATAGTGCAAAGAATGAAAAGAGAGAGCCTAAGGGAGACGTTCAAACTCTGCCAACTTTCTCGCCTCAGCAGACCTGATCATTGTACGAAAAGGGCACGATGTTTGGACTGTATGCTTTGGAGAGTTACAGAGATGATCAGACACAGCCATACAAATCCAACTGTGGAAAGGTGTGGGGTGAGGGGTTTTCAATTTTCGACTATCCAAAAACATTTCTGTTGGAGCATATTGGAGCCTTAAGTTTAAGTCTACTACAAAGACCGGAAAGGTGGGTAAAAGCTGGCCTGTCTAGTCTACGTGTAAAGCTCACAAATTAATATGTTGATTGTTGTCACTGTGAGGTTGCTGTGGAAACGAGCAGAGGTTCCAGGAAAGTCACTGTGCCAAGAAATAATCCTACATACAACCCCCCACAAAACCACAACTTCACCTTGGTTTTTGTACAGATGATTAGTTAACTGGTTATATTAATTAATGAGCTTGGTGATGGTATTTGGACTTCATTAACCCTTTGATGGGCAGAGACTAGCTGTTTCCCTTTGCTTCCAATCTTAATGCCAAACTAAAGCTAAGCTGGCTGCAGCTTCATATTGACTATATAGATATGAGAGTAGTATCAAGCAATTATATCTCTGTTGCCTTCCATATAACTGTGAATGTGTTTGCTGTCATAGAAACCTGAAAACCACACATATGGTACATCATGTAAACTGTTACTCATGCTATATGTCATCAGAAGGTTCAGTTTCGGTTAAGCTACGTGGCCAGGAGTCATATTCGAGCACGCAAAGACAAACAAATTAACAGGCTATTTCAGTTTTCCATCTATGGAGCTTCTGTTCTATTTTTTTTCCTACTGTACTTCATCAAAATCATACACAAATTCTAAAACCCTCTTTCAACATTTTAAGCCAAAACTAGACTTTTCACTCCTTGGAACTGTCAGTTTCTGTGGCCTGTCTTCATCAATTATCCAGATTTCACCACAGTGTGTTCTGTGCCTTTGTTCAGAGTTTGCAGGGTAATTACTGGCAGGACCTGCTTAAAGCTGCTATTTTCCAGATGGCAGGCAGGCAAGACTCAAGAGCTGGTTAGTCCCACCATGTGCTCAAGCTGGAGCCTATACAGCGAGCACTTAGCCTTCACATGGCACAGAGCTGCTATAGACGTGGCCGAGCTGCAGTGGGTCATGGTCAAAGTGCTTTTGGCTGAGGAAGAAAAGCTTCAGATTCCCTGGGCCCAGAGAAAAAAATGCTCTTGTATTTGAGGGAAAAGCCTTGCATCCAGACCTGTGCAGACCAGACACAGGGTTTGATTGCAGATGGGCCAGTTTCCTGCAGCCGGGGAGTGGCGGGGGGGTTCAATGGGTCGAATCCTGATTGGGTGTGGAGCAGATCTAAAGTTCAAATGTACAGCTGTGTGAGACAGAAAGAGTGAAAGGTCAACAGACTGGATTCGGTGGTTTGTGGAACTGCACTCGACGTAGACAAACAGCAGCTGCGCAGTGACAAGGAGATTTGCCAAGGCAAAGGTCTTCTCACCACTCAAGAGGGAGATACTATACAGCTGTCTTTTCACTGAAAAGTGCACTAAAAGTCTGGCCATTGTTTATAGCCGTCATATTCCTGTGATAAATACAAAGCTGCCATATCACTTGTATGTCAAACTCAATCCAGATCCAGATATATCTGCATTTATGAAGGTTAGAAATAATTTTCTGGAAAAAGCAGCTTATATTAGTCATAGAAAATCATAATCACAATAACTTTGCTGCCTAATGTAAAGGGATAGATTGATATTGATGGGGAATACACCTATTCACTCTTTTGCCAAGAGTCAGATGAGAAAATTGATACCATTTTCGCATGTATGTGTGGTAAATATGAAGTAGCCGGGTAGCTTAGCATAACACTAACATATGTAGACAGAGCGAAACAGCTACCCTGGCTCTGTCTCCTATCTTATTTGTTTAATCCCTACCAAAAAAAAAAAAAAAAAAACAAAGTGCAGAAACAACAATTAGTATTTTTACGGGAAGTTATGTATTTCTTGGCTGGGACCAGCTGCAAAGCAGAAAACATAAGGAAGGAGAAAAAGAAAGAGATAAGGAAGGAGAAAGAGCCAACTCGCTTTTTCCCGTTTCCAATCATGCATGTGCTTCATATTTATCATTCATACACGAGAGCATTATGAATCTTGTCATCTAACTCTCAATAAGAAAGAAGACCAAAATTCTCAAAATGTCAAACTTTTCCTTTAAGGCAGCCCCAGTGATTATCTTGTATGGGAACTGTGAGGATTCAAAGAGAGCTTTGACTTCACCCTTGCCATCAAGTCAAGTTTCAGCCTATTAGGAGAAAACCAAGTCAAGGCAGCGTTCCTTTTTTTTCACTGGATGGTGATGGGCAGCTGTGACAGGGAACACTTAACATCGGGAGGAACTGAGATGGGAGAGGATGTGTGACAAAGGCAGGCTGCAAGAAAGCAAACAATCTCCTTGCAGACAGCGGCAGTCATTGCTTTGTGAGTAACCAGTGGAGAGCGATCCATCAAAAGTCAGCAACTGTGAGTACTTGTCTCATGTTACACCTCCAAAATCAATGATTATAATCATGCTCTGTCAGAAAATGCCACCATTAAATCAGTGTGAGATTAAACAAGTACTGTGGAAAGCAGCCTCATTTTGAAATAAACTCCCTGAAATTTTATCACATGAGGGGAATGAAGCTTACATTTATTGTCTCTCTTAAAGAGAGGGTAAAATTCAGCTTAAGTCAAAACGTGAATGTCATCACAATTTACAACAAGTTATGCTACATAATTAAATGACATACAAATGAGCGTGTACTTACATTTTCTCTCCAACCCCCCCTGACAAAATTAGGCCTCTGTGCTGACTGACACATTCCTCCATGTCTTTCTTAAAGGACTTAACTTTACTCATGTTTTACTCTGCCCGGAGTCAACTAGCTCCATCAGCCACTAAACTCAGAGGAACAAAACACCCGCACCGAGAAAATAAAGAAAAGTGAGGAGAATGGCACACACAGACTGAGAGAAAGGGAGAAGTAGAGAAAGGGGGGGAAACAGTCTTTTTAGGTTCAAAGACAATCTTTCTCCCCTCCACTCATATCCATTCACTTTGTGCCACATTGACCTCTGGGGGGAATCGGAGTTGTCTGTCATTGGTCATTCACCTGTCAATCAGAGTGTCACAGGATCCGATGGGCTCCATGTTGTGGAGCGGAAACCCCTTGCCACGAGGCACATCATGGGATGAAGTCACCACCCGTTTATGCTAGCAACCAAACTTCTTCTTTTTGGCCTAGCTGACCTGATCATTCTCACACTGGGTCGACTGTCTATCAATTTCATTATGATTTTTCATTAAACCTTCCGGTATGTAGTACTACAGATATAATGCACAGACCACAAGAGACTCTGGTTTGGATGGACTGTGGTTCTTGAACCATTGGGTGGTCAGAGGGTATGTGATAGACAGAAATGACATAGTTTCACTTTTGTAATGAGAGACATTAAGACGAGTCACAAGGACATTACTGTAATTATGATTACTGTGGTGGAATTCATTAGAAGTCAAGTGCTCAACTATTATACAGTATTGATGTGGTACAGTTAAGGTCCTTTACTTGAGAATTTCTATTTTATGTTACTTTATACTTCTACCTGACTACTTTTCAGGGGTAAATATTGATGAAAGCCATGATCAGCTTATGAAATGTAATCATTTTTTATAGATAGAAGAAAACCAACAAGCATGATATAAAGTGGGTAAAATCAGCTGGAATGTAACTTACAGTCAGTAATAGTAATAATAATAATGAGCAATAATAAGAAGGCAATTTCTATACATAACAACTACATCATTACATACTTTAAATAACTTTGTTGATAATACTGTACTTTTACACAAGTGACACTTTGAATGTATGGACACTTTTACTTGTAGAGGAGTATTCTTTAGCCTTTTCTAGAGCTCTTGACCAAATCACCTCACTGTCTTAATCAACAGATGGAATTTGTTCAGTTGTCATGGAGATGAATATGTGAACATTTGAGCCGTTAATATTTTACCCATAGCACTTAGAGGACTTCCTGTCGGCGCTGGCTAAAAAAAGGAAAGCATCCAAGTTCGTTCTCGACCTCGGACAATGTAGTTTGACAAAACAATCCCAGCTTAACGTCCTAGAAAATATGTTACTTCAGTGATCCATAAACAGATATTTATGGTTTGAAAATTGATCTTTGAAATCTTATAATCGAAACCTGAAGTGAAACAAATACTCTGAGGAGACATTCCTACTGTATTCATTCCCAGTAACTCTATAGACACAAAGCATAGCAATAACTACCCCCTCAAGCCCTCCGTGCCAGAACAAGGTATAGAATAACACAGAGGAAAGTATCTGGGGGCGCTCTAAGTGTTCTGAAACAGGAGACAGATTTCCGACCTCTGTTACTCATGAAAAGTCACTTTTCTCTCTGCCACTGCTGCATTCATACAGAACTGCACCGGAGCCCGTCGCACCGGACCCAGATTGATTCAGTATGTGACTCTGAATGCGATCTGAGGACAGTGTGTGCAGCTGGAGAAGGTGCTGAGGGCTCCTGCAGCGATGGCAGAGTTGGTGACGGTAAAGCATCTCAGCTCTCTCACCAATGCCCTTAAATCCAACGTGCTGTTGTTTGTCTGTGTGTCTACATTACATGTGGGAATGATCTCCATAAAAGCACTTTGGAAATATGAAGTCAATCAATCAATCAATCGGTCAGTAATGAGTTCATGTAAATTCTCCCCGCCCCCTCCAGACCAGCCATCAATGTTAATGTTTGACTGAACACTACTCTTTGTACAACCAGATTAACGCTCGGTAAGAATAACAGGACCGACATGAATGTCTTCACCCTGGCTGTAACCCGAGAGCCTCAACATGGTACTGAGGGAACACCAGGGGCCCTCTGTGTGAAAAGGGTCCAGTCAGGCTTGGCCTGAGCCACACAGACCACTACTCACTCCATCCACAGCCCCTCACAGCGGGATCCAGCCATCTGGACTCATTTCTGTTCCGACAGGGTGGCTCTCAAGGCCCATCTGTATGAGGGCTACATTCACAGTGGGCCCCAGGAATGTGCTTGTCTGGGAGAGAGCTGGGCAGATTTAAGGGATGACGGCACAACGCGATATATCTTTTCACGTTGGACACTGGAGCATGTCATTTCATCAACATCTGTATTTCATTTTTAGTGCCCTGGTCAGTCCTGGGTTCAGTCGGTTCGGTTTTAGACACAAAAATAGGCCTCAAATCATTTCATTACTGCCTGTTGTTGAGTCATTATGGCTACAAACACATGCAAGACAGGACATATGTTTTATTTTTAACATCTCAGATATTTACCTAATTCCTTTAAACTCTAACTCTGTCAACCCAGGCTGTCATTTAGTTGCATTCATGGTTCCACAGTAGTTGAGAAAATGTATAAAAATGGGGCGTCCTGGTGGTCTAGTAGTTAAGACTCAAAATATTTAAATATTTGAATCAGTTATTCAGTTCCATTTTTGTTTGTCCATTTTGCTCTTTTGTTGCATCTCCCAGCCGTCTCTCCCCATATTTTCTGTCTGTATGCCCACTGTCTGTTCCATAAAGGTGAAATGCAGAATCTTCTTTAAATAGTTGTGAATGTAGAAATCACTGGCCTGTGTCTCTGAACATTGGTAAGTTGTGTTAAAAAAAAAAAAAAAAAAAAAACAACACTTTACTTGAAAGGGTTTGGTTCAGGTAACCCCAAAATGATCCATATGTATATTGTAGCGGAGTAGTAAATCCAGACAGGATCTCACTGCCTGCATTACTACCATTCCCGCGCCTTCAGCGACAGCTCAACAAGTTACTATGGTAACCAGTACAAAAAACCCCAAAAAAGCTGACAGGAAGGGGTCAGAGGACAACAACAGGTCATGTGGCAGATAACCAATGCATGTCTTGCCTGGAATTCTGGGTCTTCTCACAGGGAAAGCTTACTGTGACCTACTGTAGATAAAGATGTGTTGTATGAGTGACCTTTTTGTTGTGTGAAAACTGTAAAAATCTCTCTCTCTGTCTCTGTCTCTCTTCTTTATATATACATGTACACACACACACACACACACACACACAACGGCATAACCTTTTAATAAGGCATTCTTTATACAGGGTTTATAATTTACAACAAATGGCTTCATTAACAGGCAAGAAATCATTTACTAATGCTTCATCAGTTATATGTTATTAATAAGGTTTACATTCTGTAAATGATTCTCTTTGACTGGTTGTTTATCTTCCTCCAGCACTTGTTTTGTCTTTTTAGCCTGTTCGTTCAGCAGAGGCACCCCTTAAACTACATGGGTGTAGAAAATCTAAAGCGCAATCAATTTATTAACTGTTTATTAACATTTACAACTGCAGACTTGACTGACTGCAATAAAAAACTGTTTATTAATGACTTTCTAACATTTGTAACTGCAGACTTGATGGCTTAAGGAAGACAACCACAAGCAAAAGGGATTTTTTTAAAGCTTGGCAACACAAAAGCTGTTCTGATTATTGGCTTATAAATGATCCACACTGCATATAATCTATTAACCATAAATAAAAAGCTTCTAAAGCTTGTTAAAAGAGGCCTTAATAGCTATAGTACAGCTCTGGTACTAGCTGAAAATTCGTCAAAATGTTCTTTTGAGACTGCAACTGGAAAAAATATGCAGTTTTCTAGTTTAAATAAAATTGTGGACACTTTTCACAGTTGACAAGACAAAGAGAGTTTCTCTAATGACTTGGTGTGGAAAGAGGTTCCCATTTAAAAGATAAAATAAAGTAAATGGTGTTTAGTTGTTGAGAACATCTTCAAAACAATCTCAATAATTAAGAAGAAAACATCAGTTTATCACTTTGGGTTTATCAGTGGGGTACAATTCCTGGTAACTGTACCAACAAGTTTACTGTGTTAAGTTCCCACTGCACTGGGAGTTGAATGGGGCGTTTGTGTGCATTGATTTGCAACTTGCATAAGACCTGTGTCCTACCCCCTCCGAGGCCGGGATCAATAAGCTCCTCCTCTGGAGAAGATACCCACCACATTCATCTTCCATGCGAGCGCCTGCCAGCCTTTTCACTGAAACCACCTTTAATCACATCCCCAGGGCCTCACCACTGTTTTTTCACTGAAAATGAAACTGAGGTATTAATTCTCAGGACTGTGACACATACCCATGTGCTGCTCTTACTGTAGGCATCCCTGTATCTGTGTTACATTGTTACAGTGCTGCTGCAATGCACGCACAAATACATTTCATGAACAAATGCAACCAATGTTACATAATCCTGCCTCGGGGATGAAATGGTATCAGAAACAACAGTGCATCAGAGGCAGCTCCAGTGTGAATCCACCTCCCAGTAAAACCTTTTGTTCTGCTGCCTTTTGCTATGAGCTTTCCAGCATAAATCCATTCTCATTAGTTAGCTGGGCTGCCGGAGCGTTGAGCTTTTGGCCTGCTGGACCTGCTGATAGGCCAATGCAAGCACACAGCGTCCCCTAGTGGTGTGTTACAGAACTATGTGGAATAACTGGTGGGGGAAAAAAGGTAAACTTGGTCAAGCAGAGATGCCTGTTAGTGGTGCTAACTGGGCCAATCAGCAGCTTTGGGGCTTCCCATTGGCTAGAAGGGAGCTGTCAATCAAATCCTCCAGTGGGTGTTTTTTGAGATCTCCTCAGTGTGGTTTTGGAAGTGGTGGAGTGCTGATCTGCATCCTGAAAACAATATGTACCTCCAAGAACATTGAGATCTTTAACTTGAAGAAAAGTAGCAATACCACAATATAAAAAAAAAAGAAATAAAAATCCATTACAAGTTATTATCTTGCATTCAAGACCTCACTGAAGTAAAAGCATTTAAAACAGTATATACTCACAGTTATTTATAAGTATTTAAGTTATTATAAGTATTAAAAGTTAAAATCCATCCTGCACATTATCTTTTTATTTTGCATGCATATTTGCATATTTTTAAACATGCATTATGCTTAATTGTAGCTAATTTATATACTGTACAACCATTATGTAATGTTAGTCTATAAGAATATGTCTTTATATTTTACAATGATCACGTTTTTATATGTAAAATCCTTAGCTGCAAAGTAATTTACTACCTTCTATAGTAAAATCAGAATAATATAATAATAATATATTATATGATCATGTATTCTTTTGAAATTAATTATATTTGTCAAATAAAGGAAGTTAAATAATAACATAGATATATATATATATATATATATATATATATATATATATATATATATATATATATATATATATATATATATATGTATACTATAATAAAAGTATAAAGTAGAGCAAAGTTATTTAGATGTAATAAAATTATAATTATATTATAAAAAGGCGCTGCTATTTTTAAATGAAGATTTCTGATGTTTTTATTATTTTTGCACGTTTTATTTAGCGTATTTATTTTAGTTAATGAAGCTTCCACATAAATATCCGGCTTCATATCTGCCTCCACCTGCAGTGATCACAGAGATCAAAGAATAAAAAAATGTTAAAAAATCCCAGTGAGACACGCCGAGCGCTCCCCTGCCATACTCGGCTGACGCCCATGGGTGGCAGGGCTGCTCCGGACCACCGGACCGAGGGGTGGGGAGGGGACGGACGCACGGACGAGGCGAAGCGAGGCGAGGCGAGACGGACTGCTCCCTGATTGGTCGGCGGCGTGCGCGTCCCCGTCGTCTCCTCCCGGTTTTTCCTGGCATGACCTTTTCCCTTGGCAACCACTTCCTCCGAGCATCCACGGCCATCTTTAATCCGAAGTCATTCAAGAGAAAGAGAGAAAAAGTTGTCCCGCTCATGCAGACGGCGCCGAGCGGCTGCATCTGCGCACGAAAGCGGCATCGGCGGCTCGTCGTGTGCGCGTAGCGTCCAGCGCCAGGCTCGGAGCAGCGCCGCAGCAGGCTGTCCGCAGAGACTCACTGAACACCGACAGCGTACGTGCATATTGTTCAGCGTCTCCGTGCATCACGTTTTCCACCAGGCTGCCGCTCTGCACAGTAACCTCTCAGCTAAAAACTGTTGCGAATGAGCTGCACACGTGTGGGGTACTAACGTGTTGCGTGTGTGTGTGTTTTTTTTTTTTTTTGTCTTCCCGAAATAAACAGCAGGTGGAGCGCTAGAATAAGTGTGCGGATCATTGTCTGAAGGGCACAGAGAGCACTCACCACTGCCATGTTGTTCTTCTGCACATACCCCCCCTCTCACATCCTCCTCCTCCTCTTCAGCAACACTGTTCTCACATTTCTCACATCACAGTAGGGTTTGAGCAAAAAAAAAAAAAAAAAAAAGCATAAATAAGGCACTTTTGGTTGACATGTGCTCGTAAGTGGCCTTGCTTTGATGCAAACCGGTTGTCACTCATTTGCCTCTCCTTCCTGGCAGGATGAGAAAGAAGCAGGCTGCCAAACAGAGGAAGGCTGAGGAGACGACGGTTGTCCAGGAGTTCGTGGTCGAAAAAATCATTCGCAGGAGGGTCTTCAATGGGAGAGTGGAGTACTTTCTGAAGTGGAAAGGCTTCACCGAGTGAGTGAGGCGTTGCACAATCAGCCTGCTCGCATGGTTTGTTTCCTTGTTAGTTTGTGCATCAAAGTATGTTATCTCCTCTCTCTCTCTATTTTTTTGGGACATATTTACAGTGCAGAAAACACATGGGAACCTGAGGACAATCTGGACTGCCCTGAGCTCATTGAAGAGTTCCTGAGAAACACCCATTTCTCGGAGGAGAATGAGGAACAAGAGTTCATTCCCAAAGAAGAAATGACAGAGCAAGAGACGGAAATTGTGAGTATGGGAGAAATGCTGCTGTGTCTGTGAGTTTCTGTTGTTTCCATGTTATTCGCAGAACTTCCTCACCCGAATCAGTAATAAAACGGGACGGGGAAAAAAAACAACAACAACTTATTATTAGAATCCTTTTTATATAGCTCATTGCTTTGGGTCGACAATTCAGGAAGCTTCCTCTCTTAACGTCAAAAGAAGCGGCTTTGGAGTCGAGGAAAATCATGTGACCACATTGGCAGATTTTGTTCTTCCTATTTGAGCTTGTTAAGGGTGAATGTGAAACTAAATGGTGTGTGAAGGTGGTTAGTCTTGCAACTCCCCTGAAAGTGAAAGCAGTGAAATTTTCTTTTTTTCGCAATAGGCATGCATAGTTCAAAAAAGGAAGAGAGTTTAAAAAAAAACACACACACATCTAGGCTCTCTCCTAAAGCAGATTCTGTTTTTTTGTGGTTTCTTCTAACTGCTGCACCTTTGTCCTTTTCGTTCTCTTTGCAGTCCTGCCTGCAGTCTCAGCAGCCGGCTCGCACTGTGCACAGCAACGTCCTGGCGCCAAGTGACGAGCAGTCAGACACCCCCACTAACCTCAGCACTTACCTCGAGCCTGAATGCATCATCGGCTCCACAGATAGACAGGGAGAGCTCATGTTCCTAGTCAAATGGTAACCGCTTCCTCTTTTCTCCATCCTTGAACACACGCGGTTGGTTTAGTAAATGTTTGTATGGCAGTGAAGTTGTTCATATTGAAAGCTGCAATGTTAAAACTACAGCAAAAAAACGATGGAGCGTCCACTGTCAGGTTTACGAGGCTGTTTAATCTCGCTGCTGTGGGCACGCAGTGACGTTGCAGTGTATACGGTGTCATTTACCGACCGTGTAATGTGAATATATCATTTACTAAGGAGAGAAAGTTGAAAGGACATTGGCATTGAACACCTGACAAAACATTCTTCAGATTGGTAACTGATTATGGAGAGCACCTGTGACCACAGTAAATGTGCTTTGCAGCTTTAAAGGGGAACTTGGCCGGTTTTACACCTAAAAGTCACTTAGTTTGTCACGGAAGGTATTACTCATCGTGTGAAAAAAGTCAAACACTGGTTAGGTTTAAGAAAAAAGACTATGAATCTTGTTTGTTGATATAATATCTTGTTAGGAAGCGTGTTTTACAAAACAAGTCTGTTTGGTTATTGTAACAGTAGATATTTGCTGATTGCCATCGCCATGAAAATTTCCCAGGGTTGTGAAATCCTTTCTTACATTATAAACAATTACTGAAACTGATCGTATTTCATGTCTCACTGGTACTTGGAGCTGCACAACAAAGGAAAACACAGTACTGCTTTTGGTTTTTTGTTGGTTTTTGAGTTGCATTTTCGGAATAGGAGCAATTTGGAGCTTGGTCCATATAAGTAGAGATGTTTATTTGTTTATTTACGTATTTACGTAGCACCTTACAAAAACAAAGACAGTTTAAAATTGTGAGGAAAGTAAAGAAATGAGGTGAAAAAATGCATTAGAACAACATGTAAATCACAACAACACTGGAAAAAGTTAATTTAAATAGAATACAATAAGATTAAGTAAAATACAAT
The DNA here is from genome assembly GCA_023238725.1 of Scortum barcoo. Taxonomy (NCBI): domain Eukaryota; kingdom Metazoa; phylum Chordata; class Actinopteri; order Centrarchiformes; family Terapontidae; genus Scortum; species Scortum barcoo. The sequence goes on along the minus strand of CM041546.1, from coordinate 10,861,309 downwards.
ATATTTTTTAACCATTCTTATTTAAATATCTTGAAAAACAGTACATATTAGCTGTATTGCCGTTTAGTCAGAGTAAATGTCATTAGATGTTACAAAACTACAGCGATCATGACTGACTGTACTTTCTAAACTGTATGTGATTCAGTCCCTGCAGCCTCTCCCCCCTCACAGTGACCTTTTTTAATCTGGCAATGGAGTATGCTGAGACATTTTACACACATTAAAAGCAGGAGGCCGCCGTGGTAATGGCTTCCTTCTGTGCGTCTCCCCGCAGGAAGAACTCCGATGACGTGGCCCTGCTGCCGGCCCGTGAAGCCAGCGCCAGGTGTCCCCAGGTGGTCATCGACTTCTACGAGCAGAAGCTGACGTGGCACTGTGGAGACGAGGAGCAGTGAAGTGTGCGTGTGTGTGTGTGTGTGTGTGTGTGAGCGTGCGTGCAAAAGTGTGTGCGTGTGTTGGAGGGGAGGGGGGAGTTGTGTACAGAGGTGAACTGATACACAGCTGTGCTCTCACCTGAAGCTTAGTTTAACCTCCATCAAGTGTCCTCCTTCAGCTGACTTTAGAGGCACTCTGTGTGAAATCACCACCCGCTGCAGGTAGGCAGAGTTTCAGATTCCAGCGGGTGCAGGATCCTCAGCGGGCGAAGGGAGGGGGTGGTGGTGGATTTGAAGTGCTCTCGGTCTTGTGGTGCTCAACGAGGCCTCTGTGCCTTTGTGGAGGCTCCGATGGAGACTAACACTAACCTTTGAGTAGTGCGGCTGATCTGAGGTCAGACTAACCTGTAGCAGCTTTAGTCTTGTGTAAGCAGACACAATCACTGTGGACGTGTTTTGTTTTTAGCGTTAAATTGGTATTTGTAGTCCCGTTTAGCTACGAGAATCTTGGTTGTTTAGTGTGTGCTTTATATCTTGTATAGCAACACTATGTAGGCAGAGTGAACTGACCGCTGTCCAGTCCGTACCTCCAGTCCACGTAGCTTTTAGTTAGAGATGAAGGCTGTAGACCCGTCGTTTGAATGTTTGTTCTTTGAACTTGCTTTTACCGTGTGTTACTGTGTGTTTGTATGGCCCTTGTGGTTGATGTGTAACATTTAAAGATGTTGTCCACCAGAAATTCCCCCATATTTCCAATCGGCTGCTAAATACCAAATGTTTTCTTCTTGTTTGTATTGAACTGTAACAAGAAAATTGTTGAATTTTTCAAGAATTATTTGGCGCTTAATTCACAAAATGAAGTAAAAAAATTTAAAGTAATAATATTTTTAAAGTAAGTCTTTTGAGATTTATGTGCATTGAAAATAACCTTTGTGCACCTGTAATGACTAACAAGATTGTTAAATGTAGCACTTTAGATATGAGACTGTCCAATCATCCAGGGCATTGTCTTCCAGTAATTACACAGGTTCTATGTACACGTTACCTGTATCCTGATGGCGCTGTCCTGACTTGACATATCTCCCATGACTGTTATGGGACACTCAGCTGAACCTTAAACCTCCTAAAACACACCTGCTACTGATTTACTGTAATTGTTGACCATGGATCTGTGAAGTCTCTGTGAATAAAGGAAACCTTTTGTGAAGCTCTTCTCTTGAAGTGTTTTAATTGTTTTAAGTTGTTTAATGTCACATGTGTCACAAGCTAAAGTATAACGTAGGAATAGCAATTAATTAAAAGTTCTAATCTGATTTAAAGACAGCTAATCCATTTGTTGTGATTTGACTGATTCCAAATGACAATATGTCTATGCAATAAAGTTGTAGTAGATTCAAATAATCATGGTAGGATATGTTTTCTCAGCAATCATCGGGGAGTTTTGTTGATTAGATTTGACCTTTATGGGGAGGAGCTTCTCTCCGTCTTGTGACTTTATTTTGAAACCTTAGCTCCGGGACAATAAAAGTGGAAATAAAAGGAACCAGGAACAATGTTAAGCACAGCATTACCAGGCTGAATTCACCTGACTGAGACAGACACAGATATTTGGATTATGAGAGAAGAAACTGACGAGGCTGTGAATCAGGTAGGTGTAAAGTTATCCCGAAAATTTTGCCAGGATTTTAAAAATCATAGTTATTGAAAAATTAGACAAATTATCTTAGATTTTGGTACAGACTGAAAAGCCAGCCTTTATTTAGCATGAGCAATAATGGATTTTCCTTTCATGGCTCCTGTGGTGTTGGTCATGGCACTTCCTCAATCTGCCAATAAAAAAACACCTCCTTTTTCATTATACTGTGCATTCAGTTCAGTCTCACTTCTCCATGCAGCAGGTCATCAGTGTCTGGGTGCGGGACCCGCGGATACAAAAGAATGACTTTTGGCATGCCTACATAGACTATGAAATCTGTTTACATGTAAGTAAAATGTCAAAGGGACTTGTTTTAATCTCTGCAGTCAAATAGTGGATCTTACTGTAATCTGTGTGTTGCAATTGTCTCCTGATTTAGACCGACAGCGTGTACTTCACCAAGAAGATCTCAAGTGTGAGAAGGAGGTACAGTGAGTTTGTATGGCTCAGGCAGAAGCTACAAGCCAATTCAATGCTGATGTAAGTCAATTTACAGTTTTCATGTTAAAAGTAATCAGTGCTATGGTTCCTGTCATTTTTTTATTTGTATTAATCTTTTCCAGGGTACAGCTCCCGCAGCTGCCACCAAAGAACCCCTTCTTCAGCCTGAACAATGCCCAACAGATCACCGAGCGGATGAAAGGCCTTCAGAGGTTTTTGGAACAGTAAGAAAGATGTCACAGATCAATAAGCCTGTGAACTTTGACATACTGACACATAACAAAACTGATGAATCAGTTTCCGCGAACACCAGGTCACATGACTGCTTCTTTTCACATCAACAAGCAATGCAATATATAGCTTTTAGTTTACTGTCCTTATTCTCCAGGGTCCTCCAGAGCCCTCTGCTGCTGTCCGACAGTTGCCTGCATCTTTTCCTGCAGTCACAGCTCAGCGTGTCCAAGATGCAGGCCTGTGCTGCTGGAAGGACCCGATACTCTGTGACCCAGGCAGTCCAGCGCTGTGGCCTGAGGCGATTTCACTCTCAAGAGGATCTGCAGAAGGACATCAATATGTCCTGTGACTCTGACTCAGATAGGTACTGTAATGTGACACTTCAGAGTCTCCAACACCCCCAACAACTTTTTCCTCAAAAACCAACAAGCATAACTGAAAGTCTGTTATCTCTAAGGATAGGTTTCTTTTTGTATTTGCTTTGTCAGAAGTAAGGTGAAATATGCTTTACACTCACTGATGTAATTTCCAGGACAGATAATAACACTCTTTCTGCCTCATTACGTAAATTATAAGACTTAATATACTTTCCATGCCTTATTCTCATCTCTGTCATTTCCAGCTCAGAGTGTCGAGATCCAGAGCCACGGATTAAAGATATGGCAATAAACAAGGCAGCGAGTACAGCTTTACTTGATCTCATGGGAACCAGCCAGGAGGAAATACTCAGCTGCTCATCCGGTTCTACATGAAAACATCATCTTCTTATCACGGCCAGATATGTTTGGACCTGTCAAGAAGGAGCTTGCCTGTTACCCCATCATAGAGCACCTTTGGCTACTTGGTTGTTCCTAAATATTCCACTGATAAAAAGGTTATAGCATGTTATACTCACATTAATTTAACTTGAAACATATACAGTAAATAGTAATAAAACCTACCCATTGTATATCCATAAAGTTTGTTTACCATTATGTTCTATCTGCACATCTATGAAGTTGTAGCAAACGTTTGCCTGAAGATGGCAGTGTTGTTTCACTCATCTGTTTGTATATTCACTTACCCCATGAACATATGCTGTAACTGTCCATATTTACTTCATAAAGCAGCTGAATAGAAGACTCGTGACTTATGGTCCTTCACAGGGTGTATTTTGCCAGATATGTGCAGATAACAATGCAATATCTTAAGCAGTGACAGCCTGATGTCTCTCTCTGTGGCTGAACTCCCCCTCCTAATAAAGTGTAAGATGTGGGGAGCTTGTCATCTGGTGGCCACTGCAGTGCTTAGCAGCATGACGTGTAATGGGGTCTGTGCAGAGTTTTCAGACAGCCCCCCTGTCAGGTGTGTGGCTGGTAGGAAGTCCTGTGGGATCCCAATGGACTCGCTCCTGTCTGAGAGGGCTACCAGCTAGACAGGCTACATTGCTCCCTGCTGAACAAAATGCCAGCTGCACTGACAAGCCACCTTTTCTATCTGTCTCTCTTGGTTTGTTCTCATATGAACCTGTTCACAGGCACACGCCTCTGTGTCTGTGTGTGTGCATGCTGAATGCATATATGTTCTCCCACAGCGAGCAGCACCGTGCTTATGCAGAGGCAATGACCACTAAACAGTGACGGCGGTGACATATCTGAACAGCAAATTAGATTTGCTTTGTCTCTCTGCAGTGGGTGAGATATTAATTATGAATTCAGAACAGACAATAGGCTTGTGTTGCAGAGAACAGAGGGATGACGTCACCTCAGACCTGCTCGGCAGCAGCAGAACAGTTTGACAGCAGGAAAACCCACAAACTCAAATTGCGGGGTGGGATGTCTTCCCTAAAGATGTGTGGGTGTACATGTTAATTCAGTATCTGCATATCCCTTCTTTGTCAGTGCAGGGCAGCATTAATGTGCACTTTCAAACACATGCACTTAGGCTGTCAGTGCTGCAGATATTTTCTTCAGCTGCTGGGTATTCAGAAGAGGTTTATGCCTCAGATATATCCAGAAAGCACAGGTGTGCATGTGGGAAGCCATTCCAGTCTTAACATACACTCTAATAATGTGCTACCACTGATGTGAGAATTCATTTTTTTTTTTTTTAGGCATAATCTGACTTTAAACTGAATTATCCTGTCATCAAAGAACCAACTCAAATGTGATCTGGTCATTTTGTATTTCACTTTACAATAATGTTGTGTGTGTCACATGGCAGTCATTTCAGAAATACCAGAAACACCAGAAACACAATACTCCATTGAGTGTAGTCAACCGGACCACGTGTCTAGATAAAACTTGGCAACGTCACCCACATTTTGTTTTTCCCATGGTAGTTTTGGAGCTTCACACTGGGGGTATTTTATGAGCCAATTCCAGTTTTTACTATATATGTTTGAATTTGGCTATTGTTAGGCCACTAAATAAATAACAGCATCAGCATTTCTTCATCACTATCTTATACGTGGTGGGGTGAAGGGGGGTTGGAAACATCTTTTAGACCCACATGTTGGGAAAGCCTTAGAGAAAGCAAAGAAAGTATTAAGGAACAGTTGACAGGACAAATTCCAAACGATTAAAACATTTTATTTAAGCTTCATTTGGATTTTTTGTCCACATTTTATGAGAGTGGTGAGGGTTGTGTTGGGGAGACTCATGACCGCAGTATTTCTAAAGTCCTGGCAACATTACAACCCTGCAGTAGCTATAAGTTGTTAAACATGCTAAAAATGTCCAGTATGTCACATGTAAGTTTTGCGTTTTGTGCAGCTTTGTGTGCTGTCTCTGTTAGGGGAAATCACACACGTGTCAGTGAGTTTTTCCCGCGTGACTTGCAAACAGGTCTCTGTAACACTAAGGAATTGTTTGCTGCTTGTAGCTCCATGAATTGAAATGTTTTCTGGCTTTGGTCTGACCTATCCAGGAGTATTGACTCCTCTTTTAATGGCCTGTGACTCTAGTCCACTGATTGTTAACCTTGAGCCACTGTAGCCTAGCCTGTCAGTGCGGCTCTGCTGCCATGACAACACTGACACATTTAAGCCCATCAGATCGATTGGCTAACAGCTCCCTGCTCCATGTTGCATGATCCTGAAGAGGTCGAATGGAGTGAAAACACTGGGAGCGAGAAAAATCACTCTGTTTTCAGGGTGGGTTTTAGCCGGCTCTAACAACAATTATTCCAAAAAGTACACGATAAAATTAAGTTTGTACTATTTACACAAATGCGTTAGCTCAGTTTATTCTAATTTGGTATGCTTATTGTTTGACACATAAAACAGTAGAAGATAAGATGAAGGAAAATAGCCCCTCTGGGAAGTGCCCATCTGTCTCAGACCAAGTCAGCATGTCTTTCTGCAGCGACAGCTCAAATAAACCCCATCTCATGTCCAGTATCTCACGCTTGACTTACTGTTCCCTCTGTTATGTAATTAACATGGAACGACAGAAAACAAAAATCCATTTTATGCGTTGGAGAGAACCAAATTGTCAAACTTGAATGTGACAATATGAAATCCCAATCAAGGTTCGTTTACTGAGCACACTGTGCGGAGCCAAAAACAAATGAAAGTATTGAGGGAGATATGCTCCAGTGGAGGCAAATTACAGATAAATCAGAGGCCGCTCATGCATTTTAAGTGCCACATTATACAGAATCCATCAGTAGCAATAGGAGTTCAGCACCACTCGAGATATTAAATCTCTTTGCCTGCAAGTCAGTAGAACCAGGATGAGTCAATATCAGAGCAGTCCAGCTGTACTGCCAATAGATAGGGGATGAGACCTAAAGGAATGATGCCAGAGTTAAACACCAACAACAGTCATATGATACTGTCGCGGGTTGGTGATAATGATGTGTTGCTTGTTATGCAGCAAGACAATCGCATTCACTAGGGGCAGATAAAGGTGCAAGGTAAATGATCTGGAAGTCTGGGGTTAATTGAATTGTTAATAACATGCGCCTTGGCTATGAACATTTCTCAAGGTCTCCCACATTTCATGCCAATACTGAGCACTGATTTACTGAGGGCCACAAAACTTCCACAGCCTGACAGCCAAAAAAGGATTTTTCAGACGTTACATCTGTCCTTGTATTGTGGCTGTGTGTGTGTGTGTGCGTCTTTTTGTGTGTGTGCGTGCTCAAAAGCCAACCCTGTGTCCTAACACCTGCGTCAATCTGGTGGGAAAGTACTTTTTCTCAAGGCTCAAACATTTTTTTCTCTGTCACTCAATTGTGCCAGATGGAAATGAGATGACTTAGTGTAAGCTATCATTCATCAAACGCAGCAGCCCCGTTACCTTCCCTCGGTTCTGCATGGCTTATACCTGCTATTTCCCCTCTACATGCTGTCGCCTTTCAGTGCACGGATGTAGCAATTACCGGGAACGGGCGTGATCACTGTAGCAAGTCGAGCAACAGCTTCTCGTCTCCTGAAATCAGGGCTGATCAGCGTGAAACCAGCTCCTCTGCCTTGAACACAGGGGCCTGAGGGGGAAAAAGGAAGTTGAGATCCCTGCTTGATAATTTCCTGGAAAAATATGGTGTAAAATCAGACGTGATTCCTTCGGAGCGTGCAGAAGAAAACAGATGGAGAAGAATGATAACATTTCTGCATTTACTGTATATATTGGTATATATTTCCAAATGTTTTTCAATCCACACTACAACACATACCTTCATATGCATCTTGTACAAAGAGTTTCTAAAGGTAACAAATGAGCTCAGACTGGAGAGAACAAACTCTGAAATGAAATGTGAGCATTGTAAGATACCTTTAGTGTCCACGATGCCTTTTGGTCATCCGTATATGAATTTGTGTCTTGGCACAAGGGAACAGCCCCTCAGTGTGTCACAAGATCACGTGTGAATAACAACCCCTCCAGAATAATGTCTTGTTAGAGATGAGGAACAGGCAGAGAGGGAGCTCTTTAGTCAGACCCAGAATGTAGGGAGGTGGTGGCAGTGAGAGGACGATGGAGGGTGGAGAAACAAAGTGGGAAAAAATGGAGGGGTAGAGGGCACCGTCTCTTGAGGCCTCTGTGCTTCGCTGCCAGTGTGTGTAAATCAGCAGGCAGCTCACGGCTGCAATGAGGTAGAAAATAAAAAAAACATAAAAATGTCCAAGTGAAATAAGAGGCAAGGAGAAATCTTTTATGATGAGCCTAAATTCTCCTTACTCTGCAGTAGATCCACTGGCCGGCTCAGCTTGTCTTCTCCAGACACCGTCCATCATCCCAGTGTCTGCATATAGTCGCAAATTACTCAAATTACCCCACCTGCTATTCATGTAATACATATGTAATGAGTATCCTAAATTCACATGATTATCATTCATGCTATGTTAATAGGCCCATGTCATATTCATTAATATGCACGTGAACTGCCTGACCAGAATGTCTGAAGTTTAGCAGATGTGGTTTAACATACATGAAGTCCTGGACAGAAGTTTGTCAATACCTTTAAAGTTATGGTCCTGAAAAACTTTCATCATGTAAGCATGGAAGTTCATTCCTTGGCCTTTGAAAAGCAGTATATGTAACCAAAATGATCTAAACTCAAAGGTCTGCTCACTAGCTTTTGGAGCTGTCCAGCCTCTCCCCATGGTCTTCTTCAATGAATAGGGCTAGCGTCTGTAACAACAAGTAACTAAAGTCTGGAATTTCCCTAGCTGAAATCTCATAAAGCTATAGTGAGTGGATCTTCAAGCTCAAATTACTTTGATTCCATATACATAATCATATTTATGTTACCTCTCACATCTAGCCCAATTCCTTTACATTTTCTCACAATTTAGCCACTGACACGTTTATTTACAGTGCCAATAAAATATTCAGGTCCCTTGTAAGTTTCCATGTTTTATTGTTTTGAAACACTGATACAAAGTAGATTTATTGCTGCTTTTTTGGCACTGATGAACAGAAAAAGACTCTTTACTGCCAAAGTGAAAACAGATTGCTACAAAGTGATCTGAATTAATTGAAAAATAAAATACGTGTTTGCCTAAGAATTCACCCCCATTAACGGGACACACCTAAATCATCACTGCTGCAGCCAGTTGCTTTTGGAGGTTACATAATCAGTCAAATTGTTCACCTGTGCGCAGTCAGAGGGTTTCAGTTAATTGTGGTGTATACACATCTCTATCTGGAAGGTCCAACTTTAAGTGAGTCAGCATCACTGCTAAACCTACACCATGAAGACAAAGGAGCACCCCAAGCAACTCCACAAAAAGGTGTTTGAAAAGCACAAAAGACTGGATACATCACACATTTCAAAATACATTTCCAATCATGTTATATAATACTATATAGTGTAGCTTTGATTTCAGTATCTCTGGGGTGGTGTTAGGGGGGATAAAATGATGTAAATGCCTTGGTGAAGAACTCCAAATTAACTTGTACAGTAATAGTTTCTACACAGCTACAAATGTATTAGTCAGCGGGAAGCCAGTCAGCAGCAACTGTCATCAATATTACATGGCTAGCCATCAGCACTTGCAGTAAGTTTATAAAGTAACATGAGAGAATGGCTAGCAGGCCAAAGAGGCCAAATCATCTCTGACAGAACTGCATCAGTCAAAAGCGCAAAGTGATTTACACTAAGTGAAGGGAAACAGTCGTGATTATATCTGCCAGACAAACTGCTCTGACAAAAAGAAACAGAAAAAGGGAGAAACTACCCAACCGAGAAAGGAAATATAGATACAGTATAAAATACTGTATATAATTGGTTGACCCATTGTGCTACATGGCAATTCAATTCAATTCAGTCACAACCACAGCAGTTATTTAGATTAAGTTTAAATCTTTTGTCATAATGTGCTGTATTTGGGATTTTTCAACCCCTGCCTCTGTATATTAATTAAAGTGTTGAAATATATATTCTGCTATTTTTATCTCCTCTAAAAATGTTTTCAAAGCCCTCTCAATATAGTTCTTGTGACGAAACATATAATACCTCTTCTTCTTGGCCTAAAATAGCCGAATTTAAGAATTTAGTGTAATTTGTGTCACATGCAAACCCCTCTTTACATTGTTTAGAGATCCTAAATCCATGAAATACTACTGAGCATGTAACCTGTGGTGCCATCAGTGGTACGCATGGTCACTCTGTACTGGCAAGCAGCCCCACGTGCGCCCCATGGGCACTAAATTAGCTCAGGTTAGCTTGGCAGGGCCTGTGCTTGGATACATACCAAAGCTGACATTTAGTGGGAGTGATGGCAGCTATCTGCTATCCACGAAGCAAACGCTTGTAACTCAACCATCATACCTTTCCTTCTTCTGTCAGGGGGCTGTCTTACAAAGAAGCTGCAGTTCACTCCGTGGGGGGTAAAAGAGGAGAAGAGAAGGGGAGAGAGGAGTGATCAGTTCAGATTGTCAGGCAGGCAGCTGCAGTGAGGTGTACAGCATGGAGAGGGTTTGTAATTACAGTTAAAGCATCTCTGGCACCTTCGACCTTCCCTGATTACAAACTATCCTCCCAGACCATCCAGGGCCATTACTCACCTCAGTAACTAGTAGAGTAAATCAGTAGCCGGGCTCTGATCTGATATTAGAGCCACAGCCAGAGAGTAAACAGGGCCAGAGTATACAGAGGCTGGAGCCTTGTAAATAATCTGCAAGGAGATGGAGCGGGAGCGAGGCGTGGGAGATGTTTATAGCAGGTGGACAAACACCTGTCACTTTGATAAGCCTGATTTATCCTGAATGACATGTCAGCACATAACTCTACCCCGCCTGACAGCCCGGACCGCCAACCCTACACCCTGTAACATGAGGCCTGTTTGCAAGAGTGATGCACACAGTAAGTTAGAGAGATGACGAGCCCCTCTGCTGCAACAGAGGCCTCATCTGCAAAAATATCAACTGGGACTTGGTGGTGTTCAGTGTAGCATCTTCTACTGGGTTGATAGTGATGTTTCAAACCAGACTTGCAGACAGTGGAGGCACTTGTGTCTCCCTGCCAGCTCCTGAGATGTGCAGGCCTTTAGGTCATCACTGTCTACAGTACACAGAGGGCAATTAACCGACACCGGTAACATGTGAGAAAATGGGTGTGGTGCTTGTAATATATGACCCATCTAGACCCATATTTACTAGCCTGTCACTAACCCCGGTATTCAGCTCATAATGTTACATTTTAGGTATTGAAAAATGACTGACATGAAATCTTAAGTCTCAAATTCCAGAAATATGAATTTTCAGAGCAGGCTGTCACAGTCTTCATTGGCTTTCACTTTAAATACATCGTGTCTTCTCGCAATGTCATAAGCCAGCTGAGGAAACCTTAATTTGTCAGGTGCCATGAGTTATGTTAACAGAAACTGACCTCAATTAAGAGTGACTTGCATTTAAAAAGTGTCTATTTCAGATTTTAAGATTTAGACCAGGGGGGGAGAGGCTTTAATGGAATGCTGACAGAGGGCCAGTTGGAGAGGTAATACATTTCCTGCAAAATGCCAGGGGATGCCACATAAATAAGGCTGTGTTATTCCTGACAGAAACTCTCTATGAAGCCGTGGTGTGATCTATGGCCGAGTGACCTGGTTAAAGAGCAGCAGAAACAGCTGACAGCTTGATCAAGATTACCTTCTCTAAAGTGGTATAGATCAAGTCTTTAGCCTTCTCACCAACCCCAGAGGTGATGGGAGGAAATGGTGATGGTACACAATATTACTCAAGTAGGATGAGCAGCCATCACTGTGAGCAGAGGGATATTAGTGTACTGATATTGTCCTGAGACTGATTCGACCAGAAGGCATGCATTAACAGAGGATGAGTGTCCAAGTATTGCCTATTTGAAGTAACAAATGTATATTATGGATGTCAAAGAATTAACATACCTGAGCACTAAATTGTCAGTATAAAATGACCATGAATGTATTTTGTCCTGAAGGGAAATTCATTTTATATTTCCATCATCTTTCTCAGCAAATCTAATTTTATTTATTATTACTCAGCAGCTTAATCTATATATATTTGGCCGGTGAAAGTGTATCTTTATGGTTGCAAGTATTAATTAGTGATATTCTGGTATCATTAGTGTAATTTAGTGCTTACTAGATTAATGGCACGGTGGCATTTATCTATGAAACATTATATCTTGATGTTAAATTGCAATAAAAGAACCTGTATATTCTGAGGATATGGCTGTCCAAATCTAACGGGGGGGATGGGGGTGTAGTTGACATCCATTAAGGAAATCCTTTATTGGCACATAAAAATGAGAGGCAATATTTAGCCTTACTTGCCTTTGGCAACCTAACCCATAGCCTTACATTAAAAGGAGGATTCTTAGGGGGAAATACCCAGCTATGACAGCTGTAAAGAAATATTTGTGTTTATGTATTAAAACAACATTTCATCATGAACACCAGAATGTTTAAAGCGTTTCATAATCTGCCTAAATGTAATGTTGTAGAAATGTTATTTGGTGATCTCCATTCACCGGATATCAGTTGCACTACATGCCTCTTCCCAGCTAAAAACAATGCATTTTCTCTCTGTATCCAATGTAGTATATTCAATAACTAATTATGGTAATTCATTACATCTCCAATTAGCAGAGAGGCTTTATCGCTGCACTATACCGTAAAGAGCAGGATTTATGTTGGCTTTGAATGTCACCCAGAGGACACAGGACGAGCTCATCACTCAACAGGGACAAAACAGAGAGACAGGAGCGAGAAAAAAAATAGAGGGAAGAGGGAGAAAAAGATACAGTGAGTTATTGGTTAATGAAGGCATTTTCCTTCCCACTTTCTGGTAACCTTGAGAAGTCCTTCACAAGGCCCCTTTTGTATGCAGCAAAAAAGAGCATATCACCCTTACGGAAAAATCTCTAGCACAACTTTGGTATTTCTGTGCAGAGGCTGTAAAAAGATATGTACAGTATGTATGTAACCTCAGTGGGATATGCCCAGCTAATGCCACCTCGCCTGCTGTCAAACAGCCCCTCAGAGGGTGATAAGCATCCCTGCTATCTGTGTGGGTGGCTGTCTTATTAGTGCATCTCAGCCATTTCACTCAGGCACGCAGCACAGCCAACCATCTGCCACGCTGTGATCTTCTGCCCAGCAAAGTCTCTCAGGTGCCATAAAAGAACCCAGCATCCCTTTGAAGCGTGGAACAAAAGTGCTGACCAGATGAATAAACTCATTTTAAAAAATAAATAAATAATTTTTCATTTATCCAGGAGGCTGTGCACATATATTTGGTGTGCACATATTTGATATTGACAGAGGCCTGATGTCAACTGCAGAAATTATGGAAGGCAAATATTTTCAATTCAGTAGACTGAAATATAATTGATACATGCATTTATTCCTTATGTCCTTATGGTCTTAATGGTCTCTTTCACCCAGAAAATACATCAACAATATTAAATTAATTTATTATATTAACCTTTTTGGTCCTGTGTCTTGTTAACTGTCTTTACTAATTCAATCTGAAAACATCATTCCAAAATTTGTGTCCTGGGTTGAACAAACGCCCAAAAAACGCCCAAACTAGCATGTGGCATTTCTGCCTTTAGCATCTCTGTCAGAGGTAATCTATGACCTTTGAAGAGACTCTATTGCCACCTTGTGGCTTAAGTAGCAGGTTAAATAATGAAACCGATCTGTGACACAAAAGATATGTTGAAATCTTTATTTATCTTGCCATTTGCAAATACCAAATTTGCCAAAAGCAGAGCAATAAATGACATTGTGAAAAAAATGTGTCTTGGATAGAAAATAAATACAAACAAGCAGCACAAAGTGCAGATATGATAGAAAATACTCTTAAACATGCATTTCAGTCATATGAAAATCTTTTCATCCAATCATCAGTCCATTGGATATGGGAGGGAAGGTCCTGCAAATGACACAGAGTACCGGTTAAAATAAAGAGGATGCTCCCCAGATGTACATATTGATCCTTTAGTTTTGTGCTGAGCAAACAAGTATAATAAAAAAAAAATATATGTATTCATCGTACTGATGAGGTCTGAGAAACTTACATGGGGTGAATTTATAGAGCATACAGTTCCATCAGGTAGTCTTTGGGGACGATTCCTATAGTTCCATTCTTCTCTCCGACCCACCAGCCAAAGCTCTGGTACTCCTGTACACGGGACAAAGTGGACTCATTGAGATGAATGATATGGTTCCTCATGTCTTTTAGTTAATACTGTATAGTCATCACTGAGGAGCAAATATTCTATTCTAATTATGTAAATACCACCATCAATCACCACAAATTAAATGTTGTGTGTGGGATGCTAGCCATGAACCACAATGGTTTGTATCTGGTCAGGGACCTTTTTCATTCTCCATGTCTCCTTGCCATCATTTCATTCATCTCACCATTATCAATTGTCTAATAAAAAAAGCATAAAATGTGCTAAAGATTTGTTTTCCTGTCTTCCATTCACTTCCAAAAACATTACCTACATCCCCTTAAGACTTCATATTTCCCCTCTCTCCAGTCCTCCCTCTCTACCCGGTGTCGGTTTTTGAGGCTGCGCACACTTCTCCCCACCCCAAACAAAAAAGCTCAGAGTGCGCCGAGCCCATCGCACATAAATCTGTCACAGCATGACAAGTAATAGCTCCAAATGGCTGTCAGCATGCTGCTGAGATGTGAGGAGGACACTGTGAGGAGAGATCAGAGACAAGAAGAGAATACCCTCTCTCTCTCTCTCTCTCTCTCTGGCCGAGAGCCTGACCTCACATCAAAGTCTTCCCAGGACGTGAATCAACAGTGGCGATCCAGTTCAGACAAGGTTGAAGGAAGAGGAAACTGCACAATGTTTCAAATCTATCTAAACTCAGGGACAAAGAGGGACCACATCTGTGTCTAGTTATTCCCAATAGAGGGTAATGGATGTAAGTGATCATATGGTAGCATTAGACCCAGGAAGATTACAATGACGATAGTGATAGCATCGGCAGTTGCTTGCTGGTGACGGGACATTCATCATGTCAGATAAAAAGGTGCTTGACTTATTGTCCATGTCACAGCTTTATACACAGGACATGAATACAGTTAAAAAAAAAAGCCATTAATACTTCTCAGTTATAAACAGCAAATTAAACATCACAAGAAACAAACAGAAAATGTGCACATTCATTTCATTCTTGTGTCACATGATTAAAATGACATTTCACAAGCCCCTGAGGGATAATACAGCACATTGACACAAGGTTTGTGTAAGTGAGTGCGAGTCCGAGTGTGAGTGTGAGTGTGAGTGTGAGTGTGAGTGTGAGTGTGTGTGTGTGTGTGTGTACATTATGACTTCCTGCAGCTAGCCTTTGAAAATAGTGACACCTCACTGTGTGGCTCTGGCTGACAAATAAGTCGTGCCTGAGTGAGCACAGGACACAACATGAACACATATAGCACACAGCCGTAAAAGAGTAATGACGCTGCACACTGTGACGACACACACATTAACACAAATACCCTAAGCTGGGGGATACTACTGACCGCATTGTTTTATCGCCTCTACCAAATGAAACGTTTCACAGCTGATGCATCGCTTTATAAGCACAAATTGTACAAGCGATAAGGTGAAAAGATGTGCCGCAGCAACATGTTTGGACAGCGTTACATTTTATCAAGCCATCTAGCCACTTAAGTTAAGTGAAATGTTGCATCTTTCCATTAGTTTTATGTGCTGTGACTTGAATGCCGGGAGGTGAGGGGGTAGTGGCGCAGCAAATCCGGACAACACACTCTCCCTCACTCTCAGCAAGGCCTTATAATCAACACCCAGGTCCTGACTGGGGGGTCTCGCAGCTGTAACACTACAGCATTTCCTGGCCTGTGGAATGGGGGAGGGACGCAGGGAAGAGGGAGAAAGGAGAATGGGGAAGGAGGGCAGCGAATGGGGGGGGGGTCGACCGTCCCTTAAGCTGCAGCTGGCTGCTGCAGTCCAGACAGGTTTTATGGTCATTGCCCTCGCAGCAGGCCACAACCCCCAACACCAAGGTTTCAGCTAATGGCACTCCCAGTCTGAGTGAAAGGGCAACTTGATTCTTGGTTCTTTTCCACACACGAGGAAGGAGTAATAAACAGGGATTCAGCCATTGAGAATTGACAGGCCTGTCTGCTTTGTGCATTTGTTTCCTTCCGTTAGTGCTGAATCAATTAATCAATTAGCTGGTGAGCAGAAAATCAACAATTTTGATAATCCATTATTTTCTTGAGTCATTTATCAAACAAAAATGCTAATTTGCTTACTTCTGCTTCTCAAATGCATAAATTGAATGCCTTTTGGAGTCTGTACTGACAAAAGATCTCAGGATGTCACCTCAGGTGTAGGCAAAATTTGATGTGTATTTTCCACTAATTTCAGTAATTTTATGGAATAAATATTCATTCCATGTATCAGAAAGATAATTAATATAATAAAAGATAATTAATAATAAAAACAACTGCCTATGCTCTATCCTTCTGACTGAATTAAAATGATCATTAAGGTTGTTACAAGTGAACAACGTTTGATGCTCATCAGTCACATTTTTAAGTCTTCATGGCCTTTAAGTGCCACTAGATGGCAGACTTGAATTTGGAAAAGGACCTGGCCAGTTGACAGCAGTTTGTCTCAGTTGACTACATGCTCCATAGAAACCAAACCAGACAGGAAATATAGCCTATATGCTGCTCATTTCACACGTTTTTTTTGCACAAACCACAGGGTCAACATCCATCTGTAAGAGCATAAAATTCCTTGACTAATTTGCCGTGCGATGTTCAAAACCAAGCTTGTTAAAGTTCTCACAACGAAATCCAATTCTGCGTTCTTATGAACCAGTTAAGCACAAAAGAGCTTCTGTTTAGTTACATAATAAAGGTAAAGAACGGCCCCTCAGTTCTCAATACCTGGCACCCACGGCAAGGCGACAAGCCTCGGAAATTGTGCGTCCACTACACGTCCTCACCTGCTCTGAATAGAGTGGCAGACTGAGCCTGGGTTTCCTGAGAACACACATTCCTATTTGGCGAGGTGAGAGAGAGAGAGACGTCTGAGAGGTGTGTGGGCTGAGGGCTGCTCACCGCCTGGCATGGCAGCAGCAGCGGCAGCGTGCTGAAACAGCCCAGATGGAAGTGATGGAATGGCACCATGTGCCAGCTAAGCCCAGCCGCCGCCAACAGCACTAAAACAGTTTCCGTTGTGACACAACTAATCCCCATCACAGTGCCAGAGAGAAAACCCAGCCCAGTCTGCCTCTTACCATCAGCCGTCCACCTCCAGGCAGTGGGCCAGGTGCTGCCAGTAAAGGATATGAACAGTCGGTTCCTCTGAGGGCCTAGAAATAACTCACTTCAGGTGGTCTGAGACCAGGAGAACCACTCCGACTACAAACCCATCTCACAGCTTTTGCATTACAGCTGGTTTGAGCTAATCCCTGCTTTACTGCGCATCAAGGATACACTTGTTCAGGGACAAATAAATGTTTTACCTCTTGACAAGCAGGACTTTGCTAACCATACCTTGCTCAGGATGTAGATGGCATCACCACGTTTGAAGGACAGCTCATCTGGGAAGTCACCTGTACAGTCCCACAAGCCCTGGTAGAAGTTGGGGTAGTCTGTGCTCTTATCAACTGGACGGAAAGAGGAAAGAAGATGAGAACAGATGAAGTGCTTTTCTACTGAGAGTAATACCATTAATTGAACATGTCTAACATAGCCATGATTATAGTGTACAGCAAAACCAACAGGAGGCAGTGGAGAGCCTAAACTAGACTTAGAGGCAGACTGTAGCTGTGTGCCAAGGTCATGCAACCTACTAATTTAATTTCTAAGTGTGTCATATGTTCACACTGGTGATGGACATTATTCTCCCACAATGCAATGCACAAAAGAAATAGAGGTGTAGTGCACAGCTGGAACAAAATAAAAACTGTGAATGGGGGTGAAACAGCTCCAGGAACTACTCAACTATTGGTTCCAGGAACTAAACAACTATTATCTAGCTCTACACCACAAGACACTACAAAGTACATTTTTAAATGTAATTTAAATGCTCTCAGTATCTTCATTGTGAGGATTTGCTGCTTGTCTGTCATTTTAAAATGAATATCTTACTATTTCCTGAAATTTCATAGTCTTTAAAAAAAATAAAAAAACAATTGCAACTGAATTGATGATGAAAATAATAGTCAGTTGCAGCTTTATTGTAAAGCATCTGTTTTTTTGCATATGTGCAGCATATGCATTGCCTCATTTTCTGTTGGTGTGCTGTATACTGTATACAATTAGCAAGCAGGGCAAATTTAGTTTCTTGTGTTTGTTTCCACCCCTGAGCCTATTTGTTGATCTGAATGGAACACTTCCTGTTTAGTGGAAACCCACAGTGTTTGTTAATGTTATGGGAATGTCCACATTGATACCATAGATGCAAATAGATAGCATGGTGCTTGTGCACTTACAGAACTTTAATAAGTCACTCATTGTAAAGGGAAGTTGGCCAACTTTGCTGAAAGTTATTTCCAGCGTGGTGTTAACTTTCAGTTGCGCATGTTCACTGAAACTTCCTCTGTAAATGTCACTTCTTCTTTACCGTGACAGAAATGGCGTTCCACATGGAGTCTGCCCACAGCCCCTCCCCCACTTAAAATAAAAAAAACACAGTCCTATCTAAGTTAATACACTTTAATCCACACACTAAATATAACACTCATATCTATGCAGCCTTGAAACCAGACACATTTCTATGCTGTGTACCTGCAGCAGCAGGAGGAGCAGGTTTGCTTGCTGGCTCCACCTTTGGAGGAGGCTTTGCTGGAGCGGGCATGTCATCCTCTGGAGGGAGAACACAAGATATTGATAGATGTTACAATGGATGTCTAATAAGTGGACAGGGTAATATGAGACGAAATACAATAAAGCCTTTAGATAAAAGGAAGAAAACAACGTCAGAGTTGCATACAGTTTCATCATGACCTGCAGGACACCGTGATAGAAGGCGTGATCATACCTGGCAGCTCTTCATAGATGTCTTCGTCGATAGCATCAACATCATCGTACACTTCCTGGTCCTCCTCTTCATCCACTGGGATGATGCCTGTCATATCTTCAAACAGGGAAACACAGTATGTTTGACTAATGCATACACAGAGAGAGTATTTAACAATAATATTTATAGAATTTGGGGTTTTCATTCATGAAGAAACAAATATTTCTGACATTTCAGAGCACAATAACTTTTTTAATGAGTGAAACTGTTCAAACCTCTCAAAACAAAGTCTATCTGTTTCACCCATTCCTCCGCCTCTTTCACAGATGACGCACAAAACTGTGATGAAAGAGAAGAGAAATGAAAACTGCAGTCAGTGCAATATGCAGTTCTACATATATTAATTAACATAAACAAATAATACTGCATTTATGCATAGTAAAATGTTCCATGTGGAAGAGCCTGGATGTTAGAAACACTCATTTAGACTTTTTAAATTATGCGTGTCAGGTTGAACCATTGCAAAAGGCAGCAGTGTCAAATGAATGAATGGGTTTTAAAAATAAAGATTTAATGAAGTGCATGTACACACACGCCTTGCCAAGATTTGAACATGGCACATCTCAAGTCTGCATTTGTTTTTCGATTCTTGACGCGCATTTAGAACAGCAGCGATTCAAACTATCCTCGAGGGACGAACGTACCTGATAGACTCGCTTGTCTGGAGCCGAAATTTCAAAGCAACAGTCTTTCTTTGAGTCTTTCCTGAGGGTGTTGTTCATTTTGACACTGTACCCATCGATATTGAACTCCCCCTTCTGCTGCTTGTCTGGTTACAGGAAATTAAAACATCATCATTAATGGTTTAGATACAGCTACAACATCGCTGTCAAAGCCTGGGAGAGAAAAGCAGAATCCGTCCACCTAAATGTTCTCAAACAGTTTGTGATTCATAATTGACTAGAACACTGGGATCAAATTACAAAAACTGAAGTACCTTTCTCACTGCCATAATAGTAGAAGGTGTGATGGCTTAGAGCACACCACCTTTTCTGCCACTCAGTGCCAAAAAAGCTGTGATCTGTGAAGGAAAAACCAACAATAATCTCAGCACAGAAGAGATACGAGATAGCTTATTTTGAGGGCAATTAGAATTGTGTATTGTATACCCATTGTGCAAAAAATGAAAACGTATCACATATGTATGTATAAATGGGCTACAGCCCCGTCTTTTTAAAGCCATCATAGCTCCTAATAATGTATGGCACAGTATTACTTTGTATCATGTGATATCCTAACTGTAAATGGAGCTGTCATTTCTATCTATATAAATATATTGCTTTTTGTTCACATGGATATTAGCCTGAAAAAGACGGTGTAAGTTAAAACATAACATCACTAATAAAACATCGCATTTTAACACGTGCAAAACCTCTCAAAACAGTCTACAAGGCATCGTACTAACAGCGCACCCACCCTTTCTACGCTTCTCAAGGTAACCCGCTTTAAAGACGGACATCAGGTCCTGAGCCGCCACAGGTGGGGACTGCTGGGTACCTGGAAAAGAGTTGAGGAAACCCAGAAAAGTGTCAGTGTCCTCTACGAACCAACCATCCTTTCAAAGTGTTTTTAATACCTAAAAGTGAACATAAAAATGCAAAATGTTAAACATAAACAAGAAAGGTTTTGGACTAATTTTGCCGTCATTTATCGACCTGACTGATGTTAAAATAAGCAGCAAGGTTCCACTAAGCAATGTTTTGCTTTCTAACTGGAGGAGATTCCCCTTGCAGTGTGCAACTTCAATGCAAATGTTCAACTGCTGTGTCAAAGTTGCTTTGTGTGTAAGAGCAGCCATAAAGCTGGCAGCTGCTTACAGCCCATAAACTCCAGACCCATAATCACCATTTCACCAGGATTTCCCTGATACTCTATTTGAAAGAGTAAAGACAGAATTTTGCATAGACCGCCATGAAAGCTACTGTACATTAAGAAATTTTTTTTTGTTTGTTTTTGTTTTTCAACAAACAACAACAGCCATGGCAGTAATTTTCAGTCCCCAGACTGTGGCTGAGAGCAATAAAGCATGCTCTAGCTGTCAAAGGGGTGGGGTGAAAGAGGTGGTGGGAGTAGCAGTTGTGCCCCCAAATTGCTTCCCAAGTATGTTGCCAAGTTACAGCTGGAATGTCTCCCTCATTGTGCCACTCAAAGTCATTTTCTCCAAGGAGCAGACCCAGAGATTTGTATATTTTCATGCCAAGATACAATTTCCAATACTTTAATCCACGGCTTGTTAGCACTTAGCGAGTCAACTTTGGACGTCTGCTAAGTGGCTTACCTTCGCAGGCCTCCTCATCCTTGTCCGTGCGTTCTGACAGCAGCGACCCTCCGTCGTTGTTGCTGTCAACTTCCTCCTCATCATCAGAGTCATCCCCGCCTACAACAGTGAACAGCGTTATGTGTTATGGTGTAAAGTAGGGCTTCCCCGTATGATGTATGTGGATCTATGGGGGTTTCAAAAGCCTGAGAAGATAAAACTATATAATATTTTACTAGACAAAAAACAAATAATAGTTGAGAAATAATCACTTTTGTGCAGCAGAATTTAGAATAATCTTATATATATTCTTAGGATGAGATGATGTATCTCAAAGGTTTTCACCAGCATAAACTGAACTCTTAGACTCATGTGTGACCTCTTGTGTGGGCCCCGACCCCCAGGTTGGGAACCACTGGTGTCACAGATTTAAATATAAATTTCTGGATAATTTTAAGAGGTAAAACTCACTTTTCTCCTTGAAATCATTTGGGAAGCTGTTGGGGAGACAGTAAATTCACGTTAAGCGTGTCCACATTTTAGACATATTTACAACCAAACTCCTAAACACAGGAAACACACTTACCCGTATTTGACCTCCTTAATCCTTTTGATGAAGGCCTCCCTCTTCTCCTTTGCCTTCTTGCTTAGATTTTCCCCTTTGAGTCCATCGCAAAGGAAACTCTCGAGGTCTGAGCGACAAACACCAGGTTACTGGTTACTTGTTTGGCAGACAAATGGCGCATTGCTGCTGGAGATAAGCGCACACACACACAAACACACACACCACACCTTCGAAACGTGCAGCTCCGTTTGCGTGAATGAAATAACAACAACAAGGTGAAACCGGGCTGAAAAGTTAGTCATCCACATCGAGTCTGCGCGCTTCCTCTTTTACTAAACGGTCTCTTAAAAGCGGGACTTTGACCAACGAGCCATGAAAGCGCACACAGAGAAAAAAAAAAACAAAAACAGCCCAGCAATTTATGACATTTTTACCTGAAATGAGCGTCGTTAACTCCTCGGGAATTGCGCGCATCATAATGGGAGTTTGTGCCTGGCAGCGATGGACCGTCCGGCTGGTGTGTGTGTGTGTGTGTGTGTGTTTGGAAGGGTAAACTTCACTTCACTTCACTTCACATGATACGGAGCAGCAGCAGCGGGCTCCGAGACACGGAAGTTCATCTGCTAATTATTTCTCACTGACCACACGCTTCTCTGCAGCCCGCGTTGACGTTTATGGCTCCATCAAGCCTTTGTGTGTGCGTGTGTATGTTTTTGACTGGGGGGGTGATGCTTTAATGGGTCTTTACAGACTAATAAAGTCAAGGGATAACGCATGATCATATTTTTTGATTGATACCGGATCATATTTCTCCTGCACTCATGACATGCTGGACACAACGACACCTCTCTCTCTCACCTCTCTCTCTCTTTTTACAGTGATGCAAGCACTTTGAGTTTATGAATATGTCAACATTGTAAATCTAAACAGGGATGATTAACAAGGCAATTATATAAAACTCTTCAGTGGGATGGTTCCTGTGCCAGGTTTAGGCCTCTTTCAGGCGTGTGTGCACAATTCAGTGCCGGGGCTTGTTTATCCCTCCATGACACCTGAAATATTTGCATCATCATTTGCATCTCATTTGTGACACCATTTTAATCAGTACCACACACTTTACACTTATTTATTTATTTTTTTTTTCCGCCCACCCTGTACCGTGATGCAATCAATGCACCGGAGTAAACGCTCATGTGCATCAAGTGAAACCTGGGCCTCGTGGTGCGCTCAGTGAAAGCAGCCTGTGGCCATGTTGTTCATAAAGGTGTCAGTCATTCATTAGTCATCTTTTGACAGGAAGTATCAGCCAATCCGGGTTGAAAGAGCGAGCCTTTGAACTGTGGAGTCTGTTGTTGTGGAGAAATGAGACAGAAGTGTCAGTGCAGCTCTTGGGTGGGTGGGGGGGGGGGGGTATTGTGCAGGAGCTTTTACTCCAGCTGCAGGTGGTGGACTCAGAGCTGCCAAACACACACACACACGCACAACACTTTATTGACTTTGGTTTAAGTCCAGCAGCAGATTTGGGAATACTAACATCCATGCAATAAATATGCTGCTCTGTCTTACTTGTCCAAAGCAGATGGTGATTCAAAGATACAATATGACACATTACACACACACACACACACTGCAGTGATGCATTGCTACCATATGTTTGCTTTTCTTATATTAAGTGTTAAAATGTTATTGATTTGTATTTATAATCATCCAGAGGAACTGAGATCTTTTGGCGATTTGTCGTGTGCATGTACGACCACATTCCTCACCGCCTAAGTGCAAAATGAAACCTCAGATCATCCTCTGCTCCTCCACGGTTGTTTCTCCATCCCTTTCTCTGATGTCACTTCCTGCTCAAAGTCATCTGAGCAGCCAATAAATTCTTTATGAGCCTCAAACCCCTCTGTGGTCATTCAAAACCTGACCCCCTCCTGACCTGGCAGTAGTTCCTCCCAGTTTGGAGAGGAGAGGAGAGCCAGCTTGACCTTGACCTTGACCTGTGTGTGTGTGTGTGTGTGTGTGTGTGAGAGAGAGAGAGAGAGAGACAGAGAGAGAGTGGAGGGATCTGCTGGCTCACTGTTGTATCTAGTTTCCCATAAAGCTTCATCTACTCGTCTGCCATCTCACCAACTCCTCCCCGTGATTGGTTCCTTTTATCAGTTACCGCG
Source organism: Scortum barcoo (assembly GCA_023238725.1). Lineage (NCBI taxonomy): Eukaryota > Metazoa > Chordata > Actinopteri > Centrarchiformes > Terapontidae > Scortum > Scortum barcoo. The sequence goes on along the minus strand of CM041546.1, from coordinate 10,837,581 downwards.
CGGTGACCGAGCTGTGTTGCTCTCTCGTACAAATGTACACAACAAAGAAATGACAAATACATGACTGGGTTTGTGTCATTTCATTATGGTTGAATATTGCAGTCGCTGTGGTGAAACCTGTGAATGTAGGGGAAGAAAAAATAGATACACCTTTATGTTTTATTTTGTGCTAATAAAAAGAAACTAGCTGAGTGGTGAGGACTAAGCGGCCTGACCTTTTTTAAATAATAAACACATCATGAGAGAGGGCGAGAGAGAAAGAGGGAGAGGGAGAGAGTATTTTGTGGTTAGTGTAGCCTGCAGACACTGTAGACACTGACTGACATGCTGACACGGTGTGGTCTGGATATTTAAAATGAGCTCAGTGGCTTCAGCACTAAACCAAATCTGACTGCTTCTCTGCCTCTTGGGCTTTCACTAATTCCTTATAATAACTCCTTCCAGCATTCAAAATGACCACAATCAACCATCAGGTAATACAATATGTAAACAGTCCACCACCTCAACTGTTCATTATTATTACTATTATTATTATTATTGTTATTATTATTATTATAAATAGTATTAAGCTCTGAGCCTAAGCTAAAGCAGAGCAGCCTGAATATTGAAGAGATAGAGGAGCCTGCATCATGAATGTGTTGCCTCTGGTCAGAATAATCGAGTGTGAATGTGAATCCTTTGATTTCTGGAACAATCTTCGACCATTTTACCGCAAACATTTCATAACAGTCTCCTAATAATAAAAAATAAAATCCCCACAGCTCTTACATCGTGGCCTCTCTGTTTATCGAGCCGAGGTTCAACTGGTCGGTGTGAAGAATTCCATCAGCAGTAAATGGGATAAATTAACATAAATTTAGCTTCATAAACATCAGAGCAATTTAATAAATGCATCTTGTTAATTGACTGATCTATTTTTTATTCTGTCTCATAGCTACGAAACACTGTTAAATTATAATTTACACCATTTTGGGCCGGGTGGGGGAGAAATTCTTCCGTGGGCTACTTTGAATTATCCTTAATTAATTCTAAATAAGTGTATGAATAAAGTTTTGAAAAACCACAATGGCTTAAGGCGCGATTCTTAACTCTAAAAGATTGTATTACATCGGGCCATAAACAAGCACCCTCAGTGCTGTGAGTTTTATAGGCAATAAAATTTAATTAGAGAGCCGAGAAAAGTCGTAGCTTTTTGGCCTGGGACGCCTAGCAGGCAATTCTCACTGCAAATTTTCTTTTTTTCTGGGTTTAAACATGCGGAGGCAATGAATCGTTGTCTTTTCTTTTTTTTTTCCTGGTCAGATAAATCATTAAGGTGTACACCAGAACGAGAGTAAGTCACGCTGACATATGAATATTTCAACAAAACCTATGGAAATGATAATTAAAATAAACTCGGATGCAACTAATTTACAAGTTCACACTTTCATCACTTGCATTTTATTTGTATCTCACAGCGCTCTGCGGCCGACTTGTAGCTGGAGATTATAAAATCAATGGTGTCTTTCTACCACAAGAACATATTAGACTATAATTTTAAAAAGTATCCTGTGGCTTTTAAATTAAATAGAATAGTCTATATTCTCCTTATTTAAATACTGCGAGGAGCTGCTCAGCATTATGAAAAATGCATGAACATAATTCATTTCTCTTATGGCCAACACTCTTAAATATCTTTTTATGTCTGAATGTATAAAATCGATACGCCCTCCCAACTTCCTTAGCTGTCGTGAAATAAGACAATGTGGCGCTGCTGATTCCAATCAGTGTAAAGTTTTATTTCAAGAAAAATATTCTGCTCAGTGAGAGTCTGAATCCATATAAAAATAAACTGTGTAAAGTCCCCTCGGGAGCCCGTTTAGGCTAAATGGCACGGCTCTGTTGCTTTTGCTTGAACTTACCTTATTTGTGGACTCTATTAAATCCCCTCACACACACACTAAAAACTGAGTGTATAAACTGAGCACAAGTGTCTGAATGCAAAAAGAAATCAAACATGTTGTGGAGGGTTCAGTAGCTCAGGTTCTGCAGGTCGATGGCGGTGAGTGTTTCTGAGAAGAGGTCAAACGTTTCGGACGATAAAGGCAGGGGACTGTGTGTGGAATCTGACAAACTCGGCGAGAAGGAGGAGGAGGATGAGAAAACGTGGAAATCCTGCAAAGAGACGTCCAGGCCCGGGGAATGATCATTGTCCGGGCCTATTGTTGGCGCGCAGATTGGAACAGTGGGCGCCGCGTTTGGAAAATGTTTCAGATTTTTCTCATTGCTGCTCAAAGGCGCGGCGGCCGGGCTGTGGGTGTCCCCATTGTGCCCGTTGTGGCACTGCTGGGATGTCAAGGTATTCTGGGGGAAATACCTCTCCCCCCCCAGGAGCGTCCCGGCCGCGCTGCCCTCCTCCTCCGCCTCCTCCTCCTCCGCCGCCCGCTCCAGCTCGTCCTCCGGCCCGTCGTCCAGGCACGCGTACTTCCCGTCGCTGTCCCGGTTCTCCTTGCTGTGCGTCTGCCGCTTGTGCTTCATCCTCCGGTTCTGAAACCACACCTTCACCTGCTTCTCCGTTAAATCCAGCAGGGCGGCTATCTCCACCCGCTTCTCGGTCTGCACAGGTATTTGTTGAAGTGGAACTCCTTCTCCAGCTCCAGGAGTTGGGTGTTGGTGTACGCGGTCCTCAGCCTCCGGGATGCCCCTCCACCGCTGCCGACACACCACCCTCTGGTCCCTCCGGTGAACCTAAATAAAAATACAGCAAAGATTATTTTTGATCACATAAAAGCTGGCACACACACACACAAAATAAATAAATAAAACAGCACAGTTGTGTGTGTGTGTGTGTGTATATGTGTGTGTGTGTGTGTGAGAGAAAACAAGCTTCATGGGGTGAAACTTGTGGCAAGTAAGCACCGGGACTGGGAAGATTTATGGGCCCCCGGCAGAATATGATGGGTCTGTGTGGACAGGACAGGACGGAGGGTGAAGATTAATGAACATGCCAGCTGCTGGCCCGTGTAAGAATAATCTATCACTCTCCATTACTGTCAAACATTAACACTCTTACACTGCATCACAAGTCAGTGCGTTACTTGATGAGATTAAGCATGCTTAAATCAAAATCCTATACGGGCTTAAAGGGACGCCCACGCTGCGCAAGGCCCGGGACGCAGCTCCGTGCAGAGGGGGACTCCTCAGACAATGAGGAGCCTTTTACATGGAGGTTATTAATCATCGTGTCTTGCCTTGGGGGGAGAAGTAGAGCGGCGAGGAGTCAGTCGCAGTCGCAGAGGAGGCAGATGAAGAAGAAGAAGAAGCAGCAGCAGCAGTCTGGTTTCTCTTGACGCTTTTCTTCTCCTTCATCCACGGGTACTCCGGGGGCAGGGACGCAGCCTGCAGCGGGCTGCAGCCTTTCAGAGCCTGCTTTGGGCGGCTGTGGCGTGGATGGACGCCCGGGCTGAGGCCGGGGATGGTCTGCTCAAAAGGAGGAGGAATCAATGTCGACTGTGAAAGCGCTGGGCTCTTGATTGATGAACTTTGAAATGCATCACCGACAGGGTTAGTGAGAGATGTCAGGCACTCAGCGAGCGACGGCTGGCTGTTGATGAAACCACTTTCTCGCCCAAATTCGTAATTCATCTCCTCCTTCGTGTCCCGAAAAAAAAAGCTAGCCGAATTTAAGTTGATTCAGATTTAATGAGCAGTTTATTTTTCCATAAACTACTTAACTGGATATAGTCGTTTGGGAGACCTCTGTGCCATAAACTATTGCTTTCATGAGGACATGGTTGGAATTAGACCGTGCTGCTTGTCACATGATTACATCTGCCCAATGACAATTTGGGGTTTTTATCAAAAGAAGCCACTGTCCCCTGTGATTGATCGAGAAAGTCGGAGGGGTAACGCCTCATTCCGGGGGTAGGGGTTGCTTTATTTACACATTTTTTTGGGTCAGTTTTTTCCCCACAGCCACCCCTCCCCTCTCTCTCCTCCAAAAATGCACCCAAAAGCCGTGCCTTCTTTGCGCGTCCCCTGCAGTTCACCACCGTGCGGGTACGCGCATGCATGTGAGTGGTGGTATAAGTGTGTGTGTGTGTGTTCATTTATGGCGTTGCACCCCACAAATCATTTAAGCAGTGTCACGTGTGCGTCTCACATCACGACGGCGACGACGACGCCCACAGTCGTTATCAGTGCCAAGGCGTTAATCTTGAGACTTTTCTTGAAGGTTTTCTCCGAGAGGAAAGCTGCACCAGACATCCGACAACATGTCCACACCCTCCCCCAACAGATACACACACACACACTCACACACACACACACACACACACACACACACACACACACTACAAGAAGAGAGACAGAGACAGAGAGAGAAATTAGTTTTTAATAGATTTGAATGTGATTTTTTTTCTTTCATCACATTTTATCTTCTTGTAATATAGTGCATTATGTTGTTATTGGTAACTTTATCAGACATATGCTGGGAAAAAAAAACATTTTTATCTATTTTTTTGTATCACTGTAAGAAATCAGCTGCGTCATTTACCGTCCATTTGTCAACATTTTACACTTTACAGCTCCCTGCCCCGCATCCCATTTCATTTATTTCATTTCCACCTATAGACATAATGTCGACCTAAGCCGCCATCCATACACTTCAGCATTATTGGTTATAACGCAGCGCAGAGCAGAAATGATTTGCCACTGCGGTGTGAAGCGGAGGAAAGGTGGAGATCTGATGGGTGTTTATTGCTCAGGCTCTAAACAAAGAGCCCTGGTAGCCTGCGTGTGATCAATCTTTCTCGCCAAAAGGTCTGACAGCTCCCTGCCCTAAGAACACATTTAAAGCATCTAACACTCCCTTAGATCATATATGGCCAGGAAGAAGAACCACCACTCTCTAGGTCAGACCGTAGGAGAGGTTTTCATTGTAGAAATGTGGGGATTTCTTTAGAGGCACGGATGAGACGCACGGCCATTACGCACAAAGCTTTTTTTTTTTTTTTTTTTTGCTCATTCGCTCTGTAATAATCAGAAATCCATCTAAAGGCGAGAACTCTTTTTTCGTTTGCAAAAAAAGGACTACACTGGCACAGAAAAACACACAGAAGAGAGGACTGGACTCGGTTAGTGGTTTTAGAAACGAATGGAGCAGCTTTTACATAGGATCAATTGTTCGCTGAGGTGAGTGGGTGTTGGCATTCAGCAGAGATCCCATTCAGTCTCATACCTTTCTCTCCGTCAGATACCCCGCGAATAAGCCTTTCTCCGGCCTCTTGGTTCTCTGGAATAATTCAGTTTTTTACCACGTTTGCTGAAAATTACTGTTTTCACTGCATAAAACTGTGTATTTTGACTCATCTTTATTTTTAAGCATAGGCTCTGAATGCATCATGTCTTATGATGTTGCATTTTTGAACGAGCAATGTCATAATATACTAACATTATCCAATGATATAAGCTTTAATATAACTGAGAAGAAATGATAAATTCATTAACTGAATTTACTTTTAATTTAACGAAAGTCTTTTTGTGCTAATTGCCAAGAACTCTTTGCACTATTTTTGCAAACTATCACCTAAACTAACCACCTTACTTTACTGATTGTTCTTGTCAGGATTTGCAAATAAATAATGCTTTATGTGGACAGTAACAACCTGGCCAGAGTGCGTGGTTTTAAATCGACACAGGTGCAAAAACAGAACAATGGAAAACAAAGAAAGACAAATAAACCTGTCCAACATTTAGATAAAAGGAGCCTGCATGCTGAGACTTGACATTTTAAAACATTTTTTAATATATATATATATATATTACGTTGCAGCATAAATTTTTGAGGAGTGACTTCTGTTCTGGTCCGGGGCTGAAGAGACGTAAAGACACATCTTTGCTGTTTGTTTTTGAGCCTGTCCTGACAGGAGACAGGAGTCCGGATGAGCGTGCGGCTCGTTTCCCGTCTGTTCCGAGACAACGGGAGACATCTGGGAGGCAAGCAGGCCAGATCTTTCAGCCCCTGACGAGGTGTTTTAAAGGGAAAAATATATATTTCAATTACCAAGTCAGCCTTTACTGTGCTGTGGAGACAATTTCCTGCATGATGAGGTGATGCAAATGTTTTAAATAAATGAATAAATGATTGAACAATTACCAGATGTGCGTCTGCTTCTGTTTTCCAGTGCTTTAAAGATAGAAAAAGACAAATGCAATCACACATTTATTGATACGTAATATTTTGCTTTAATATTTTTTTGAATGAGATGAGGTGTTTACAAAAGTGTTTATTGCATGTTCCCTCCGCCATTAACGCTGCATTATTTCAGATATCACATCATTTTCTGCCTCTTAGGGAAAAACTGAGAGGAAGAAAAAAAAATACAGCGATACGATCAAGCTTTCTTTCAGCTCCTTTCAGTCCTTCTGGAAAACACATTTAGCGTCGAATCGTGTGTGTGTGTGTGTGTGTGTCCTGGAAACAAAGCAGTTTTCACATTACAGTTTTATTTATTGAGCCCTCTGGATTCATGAGAAGATCTGACAGACACTTCGGGCGCGTTAAAAGGCCGCAAATCAAATTGTTTTGCACGTGGACATGTGCAGAAATATCATAACTGCAAGATATATTTTATTATTACAGATATTGTCATTCTGGGATCGTTTTTCTTCCTTTTGACCTCTCGGAAAATCAGAGAAGACATGATAATGAAAACGTTGGGATCATAGCGAAGGAATAAATGAATACCACACAAGATACCTACCATGCACAGCCCACAGCCAGCCTGTCTGTCAGCTCTCTGCCTTTTTGTTTCAAATGCCCCTGCTCAGTTTCCCTGTAAATAAAGGCAGAAATGTATATGTACATGGTTTAAGAAGAGATTTGAAATAAATAGCACACTTTCCAATTAATGTGAGGTGGATATAATATAATAATGATGCTAAATGATTTGGAGATTGTAAGTGTCTGATAAGGGAGTGAAAAGCAAACTCCAAATTCAAAAAGGCTATTTCTCTTAAAAACTACATTAATCTGAGGTGTTACCACTATATGTCAATACAGAGGCAATCATCTTCAAGAAAATAGCCACAGAAATGTTCAGAAGTGAGCTCACCATCCACTTTTTATTGGATTCATGCCACAACAGCAGACTGTTGGCAGTGAGGATAGGTGGGCCAAACCGACTCCCATGTGCTCATGACTTTACTCCCCTGAACTCCTCCTCCAGAGTTCACTTGTGGCCTCCCCTGTCACCGGTGGTGTTGTGAGGTTTGATGTATGGGGGTCACGAGAGGTCACCGCAAGCAACGTCCGAGCAACTTTCTGTTTTTCCGCAGCACGGCTCCCCAGCTGGCCCGGGCTGCATGGGCGATATTCACGCAAACGTGCACCGGGATCAGGCAGGAATCTCATCCATGCACATCCAACGCTGCTCTCTGGTGACTGAGGAGACTTTACCGAAGGGTTGCATATGTTTATAATACCTAAGTGCATCAGTTTTTCTTAGATAAGCCTTTATTAGATGAGCCACAGTGGGATATTTGCATTATTTCAGCAGATTAAAGTTGCTTCTTAAAATATTCACTGTTTTCCCCTCGAAAAGAAGGAATAAGAGGCTTAATGAGCTGCATGTGGGTGACCTTTGGAGGTGAGAAAGGGGAAAAAGGGGTGAGGTTGGGGGTGGAGGGGTAGGGGGTGCATGGAGTTGTGTGAGGGGAACCAGGGGAGGAGAGAGAGAGAGAGAGAGGTTGGTGTATCTCTCACTTTTCAGGACCTCAAGTTCATCCCTCAGTTGGGGCCCAGTGAGGTCCAATGCGGCTCCTGGAAGAAAGGAAGTGATGACATGCCCCTCAAAATGTGTGTGTGTGTGTGCATCATCAGCAGAACATTTCACACGTGCACATCTGTCCACATATTTGCTTATTTGTGCAATGAATTAAATATTTGCATTTATATTTATCTTTTTATAACAATATTTGTATTTCACTTAAGATCTTACATTTTGTGAGTACTCATTGGAACATGCACTAATTTGCACGTGAATACCATAGCTGCACACGTTCCCCTAAAATATCCAAAAAGCACAAGGTGGAGTCGTGTGATTGTGCAATAAAAAGCTAAGGAAACCCCCCGGTCAAACAGAGGCCCACTTTAATTAAATAAAGATCTTTAAGGAGCAATTTCGTGCCATAGATGACGATAAAACGGAACAGGGCACGCAGCAGGATTAAGATGATCTACGGCGGAAACGACACACACGGTGCAGGCCTCCGGACTAACGAATGGGGAGTGGTCTCGGTGTGCCGTGAACGCATCACGCAGCTGTGAGCGGTGTTCCTCGGATGAGCCGCTGCCTCCACCTGCTGGCGGTCAGAGCACAGCAACACTGGGCTCAGCACCGAGCACTGCCTCCACAATAAACCCACTATTTGTTCATTTAAGTTTACATTTTTATCTTATTTTGAAACCACCAATTTTTTTTTGCTGTTTTTTGCTGCTGTTTATTTATTGTTCTACTAGTTCGTCAAACATAGTGATGCATGTTCGTGTGTGTGTGTGTGTGTGTGTGTGTGTGTGTGTGTGTGTGTGCTGTCTGTTGTCCTGTTGCGACAAAACAACAAACGGATGTTTCTGCACCGAGACAGTCTAATTGTTGGTAGACGGTTGTAAAGTAATTAGACGTTTTAGGACAGACCCATCTGCAGTCCTGCCATACCCCCACACCTCCCCTCTCTGTGAGTGTGTGTGTGTTACCCCCAGTGCTTCGGGCCTATCTTACAGCAATATCACATATTTGACTGTTTGCCCGAGCCTCATTAGAAATGCTGCTTTACTGCTGTCACAGCGCCTCTACATGCTCCGCTGTTTTCGCACCTTATAAACAGTCCGGGCTGCGATCTTGGTTTATTGCAGCGGGGCATCCAGTGTAAGTCTACAGGGCGTTCAAAGGCCGCAAACGTCCAATAAAGCAATGCACCAACACATGCTGCGTTTCAGACAACAACTGAGTGCAAAATAATCTGAAAATACTAAAAACAAAAAATTGGCTTCGCCATTAGTTTAATTTGCTGCCACTTCGCCCGTCACTTTGTATTGTGTTGTGTTGTTGGTTTGCAGCTCATCCAATTTCTATAAAAGCTTTTTAATCGAAGGATCCAAAGATAATTCAAGTAAGTGCGGCCGTGCTTTTCTTTTTATTTATATTTAATATTTGGTTAAACAGGAAGCCATAGATTCTCTAAAAATGAAATAAGTCACCATGTTACAATCAAGATAAATCCTGACTCTCTCACGCATTATTTTTATTATCTTAATTCTAATATGTAAATATAAAAATATAAAAGCTTCATGCCAGTGCGGTTGACAAAAGCTTGTCTTTAAAAGAAAAATGTGGACAGGCCTTGAGAAGCTTTTTCAGGTTTATTTGGGTTGTTTGCGCCATAAAGTTCAGTGACTCCAAGCCAGGAGACGAACTAGTAAAAGTCACGTTTTTTAAAAATAAATTTTGAAATAAATCCTGAAATAAAAACAGATTTTTTTTTTAGTTCAATCAGTTTTCTAATTGAGTCAAAATAATTTTTTAAAAATGAAGGTGAACAGAGCAGTGAAATAAGTAAGTTGTGATATGTTGTTAATTTAAAGTGGGCCTTCAGTCAAAATGTGTGAGAAATGCGAGGCATGTTTTTATACGAAGGAAAAATTATAACAATTGAATAAGACATAATGATGTTCTCATATGACATACAAACTACTCTTTATTTTGGATGAAATTAGGAACGATGAGGTATTTAAAGTGTGCACAGTGTTTTCACAAATGGACCAAAAAAACCCTAACGGTTAAAACAACAACAACAACAACAACAACAACATAACAACAACAACAACAACAACAGCAACAACAACAACAACAACTAGAAAACCCAATAACTTAAACGATCCAAATAGGTAGCTGAGAGACATTCAGGTAGTCCAGGATGATTTCATGCAAACAACAGACGGCCTACAGTTAGTCACTATTCCTGTGAGCTTAAATACAACACCTCTAAATTCAGGAAAAAACACTGGATATGATGGGAAAAACAACACCCAGTTTTAACAACACAAACTTTACAACAACACGTGTAACAGGTCAGGAATATTAAGGACATACAACCCCACCCCACCCCCCCCTCCCATACCCTCCTCACCCCTTCACTCCCCCCACCCCTCAGGCTCTAATCCGCCATCAGTCCAAAGCAAGTTAACTGTCTCTCCGCCGGTCTTTGTTTTCTTTCTTCATCTTCATCCTGCGGTTCTGAAACCAGATTTTCACCTGTCTCTCGGTCAAACTCAGGAGTCTCGCTATCTCGTATCTGCGATCCCGGGGGAGGTACATGTTAAAGAGAAACTCTTTTTCCAGTTCGAGGATTTGGTGCTTTGTGTACGGACAGCGCTTTTTTCTGGTGGGCTTTGCGTGAAGCCAGTTGGATGACGGGTTATCTGGAAACAGGGGGGTGGTTGGAAACAAACGGGGAGACAGGGGAGTTAATGCTCACCACCAGAATAGGTCTAAAAAAAAAAAAAAAAAACAAGACTGCACCATCGGTTTTACAGTTTGGGAAGGACATGCTGCTCCTTGCAAGACTGCATACTTGTAAAGAAATTATTTTAGCGCATTTTCACTCGGTACTGATTTATCTGAAGGACATTTCTGACCAAATGCCTTTGAAAACGATGTATAATTATACAATAAAAGTGTGTCCGTCACCTTGAAGAATATGCATCTTATTTTTCAGAAAATCACGATCTCACGACCACGATTTCTTTTTGAGCCTAAACAACATCTGCCATTTAAAATTTTTTGGACAATAAGCCAACCCCTTGCTATTCCAAAACAATTCCTCCACATCCTCAAGCCATTAATGCCATTTTCATTCCTCTAAATGAGCCCCTAGCAGAATAAGATGGGAAAACGCTGCTTTGCTTACTTGCATCTACCTCCCTCTTGTCCTCTGCGGACGGGCTCTCCCCGGTGGCTTTGGACGCGGACGTGGTCTCGCAGGGAATCTCCGCGAGGGACGCTTCGTTTCCGATGTCAGACAAAAGAGGTGTGTGCGTCTCCAAAGTCGTGCATTCGGAACTCCCAATCAGAGGCTCGGGCTTTATCTCATAATGCATGGCCGTCGACGGTAATCCCGTCAAGCACAGGGACGCGGAGATCGGATCCAACGCCCAGGAGCGCGCAAACATGCCATCGCCGTCCGCCGCGCTCGTGTAGTGGTGATGTATGTAGGTCGGGGCGGCCGTGCTCGGAGGATGGGCCGAGATGGGACTCCAAGATCCCCCAAAAATAGAAGATTTCGCCTGCAAAGGGCAAGACTCCTGTCCGCCATATTCGGAGAGCATCGCCTGCTCCACCCCTGCAGCTGATGAGTACCTCGGTGCCATGTCTTCCTGCTCGGGGAGGACAGGCGCCTCAATGTAATAATAGCTGGTTCCCCATGTCAAAAGAAAAAAAATGCAAAAAAAAAAAAGAAAAAAAAAAAAAAAGAAAACCCAAAATGAAAAAAAAGCGCGCTACAGTCCTGCAGTGGGTGGAAAAAACAGATTCATTGCATTCAATGTGCTGCTTTCCTGCACCAGCAAGGGGCTCAATGCGTCCAGTAAGTTGAACCTTGCCCAACACTGGATAGGGCGCCCCAAACACGTGACCGTGGGACAGAACAATAAATAATAAATCAGCCTGCTGCTCAAGTAAATGGCCACCATTTTCCCCACCATATTTTAATAGCAAATCCCCGCGCCTTTATAGGGAAATATTTCTTTTTATAAGCAATAAACGTTCTGATTTTTGTCAAGAGATCTCGTGTTGGTGTGGTCGGACATGGTGGTGGCAGAGAGGAGCAGGGGGAGCATTACTTTAAAGCCTCCATTTGTGAAATCACCAAACAAGCAAACATCAGAAAATATAAAAATAGATGCATAAAAAACGTAATGGGATTATTTATTCTCACAAATAAAAAAATAATAATAATCAAATAAAAAACTTACTTAAACTAATAATTTAATGACCTCCATCTATAAACTTTGGGAAAGGACGTTCTGGTTCTCGTTAGTGGCTGCTGTATAAAACATGTTCAAGAGTCCTTAAATAATATGAAAACGAGCAGAGATGTGTTTAAAGAATCACTGGAGGTTACAACATCACAACACATTAAAAGACAGTCTCCAGGATGCGCGCTGCTGTGTCTGCAGGGCTGTGGCTATGAGGGCAATCTAAAACGGAAAGTGGGGTGAGGTTATTTGGGTGCTATATAACGGTCCCCTTTTTATCACGGGCAATTGGGTTGTTTTTCTTCAGGTTACAACCTGGCTGTCTAAGCTAAATATCACCAATAAAGCGCAGCCTTTGTGTCTTTTCTCTGGCGCAGGCAGACGCATCCGGCGTTTCCAACGGCGAGGCAACTGGCAGACTGCAATGATCATAACCGAGGCCTTGTCTGTCCTTTTCTCCTCTCCTGGACATATGCAAGCCCCAATCCTTTTATTCTCCAGCCTCTTAACTTCCTGCTCTTTTGGATCACACGGAGACCCCCGAAAATCCTTTGCAGAGGTGGTTTTAAAATGGTGAAAGCATTAACTGTAATGTAATTAAATTTCACGATGAGGGGGAAAAAAGAAGAAACATAAAGACAAAAAAATCATGTCAGGAGCTCATTTTACGCAGAACAATAAAACACTTTATTGCACTTTTTGGAATAATAATGTGGTGTGCGTTTGAAGCAGCCTGCGCCAAATTATTAATAAATTCGACCAGTAATTAATAGTGATTCACTGTTCATGATGCGACGAGTTTTACTGAGGTAATCAAGGCAGTTTCGTGTTGTGGGAGAAATATTATAGCCCAACAACATGAGACTACCTAAACCACTCAACAGCCCGCTCTCCTCTTCAGGGATATCTCTTATAGTGTGTGGAGTTATTATTATTATTTTTTTTTTATTCTGAGCGTTTTCAATGTGTGGGAATGAAGTAAATTCTCAGTATAACACACTCTGCCTGTAACAGTTCAAAAATCCGTAAAGGCGCAAAAGACAGATTTTATTCGTGTGGTGTGTGCGACAGTTTTCAAAGTGTTAAGCAACATTTTTGGACAGTTTTGAGTTCAGCCAGTCCGGATGCGTCGTTACGTAGACATTAAAATGAAGAGTTTTTCCATTAAAAAAATATTTGTCTTCGTTTTTGCAACAAGGACGCAGTTATTTATAATTTAAAATAAATTTAAAACATGAACAAATGTAAAAGAAATCACTGCCTCTCCTCTCGCTGCCTGGTTTACATTTAAGTCTGATGTCAAGGACAAAACGCAGCGAAGTGTGCGCAGCCGCCAGACGTGTATTAAATGTCTAAACTCCGGAGGACACCACCCTCTACTACTGTAATAATATTTACTGTGCGCAAAGCGGACCCAGTCCAAAACATAAAGGCATTAGCACCATGCGCTGTACCTGTGCCAGCTTTTAGATTGAAACGCCGCGCAGCACCTAGTCCGTCCGTCTGAATGAAATAAGAAGTCTGCAGTTGCAGGGATGGGTTTTTATTAATTTGACCAGCAAAAATGTGGAAATATTCATGAGACCTCTCGGGTTCTTCAGCTGTCACATGAAGGCCTACATGTAACTGTAACACAAGTACCCCAAGGGTTAGTCCAGCATGCAAATTCCAATGGTTCACTCAGGTTGGATTATACAATATGTACAAGCCTGAAGCTCTGAAACATTGTGGTCACATTCTGAACATTTGAAAACACAATGGATCAACGTTACAAATGGAACCATTTATAAATACACATCCACGACAAAATAAATCAGACGTGAAAGTAAGAAAGAACAACAATCAATAAGTTAGCAGTAGGGTCCTATTTTCCATGGACATTCTCACAGTTGAGTTGGGTGGGGAGGGGGGAAGGTTGGGGGGGCTCTGCACAGGCGCCCTTGCCATGGATGGAGGAGGGCGCCAAAGACGCAGACAGTCTCATGAGAAACTGAAGTTGCTGGAGAGCTCTCGGATCCTATTCTCCCGGCTCATTTTTTTCAGTTTCATCCTCCTGTTTTGGAACCAGATTTTGACTTGCCTGTCAGTGAGGTGCACACTGCGGCTGATCTCCAGGCGACGCTCTCTAGTCAAGTACATGTTGAAGAGAAACTCCTTCTCCAGCTCCAGAGTCTGGTGCTTGGTGTAGGGGCAGCGCTTCTTTCGGCCACTCTTAGCTGTGAGCCAGTTGGCCGTGCTTTCCATTTTTCCATCTCCTACGACGAGAAGGAGACGAGATATCAGGCAACAGGTGTGACAAAAATCAAACATCATACCTGGAGGGACGCCTCTTGTATTACTTGCAAATTACGGACAAACAAAATCAAAATCCAAAAATAAATAAAGTGTGACACGCCCAATCAATAAAACAGTTTTTACTGAAAACTATTGAAAATGAGGTTTACTGTATAAATCGTGTTTGAACTGACAACCATAAAGTATAAATTCCCGTATAAAGACAGATTTCTGTGTTCCATTTGATTTTTACTGCCATTTTACGCACAGCCACTATATCTATGTGGACAAGCCATATAGCTGCAATTCAGCATTTTACCAGAAACTGCTATTTGCCCCGTTAAGCAGCCTTACCCACAGCAGCCTGTAGCCAACTGCACCTTTATTAAGACATAAAATACACCCTGTACAGTGTGCTGAAGAGGCCTGTGTCTTTGATAAAGGAGGGCACAGACATCAGAATCCTGCACAGGACAAATGGACTGAACCGGACTGGAGCTGTTATTGCTTTAAATAATAAAGAAACCTGAATAACATAAAAATAATTAACGTGCTTTTTAATTATCAGGACTTTATAAAATATATCCATAATGCCTGTATGAATAGCACTGCAATAAAACACGGTTATAACAGCCTATTTGTAACCTAAAAACACAGCTAATAAGGCACAATAGCTCTGCTCCCCGGCTCTGATTGGTTAAGTCACGTTCAATTTCGCCTCATGCCGATAAATCGGTAAATACCCGGTGAACGCACAGCTGTGAGTGGCAGACTGATGACCTAAATATTAATACTCTCACAGAAAATCAGCCTTCATACTTGTGCATTCCTCTGCGCTTGAAAGAAAAAAACAATACGCGCATGCTCTTCATGCCTACTGCTACCTTTTTTTTTTGCAACATATTTGTGTATCTGCTCTTCACCTTTGACGGGCTTTTCTGGACACTCCGCAGCGCACGTCTCGGCGGGCTCGGGGGAGGACGAGCCCTCCGAGGACAGGCGGCTGTCCTCCTCTCCGGCCGGGGCGCAGGGCGCGGGGACAGGCGCCTCCTCGTGGCTCTCCCTCCGCTCCGGCTCGGCGGAGGCAGCCTGGGCTTGGGGGGGCTGGCTGTCCGAGCGGGCGGGTCGCTGCGGAGCGAAGTGATTCATGCTAGGCTGGACGTCGTGGTACAGCCTGGAGGACGTGTACGTCTGGGACAGGCGGAAGTAGCCAGGGACGGGCAAGGTGCTGCCGGTGACCGGGCATGATGCGGTCGAGTAGGAAATGTCATCTACTGTCGCTCCTTTGGGACATTTGTCAGACTCATAAAGACAATATGCGCTCTCCTCTTTTATACTCGGCGAGAAGGAGCACTGGGCCATATGCTGGCCGCCGGGCTGCTCCACCCGGCAGGATCTCGACGTTTCCAGCCACGTTTCCATCCCCTGAACATACGGAGCCGGAGACGGGATCACGCTCTGGGTGCTCGGCTCGTTGCGCTTACCGATCCCCGGGAAACACGAGCCACCGGAGAGTCCATATGAATATTCCGACGCCGGCGGCAAATACACCCCGTTACTTTGGTAATACGAACCGCTGTCGGTTCTCACGTTGATTAAAGAGTCCACGAAAAACGAGTTTCCAGCCTGGTTGTTGGGGCATGTCATCGTTGTGGTATAATTTGACGGAGGATGAAGATAGCCCTTTCTGGCTGACATTTCTTGTGCAAAACATTGCTGAATAATTACCGATACTCACGCTTCTCACTGTAGCCTGCAGCCAATTAAAACACCGGGCGACCACAGACTCCTCCCAGTCCGACCAGGCTGCTCCACTGTGTCATATATTTTGTTTTAGGCTAAGTAAAGAGAAAAGTATGGAGGGTGGGGGGGTTGGAGTGGTGCATCAGAGGGCTTTAGGTAGAATCTTTAAATCTCCTTTCAATCTCACATTTTGAGCCTCGATCACCACCTATAAGCCTCCAGCCGCCGTCTATGTAAATTTAACAACAACCCCTGTTTGACAACTCAGTTGTTGAAAGCTGTCCCTAACAATTATGTACAATGCGCGGCTTTACGGCCAGTTTTACAGCACTGTAAAAATGAAGGGTTCTAGAGGTGCTTCTGAGAAGCATCAAAAAAACCCCAAAAGGTCCTGTGTGCCTCTTTGGTACAGGGACTCTTAACCCTTCTCGTGCTGCTCTTATGACTACTTTTTTTAAAAATTTTATTTTATTTTAAATTCCTCTTGGACTGACCAAAAGCACTAAAACAGAATAAACAGCACTTCATTTGCCAGATTTCACCTCAAAACAGTGCAAAGTCACTTCCTGTTCCAGCTTATCTGATCTGATGGTGGTGTGAATATTGAGGGTGCAAATGCCATGACTGCGTCCACACACTTTTTTTTTTTACTGCAAAGGCTCTGCTGAGCATTTCTGAAGGTGACACCCAGGCACACTCAAGTGAGCGCCACAGCTGAACAATGCCCCGGAGCTACATTTTTCTTAATGATCACCTTAAACCGGTGAGAAATGCAGTTCCTCACTACACAGATTAGATTAGAACTTGTTAATCTCGCCATTATCTCCTCAAAGATCTAGATTTCCTCCTCATATACTCGCCATCTCTATCAAGGAAAACACACACACACTGTTCTAAAGCCTATACACATAACCCCCATTGTTTTAAATTCAATTAAAGTTTAATCTCAAGTCTATAACTCCTTATCCCCACTCCTCTCATTAATAAAATGCCCAGGTCACATTTTAAAATGGTTTTAATTTTGATATATATATTTCTGAAAAATCTGCATTTTTTCTCTTTATTTTAATCGTCTTTGTTTTTTTCACGAAATGTTTAAGACAACAGACCCACACATATGAGTGTGAGGTCAGAGAGAAAATATATATATTAAAAAAAAAAAACTAACCGTGGTTCAGCAAGAAAACATAAAAAATAAAATTTCCTCTACGGCATGCATGGTACAGATGTTCATTTGTAACTCAAGGGGGGGGATCATGTTTAATTGATAATCATTTAGTATTAATTTAAAAAAGACAAAAAAAATCTCTAAAGCAGACAGGGATTACTTTGTAAAACGAGTCCGCCGTGCAAGTGAATAAAAAGCTGATATTAGTTGGTTCCCATCTTACAGGAAGGCCATCGTTTGCCTAGACTGCTACAATATTAAAAATAAAATAAAAAGACAGAAATACACCAGCCCGTGTGTGCTCAAATGGCCGTCAGTAGGGTTAAGGAGTTTTTAACACAGGCCTACAGATTTAGGTCAGCATAAAAATGTCTCCAAAGGTGGGTTTACCCTGAAATACAACATGAGCCACCTCCATTTTGCTATAAGTCTGGAGCCATAAAGTCTAGAAATCAGAGTTATGTACAGCCATTTTATATGGCGTCAAACCTGGTGCAGTCTAGCCTCAGTGAATGATAATAATCATTAACCCCATTGGTTAGTCCCTGTGATGTTTCAGTGTGTGCTCTGTGGGTGAGCTGTTCTTATATTATTATTCCCATAAAACTTTCTTTTTTTTAATTCATTCAATTAATTTTTTAAAAGAAACGTTGGAAAATGAATCCAAAGATCTCAAACTGAGTGTTTTGTGTTCGCTTGTGTCTCGCTGTTTGTGTCTGCGCGGGCGCACAAGCACTCAAAATGACACACACACACACACACACAGGACGTTTGTTACAACAAGGTGCATCTTAATATCAAAGTGGACAAACGGCCTCCGGGACAATCCAAGTTTTCTAATTTCCACATGTTTACACAACAACTAAACGACATAAATTCAGTTCAGTATTTATAAAAATGAAGAATAATTTACTTTTTTTTTAAACAGCATGGGTATTATAAAAGTTGGTGAGGCACAGACAGTTTGGAATAAATAGGTCCATGTGATCTTATTTCTTAGTGCGCATTAGTCACTGCAGGCCTGCAACTTCAACTGCAACCTGAGAAACCTGAATTACATTTGATACCCCAAGACACAAACATTTCCTCTGACACTACGACTTTGTCAGTAATGTGCTCATTACATCACAACAGCTGCATCTTAAATGAAAAACAGCGTCTTCGCGTGGAGCTGAACCAGGACCAGGAGAGCAGGCCCACCTCCTTAAACCCTCCAAATAACCGCCTGTAGGTCTGTGTACAGTGACAACATTTCTGTGCCTACCTTAAGAACGCAATCCTGAGGCGGTGGCACATTTTTTAGAGCAGCTGAGCGTGGAGTCAAACTTCTTTTTAAATCTCAATTCACGGCAATGACATTGATCTGAGGGGCGCCACCCAGTGGGCGAAGGCGGGCAGGCCCGAGCTGAGGCGCGACCCGAACGCGGAATATTCCTGCCGCTGTAAGATGCTGAAACAAATGACGCCGGAGAGGTCCGCGGACACAAGCTTTCAATGCTCCCAGCCGTTGTTTTTCAGCCCCTTAGTCACAGTTAATAACCTTGGTCTCAGACGCTTTATTGCACTACACTCCAAATGCTCCAGACGAATCCGCGTTTTATGGCCAAGTTACTGGAGCAACTGGGAGGATGTGCAGCAATCAAAGCGGAATTCCTGGGAGCCTCACAGGATGCACGGTATAAGGAAGGCATCGGGGCCCTTATTAGCTTATGGCAGGCCATTCAAGTTGTTTTCAGGGGGCTGGTGGCGACTATAGGAAGCCACCTGAACCCAATTTCTACCCATCTTTTGATGCGCTCGGGGCTCAGTTTTTTTTATCTGTTACCTTCCTGTGCAGGTTAACATAAATCCCCATGCCACAAAGCGCACAGCCTGTTTATTTAGTATAAACAGATGTAGGATTGTTTGGATTAAAGCACTCCAGATAATAAATAAATGCACATACAGATAGTAATCTGTAGTGATAGTGATCTGTAGCTCGTCCTCCTCGTTATTTACCCCAATGTCACTGCCGGATGGGTCAACACTGGCTGACTTTTAGAGCATGAAAATGAATGTGGTCTTTCAAAAAACTACTCTGATGAGATAATAACCACTCAAATGTATAAGAAAAAAAGGCTGTTACATCTCTTTGCAGTCAGACAAGTGTCAGGATTGTAAACCCTAACAGGCATGTTAGGTCAAAAATCAGCCTTCCCTCATCGCCCCAGAAATGAATGAAGCCTTTGTAATGGATATCAAATAATAACTGCAGTGGATCCCATTTCCAGCCACGGGGGAATAAAATGCAGAACTACATATCATGCACCTGATACGATCCACGTGCTGGGGTATAAAACAAAATACGAGATTATGTTTCATTTGTTTTTTTTCTTTTCTTTCTTTTTTGAGGGTGGGGTGGGGGGGATATCTTTTATCAGCGATTTGCTCTCGAGAATAATCCAACTTTACGGCCAAGAGCTCAACTAAATGCCTGCAAGTGAGGGTCAGGCGCAGATGTTAGATATCACTCAATATCAGATTTAAAATGCAGGAAATGAATGATTTGGCGTCAGATTAGAGCTAAACTCAGTCTTTAACAGCGACTAATATTTTTTTTTTTTGGGGGGGGGGTCTGCTGATCATCTAACAATATCAGGCTCTGAGATTAAGTCCAAAACACACAACATAGTTTCCGGAGTTGTATTTGTACAATAAAGTTGGAGGAAAAAAAAGGAGGAGACACGGACAGCAGTTTGCTGTCAACATTTCTGCCCAAAAACGTTGCGTGTCCGTGCGTCAAATTTGGGAGAAACAATTTAAATTGGAAAGAAAAAAAGGACTATTGTTGTTTTTAAACTGCATTAAAATAATCTCCTTGTGAATTATTGAATTACATAAAAAGAAGTGAGACACATCTGTTTTTTTTCCGCGTAAACACAAAACACACGCATTTAACCACGGAACTTCAAAAATTGGAAAATTATTGATTGGACGGGAAAGCAGAATAACAGGCCTATAATAATAATAATAATAATAATAATAATAATAATAATAACTGTGTTTAATGACAAAATAGAGTATAAATAGTACAATTCTTTATGAAGACTGGCACATTAAAAAACTCATCCTGTCCAGGTCAGTTGGAGATGTGTAGTCTGGATGGGTGGGGTGGGAGGGGGGGTTGTGTGCATGGCTGTGTGCCAGTGTGTCAGTCTTTGTTCAGTTTTTTATAGCAGGGGGTTCGTGGTGTAGTACTGTAAACGGTCCCTGTTGAGTTTCTTCTCCTTCATCCTCCTGTTCTGAAACCAGATTTTGACCTGGCGATCTGTCAGATTGAGCATCCGCGAGAGCTGCAGACGCTTCTCTTTGTTGATGTAAACGCTGAAGAAGAATTCCCTCTCCAGCTCCCTGATCTGATACTTGGAGTACGGACACCTCTTCTTGCGCGTCCTCTGGCCACCTGATGGAACAAACAAAACAGATGGAAAAAAAAAGAAAAAAGGCAAAGGTGTGATAGACACGTTGCACGAAACTGCATGAAATCTGCATGCATTTCCTGCTTTGAGGCAGCACTGGTGGTCCACACGAGAGCTCTGGAGTTCAAGTGTTCCCCTCCTTCTCAGGCCTTGCAGCACCGAGATTTGTAAACAGAGACTGGACTTGATGGTGGGACATGTTGAGCATGAAGGATTGCGTGTCGGAAGTTGTGAAAACTTACTGAAATCTGTAAAAACCGTGCAGGCTGCGTTTTAAGAGTGAGGGCGTGGGCCCAGAGCAAACAGTCAGGAGTATCGAGTATCTGATGATACGCTTGAATTGTGCGCTCTTGATTTCACTGCGCGTAAAGAGCTGTTGTATTAGTGCCACTCAGGCGGAATTTCACGGGAAGCGGTTGTTGAATTAAATCCTCGCGGATCCAGCGAATTTGTAAACATTTACCTTAAAATGAGGAACAGGGCTCGATCCTAAATCTGGCCCAAAGTCGGATTTAAATGCCTCACAAGTCCACTTCAGTGAAACCCGGAGTAAACAAAACTATAAATCCCAAACTATAAACATAAACATGTTCAAAGAAATAATAATAAAAAAGTGGGAGTTTTATGACGTATCTAAAATGTGTGGCTCGTTATTCCACTGGTATTTATAAAAAAAATTATTTGACATATTAAATGAAGAGGCTATGGATATTTACGCACACGTGTGGAGGGAGAAGTGGAGATCTTGTTTGAAATCTTGGAAGACGAGCTTAACGCCAAAGTCTTCACGGCCAATTTCAATCCCAAGCACGTGATCTTGTCGTTTATAACATAGTTTTGTTATAGGGTAAATCTGCAGGCCCTCCATAAACCTTACGTGCTTATAAAACAGCATATAAAAAGCTTTAAGAGCAACGCGTTAGATTTTTCTCCTTCTTGCATCGAGCAGGGGTTACTCACCTCACCTCCTCCTCCTCCTCCTCCTCCTCCGCTGCTGCTGCTGCTGCTCTTGCTCTGCTTCTCCTCGCTGTGGCCGGAGGACGATTTGGGGCTGAAGCTCTCCGCCGTGTCCGAGCCCGGGTGCGCCGCGGCGGGGCTCGCTTTGGCGGCGTGTCTGTCCGCGCCGTCCGCCGCCTGCGCTGCGGGCGTCGCGCCGCTCTCCGCGCTCCCGTACGCGGTGTCGAAGAACTGGTCGAACGCCTGCGGCAGGACGCCGTTCCTGCCGACGCCGCCGTAGAGGCCGGGCGCCGCGCCGGAGGAGCCGGGGTGGCCGCCGCCGGAGCTCCCTTTCACCAGGATGTCCCCCCCCCGCGGGCTCGGGCTCGTCCAGCCGTCCCTGTGCACCATGTCCTCGGGGTAGCAGTGTGACAGGCTCCCCCTGCTGTGGTGCCACTTACTGGAAGTATCAATCCCATAGTCTCTGAACGCCACATCTCTGACGGACGGGACCTGTGGCAGCGCTGAGGACTGGTAGGGGTATGTCATGGGACAGGAGGACTGGCTCTGCGTTAAATAATGAGGGAGACCCGAGAACTCGGCTCCGGAGACGTAGTAAGTGCAGCTCGGTAAATACATATTAGAGCCAGAGATCCGCTCATCAAAATCCATATTCTGCCGCTGGAAAACGTCCTATAATAATCCTCGCATAGTTCCTCCGCGGCGCTGCGCTCCAGTCACTTTGAGGCAGACTGGTGGAGCAGAAATCCTTAGACGTACAAGCTGACGTGGGGATCCATCTCTATCCATTCCTGAGGGCCAAAGCCATGTGACCACTGGCACAAAATGACAGATAGCCTACGCCTCAATGTGTAAGCTATAGGAGTCAATGAGTTTATAAAGTGGACTGTATGGGGAAGGGAAAAATACTGAGGGGGGATTTTGCACCGACACAATTAGGGTTATTTGAAATGAGCTGAATATTTTAAACACGACTTCTTCTTTTTCATTGTAGGGCTTCTGCGGGCTTACTTCTCTCCGGCTGCTGACTATCGTCGTTAAATGATTACAAGGTACAACAAGAGGGAGAATCACATCCAATTTCACGCCAAGCTGCTTAACCTAACTTTTCCCCCCTGTTTTACCTTTAAAGTTCGTTTTTAAACCCAACTCTCACCTTAACCCTCACCTTAACCTCTGCTGAGCCGCGTGGAGCATTTTAAAGATCACATTTTCAGAGCGATTTAGACTTTGTTGTTTCACGCGAGGCTTGATCCCGGTGCCACAAATAACTTTTAATAGGTTAAAAATAAAAGAGCGCGTCGAGTGTTGGGAAACTTCAGGCACATGCGCCAGTTATTTAGAAAGCTATTTTGATGCATTGGATCCATTTGAAGTGGGTTCATGAGTGAGCCAGTGGCAGGTATGAATGCTTAGTTTCTCCGTGAGAATTGAATATAGCTCCTCCGGCTATTTATAGACTAATCTGGGCCACAAGTGGCGGAGTCATGCGAGTCACGCCGCACTTTTGTCAGGCATCAGTCCAGTTTGGCACCCGGGGACGAGAAGACAATGGCGTGGAAACACAGGCAGGTTGGTCTCTCTCTCTCTCTCTCTCTCTCTCTCTCTCTCTCTCTCTCTCTCTATGTGTTCCTTTGAACCAGCATTTTTTTTCAGGATCACTGAAGCACGCCAGATCGACCTCACTGCGTCCAAATTGACGTGTAAACGCGCGCTGCTTCTGTGCGTAAAAGTTGAGATTTTAATGCATCTGTGCGTGGTTAATTCTCAGGTTTGTTTGAGCGGAGGCGACAGAAACTCGCGCACACTGTGGAGGCTTCATCTTGCCCAAAGGTAAAATGCTGGGATGGAAACTATAGAAGAGGGCCAGAAGCAGCCCGGATGAAGTTCATGTGAGGGTAATCAGCTGATATATAGACAAACGCGCCTTTACTCTGGGACGTAAACATACAGATGCTGTTTATAGGCTTTTGAATAATAAAGGCGTTTTAGCTGAAGGGGGGTCCGATCTTTGCATTGCCTGTTCTCTCTTTGCAACGCCCAATCTAAAAATGTTTTGGACACGGGCTATTTCCCGCACTCCAATCCATTTTCATTTGTCATCACTGCTGAGTAAATGGACACATGTGTCACATATCACTAATCCTGTTACGCGGCCAATTTTTAGAATTTAGCCCAAATTCGCTTTTCATATACATCAAAGCCTGCGAATTTGTCATCTGCAGGGAAGCATTAGGGGACTGCGTAATATTTCATTCCGGCCAGGGGGTTTTCTGTTTGACTCCGGCGGATGGAGCTTCGTTCAAGGGAAACTGTTGAAACTGCGAAACTGTTATTCACTTTGGCGATTAAAACTGTCTCCCGTGATAAATTTAGATTCCAAATCTTTCGTCCTTTTTTGTTCAGTTATTCAGGTAAACGCGCGCTGCGTCAGGCTGCAGGCCGGGGCCGCAGGACGTGGTCACATTTAAGCCTGCTTCTCTCTGCGTCTCACAGCACCGCTTTCCAGCAGCTTGGACCACAAAATCCTGTTGGGTTACACGGTTTAACCCAAGCATGAGAAAAAAAAGTGAATTAATCCGCTGATATAAAGGGAGATGGTTTTCATGAGGATGGAGTAAACAAAATCAAGCTGCTAAACCTTGACCTCCAGCCGGTTCTGATGAAGAAAACAAATGCGTACAAATGTACGTCTATTTCCATTTTTCTCTTTTTAACTTAGATCCACTTTGGGCTGTCAGTACGAAACTATTAGTTCAGCCAAATTAAATATATATCCTGAAAGCTGGGTTAATGCTGTGCGTAAAAAAAGAGGGTTGATTAAAGTTTTGTTTGATTTTGTTGTTGAGGCCATTTGTTTGGACATTGCTCACACAGTCGCATGAAAGTCAAGGCTGGCTGCTCGTTTGGAGCCGCCTTGAAAGGTTCAGATGCAATAAAGTTGGAGAGGGAAATAAAACTATGCGGCCTTCAGAAATCTCAGAAGAATAAATGTAGGATTTTTGTTCAGTGTAGCAGAAAAAAAAATGCAAAAAAGTAAAAAGCTCGAAGGTACAAAAATACTTCCGTCGCCGGTGGATTTTTAGAGAATAAAAGCAGTTTTCTTGGTTTCTCTGAATTTTCCTGCGACACTTTAGGAGGAATGTGGTTCAGTTTAACCGCCCGAAAATCTGTGTGTGCCTCCTGCCTTTTTCTTCTGAAGTCATTTCACATGCGGGCATTTGCTGAAATGTAGGTAAAATGTTCCTGTTAGGATTTATAGTTTGACGTTTCTGTGATGTTTGCACTAAATAACTTACAGGTATGTTTACATCACCGAGGGGATGGGAACAAAATAACATGTTCTGTGTAATTAAATCCATCGGAAACGTGCCTGAAATGATTTCAGTCCTCGTAAACCAATAAAGTATGAAAACGCTGTGAATTTAAATGTAGTTTGTGTGTGAATTTCAGGAGCTGTAAATCAATAAGACAGTGACAGCAGCTCTCTGTCCTCTGCTTTGAGCTGGGCTGGCTGTGTTTACATTCAGATCGGGGATTAATCCTTCAAAGAAAACTGAAACCAAACAACTAAATATTCCCAAATCCTGCCACTTTTCCTCCTTCATACTGACGAGAGGAAGCCTGCTTAAAACAGATGAATTACTCCAAATTAAGCTTTTGTTTCTTTCCCCCCATTGATCGTTGTACTGACCCACCTGTTTGCATCAGTCAGTGTTCAGTATAGTTAAAAAAATGCACAGCGGATTTATTTCAGAGTGGCTAAAACATAAGATGGTTTGGAAGATAATTTTAAGGATTTAAAAGCTTTAAAAAAAATCTAATTATTTCGATCCATGTTGAAGCCTCTGAGGACCAACCACACACAAACACACACACCAATGTTTCTACTACTGCAGGATAACACACAAGGAGATCTACAGTACAAACAAAGCGCTCATAGTGGACAAGGAGAAATAAAAAGTGCAGATTTGACAACACCGGTGAAAATCAGTCAGTCTGAAGATGCAGCAGGTGACAGAGGACTGAAACAATTGGACGTTTGGACGTTTGATGTCATCAAGGTGTAAAGAAACCGAGCAGAGAAAATGGACTGACAGCAGCTAGAGGGGAGACAGGAGGAGGAGGAGGAGGGGGGAGGGGTCTTCTCCGGAAGCAGTGGACTCTTGGGGGGGTTTACAGCTGAAACTGCTGTAAAACACAACAACTTAAAAACCTAATAAAACTTTCTGGATTCACAAATTCATTTATTCGTCCTGTCTGTCTGTCTGTCTGTGGAGCAGCTGTGGGCTGATGAACACGGGCTTCTGTCACACTACATGTCTCACCGCCATGTTTAGATAAATGCAATATTTTGTTGCTCTGAAAAAGCAATAATGTATTAAATAACGCCGCAAAACGTGGAAAAAAATCATGAAAATAAAAAAATATTCAGAGTTAAACGAGTTCATGCGTCTGATTGTGTTTGTGAGGAGGGAAAAAAAACACTTTGTCCATTAATATTCCCATTCAGGCTAGTTGGTTGTTTGGGGATTATTATCATTATCATTATCATTATCATTGTCCTTAAATGACTTTTTGTCTTCATCTGACTCGCATATGAACATTTTTGTTTTTGTCTGAAGTTCATTACAAAGTGTTCAACACCATCCATCCATCCCACCCAAACACACACACACACACACACACGGACACACACACACTGAGTGTGTGATCAAGACGGATCAGTGAATATTTTCACCATCAGTTCTGTCAGTAAAGCCACAACAAAGTAAAGAGATTTTTCTTTGTTATTTTGAGAACTTTTTTTTGCTTCAGCTTCAGTCTTGAGAGTTTAAAACCCGCCAGTTTTCCTCTGTTAGGTTTGGACTGTGTTCAGTATTTGAGGTGTTGTTTGGCTGTCACAGATGAGCGTCAGACCTGCATACGGGACTTTTTGGGAGAGAGGCGCATTAACCTGTTTGGCTGTTAGGGGGAGCAGTGACCCAGAAGAAGGGGGACTCCAGAGGAGAGTTTCTAAAAGGGGACTCCATCTCAACAAGGTGAAAAATATTTACACTGACATCATCCCACAAAAAAATCAATCAGTGAAAGGAGCGCAGATGGTTCAGACACCATTCAAGCTTCTCATACACTCCCCTTGTATCCAACCATACTCCATAGCCTGGTCTCTCTAAGTGCTCTTGAGCAAGATGACAGACTTACTATTGTTGGCGAGGTCTGAAGGATGACAGGGTGATACTCACTCGGGGGTGCTGCCTCGTTACTGCCACAGATGCTCCTTTTTTATGGCACAAAGCAGAGCCTCAGGACAGGATCATCCAACCTGCCGGGGGAAGTTTGGCACGAAGAGTTGGACAGTTTGGAGGTCAGTGTCAGGGCCTGGTTTAATGTTGTCATTTTTTACAAAAATAATCTGAAGTGTTTTAAAGTGGTCATGTCTATCCTTGGTTTAGATGTAGGTGATTTATTTCATTTGTCGATGTGGGTGTTATAAGGTACTGTGGATCGTGTTATAACACCACAGGAATAATACAGTATTTTATTACTACAGGTGGAAGGACTCACATCGGTGCTGACAGCTGAAGATTGGAGCTGTGCGTAAACGCTGAGGTTTTGTTTGGACATCAGCAGGCCTCTCCATCAGCTCTCTCTCACATATTTATTATATCAAACGTTTTTGCTTAATTTTTTTTTCTTTTATAAGTTAATTTTCTTTGTTAAATAAAAGTGTTTGTTTGGACGTGAACCCCGTTTGTTCTTTAACACAAAATGAAAGCACGCACACACACGTAGCACAGGTCAGGCCCTGTGAGGGCTTTATACGAATATAAGACCTTTTAGATTCTGGTTTTCGATTGAGCGTTAATTCATAAATACGAGCATCAATTGTTTGGGGGTTTTCCAAGCTTAAACAGACATTTCGGAAACGAAATTTTAAAATAAACAAAAAACAGTGCAAGCCTAAAATATGCAAAATATGCAAGAAATTAAGCACTGATGAAATACGAACAGAAACTGATCAATGCATCATCATTTTTGCTATGATTTAAAAAAATATATCAGGCAGGTGTTTGATTATTACGAAAACAGAACTAGATAAAATATATGTGAGCAGAACATACACAATACATGTAATAAGAATAATTAGAATAAAAAGTATAATAAGAAGAATAATAAGAATTATAAAATTGGTTTAATTTTTCAGTAGTGCTCAAATGTTTTATTATATTATATTATATTATATTATATTATATTATATTATATTATATTATATTATATTATATTATATTATAAAAGTAAATGTTATTACTAATGGAAAAAAAGGGTTTGAATATACATTAGCTGACAAACCTGATATGACACGTTTCTATTAATAGACCTAGTTAATTAGGAATAAATACAATTATCTTTTTCTCTCACACACAAACAAACAAATACTTCAGACAAAGAGCAGCGGCACACACACACACACTGATCCGCTGACTGCAGTGTGAGCGGACGCTGTGCTGACAGAGCTTCGCCACTAGATGGCGACATAAACTCTTAATGGCTGAAGCCCACAGAGGCTCCACGGGGGTTCTGCCGTGCAGGCCTGCAGGCCTAAACACACCACCACCAGCTCAGAGAATAAAATGCAGCCATGTATGTTTTTTTTCAACACAGAAAGGATTTGATTATTTTTTAATGTCCTACCTGAACCAAAAATAAAGAATGAAAATGACAAGATCACATTGCGTCTCAAACATTTATTGTCAAAAACTGTGGCTATTGCAGTCAGAAAAAGGGAGAATAGATAGTTGCAGTCAGAAGGTATTTACATGTTTAAATATTCCTACGTTTTCAGAACTTTCCTGCAAAAAATATTGTTGACTGACAGGCGGAAATTGCATAAGTCAGCCTGTTGACAGGAGAGTTCATCTGAGCACAAACCCTGTGTTTGGAAAAAAAAAAGAAAGAAAAAAGACAGTGACACGAACAAAGTGGACAAAGCTGCTGAAATACTCGGTTGATACCGTTTCATCAGATACCGGCTGATTCACTAACTTATATTTAAAAATGAGCTATTGGTTTGAATTGTAGGAAAAAATATGTAAACTCTGTTTTTCAAGCATCAGAACTGTGGAAATGAATTTATTTGAGGAGTTTAATTATGTATACACCCGAGAAGTGTTGCAGGCTAGTGTGCACAGAGATATTTTATATTATTATTTCTCTTTAGCGTGAACAAACGCTGAAAATATCCTTTCCGATGCTCGTTTTCTGTTATTTCATCATCATTTGTCCTGCTTTTGAAATAGTGACGGTCTCAGACTGGAGGTGACAGTTCAGCCACCCATCCGGTACTGCAACCGATCCCAGGGCCCTCACCCTTCATCTCTGCATCAGTGCGGGGTGTCCCATCGCTCGGTGGATATCTGAAGGAGATCATGCATCCACTCAATCAACAGTCGCCTCTCTCAACGTGCTGCAAAAACCATTTCCGACCCTCTGTCAGCAGGCCGCATCGACTGGTTCCAATTAAAGGGCGCAGAGAGGAAATGTGTGGGTCAAAAAAAAAAAACAGAGCCGCTCTGGCGACAAAGACATCGTCCGTATATTGTAATAAATTATAGCACAGTTTTATTTATTCTTTTTTTTGTGTGGGTGAAGGCACCTCCATGTCCGCCCTCCACCTCCCGGTTCAGTGTCTCCTCCTGAGCTAACTGGAGCCCTTGAATTTGTTGACCACTTTCTTCTCCTTTACGCGCCGGTTCTGAAACCAGATTGTCACTTGTCTCTCTGTCAGGTTGGTCTGCGCGGATATCCTCCTCCTTTTGTCCTTGGTGATGAATTTATTGGCGGCGTACTCCCTCTCCAGTTCCTTGAGCTGCACCTTGGTGTAGGGCACACGCTTCTTCCTCCCGCGGCGGATCGAGCTGTCTCCGCCGGAGATGGTGTCTGTGGAGGAGGCATATATATTTTTATTTTCTGCTCGACTGCATCAGACAGAAAACGAACTTTTTTTTTTTTTGCACAAATTTAATTCACTGTTTTTGCTCTTCTTTCAGGCACAGTATTAAATATCAAAATAAAAGCACCACAGATTTTACACCGCACCTCACATACACTTATTTCAATGCCTTTAGCTGCATATTTCTATAGACACTGCATATCTATGTGTTAATAAAACAATTAAAAATACCTTGTAACGAGGATTTCCACAGAGGATTTGACTGTGGCTGCTCCTTGGTGCAGTAAACTTGACCACTCCAGCCATTGGTGATGGCCCAGGGCTGGTAGGGCTCCATGGGCAGCAGAGACTCGTGTCTTGGCTCAGATGGAGCACTCAGCGCAGGTACGACGGGCACGTCCAGGTAGCTTGGCTGGTAAGGACCCGAGGAGTAGCCCTGGTAAAACGCAAATTCCTTCGCCCTGGTGGAGAACTCCTCACCAGAGACTGATGAGTCCATGTACTTATCGCCATAACCGGAGGGCTGCGCGCAAGCCTTGACGCTGCCGTGTGACATCCTACAGGGGTAATAGCTGCTGCCAAAATATCCGTAGGGCAAAGATGCATTGGGCGAGCTCTGAGTGGCAGAACAGGGGCTGCATTGTTTGCCAGGCTCCCCCATGCCAGAGACTGGCACCTCACTCGCGGTGTAGGTGGTGCTCGGAGCCAGCGAGGTTGGATGCGCTAACAAATTCCTGCACTGGTTTGCAGCAAAATTGCCTCCGGTAAATCCCTCCATGTTCTTGCTTCTTTCATCCAAGCCGTTGTCGTAGAGAAACATCACCGGGTCAATCCAGTGCGAATGGAGGAGCAATGCAGCGGTCATAGCATGCCCTACATCGAGACGACCAACTCTTTTTCAAAATCCCCTCGACTGAGCAGAGACAGGGACTCGGGCAGAGTAACGATACCAACACGCCTGAGTACATAAAGATCGCGAGGTTATTGGCCAGGGCCAAGCACGTGATATGCAAAGGAGATGATAAACGTCTAAATCAGATAGTGCAGATCAAGCTGTACATTTGTCAGGATGTGCTGCACATCAGGACACGCACGTTTAATGCAAAGAAGCCATAAGAGTTTTTTTTAATTTTTTTATACTGGAAACTTAAGCTGAGTGAACCCTTGAAGTGAAGGCAGGCTTATCTGTCTTACAGTGTCATCTCAGCACACTTATTTGATGAATTGTATGATTCATGGCGTGAGAAAAACTGTAAGATATATGTATGTTTTAAGGGTGGGGTAGATGCGTAATTACGCGTGCCATTTTGGCTGTTCGAGTCCTTAATCTGAGAGTAAAACACACATGATTTCGGGTACGTGAATTCAAAATGATTTTGTTTATTTTCATTTTAAGATTGGACATTTTTGCGCTTTCAGTCAAAAGGTGCAGACTTTTATAAAATGCGCCATCGGCTTCTTGAATTATCTGAAGTGGCTGGCTGGCTTAAAGCGAGGCTTTTAAGCGCAACGATTACGCGTGCGGATTTAAAGAAAAAATAATAAAAGCACACTGATGACTCACCGATGGATTCATTTAAAACAAGTATTATAATAACATTAATACATTTTTATCGTGCTCACATTTGGCACCGCAGCATGTAAATGTGGGCACAAGTTCGGTGTCCACAAAATACCAAAAGTGTGACACATTTGGCTACACTCTTCCTCATGCGGGTTGGTTGCGGCCCGAGGCCAAGGTCAAGTTGAAAGTTGCAGTCTGGCCAAATAGGGACTTCACGCCAGGAAGCCCGAAGAGAGAACAGCGCAAAAGATTTCACCGACAGACTGCGTTTGTTTTTGAGACAACTTACATGTTCGCCTGCTGTTCTTTTATCCATTTTGGCGATAAGAGAAAATAAAAACATTAAATTGTCCAAATCAAAGAGCTCAAGGTGATTATTTTATCCTTCCACTAGAGTAAAAAAATAGTGACTTGCAGAAAAGCTGCTTTTCAACATGTTTCTACCTTCTGCGTAAAATGCCTCCACGGTGAGCTTCTGGCTTTTACGCACAGCTAAAAGCGCTCCTGCATTAGTGCAAATATACGACATAAAAACAAATCCTTCACGAGTCTACAGCGCGAGAATAAAAATAAAAATGCTGTATACACTTTAGCCTATATGTGGCACCGAAGCGTGCAGCTGTGTGGGAGCAGTGTGATGGACTTAAAGGACGCGAGGGGTGAGATTGGTGTCAAAACACAGGAATGGCGTTTTGACTTTGAGCATTCATCTTCGGTTTGCATTCCTCAGGTGGGACCACAGAGGCAGAGAAATGTACGCCCTCCTAAATTTGAGCACTTTTTTTTATTTTTAATAGAGTTTTCCCACCTTTTGAGGCTGTAAATCTTTATGGCCCAAGTTCATAGCTCGTAGGCAAGACCGAGTAGTGGTCTACAGTTTTTTTTAGGAGAAAAAACAATGTTTTATGTTACTGAATGGGTTCATGGCTGATTTTTTTTTTTTTATTACACTGTCACGATAACCGACTTTAAATGGACTGATGTGCTTTTTTATTGACTGTTTTTGTATTGTTGGATAGAAAAAAAGCACACTTTCTTAAATTTCGCATGTAGCATGGTTTCGAAAAAAGAAAGAAAAAAAGAGTACTGGCTAGACAGGAATCACCTCAGCCACGTTGTTCACACATTAGAGGGCGGCTGTCTCTCTAAACACACAGCTGCCGGTGGGAAATGTTATCTGAGCAGCTGAGCCAGTCCAACAAAAAAAAAAAAGATGCGTCCATGTCTGAAGCGCAAATGGGCCCTGAGCTGTTCGTGAGGAGGCATTTCGTGTGCTCGTTCCCATTGCAATCTGCATTCAACACACACACACACACACACATTTCAATATGCTGCACACACGCAAACATGCGACAATATTTAAAATGTCTGTACATACACAGCCCTTTTAGTCAATTTGTGTAATGGTATTGTTGGTGGCACGGTTCATAAATAAATGTGTGTGGAAACCTTTCATTAATTATCACACAGAAAGCCTCTTTAAGTCCAAAGGCTGACGTCGATCTACATCATAAATGTCTACTACAATTAGTATATAAAGTCTAGAATATACAAATACATGAAATGCTTTCCTGTTGTAATCAAGTAGATTGAAATGAAAATGATCGTTACTGAAGGAGCAACCATAAAAAAAGCATGTTTGATTCTTGGATTTTGATTAGTGTTTTGATCACTATTTCTGCAAAGCAGGCTCGGCAAGCTTTTTCAAATATATTTTTTCTTCTTTTTCCCCCCTCTATAGGGGACACACA
This sequence comes from Scortum barcoo, assembly GCA_023238725.1. Classification (NCBI taxonomy): domain Eukaryota; kingdom Metazoa; phylum Chordata; class Actinopteri; order Centrarchiformes; family Terapontidae; genus Scortum; species Scortum barcoo. The sequence goes on along the minus strand of CM041546.1, from coordinate 10,804,699 downwards.
CACACACACGAGGCAGGCAGCCACCATTAACTTCTGTCACTGCTTCTAAAGCAAAAATGGGGGAAAAACAAACTCCTGGTGGCACCTGACTAAAATATAAATCAAGAACAATTTGGAAAAAAGAAAACTGCAAACACGTGTGTTAACGAATCATCCGTGATCAGACTTTTTTCCAGTCAGTTTAACTAACTTTAAATACAATTTTTTCCCCTGATGCATGTGTGGCTGCAAAACTACACCATGTTCTATTAGAAATATGCACAAATGCACACAGAATAAATGTGCATCACCATTGTGTTTAAGAACGAGTGTTGAAGTGGATTATGTCAGGCTGTGTGTGTGTGTGTGTGTCGCAGTCTGCTGGAGGCCCGAGGCCAAAACGCTGCTCTGTTTGCAGCACCTATCAAGTAGATGACAACAGAGCTCTTAGCCTACAGTGCTTAATGGACTTTTTATGGGTTTGTCTTGTGATCGCATGACCTGTGGCACCCTGGCCCCTCGGTGGCTCTCGGCAAACTAGATCAGAAACATGCCGCCCTCCTGGTCTGGCCTAAGTGGAGATAGAGACGAGGTCCGCGTCCTAAAAGGGGGACGGAGGCTGGCTGCGCGATGCGACTGACGGGCGCAACTTTTCTTTCACAGTTGTGGAGTGGATAAAAGAAATGCAATAAAACATCTTAAATCTTCATTAAGAGGAAAGTCTAACAGAGGGTCTAACTGAAAACAGTTCCTGTGTCTCTTCGTTTGGAGCAACGTGTGCAGTTTTCTGGCTTTTTGTTTCTGCGTCTGCTCTGCAGCCAAGCTCCCAAAGGCAGATGTTTGTTCTACATTTGATCGTGACAGCGGAGGAACACACGATGCAAACTAAAACATTTGGGAGCTATTTGACGTCCCAACGGGGGAAAACAGTGCGAGTCCAAATGGATTTGGGATATAAAACTGCATTTTCACAGCTTTCACTCTCGGTGTGTGATGTTGGGCTGCATTTGCGTGTAACTTCTTCCTGTTTGAATTTAAGAATTTGCGGCATTACTTCAACGACAAAGCAGCAATCACCGAATAAACACGGAGCACTTAAGTTGATACTTAAGTTGAATTCAAGTTTAAATGAAAAATGGATGAAATTTAAAATAGTGATCAATTTAATTGTCACACCAACTGACATCACAATTTGTCTTTATTTCCTAACAGGATATGATATGACACTCTTATCCAAAAGTAACATTTCCAATGTCAAGAGAATTAACCCCCTATGAACAGGAAAAAAAACGTAACATTAAGAAATTATCACAAACAATAGATAAATATGAGCACATCATACAGTAGATCTGATGTGTTTGTAGTTGGTCAGCTTTGACAAACAGAGCTAATGAGTGGTATTCTTAACACCACAGACTCTCACCAACTCTTTGCATTGTAAGAAGTAAGATCTGCAGAGCTGCCAAGGCCTGACAGTCCACTAAACCTTTAAAGATTCTCTGTATATCTGAAACCATTACATGGTTCTATATGTGAAAGGAGTGTTGCATTTTAAAAGGGCTAGATCACACAGGAAACAAGATTTCCAATAGGAGAGAAGTGCACACATGATCTGTCACGCTGTGTTGGAGCTCTGGTGGCTTCATGTCTCTCAAAACTTTGAAAAAGAAATTAAAAAAAAAAAAAAGGATCCTTGGGGCGAAGTGCTCCCTAACTACACTATGTTAGTCCTGTGCATGGCCAGGCCTGGCAAGGCTGTGGACGGGGTGTAGGCTGACATTACTGGCCCTCCTCCTCACGAAGGAACAGGAATACGGAGGAGAAATCTTTATTGGCATAACCGCGCGCGCACATCATACGATAGATCTGATGGGCTAACGAGCCGAGAGGGACAGGAGTCTTTGTGTTGGTGGCTGTGTTCTGTGCGAGGCCCAGATCCTGAAAAAGAAAAGCAAACATACATTAGAGAAACCAACAGAGCTGAAAGTTAAACTCGAAAACCAAAACCACCAGTCCGACACACACCACAGAGAATTTTTCTTTATGTTGGAATAATATAGGCTTGATTCCCTTTTGAAGAGGGACGTAAACTACAGCTAAACACTGCATTATTTTAAGTGGTGCGACCTAAGATAGAAACTCTTTTCTTTTTTTCCAATACTGTCACTCAAATTCAGTACAGTCTAGCAGATCAAACTAACCTTAGCCATCAGCTGGGTGCCGAAGCCTCCCTGGTAGTTATTCCCAGAGGGGACTCCCTCCATGACTCCAGGCACAGGGTTGTAGGTGTCACTAGACCAGCATCGACCTGAACTCATGTTCAGGATCTTGGCCAACAGTTTAGGATCAAGACCAAGTCTGTGAGTGAAGACAAAGTCCATGTTGTTTAAAAAAGGCAAATTGCTGCTGCATCTATTGTCATGAATTAAAATGGCTGCTTATGCTGTTTGTAATTTGTAACAAAGAGAGTTCACCTGATTCCCAAGTTCATGGTCTCTGAAGTCCCGATCATTCCAATGGCTAGAAGCATGTTGTTACAGATTTTGGCAGCCTGTGACAAAATGACAATATTAGCATTCAATGACCTAACCACCACTCCAATTACTGATATTTTATGACTTAATTAAACAATTATTAAACAACTAACTACTGACAATTCAGTAAATCAGTATTATCTGAATGAAAACAAACGTATTGCATCAGTACAGAAACACCTGCTCATACCTGTCCAGTTCCAACCTGTCCGCAGTACACCACATTGGCTCCCATGCAGCTGAGAAGTTCTTTGGCTGCAGTAAATTCCTCTTCTGCCCCTCCAACCATAAAAGTCAGTTTACCCGAACTGGCAGCACCCACACCTGGGAACGGGAAAATCATGACACAATGAACTATGAGCAAGCATGCAAAGACTGATGTTGTATGTTTTTTAAAAAGCCTGTTGAGTTGCATAGCAACCTCCCCAAAGTAACTGGAATAGCAGCTACCACTTTTTATGATGCAAGTTTTGCAGTGTGGAAGAATTTGTTTTTTTTTTAATGTAGTAACAAAGAAACCAAAAAACTTTTTAGGTACTTTACACCAAAGTCTTTTGTATCTTTTTGGATCTTTTAATTTCTTGATTCTTGAACACTGAGGTGCAGTACAACCAGATTGTTTTCAATGAGATACAAATTGAGAGATAATTAAATAAATATATATAATAAAAAAAAAATTCACCTCTGTAATATTGACCCCCCCTCAAAAAAACAAACAAACAAAAAAAAACAAAAACAAAACAATGCTTTGGATAGGAAATATATTTATAAGGGTGCCTGAGCATTATCCAAAATAAATTAATACATTTGTGGACATGTCTCATAGACATCTGATGCTTTGAGGGAAAAAGGATGGGTCTGTTTCCATCAGCTGTTTGGAGCCACATGGTCAAACCTACTGTGAATTTGACCTATGTACCTATTGTGTAGTAATTATTAAAAATAATTTCAATGTGTCTCACATTAAAAGTTAAACAAATGACAGGACAGTATAGAGTGCAAGTTAAATGCAACATAAAAGTAACATTTTTAAGAAGCATAGGAAACGCAAAATGAAGTATGCACAACAAAAAGGGAATAATCTCAGCCACTTTGGTATGAAAGCCAGCCCGTGACAGTGCGTCTTTAAGCTATAGCCAGTTCACACTGGGCTTTGGGGAAACTGTTGGAAAAAGTTAGATCAGCGCTTGCCTGCATTTAGAAACAGCTGTTCCTCTATCTATTTGTACATTTGACGGAGCATTCAGGTTCACATAGGGTTAAAAGCTCTGTGATATACAATAACCAGGTGCAAGCCACATGGGTGTCAAGAAATTAACTAACATAGTCTTATAATTAATCCTAACGTTTACAGGAAGCCAGTGGAGAGAGGCCAAGGTGGGTGTAATAGGTTTCCCCCTCCCTGGTCCTCGTGAGCAGTCTGGAGGCAGCATTTTGTATAAACTTGAATCTCAAACGTCTGTCCTGCTGAGGATAGGTGTGAGTCATAACAGTCAAGCCAAGAAATGACAAAAGCATAGGTAATTGTTTCAATGAAATGTAATGTATTGAATGCACAGTAACAGATTTCTGCCATTTGTGGTAACAATAGAAGTGCTCTATAATCAGTAGCTTTGTTGCAACAGATCACCGATTCAGTCACATTGTAGAAGTTCAGACATCTGGTCTTGAAGAATTTGAAGAAAGTTATCATGTTGTTGCATAAAACTGTTAGCTGACAGTGAAAGATTTATCCAAGAGGTGACATGTATGTAAAGACGAACAATAAATTTGTGATTGGAAAGTCTATGCGATTGGATACATATGGAGGAGAGTAATTAACAAATACATTATTAAAACAACTTCATATTATTTATGGCTCACAATTTCATATTTAAACAATAAATTTAAACAAAATAGTGTCCAAATCTACACTAAAGCAACTAAAAAACAAAAACACAAGATTCCCTCACAGCACAAAAATAAATAAATGAAAAAATGAAAAATAAAAATAAAAAAATGGTTCAAAATAAGAAAAAGGTGAATTTCACTTCATCAAATTGAACAGTCACTATACATGCAACATGCCCTTTGGTTAAAATACCAAAGCTGTCAGAAAGCCGCTTGGCAAATTTTCTCCACTGAAAGCATTCCTCTCAACTATGCTAAAACTTCACTGACGCATGTAAAGTGAGAAGCGACAACTGAAACTAGGGAAGCATTGTGGTATACAATCTAAGGAAGCGCACTTTACTACTTTATTTAGTGTATTTTGGAGAAAAAAGAAAAAAACAAAAACAAAAACAAAAAAAACAAGAAACTCATCAAATCAACACTTAACCAGCATTAAGTAAGGCACATTTATGCCAAGATGCAATGCATTTGTTGCTCAGAAAGCTAAACTAGAAAAGTTCTCCAGTTCTCTTTCCTTTGCTTAGGTAAACATTCCAGTTTGAAAAAAAAAGAAAGAAACATTACAATCATCTCAGCCCCTCCTTACATTTTTTCACATGACACATGCTGACTTAATTACGTCCCCACCACCATGTGTGCTTTTATGTTTAAGCTTTAACCACACCAGATTAAACAGTCACCATGCCACTGTACTCCATTTGATCTCTGTCTGACCACTGGAGATGTGGAGATGTGGAGATGAGAAAAGTTTAATTTAGGAGCTAAAGCCTGATGATTGACGTGACGTATCAAAGTATGGCACAGGCTTCAGTTTGCACTACTTAAACCACACACACAGACATACATACACAGACACACAAGTTCAAGGCGGAAAGCTGGACAACTTTAATCCATGTGCACTACCACAGGACGGAAGCATATAAATCATTACTAATCTTTAGGGCCGGGCTGTAAAACGCGCCAAAATCAATTCAAAGAAAGTGGCTGTCCTGACGTTGACGAGGCCAAGTTCAAACAAACTGTGTTTCTCTGAGGACCCCCAGGAAAGTCAGACAGCACGCACTTTACAACTAGGAACATTTGTGCAGGAAGAAGCTGCTCTCCCTCCTCCTCCTCCTCCTCGTTGTCTTAGGTAGATGCTGTTGGTCCTCTTTATCAAGGGTAACTTTAGCATAATTCAGATTCAGATAGCCTTTAGTGGTAACACAGAGCTAAAACATTTAGCTGATTAATTGAAGATACATTTTTATTTTCCCATTTTCTCAAATTTCTATGATGGCAAACTAATTATCTGTTGGTATGATAAAATAAGAAGTCATCATGAGCTAGTAAAGTTTTTTTTGCCATTTGATGTTGTTATATAGACCAAGCTATTAATCAAGTAAATAATGAATCCATAATGCAAATATTTGCTAGTTGATACTTATGTGCAATGTTGGTTGGAATTAATATTCTGAATAACACCAGTAAATAAGTATTTTAACAGATATGGTATGCTCTCAAATAGTTTGAGTACACGCTCAGTTGTCAGTTTGCCGAAACTCTCAGTTTTTGATCACCCATTTATTTCAGAGAGGGTTGACTAAATATTACAAACACCTCTCAGGATAATGCAATACATTTGACAGCTCCATAATTACCATTAAGCTGAATCAACGTCCTTCTAAAACACTAAACACTGTGACCTTTAGAAAGGAGGACTGATTGCAGGGCCTTTGTGTTATGCTATATTAGTTTTTGGTAGGTGAAAGCTACTTGATAAACTGACAACAGGCTTTATGTATTTCAAGATTAGATGGCAAAATGTAATGCATATATTGATTGAACATATCAAATATTTTCAGGCTTTACACAAATACGACAGAATTTCCCCAGGCAGAAGGGACCCCTGGCTTTAGAGTCTAGCGAGAGAAAAGGAACAACAAAGTAATGGATACTTTTACAGTGCTTGTTCAAAATGTGCCTGTTCTGAACGGGCTGATTGCTTGGCAGTATTACTGCCTGTACCTTTCTCAAGAGATGCACATCCAAACAACAAGCCTGACTGCCTCGTGTCCTCAGTGGGGCTGTAACTAATGATTCTTTTCATTATTGACTAACAATCTTTTTAAATAATCAATTAGCTGTTTGGTCGATGAAATGTTGAAAAATGTTGATTACCATTTCCCAGAAAATATTCACATTTGACAAGCTGAAATAAGAGAATCTGGACACCTTTTTTTTTTTTTTTTTTTTTTAAAAACTGACTCAAAACAATAAATTGATGATCAAAATAGTTGACAACTGATGGATTAATCAACTAATCATTGCAGCTGTAGTTCTCAGCAGTACGCTCGCCAAGTGTGAGGTTGATAAGTTGACAAGATAATCAACTGACGGACTGTCATACAGTTTCCTTTCATTTATAGTTAGATGTATACAGACAATGATCTACTTCATAGTTTTGATGATTTGCAAAGACACTCCTTCAACAGTTGTTTCAACACATTAGTAGTTACATTTTAACAACACTTATACAGCCCCCCCTGTAGACCTGACAGAGGTGTCCAGCCTTTAAAAGGCCAAACTAGAACATCTTCAAGGTCGTAGCCAGGTTTCCATTTTATATAAAATTACTGTAGATAAATCTAAATAATCCTCAAACAACAACAGATCAGCTTGGTCTAGCAACTTACATGTAGAAATCTCTGAAGATGAATAAAAAGGAGTTTGCCAACACGTGCAAAGGCAGACTATCAACACCAGATTTAAGATGATATAATTCAAATGGATCATGCGCACATACATAACTCCCTCGCTGTTACATTTCTTTGATAATAACCCTGACTCATGAATTAAATGTGGCCTAGAAGGCCTCGGAAAAAGGTCAGGTAAATTACATCTGATATCTGATCTCCATTGGGTTGCCTGCCTGTCCTTAGGTATTTATGGTTTGACTACTTTCACCTGAATTAAGACTGTCAGGCATTATTTCATGCTCACATCAGGGAAACACTGTAATGCTACTGTCTAGAAATGTTATTTCTGAATAACTCAATAATTAAAATAAGTTTTTCTGTTAAAAAGGTCAAATTTACCTCCTGATACAGGTGCATCCATAAAAACTGCCCCCATCTTCTCAGCAGCAGCCGCCATCTCTTTTGACACAGCTGGGTCAATGGTGCTGGAGTCGATGAGCAGAGAGCCTTTCTTCACCTTTCTGTTGAGAAAAGGACACAAGTTAGAATCCTTCTTAAATCCACAGGGTTATCATGGACGCATTGAAAGAGAAAAAAAGCATACTTGAGAATGCCGTTGGGTCCAGTGTACACATCTATGACGTTGGGACTTGAGGGGAGCATGGTGATAATGCGGTCAGCCTTGTCCGCCACTTCTGCAGGGTTATCCACAATCTGAGAAAACAACCAAAATTAGAAGCCATGAAGAGAATAAAATGGTGAAAACTTAAAAAAAAAAAAAAAAAGGGTGTTCTCACCTGAGCACCCAGCTCTTGCAATTCCTTGCAGGAATCCGGGAACACGTCAGAAGCAATGACCGGGTATCCGTGCTTCAGCAAGTTCTTTGCCATTGGGTTTCCCATATTCCCCAATCCAACAAACCCCACCTGTGTCTTCGAGGCCATAGATCTTGTGGAGACTACAACAGAACGGCCAGATGGATGACTGATAAAACGCCTGCTACATACTATAATGCCATTGTCATTATATGTCTTATTGTCTTATAGGTCTTATTAAACACAAACATTGTTTGTGTAATTTTGACTTGGTAAGATTTGATATGGGAAATAAATGAAAATTCAATATATATATTTTTTAACCATAAAATGAAAAGCCTTATTGAGATGTAATAACATGGCTAAGAGTTTTACATATTGTATTCACACCATAAATGAGATTTAGATATACATTTTGAATACAATTGCCCTTCATTGCCAAAGTCATCTGGTCTAATGGTACCAAAGCCCTGCCAATATTTACTTAACTAGTCCTTGATAACAGGTAAGCATTAGTTCAAGGAAATAAGTCAAACTAATCACATTTACTGGAGTTTATTTTCACAACATGAACAAAAAAACACAAAGACTTAATTAATTATTATATAAGGTCGTTTTACTTGCATTTGTTTGCCCAATAATGTAACTAAATGATATAACCTTGTGCTAAATGAAAGAGCAAACACTCAAGACACATAGCTTAAGTCTCAATAGTATGATGCCTAGCTTGTCTCTGTTTAAGTGGCCACCTCAGTCTTCCTAGGAGGAATTGAACGTGGTAAAGTGCACAGTGACACAGATTACATAATGTGCTTTAAATAAAAAAAAGTAAAAAAAAGCCAGTATAGAGTAGGACACGAGAGCGTTTCACCCTTCAGCGATTAAAATATTGCAGTCGAGACAATTTGCTGATAGCACGAAGCTCTAGCAAACCACCCGGCACGCAAACAAACCGTAATTTGACCATAAAGCCGAGTTAAGCCGCAGGTTGTGGACCGGAGCCCCCTGCAGCAGTGGCCAAAGCCAGTCTACCGAAAATGAACAAACTAACTTCTCTGCAAACATTTCGAGCCAAGGTGGTGTTTTAGTATCACAAAGAGCTTCCGAGTGGCAAATACAGCTCGTAAAATAAGCGCACCGACGTGCATACAGTCTGACTTTGTTCTCCTTACCGAGCGCAAAGTCAACATGCTTGCAACACCTTCCCACTAGGTACCGAGACCCTCTCAACACAGCGGCCATGCTTCTTTCCTCTTGACCTTACGTAACGCGTCACAGCACGTACGTAAATGGCGGTTGCTTTCTCCAATCAACTCTTAGAGCTGCGCAGTACGGCCTCCCGAATCCAGCCAATCAGCTACAGGGGGCGGGCCCTGTTATTTATGCCTGCCATCATATTAATAGATAGCGAGTCAGATTTGTTCGTCTATAGAGAGCATATTTATGACTTTGCATTTCCCCAAGGTGATATGAATCTTCGAAACTTACTGAAAGAGCTTTAGCTTGTTTCCTGGTCGTCCAACATCCTTCAATCACAGTGGTGGGAGAAGTGTTTTATGTCTTGAAGGCCTACCTAAATGAAAGTTTAAATAACACTTTATTATTTTTGGAACAAAAGTCCTGCATTCAAAACTGTGCTTGAGTATATAAAGTACATAAAGTATCAGAAGTTTATTTTTTTTTATTAAATCATACTGACTACACCTGCAACGATTAGTTTAATTACTCACCTAACATTTTGATAATTGATTCATTGTTTTGAATGATTTCTTAAGACAAAGTGTAGGAGTTCTCTGATTTCTCACATTTGAATATTGTCTGGTTTCTTTAGTCTTATTAGTCCTGGTAGTAAACTGACTATCTTTTGGGCTGTGGACAAAACAAGACATGTGGAGGTCACTTTGGGCTCTGGGAAACTGTGCTCAATATTTTCTCTATTTTCTGACATTTTATGGCCCAGACAACTACTTGATTACTCTAGAAAATGATCGACAAATTAATTGTCTGATTAAAATAATTGTTAGCTGAAGCTGTAATGCTGGTACTTTAATGTGTTTAATTCATTTTAACTTTATATTCGTAGTCTAATCTATAAAAGGCAACCGTATATTTATGCTATTAAAGTATAGTGGAGCACAAGTGTAGAGTAAATATAACCATTACTACTTACAGTTTTCGACAAGAAGTTATCTATTTAAATGTTAAACGTATGTGAACGTGTCCCAATACAAAAAAGTATAGGTTTATTATAATATAACCTTCATATTATACCTTTAAATTATTTCGGCGTGTCTCATTTTTCAGACTGGTGGGATTCCTGAGCGGAAATGACGTAATGTTGTTATTATTCCAGGAAGTGGGTCGGGGAAAGCACTGAACTGCGTCAACAATTGTTTTTATGATACAGACGGATTTCAGCTTCTTTTTAACATGGCAACCCGGTAAGTTTGAGTTTTATTTTACAAATATATTTGATAAAACAGTTTGCTGTTGACATCTTCTCAGTCTAATAGTGTTTTTAGAGGCCACGTCGAGTGAGCTAACCTTGTCCTCCACCTGATAGCACTGCTCTCATGTTAGCTGCTCTGCTTTTCGTTAAGGACGTCACTAACATAACCTTGTGTTTTTAACAAGTTACCGTGATATTTTTATTTGGTGCTTTAGATATCTCCCAGGTATAAACTTCCTCCTGCTTTGCGGCGATTTTGTTTGGTAAAACGTGTGACCAACGCTAGCCCGATAGCTCCGCAGCTAACAGGTATGATCACTGTTATCACATCAGGCCTCGCCTCGTAGCTTGTTGGTTGGTGGTCAGTTTTAACCTTCACTTTTGTCAACTTCTTTTTATTAATAAAAAGTCATAAATTAGGTCGATCGCTGTGAATTACAGCAGTGTTAAACGTTTCATCCGTTCGAAGAAGTGTTTTGGCTGTCAAAGGCCTTATTACGTCGCTCGAAATTATATGAGCTGAGGCCCAAATGGAAAATGAACCCTGAAATAGAAAGTCATGATAATCCATGATAGCCATGTAACCGTGTTTTATCAGTGTTAAATTAAAAAAAATGATCGAGAAAGAGAGTTTCTTTGTTGTCATGTCAGGTATTAGGTAGATAGAATATATCTTGATATAAAGTGGCCTAGAAGGCAATTACAGTGCATACTTGGTTAATACTGCTCATGATACTAAAAATAAAGTTGCCAAGGAATGACTCGAGTAATATTGCTCATGATACTAAAAATAAAGTTGCCCAGGAATGAGTAATATTGCTCATGATACTAAAAATAAAATTGCCCAGGAATGAGTAATGTTGCTCATGATACTAAAAATAAAGTTGCCCAGGAATGTGTGATATTGCTCATGATACTAAAAATAAAGTTGCCAAGAAATGTGTAATATTGCTCATGATACTAAAAATAAAGTTGCCAAGGAATGACTCGAGTAGGAATTAATGCCACTCATTATAATAAAAGTAATGTATTTGGATGTATTATGTATAAATATCACTGGGCTGGTGTATACTTAGTGAATATCTTCTGTCTACCTTGAATGGGATGGGCCAGTTTGGAGGGATGTGTTTTGTATTTGTGTCCAAAAATATTGGCTTGGTTTTTAACAGATAACGATCAGATGATGAAATATATATTACTTTGCACACATATCATTATCAGATTTGATCTTTAAGAGATTATGGTCAAAATCACATGTACTGTCACTTTTTTGGACACAAGACAGAAAACATAATCATGCAAACTGACCCACGTATCTTAATGTATCAGGTTTAAAGTATGTCTAAGTATCAAAAGCGAAACTAAGTTGTCCTTCATCAGCAAAATTATTTTTTTGTTATAATAAAAGACAAAAATGAAACATAAAAAACAGCTCCACAAGCACATTTCAATAAAATTAAATAATTAGGGTGCAAAGTTGCAAAGTAAGAGCTATTTTTTACAATATGATACCATCTAAGAGTATAAGTGTCAGTTTTACTTTCAAAACTTAGTAAAGCAAAAGTAGTCAGATATATAAACACTTAAGTTAAGAAAGAGGGTCCAGTGCAGTTATAAAGTATTTGTACTGTATTAGTCAGAAAATATTATTTACACTGCTGAGGACCGGATTGTATTTTAATTTAAAATGGCTGTTTCACTGTTGCATTTGAGGAATGACGCTGTCAACTAAATATTATATAATCCTTTGCATACCTATCCTAAATCCTATCCTATTCTAACCTATTCACCTAAATAAAAGTAATAGCCTATCTGTGTATTTACATTCAACATGTTGATCCCTTCATCTTCAATTTTCATGACAGATCAGGTGAATTGTTTACCGAGTTAACCTCAGAAGTTTGTGCTACCTCGCTCTCCATTGCTTTTTCTCTGATTGAGGTTCATGTTTCATGTATTTTTGTTTGTCTTTTATATTTCTTTTGTTTTTTTAACAAGTCATTTCTCAGTCATGGATGACGGTGAATAGTCAATAAGCTGGTGGACATTACTGCTAAATCTAATGGCTGCATCAAACTGCAGAACAAAACTTTCTCACATTTCTAGATACAGCTACAGTAACATTAACCTTTTGCTTGTCCATCATGTACTGGAAGTCAAAAGTCATGACTTTTACTGTAAACCGTGGGTGTCATGGACAATAGCTGTTTTTTCCACTGACAAATTTCCACTTAAGAGCAAATTTCTGGTGGCAAACGTGGAATTTTTTTTGTACTAAGACTTGGCAAGGACTTCCTCACAGTCCCTGCATGACTAAATTGTGTCATGCTGGGAGAAGGCACACACCCGTGAGCTGAGAAGCTCACAGTCCTACATCTGTACTTAAGCCAAACGTATACATTTTGTTGTTGTATTTGTAATTTGCCTTTCTGTAGAGAAGTTTCTTCGATTGAGATATTTCCCAACCTGGGGCACAGATTGCATGTGTCATTGTGTACATTGTGCACTGAACCCTTCAACACAAAAAAACCGCTGGTTCAAAACTTTCACATTATACTCATTTCCTGAACAAACACATTCAAGACTTATACCTTAAGACAACCAAAGCTAACTCTGGTATGATGCTATTAGCCACAATCTTGTGTTGTCATTAGCAGGCATCTGTTTACTGTACATACTTAGAAATCTGTAATTGTTAGCAGTTTTTATTGCATGCAAGTTTGAGTATGTAAGGCTTAAATGATTGCCAGTTCTTGACTCTAATGAGAAACCACAGCAGATTGGGGAGGTAAATGATGGAGTGCACAACTTTTTCATAGCCATCTTAATTTGAAAAACAAATTCTCATCCTTACACCACGATTATATTTGTTGTCTGAAAATTGATCATGGCTCTTTTTGAATATCAACAATGGTTAGCTGAAATAAAATAAGGACTTCTCTCTACTTTGAAATACACAGTATTAGCAATTTTACAGAGAAATCATCCAAATTGCTTTTGCTGTAAACTAGACAATTGATGAGATGAATTCTGAATTTTTCAGTAATAATGTGCAATAATTGTAGTAATTTCAGTGTCAAATCAGTTTTATTGTCTAGAACTAGCTTGCTTCCTCACTTAGTCATATTCATTGTAAAGAATGCTACTTTAGTTGTTTCTGTGGTCATTATTGTTTCTAATCATTTGTGTGTGTTTGGTCTCTTCCCGTGTAGCCACTGCTGAATGATTTATGGCTCTGTTCCTGGACGGGACTTTATTGAACAACAACATGGACACATCAAACTTTGCCCACGTTATCTTCCAGAATGTGGGTAAGAGTTACCTGCCCCATGCTGCACTCGAGTGTCACTATACCCTGACGCAGTTCATCAGACCACATCCAAAGGACTGGGTGGGCATATTCAAGGTGAATAATCCTCTTCAGTGAATTAGAAAAGCCTTTGAAGGAATGTCAAGGTGTAAATAGATATTATGATCATTGGTAGTTGTAGTAGCAGGAGTATTACAGTATCTATTCTAATGAATAAAGCATATATGTGTGTATGTTGTAATGGAGGCTAAATCTCTTAACAGACTGTATAATTTGTACAATGCAATTTGCCTGTCACATCACCTAAAAATATTTGAATTTGTGCCATTAAACTCTTTGCGGCTATCCTTCAGGAAGAAATTACACTGCTGTAACTAAACTGTTTCTGTAAACGTGGGAAGAAATCATTAATTCCATGGTGTGAAAAAAAAATGAGAGATTGCGACTGCCGCCATTGTCGTGTTTATTTGAAAAATGAGCTTGGCAGAGGGAGCTTAGCATTTTGACCCCCACCACACACTCGAGTGTCCCACATGGATCTTGTTATAGGAGCGCATTAAACCCAATACAGTGGCTGTAATTTATTTGAGCCTCTTCTGTAGTGAATTGTGGACGGAGACGGGAGCATATGGGTCCAAGCTCTTCAAGACCAACGTGCTTTTTATCTACAGGAGATGAGATGGGAGCTGGGATTAAATCACACCAGATCAAAACAAATCTAACTTATGGCTCTGTCTGTTTGCATTGCATTCTGCCTGAATGTGCTTCTAGTGCTGCGAGGCAGAAATGTACTTGTCATGCACATTTTCTTGGAACTTCCTGTAATGACATTTAGCCAGCCAAGGCAAATTGTTGCAGTTTTCCTGAGCATCCTGAGATTTTAATTGTCCTTGTCCTTGTAACATGGATGAAAACTTATGTAACTATATTTTTCTGTGTCTGGAAAACGCATTCAGTGACTGTTACATGTAGCGGCTGCTACTCGTTTTGTGGATTTGTGAAATGGATGCACATGGAAGTTTTTTGCCAAGCCTCACTAAGAAGTGAGGTCATGTTAGGCTACTGGAGGTGGATCAGGTAATGTCTGGAGGCTGTTTAAACAGTGGATTCAGCGCTCCGTCGTAGTTGGATGCCACGTCACGTTGTGTTTAGCCCCAAGGTAGGCACCAACTGGAAGCGTAGATCTTAAAATCACACATTTTTTGAGCCTCTAAAACACATAGCTGAGCTGGAAAAGGCAGAACGCGGGATCGTAAATCGCGTAAATGTTCCTGGCAGCGCTGACAGATGAGGCGTTTGGTGCCAAGTTCTCGCATTTGTATGCACGGAGATACCTGGATTCGCTGTGCATTCGTGTTAGCTCCTTAACACACATTTAGTTGCTACTGGCTCCGGGTCAAGCAGCATGAATTCTGTTGTAGATAGTTTGGAGTCTCTGTTTGTTATGCTTTTAATCTGAATATAACACGTGTTCCACATGTAGGTTCAAATTGTGAATAATTGTGACTAAATTGAAAATAAATTATTTTCTAATTTGTATTGCCTACCTTCACATGACAACCTAAAATAATGTACAAATATTAAAATTACACACCTTTACTTTTTGGCAAGTCAACAAACAAACTAAATATGCTATTGATGATGAACAGATGGGTGATAGGCTCTTGATTTAAAATCAGCATTTGGCTCTTTGATGTCGAGAACATTTACCATGCTGCGTGATGCAAGCTGTTTTCGGCTCCATGGGGGAATGTTGTTGGGACAGGTTGTGGCCTAGGAGAAGCCAGCGCAGCTTTATAATTAACTTGTCTCCGAGCACAACCTTCCTGTATGATTCATGAGCAGCTCGCTTCTGAATTTATACAGTCTGAATGGCGCACGGACGATTCGTTACCTCCTGCAGCAATCATTGCCACCGGCTTCTGTCAGCTCTCTTGCAGAAGTATGTATGACTTTGCTGGAATGCTAGAAAAGTCACATTTAAATGAAAACAGAAGTCGCATTGGCCTCGTTTTGTAACTGCTTGCATGTTTTGGGAGATTTTATTCCTGTAGCATTGCCTGTGTTTTTATGGTGGCTCTACACAGTCCCTACCTCCTCTACCCGTATTTATACACACTGCAGACTGGTCTGGTGTAAGTGAAAGAGTTCCTCTCAGGGTTTGCACCCACCGCCACCTCTGCTGCTCTAATGAGTGGACTGGTAAGGGCTAGCCTTCAGTAATGACACTGCCTAACTAGGTGCATGTTTTAATTGCTTCCTGTTCTTTACTGCTGGGGACTGGAGCTGCACTGGTAACAACTGGGGGTTTTGGAGCACCAGGGCCTTCTATCTCTGGCTCTGATGAACACTTGCAGTATTGTAGCTGTAGGCTGTTTGTACACAGGTGAGAAAATAAACTACCCAGATTGTAGGGGAAAAGCCTGTTGACATAAAAAACATCTGTTGCAACGGTATATATTTCTATTAAATAATATTCTGTCAGCATTAATTTTTAAAATATGTTTGGGCAAAACTTTGAAAATCACATCACGCAGTTTAATCTGCCTTTCTGCGGCAGAGGCTGGTGCAATAGGCTGGTTTGACCGGGCTTGTTGTGGATGCGTGTGTGTGCCCAAGTGCGCACTCCGAGAGCCAGCCAGACCGATGTGACTCTGATTTTGTTTGACAGTTTTATGGCACCGGGCTGAAGTTATGGATGTATTTTCTGTACTCCCCCCTCATCAGCCATCAGTTAACAACACATAAAATACATAGAATTTCATTTTGGTTTTCATTTTCAAGTCACCTATGTATAAAATTTTCACCTATTTTTCTCTTCCTGTTAGAAGTGAGTTGTAGCTATGTTTCCACAGTTGGACTTGTTCATAACGAGGGCCAGGCTACAAGCACATGACCAGGAGTCGGAGGGGTTCACTGAAATGATCATTTTTCTTGCTTGGGGAAAAAACAAAAAAACGTCTCAGTAGGCATGGTCTTAGTCTTGCACTATCATCCCAACATAGATTGAAAAGCCCCTCATTACTGTAATAAGCCAGTGATATTTTGGAAGTGGCACTGTGATTCTAGGAAGTCTCCCTGTTAATCCTCCATTGTTATTATCCTGCACTGATGTGGTGAAAGTGTCTGGTTGAATGGATTCCCCACAATGTCTCACAGGTTGGTTGGAGCACAGCGAGGGACTATTACACATTCCTGTGGTCGCCTCTCCCTGAGAACTATGTGGAAGGCACTGCAGTCAACAGAACAGTGGTCTTTCAGGGTAAGATCATACCATAGCTTTAAATAACTTTCACACCTTTTAATAACCGCATATCACAGGGCTGTTCAGAGGATTGTTAAATCTTTAATACCAAATCAGTGGATAGAGTTAAATGAGGAATTTTCCCCACAGATCTCTGTTCTGGTGTTAATGACATTTCATTTTATGTGTGCGTGTGTTTTTTTTTATCTTTTATACACTTTTTTATAAAGTGATGGAGAGTGACAAAAGAAAAAAGATACTTCTTATTTGTTTTTAAGATTTAAACACACAAAACAAGACGTGTAGTCTTTTCAGTTATATATCCCCACCTAGTTTATAACTTTACAACATGTTTAACATAAGCTAAGGACTGAGGTGTGTTTAGGGTTTGCAGAGGAATATCTTTGTGCTTTTCTTCTCTGTAGTGCTGTACACTGAGTCCACCGTCCTTCTCCCCCCCCAGGATACTATGTACCCAATGACGACGGCGAGTTCTACCAGTTCTGTTATGTGACCCACAAAGGGGAGATCCGGGGAGCCAGCACGCCTTTCCAGTTTCGTGCCAACAGCCCTTCAGAGGACGAGCTGCTGACCGTGGAGGATGAATGCAACTCTGATATCCTGGTGGTCACCACCAAGGCCGGTTTCCTTGAGGTACAGTGACAGTGCTTTGACAGCGCTACTCAGTACATCAGTGGTCTCAGATGTTATTCTGCTTTATTTTGGCTTTGGCATCCAGAACATCTAATTTAATCTCTGAGTTCCTATAAGTTTGAAAAGGACATTGTAAAGTGGTAAACAACATTATGTACTATATAATTGCAGTGTTTTGTTTTTTTATTTAATTAAGTGTATTATTATGTGAATGGTCTGAACATCTTGTACAATTCATCTTTCTCTACAGCAAAAAGTGGAAGAAGCCCAGAGAGAAAAAGAGGAGCTGGTCAAAAACATGACCCTCCTGCAGCAGGAGAAGGAGCAGCTGGAAAGTGAGAAGGAGAACTTGCAGAAAGAGTGTGAGCAGCAGAAAGAAACCTGCGCCCAGCTGAGGAGAGAGAACCAAGTAAGCTGGGCTGAGTCCGTTTTTGAAGGCAGATGGTGCCAGCACTAAGAAAGGGAGGAAAATAATTGTCGATGTTGTAAAAAACTTGTCACTGAAGAAAAAGACCTTGTTCCCTTTGGTACACTGTAGTTGCCCCTGGTTGTTTATCCAGCAACATGGGCTGCTAAATGTGCTAAATTATATGACTGATGTTCTCTTCTAGCATTTGTACTTACTCCAGTTCTACACATGGGCTAACAGTCTTTTAGCACCCCCTAGTGAAAGACTACAAAAATGCAGAGCAGTCCAAACTCGTGATCCACTAAAAGTATAAATCACTCTCTGACAGATATGAATGTCTGTATTATCAAAGTTGTAATTCAGCTTTTTATAGCATAACATAAAGTCTTAAAAGCAGTGTCAGTAATAATTCATATTGTTGTCCTCTGCTATAAATCTGCTGGCTTTAAAATGGCTTTCAGATGCAAACATGATTACAGATTTTGTGGCTGTTAATTTTATGACTATACTTTTATAAGATTTTTTTATGTGGTGTGAATATAAAGATCCCAAAATTCTGTCTATAAACAAACTGTAAAAAATATTTCCTTCTGCTTTTTTGATGTCATCTTTTAAGTTTGAAGCTCGCCATTTAGGCTTAATGTTCATTTTGATTTAGGCTTGCGTTTCAAAGACGATAAACTTTTTATGTTTTGAACACGTTCTCCACAAGCTTAGAGTCAAAGATAGAACAGAAAAGTGGTATACTTGGAAGTTACCGTTAGTTTGTCATGTCAGTCTAATCTGTCTAGTTTTATGGAGGTCTTTGCACAGATTAGACTGAATTATTAATTTTATGAATGAAAATGATCAATTTATTCAATAATTCATTAGATCATACATATTGCCGTTACAGAATTGTTCTTTTTTCTTTTAGTTTTGCTCTACTTGTTTTTAACATTGTATTTAATTGTCTCTTAGGAGGTGCAGAATTCATCCCAGGCCCTGCAAGAGGAGAAAGAGGAAGTGAAGAGGAGGCTGGAGGAGGCCACAGCCAGAGTTATACAGTTGGAGGAGGATCTGATTGGAGTCACCCAGAAGGGCCTACAGAAGGAAACCGAGCTGGACAAGTGAGTTAGTGTTAGGGTTAGTTGGAGCGGATTTACTGAATTGCTGATTTTGGTTTCATGCACAGAAAATTATATTTTAATTCTAATGTTTGTTTTTTTTTTTTAAACCCAAAATGTTAGAATCTCTAATCTGGATAATACCTGGATAGTTGTTATTTAGAAAGCAAAATGATGAAATTTATGTGTAATTGCGTGCATTTATATATCAACTTGAGAATATCTTCAGCTATAAGAAGGAAGCACAGCTTGCTGGTGTGATCATGCCATGTCTCATGTTTTATAAGCAACTTATTTCTAAGTTAATAAGGTAGGAACTATCTGAAGTGCCTTGTCATTTTCATTTTTTAATTGTGAGTGGTGCATGAAAACAGCATAAATCTTTTAAAGATCATAATCTGTAGTCACTTATTGGTTATTGCAATAACTGAATGCTAACTAATTTTATTACCTTGTCTTTAGTCTCAAGGATAGAGTGAAGAAACTTACAGCAGAGAAGGATGCACTTGAATCTCATCTCAAGAATGAGAAAGATGAGAAGGAACTATACAAGGTAATCCACTGGTAGTTATTTGCATGCTTCATGTATATATTCCCTTTAGAGTGTTGCACATAAATCACATAATCACATAAACTCCAAAATAAATGCTGTCAGGTGCAGGTTGGGAGCACTGAGGTACTTTCATGTCACATAATCATTATGTTAATAGGGATTACTTTTTGCCATATTAGATTCCCCAAAATTGGAGGTCCACTTCATTGACTTCTCCTGCCTCCTTTTCTCACTTTTTACCGCTGTGATTATTCAGCATACTCTTGCCCAAATAGTCTAAACAGGGTATGCCTTATTCTGTCTTCTTCTGGTCCATCTGGTGTTTCTGTGTCTTTGTTGTGGCGGGCACTGCACAGGAACTGGGAGTGCTACATACTGTACTGTCGCCACGGAAATGGAGCCAAAAACCCATACCTAATTTAACTTGCACCATCACATTGGGGCTGTTGCTCAAGAAAAAACTTTATGGGCCTATCAGAATCTCTGTTTTGTAATTGAGGTCATGCAACATTTATTTTAATAGTCATATGCTCTTTGGTACATGATCGTGATTGGTGTTGTATAAATGAGGCAAAAGCCAACAACTTTATGTTTTATAACTTCTCTCGTGTTTTATAACTTCTTCCGTGTGCGTGTGTGGGCATGTGTTTGCATCTGTGTGTGTGTGTGTGTGTGTATGCAGCACCAGATTCACCTGAAAAACCGAGAGCTGGAGAACACTAAGCTGAGTGCAGAGCTACAGATGCTGAAGTCTGTGGACGTGAACAAGGAAAACACCATTGCCCAGTTTAAAGAGGAGGTGGGACGCCTGCAGGCGTGCCTCACTGAGAAGGAGAAACAGTACAGAGAGATCCTGGCAAAAGTTCCCCCCTTGGTACAAAGCACTTTGTTTTAAAGCTTAAAAAAGTCACAAAAACATAGGTTGATTTGTTTTATGCAACATTTAACTTGATTGATTCTTATGCCATAAGATAATTTGAAGATAGTAAGAGTAATAAATAATGCATAATGACACATTTATAGTAACCTTACACAAATGGAAAATCCTCCACCTAAAATGTGTTTGTTCCTCGCAGGGAGACATGAAGGCCCTGAAGGAGCAGCTGCGACAGAAGGAGGAGCAGCTTCAGGCAAACCAGCAGCAGTCCTCCTTGTTAGCTGCTGAGCTGAGGGATGCCTCTAGCATCCGCGACCGCACCATGTCTGAACTCTACCACATGAAGCTGGAGGCCGATGCCCTTCGCCAGGCCAAGGCTGAAGCTCAGGCCCAGTGCGTCCGCCTGGAGCGCCTGGTAGAGCAGATGAAGGCAGAGGCCAAACAGGAAGCTGTAAGCAACCCGCTAACAGGCTTTATTGATTTTAGTTAGCTTTATATGAAACATCACATTTACTATGAGACAAGTTACATACAATGCCAGGCTGGTTTAGGTGATGTGTGAGCAAGCAATTTTTTTTAAAGACTAGAAACTAAAGTTGCAATCTAAATATCTAAATATATACTAATGTGATAACATCACATAGAATCACACATCAAATTTTCAAATTGATTTGTGTGGCCATAATTTCTAAGTGTTATATTTTGGTGAAGCCAGGGAGAAAGAAGAGCAAAATAACGGAAACAGAAACAAACAAAAAACCCTTACAGGTTTTTTTATTGGTTCTGCCTTTGAAGGGGTCTGTAATTCTTTCCATAGCTGAGACCTTGCCAGATTCAAACTAAATACAAAAACAAGGCAACACTCTCCTCTGATCAGGGCAGGGGGTATCTCAGGGTATATGACCATGATAGCACCTCTCTGTTATAAAAACTAATAGATGAGTGATTACAATCAGAAATGTGCTGTTGATACAAGGATCTTTCTATCTGTGCAACTTTATAGGCTTCCCTGTGTTTGGTGTCTGATATGTTTTGCTATTAATTTTCTTTGCCAACAGGCCAAAGCAGAGGAAGAAGCCGCTGCAGACCCTGCTGTTTTAGCCGAGCTGCAGAGAGAGGTGGAGGACCTGAAGCTGCGGCTGCACATGGCCGCAGAACACTACAAGGAGAAATACAAGGAATGTCAGCGACTGCAAAAACAAGTGCTTAGACTCTCTGAACAGCAAGGGGTAGGTCCCGCCAGATACCAGCAGGACAGACTGTATACTCGTCCACAACAAGTGAAAGAACAGAGCTTGCATTAAATGTCTGTAACACTATGACTACCTATCACATCCAAACCAAATGCTCTCAGAGGTAGTCCGTTTGCCACTTCTCAATATGTTTGTATAAGACATTAAGAATCCACATTTGTAAAATATGCATTTAATGCTGTAAACTTGTTATAATTGTTTTAGTTGCATACTTGTTTGTGTTTTTTAGTGTCAATTTATTGTTTCTATCAGTTGTTTTTGTCTTCTTTTTGCATTTAAGGTTAATTTCCAACACTTATTTTTTCCTGTTTTTAGGATCTGAAGAGAACCTCAGCACAAGAGGCCACAATAATCCCTGCATCAGTGAGTCCAGACACATCAGTGCCAGGTACGTTATATCTAACTGCCAAATTTTAAGTTATGGAATTTAATACCATAATCAGTAATTCAAATCACGTTAACCAGCAGTGTATTGTCGTAGATGGTTGCATTGCGTTTTCTACCTACCTTGGAAAATCAAATCAGGTTGCATTTATTTTAGACTCTGGTCCTTGACATACTCTTTTAATGGTGGGTTTAAATAATAATAGGTTTGTCATCAGTTGAACCTGTAACAAAATAACATTTTGCCTCAACAAACTGTTGTCGTCATTATCTTCACAGGGAGTCCAGGTTCTGCTGATCCCATGCTGGAGGCCATCATCCAGGAGAAGCTCAAAGGCATCAGCAGAGAGGCGTCTGACAGGAATGACAAGTACAGGAAATGCAAACAGATGCTGGTGGTAAGAAACTTCCCTCTAATGGTCTTGTGTCCCCAAATTAGATCTACACATCCTATTGTCAAAGACTTATGTTCTCTATACACTATGTATAAAGCCCTTTTTCAGGCAAAACTGTGATTTGTGATATCGGGCTCTATAAATAAAATTGACTTTACTGTATTTTCTCTGCATTGTAAGATAAGAGAAGAGAAATATGATTAAAAAAAAGAGCATTAGTTAATTGGTTATGTCTAACTGCTCTTTAGGAGGAGAAAGAGCGTAGCTGCATGTTTGCTGATGAGCTGGCAAAGATGGAGGTGAAATTTAAGGAACAGCTGAAGACCAATGAGAACCTGAAACTGCAGTTGGCAGCGGAGGAAGATCGCTACAAGGTCAGTTCATTCTGCAGACAGTTCAGAGTACAGACAAGTAATTCTGCCCCTCTCTGCCAGTAATGCGCTGCTACTTTCGTAACAGGTCTGACCTCGGACACTTACTGTGTTTTTTACCGCTGCGTATGGCTGGTCTAGCTCAGGACTCGAGCCTTTGATGCTATCTTTCCCCTTAAACACAGTCACTCTGACAGTGTTGTTTATGAGCAGGCCTATCTGTGAGACGACATTTTACTGCTGTTTATGTCAGGATTTGGAGACAAGCGAAGCTTGGCTCGGAGGAGTCATCTCCAGTTGCCTGGCTAATGCTGTGCTTGGCTCAGGTCAGGCGGATATTTGCTTAGTGTCTCAGAGGAATTCAAACAGGTTGTTTTGCTTTGAGCGGTATTGTACATAAATCAGTCCTCTGCAAAGGGAAGCCTTTTATAGCTGTGATCAATTAATGTCACACACTGATGTAGGAGAGTATTTCAGTGATGCAGTTTTCAATCATCAGCACATTTCAGACATTTGAGAGTTGAAAAAATCTCTTCATTCTTCTGTTTTTTTGTGTCTTTTTTTGTTTTTACTTCAGAGCCAGGTAGCTGAGAAGGGACGTGAGCTGAAGGAACTGAAGGACACACTAACACTTATTGTTAAGGAGAAGGAAAAACTGGAGGGGGTTAGTGACAGGTTTCATTTTCTCTTTTATAGACTTCTTCCACTCTAAAAATTCCCTGAAAAGTGCCATTCCTCTGCCATTTTCCCTCTCTCAATCTGGTCTGTGTTTAATATGCCTCTAATTGTAGAAGCAAAGTAAATGAGTTCTTATTTTCCATTCCATTACTTTGGACCACAGCAAGGTCCTCACTGACCTAAAATATTGCTTCGAGGTAATTCTGTTACAGCTAAGAGGAGCAGAATGACCCAATTTGAGGTTTAGACTGTAAATTAAATTGGCGTCTGCAACTAACGTCAATAAAACACAGCATCTCAGTCCCTTTGAAAACAAGAAGAGTTTCTTTTTTAATGAAGGCACTAATTAAACTGTTTTTGTGAGCAAGAGAAAAAGCAAGAAGTCGCAGCTCAGGAGCTGCTGTGTGATTGTAAGCAGTGACGTCTTACTGGTCTTGACAGACTGGGAGGCACAGAGAGATGAAACCAGATATGTTACTCCTCAGAGAACACGTCGATGCCCATGGCGGCGTTTAATTCTGCCACTGGTCTTTGTTGTTGGGAAAACTTGTTTCAGTTCTGGTTTTTTTTTGTTCTTCCCAGGAGTTACAGAAGGGAAGCAGCAGCAGGAAGGCAGATCAGGGGGGCAGTGAGAAAACCAGTTTGGAGAGTAACCAGTCCAGTGTGCCTTTATTTCTGCAGTACCCAGTCCCTTACACCCAGGATGCCCCCACCCCACTGCTGGTCTCTCAGAGCCCCAGCAAGCTGCATTTTGGGAACCCCTACTCCATCTCAGACTCAAAAGGTTGGCTTCCTTCTCAGAAAGTAGCGCCCACAAAATTCCCCTGTAGCAATTGGCGAAATAATTGATGTGTATTCACTGTCTCTGAATTTTCTCCCTGCAGATGAGGAAGAAGAGGAGTTCTCCGATGACCAGCTGCTTAGGCTGCCCCCCGTGGGCCCGCCCTCCTGGGACAGCAATGTGGTGTGTATCCAACCCACCCGCAACCACAGCCGGCCAGAAGGCCACGAGGAGTCAGAAGAGAAGCAAAACAACAACAATGTAAGCCTCTCAGACTTTGCTGTCTGTGCTCTCTCCCACGTGCAATTGGCAGTTAAATACTAATGACTGACTTCTTACATGTTCACAAATGTCAGTGGATTTACTTTTTTTAAACTGACTTCAATTTCTCAGGGTAATACCAATGAACAGCCCGCGGCAACTGAAAATGAAAGCCCATTTGTGAACGATGGACAAACTGCCTTCTGCTTTGATTCCAGGTAACACACCCTCACAAGCCCCAACTCTCATAAATGCCATGCACGTTTGCTGCACCCTACATTTTCTAAACCTGTGCATTGTAAAGCAGGCCACCCACGTCACATCAGACAGATGCTCTTTATTAGCCTGCGCTCCTGGTTCGCCCACATCATCACTTGCCTGCTTATTAACGTGAGCTCTCTCTGCTTTTCTCTTCTTTTGTCCTCTCCCCTTCCCCTCGTCCCGCGTGCGCAGCATGGACATGAAGCGATGCCCGCTGTGTGAGGTCATCTTCCCGCCCAACTATGACCAGAGCAAGTTCGAGGAGCACGTGGAGAGCCACTGGAAAATCTGCCCCATGTGCAGCGAGCAGTTCCCGCTGGACTGCGACCAGAAGGTGTTTGAGAATCATGTGCTCACTCACTTTGATGGCCACCTGCTCAACTTTGACTAGAGAAAGCCAGAAAATCAGCACATCCAGTCTGCCTACTTCCTGTCACCACCTGAAATAAATCACTCTGCACTCTTTTCTGCATGTAATGGTGTGAAGATCCACTCTTTAGGACTATACTGACTTTCGCTTTGTTACTTCAACTTAGAAAACACTTTGAGGTGATGTGGCATTTTGGAACAGCATTTTAATTCAGCGTATATAGCAGGGCTACTGAATCTGTTTGCAAATCAGACCTTTTTTTTATCGGTTAAAGATTTCCCTTCATTTGGATCTGAAGAATAATTTAGGGGGATAAGACTGTTGTATGTATATATATACTGACTATAAATTGACTTGGCTCTCACAGATCTGTTTAAAGACTACAAGACGTAACGAATCAGGGAAAGAGATAAGTGTTTACCAAACTTACATTTAAAACATCCAACCAAAATATTTCCCCCTTAAAACATCACTGTACAAGTCATTTGCTCATTCTTTATAAAAGCAGCCTTGGTGCACTAGATGCAGTCAGGGAGAAATCTTCAGTGATCACATTCAGACATTATTATACAGTATATCATCAGATCATCTATTTTAGAATAATTAAAGCCAATGATATTGTGAAAGCCTTGATACTTTGTGTATGATAGATTTGTGTTATGTTAGGTTTTCTTTGTTTTGATTTGGATTATTTAACCGGGTTAGGTTTTTTTTTGTGTCAGAACCCTTAAGAACCCTCATATCATCAGCTAATCAGTGCATGCTGAGCTTCTGTTCAGTTTCCTTCTTTTCGTTCTTCTATTTTACAGCATTAAGTTATTTCAGTCATAGAAATGTTTCATTTGTTAAGTGATTTTCATGTATCTAATACGAACTAATAAAGTCTGTTTGAAATTGAATTGTGTCCAAACGCAGTCAATAACACATCAGAGGAGTTTTTATTCTAAATGTAACAAAAGTTTACATGAAGCAGCTTTTTTTTTTTTTTTTTGAAGAAATACAGTACGTCACCATCAGTTTCTCCAAACCTCTGATTTTTCCTTTTCATACACATTATACTATTGTTTTTTTAACTCCAGAAACATATGAAAATATAATTTAATGCACTTAACACATAACAATACATTCACTGTACACTATATCAAAGACTTTCCTCCATACTGGCAGTACAATACTGTCACAATTCTCAGTTGGACTGTAGTTCCTTAACATGAACATCCATGCAGTGAAGATGTTACCTAATGGCTCAATGTTGACAAAGCCCCAATCTTGTGGCATTTTATTATCTGGGGTTCATTATTATCAGGAATTAAATAGTGCTCTACACACCCATGACTGACTTTATATTAATATGGCACAAAATAGGAGCCGTGTGGGTTTCTCACAGCAGGACTGTGTGAAAGCAAATGTGCTAAATACATGGCTAATGTTGGCCACCTTTTCTTCCATCCAGGACATCAAGGACAATCACATGGTTTTATAAAACCAAATTCACCAGTCTGTGAATTCGTCTGAACTGTCAAAATAAGCCATACAAAGACCTGTACTGGTTGGAATGGTTTACAATTCAAGGCAACTACTGTACATACAGAAATCTCACAATACTGAAAATGCTGGAGGTTTGGTGTACATCTTCCCTGGGAGTAATGCAAACCTCTGCTCTGAAGGCCTTTTGCCTCGTTTTGGTAGCTACTGTACATACACCAGAAACGAGATATTGGCAAAAAAAAAAAAAAAAATGCTGATTTGTTGGCAACTTCTTACAAAAAGTGCTTCAATCCCTCACTGTACAAAAGCAAGGAAAGCTGCTTGAATCCTCTGGAAAGTGACAAGGAACAGTAAGAACAATGACACGCAGAGTTCCCATGATCCCACACAAGCACAAATACTATCAGAACACTTGGGCAGGACTGTGGTGCTGAAATGCTTGCCAACGTCACCTGAGATCATCCTTTGGTGCGCGCACACACACACACACACAAGTGTTTGCAGTAAAAACAGATTGGAATACTTGTGATATGAAAGGAAAAGCAACTAAGTCCGACAACTGATTATTAACATTAAATCTGATAGAGAATGGAACATGTACAAAAGTTTTCAGCTTGGATTTCCCATGTTATATGACACACATTCAGATATTTTTCAGTTGGTCACATTTTTAGGCTCTAGTAATGGTGCCTCCTTTTCTGTAAAAAAAAAAAAAAATTCAAATCTTGCCTGTCCTGACTTCACGCTGCCCTTAAAGCAGGAGGCTTTATTGTACATGGAAGGCTACTCGTGACTTGGTGTTGCCATTCTCTAGCCTACAACATGCCCTCATCATCGACGAGCACAAAAAAAAAGTCAAATAGATAAATGATAGCTTAAATGTGCAAAATACAAAACTGTGAACTATTCAACATTCTGAATACAAATTAAGGATGAATAATAACACATTTATACCATGCAATCAAAAATAGTGTCATAACAAAGTGGGATGAGAGAGAAAGAGAAGGGGGCAGGGCTTTGAGGATGAGAGGAGATGGTGGAGTGGAATGTTTTTCATTCCACTCCTCCATCTCCTTTCATACTCACCAGCCTTTGCTGGTGATGACTGTATTCAGATGGTTGGGAATTGGCCCTAAGGAGAGTGCTGGTCGCTCGCTTGCTCTGCCTCTACTGCTGCATCTTGCGGATCATGTCAGTAGAGATGGGTGGGTGGAAGTTGATGGTGTGGTGGCGGAGACCCTGAGACGTTTTGTAGCTCTTCCCACACCGGCACTTGAAGGGTTTGCGCACCCTTATCTGGGTTCGATGGCCGTTCTTGGCGTGATATTTGATCCCATTCACATTCTGCATTGGAGCAAAGGATATGAAACTCAGTCATCACTTTCCTACATCTACTGCTTACATTTAATTACTATTATTAGAGGTGAAATGTACAACTGAGCTCCTTATCCCTTACATATATAAATATAAAAAAATAGGTTACCTGTTGACATTCGGCTATGGAGAAGGGAAATAAAAAGTTATTCTTGTTACAAATTTATCTTGTTCTGCCTCTAAACACGTGCCAAAGGCTGCCCCAGACTAAGTCATCGCCCATAACCCTGTCATTCACGTCAGCAATGCAATTTTCTCAAGCTGCACATAATTTATCCCAACCACACACACACCAGATGTGAATGGAAAGTCCTGTAAAACTCCACTGAAATCACTGAAGTGGACTAGATGTATGCATCTATGTTGACATGCTGTAATGCTAAACCGAGCACTGACTCCATTTTGAGTTTACGTTCTCATTCCAGTGAGCAAAAAAAAAAAAACTCACTTTGTATGCAAATACTTCAGGTTTTGAAGTTTTAATTACATTATGTTTCATCTGTCATATACATTCTAAGAAGAGATGATGAGCAAAAAACCACCTTATATCTCTTTTTGCAGCCTGGCACAGGGCAAGCAAAAGGCTTCTCGTCTCCTCCGTTCATGCACATGGAGCTGAGGATGGACTCAGAGCTGATGGCGCTCTCAGTGGTCCACGACTCATCGCTGTCAGACTCCTCGAAGTCTACCTCCTCCTCATCACACTCGCTACCTGCGGGAGGGTGAAATACAGAAAGTCAAGAAGTAATTAACTCAAACAAACTCTTTCCAGGAAGCTGTGATTTATGCACTAATCTGTGGGGATGAAAAACTGGAATTTGAGCCTTCAGGCTGATGTGTGTGGACTGTTCTCAACATGTGCTTTGGGTCAGTGTTCCCATAATCTTTACATCATGTGCTACGGCACCCAAGTTTCCTTGAAAGACTGAAATATGCCAATCGTGGGAAAGAATTTATGTATTTTATTGAGGCTTTGGGGTCAATAATCTGCCATTGTTTTATCAATTAAACCAAGAAGCCAGAAGATGAGCTGCAAAAACCACAAGAGCTAAAAACAAGACCGAACATTAAAGACTGCATTCTTGTACATCAGTGCATGGGAAAACATGACAGAGACAAAACCTAAAACTTTTTCCTGTTACGCAATGTACGCTGCAGTGCAATCAGCTGGACTGTGAAAGCTGCCCCTGGTTCTCAGTAGCTTGTATGTCGGTTTTATTAAAAATGTTTCTCCTCAGCCCTCCTGCTGATGCCAAAAACATTTACTGGCAGGATGATTCATTTATATAGTGGCAAAGTTTCAGCAACTTCCAGAGCTGCTGAACAGCGGAACATGAAGAGCAAACAGAGGTGTATGGTGTGTCAATGAACTAAATTCTGAATCTAAATAAATGATTCTGATAAATAAAAGTGTCCCACACTCCATTTTTTCTATTAATCTTTTTTTAGATAAGAGAGCAGCCTTATTACCTTGTTATATTTTGTGAATCTTATTTGCCTCATTGCCCTCCTTCATAATTTAGGAGGGTGAGAGCACTATGTAAGCTGGCAGAGAATGAGATTTACTTCAGCGGGGTGGATGCTAGCAGTCACAGTGTTTTGACAATAGACCTCCTGGTTGAATGTCACTCTCCTTAACTGGTACTCTCCTCTTCTGCTTGCTTAGTTAACAATGCAAAAAAACAGAGAGCTGAGAGAATAATGGTTATGTACCTGTAGGCGTACTGCTGCGGAAAGAAGAGGAAGGGGTGATGGGTGGGGTGACCGGGGGGGTGAGGTTTCCACTGGTGTGGCGAGGCGGAGTGGAAACACTGCTGCGAGACAGATTGCCCGTCAGAGACAGAGACAGCTTTGGCTGCACCTTCTTCTTCAGGGCGTCGTGTTCTCGCCGTGCAGCATCTGTCATGAACCTGGCATTGTGGGACATAAAGCTGGTCAGCGTTTAAAATCTTTCTTATTAAAAGACGGTCGGCTCGTTCGTACGATGAGCGAGTTGTTGCTGTGGGACTGCCCTGATTCTGTGATTAAAGGTTTGCTACTGTGGAACACATGTCTGGAAAAAAAAGATCACTGGTTCTTTTCCCATCAAAAAAAAAAAAAAAAACACACACACCAGGGTTTATGATGGATAGTAAAGTCTTTGGTAAATGTGTATCATAAAAATGAAATGTTAACATAGACATTGTTAAAGCAAAAGTGGAATTAACAAATTAAGCGATAACCACATCAAGATGTGTTTGTGAAGGCAGGGAGACAGCGGCAGGCCTTCTTGTACACTGGCTTGTTGCCACTAAAACCAATATTCAAGCACCATATCAAAGACGACTGGTATGAACCTAGAGCAATAAAAAAACAGCTACCAAAGACTGAGGCAATCCATCTAAGCAATCTACCAGATGACATTTGAAATTGCTGGTAGAACCTCTTAGAGCAAACATTTCATAGGACACAGTATTAATGCTCACTGATGGAGAGGCTCTTTGTAGAATAATCTTTATGGGACCAAAGACTAATAACATCAACGTCATAATTATGTCACACTTATAAAGCAGAATCAATTATAATTTAATTTAATTTAATCTTTCTTGATAGTGGTTACATTTTTTTACCTGTTGATGTAGCTGAGGGCAACATATGTTGGCTGCTGCTGCTCCTGCTTCTCCAGAAGACGGGGGTCTGTATCTGAGCAGGTGAGAGAGACAGACACATAATATAACTGTAAACACCAGCAAATGTTGTAATTTCACAAAATGTTATATCTGAGTCATACAATGCCATTTTGACAATAGCTGTGTGCTTGTTTTTTTGTTATAGTTTTCTGTGTTTTTATCCCAGTCTGGGATGTCCACATCACCCTACACTGCAGCCTTTGCTTCACTCGGAGGATGAAACACGCAGAGATTTACACTATTGCACCCCAGATCCAACTCTTCTCCAAAATGAGCCTCACTACCGATCTGAAGTCACTAGTGCAGTCACAAGGATCCCTCACTGGCCAAGCTGGAAGCACCACTGACGGCAAATAAAACCAGATTTCTGTCATAGTAGGCGAGTGCTTTTCCCTTGCACTGCTCAGGCACAGTGAAAAAGTGCAGAGACTGGGTACATGACTTCTACATGATCAATTTTTAAAGGGAAACTAAAATCTGCAGTTTAGTTTAAATGTTAAAACTGGGCCGGTCAACACTGAAATACATCATCACAGCAAACTTTCCATGTAGATTTACAGTAAACAGACACAAGCAATACTCATCGTGGCTTTTCAAACCTCTTGCATCAAATTACCAAAACATGTTGCCATGCCAAAATGTCACCAGTAATCTCTACTAATGAACTACGTTTAACCTATAATAATCACTTATCACTTTGTATCTTAATGGTGGATAGAAAGGTAAACCTCTGATCACCCAAGGAAGCCACTGAAGGTCTGTTATTTCACATCTGTGAAAATGAAGTTGTCACCACAAAAAACTGAAGTATCTGTGGTATTTTTTAATGCTGTAAGATGTACACTTGTGACTGAACTTTTGCTGTCTGCTGCCTTTAAAAACCTAACACCACTGTGCTGAGCAGTGCACTCACTCAGTGGCAAACAGTAGCAGTGTGGTTGGACTGGTTAAGTCCCAGGTATGAATGCGTGTGCATGAATGTGAGGAGCTGGGCTGTCAAAAACCACACACAGAGGCCAATAAAAAGTAGTTAGTGAAAATAATCAAAATTCAGGATATTGCGCAATGTGCAGTACAATTAGTTTAAGCATGATGTCATGCACCACTGTCTAGACCAAAGTCACTGTTTAGTTTAATGTTTCTGGAGAGGCTCCACAGTTTTCAAGCTGATGCTGGTTTCTAGACTTATTTTTTCTACACCTACGTACTCTTTGCTTTACACTCTTTGTTCTTTACTGCACAATTAGGCATACTTTACTTCTCTGTTGTTAAAATGCAACAGGCCATATTCTGCTCTACGGTGACTTTTATCTAACATATACAAGGAGAATGTAGCGTCTCAAGTGCCTTCTCTTTTAAATTTCCCTGCCACTTTTTGAAAAGCTCTTTGCAGACACCACATCGCTCATACATGACCACACTTGACACATACTGAGTTTTCCCATGCTGTGCTCCAGACATTCATCTTGCTCAGCGGTGCTAAATGTACAACAATAGCCAATCTCCACACCCTGAGGTGAAGTGGGCCTGACTTCAAACACTCTTCCCGCTGCCGTCCATGTGGGAGAAGAGAGATGCCCAATAAAACAACAGTGTCTACCACTTACCAGCTGAGCCTCCCTGTCTGTCTCTGACAGAGCTGTGAAAGACTGCTACCCCCATGTGGTTAAAACTATTGCTTGTTTCCATCCACAAGCTCATTTATACACAACATTTACACCTAAGGCTATTTGTAGTTTTAACTTTTAAGTTGTAAGGCACAATGACTACACTGGACTACATTTTTTATTAGAATCTGTGTATTCAGTGAGAAAAAAAAGTCCAGCCTTATCTGACATCACTTAGGAATGACTATAGCAACGATACAAAACATATGGAAATAGCGTGATTGAAGTTTTTCTTCCTTCCTTAAATGGGTAAGCAACACCTTTGAGAGGCTGTGATAAAGCCCTGAGTCATACCCAATTAGTACCTCCACAGCCTTTTACTCCTGTTTGTTTGTTTGTCAGGCACAAAACACCTAAAAACACATTTCCATAAAATTTCTGCTGGACAGAAAAGCCAAAGAGGAACAAATTATACAATTTATAATTTCTTTTTTAATGGGGATAGGAATTTCTTAAGGTGCCTTTTAGGGGACAAGACTTTGGGTGGGTCGAATGTCAGTACTTTTTGACTACCTACTTTGATGCATTTGCACCAATGAATGTCAGGCATCAAAATTGGCATTAAATGCCTGGTGATATCTATCCTAGTTTACTTACACTTTTACAGAACTTTTCTTACTTAAACCCATAAATGTTGCTAGTTTCAGATGTTTTTTTAGTTAAGTAAAGCAAAGCAAAGTAAAGTAAAGAAGTTTAAATATTTTCTTGAACTAAAAGAAAAAACATTTGCAAAACTAACTTAACTTCTCTTTGGGTCTTTGTGATCTACAATTCTTGTCATTGAGAAGCCATAATGAGAAATCTCTGACAACTGCAAAGTAGACAAAAGCTTAAACTATATGAATAGTGGCGCAGCATACAGATTGAAAGTACAGATGCACACAACCATCTCTAAAGGAAACACACAGCACAGACGGCATTCTCCATTTTAACAGTATAAACTACTGGCTTATTTCTGTCATGAAGAAGGTGAAAGGTGATGCTGACCAGTAAAACTGAAACCAGACCACATTTAAGTTTACACGAGAAAGCACAAATTTTAGAGGTCTAACAGAAATCCAAGTCAACAAACTGATGTCAGTCTTACTGAAAAGTAGACAAGGGGTGATGAAAGACACAGGACATCATCCACTCAGTGGTTAGGACCAAGCCACTCAGTTGACAATGAAATAGTGGCAGAATTTTATGATACTGGCAGGTAGGCTCTAAGAACGGCTTAAACCTCAGCGTCTAAGTCTCAGGAGGGTTCTCTCAAGGCCTGAGTCGTAAGCAAGTGTTTCATTAACGGTGGATTTATCCCCAGTGAGAAGGACAGCACACCTCTCTCCACTCTCCAGCCAAAGTCATGGAAACACAGAGTAGAGACACATTCATAACGGCACTATTCCCCTGCCAAAAGCCGGAGGCAGTGCAGAGACTATTCTGAGCCCTGTGTGTTGGTATGTGTGTGCGTGAGTGCACCAGAAATCCCTCCTAAGATCCCTAATGAGCCTCAAGGAGTGGAATGGCAGCCTGCTCACGGGCCGCTCAAACAGCAGTGGATCAATCTGTTCCCACACACTGTAAATCACACACACCTCAGGTGGGGACTGGGGAGAGGGAGGCCTGCAGGGGCCAGTTCCCCGCAGCCTCTGCCATTCTTTTGGGGCCACCAGCAGTCAAGGACTGAGTCGAAGGCGCCTCAAATAGAGATGGGAACCCCTTTAATCAAACTTCACAGGTGGTCCACCTTGGTGGGCGACTATTAGAAGCCTTCTGGGAAACAAGAAAGGGTATTTATTCACCATCACTACTTCCAGCCAACAATCACTTCCTGTTTATGTACAAGGTGAGAAGTAGGGTGTGGGATGAGGAGAAAAGTAGACAGACAGAACAGCAGATCTAGTGTAAGACATTCAAAGTATAATAAGGCTCTGAACTTTTTGATTTTCACTGCAATGTGGTTTCTAAATTAGTTTAAACATCAAGTTTCCATTTTCAGCTAAATCCATTTTCTGCAAATTGCAGCTCACAGCGGAGAGGAAAATCGGGATCAAATCTGAGAAAGCTGCTGATTTGCAGGAAGAAATCCTTTAGGTAATTAAAACACATTTCGTGTTACTACATCCAGTCAGAAATACATCAAGTTTCCTTATTTTTCCTAATATTTATCAACGTGACAGTGCACCCACCCTTACTTTCTATCTGAAGTAGTGCCTATGGTTGGTATCCAAGTGTGGAGCACATGTACGGGGGTGTATAATCAGTGGTTGCAGTGTATGAGTGCAGAAAACATGATGCAATAACACGTTCTCATTAGGGCTCCTATGACGGCCCGCAGCAGGAAACCAAGGGACAATCACACAACAAACCTTCCTAAGGCAACGGGGAAGTGACGCCTGCTGCCCTCTCATAATGCCCTCCATGACCCTCTCCCTCTCTCTCTCTCTCTCTCTCTCACACACACACACACACACACACACACACACCAGACGCACAGCTTTCTCTCTCATTTTCACCAGTGTCTGGCTCTCCCATCCACTCTCACGGCCAAATGCACTGTGGGGTAGAGCAGAGTGGTGAGCATTATGGTGACATGTTTATGGCGGCTCGGAGCAGCGGGGGACATTACCAGGAGTGGTGGCACAGGTAATTCATTATGATGTGACCTCTGAGGAGGAAATGAAACGGAGTCAAGCTCCATGTGTAAGCTGCCTTTGCGGGTTACTGAAAAAAAACAAGGGGGGTTAAAATGATCTATTCTAAATATGTTTAGCAGGGACAGCAACTTAAACATATACACAGGCACTAAGTCATACACACATCTCTACAAAATTTAATTTGTGTGAAAAGTTTCTTGCTGCAATTAAAGACCATTTTCCATTCATCTGCCAATTATATTCTCCATTAACCAATCACTTAATACACAAAATGTCCAAAAATGTTTAGTTCACTGCAGCTGCTTATTTAGTCTGATCAACAGTCCAAAACCCCAAAACAGTTTACAGTAACTTAAAACAGACAAAAGCAGCTTATCCTTAGAATGCTAGAACTGCTGAATCTTTGGCATTTTTGCTAGAAAATTGGTCACAGTGGACACAGCTATAATATGCATTTTTTCTATACAAATGCCAGTGTTTGTAGATTATATCCAGCTCATGTTTAGGCACTCAGTGTTCTCAAACTGGCATTTTTTGAAAGCAAAAAAAGCCCCAGACACAAACACTTTCGCCTAAATCCATCGCAGTGAAATTGGGTGGGATACCAACTCTGTCATCAATAATGATTTACAGAGAATTTAGGAAATGAGATCCAAATAAGACTATTGAATGAGGAGTTGCTGTAATTTGCAAAACAAAACATGAAAAACAACCAATAAACAAAACATTTCAGGTTCAGTTCAGCTTTTACAGACTAATTTATGTATCCACAGTAAAGAAGGAACCCTCATATCTGTATCGTTGGACATGGGACAGTATCTTAGGTTTAACATTATCCACTGAGGCGCTGAAATATTTCAGCAAAAATATCACATTTGTCCTGTATCAAACTACACGCCCATGCTGCGTAATGTCAACTCAGGCTGTACATTATCTTCTATGAGGAATGTTTTATCGAGTACGGGAGCCCCTCGTGCCGCAGCCACCGCACAGGAACAGGAGCAGCGGTGTCGAGGGGGGATGGGGAAATGTAATTAGGCCCACCAGGTGCACAGATCGGGGAACTAGTTAGTGCTTCCTAAATTTATTACTTCCGTGCAGATTTAGGGGGGTGCATACCAAAATCGACTAAATGAGGCTCCAGTGAGAATTGGTCACAAACAGGCCCATTGTTACCACGCCTGGACACTTCAGGCCATCAGCGCGCCAGGCCCCAGCAGTACACACACTAACACACAGGTCTAAATAACAGGGTCGCTATTTGCTTCTGGTCCACAGTGGCCTGGTCGCTCAGTGTCAAAGTAAACATTTCAACGGCTTAGTGTGTTTTAGTTTTTTTTTTCCATGCCACACAAGAATACCAGACCATTGAGGAGATCTGTCGAGCTTAACATGACTTAAGCTGAGTGTTAAAAACTTTCCTCTGGTCTTCCTGGGGTTTTCTGTGGCTCGTTAGCATCTGCACTCTTAAAGTTAGCTGAATTTGTTCACAAAGGCTTAGGTGGACCACCCAACAATTATATTATGAACATGAGTCTGCTGTCACAATGGTGGGAAAACAACAGCGGATCCATTTTTATCTAAAGTCCATTTTATCTTTTTATTTAAAGTTTTGTTCTGTTATGACTGGTGTGGGCTGGATATGGTTCTGTCTTTTAAATTTGATTTGGTGTTTGTTTTATGTGATTCTTATTTACAATTTACGAAGATTTACGAAAAGTTTGATGTTTTTCTACCTCGCTGCGTGTGTTCATGTGTTTATTAAGCTTAAAATCTTGTAACATGGCTCTTTCTAATCTATACATCATTGCCAATGACCAATGAAGTCTATGGGCTTATTAATTTTAACGTTACTGTCCTCATCCCCTTTCATGATAAACTGGTACAAAACTATTCTGGGTGGATTATGAAATATTCAAGTATAAGAAGTATCCCTTAAACAAACTTTTTCAATATGTTTTAACGTATTGAAGCTTGCCCCTTTGAGCTGGTTCTTGTATGACAGACACACTGTGTTGTTAAATGATTGGAGGAAGCAGATTTTGGCGTATAATAATAACCGTACTTGTTTACTGTACAGACCAGGCATCTCAAGAAAGTCCCCTCAACCAACAGCAGAGCAGCGCCACCTCTTGTTCACAGATCTGACCAGCAGGGCGGCTGGGGAAAACGGGGACAAGAATGTGTGCTTGTTTTCCAGGCGCCTAATTATAAAGGAGAATGTGCTCTAAGCAGCAGGCCACCAGATGAGGAGGAAGACAGGCCAAATCAAGCACTCTCTCTGTAATTATGCTTCACAGGCACTTGGCACAACGCGCAAGATTTCGCACTTCTCAGAGTGGGCACAGGCCAGCGGACAAAGGAGGGGGGCAGCAAACTTTTCCACTCTGAGCCAACTAATTGCCTCATTATTCCCCAATAAGTCATTTGGAAGCATTTTTTTTAAGGCTAACACCTCGGACACATGCACGGCACAAAATCAGAGGGCAGAGGATATTAAAGCCAGTCAAGCAACAAACAAGAACAACAGAGACAGCTGGGCCTTGTCAGTTTCAATAAGAAGAGTCTGAAATATAAGATTGAGAAACAGATGTAGGAACTAAACCAGTGTCGAGCTGTGGGAAGGGGAATTCACTTTCCAGATAAAAACATCATAAAAAAAAAAAAAATGCTTCAGCACTTGTATGCAAGTGTAATATTCATAGTATGCAGTATAACATAATGTAAAATGCATGTCAGATTAACGTTAATTTGTAGTTTCTGATTGACCTTTTGTAAATAAACACACCTCTATTAAATGTATTTCTATTAAATACATGATACAGCAGTAGTTCTGTATGGATGACCAAAACACACACTAAATAAATAAGTAAATAAATCGTATGATACACAAATGTCTGTATGTATATATGTATACATTAGCTGCTTGATTTTATGTGGGTTTGCATCTGACAATTTTCTTAATTAATCAATTAATTGTGAGGTCTATGAAACATTAGAGAACAGTGAAAAGTGACCTCATCAAATGGCTTAGTTTGTCTAATCAATAGCTAAATTATATTCAATTTATTAGAATGCAAGATTGAGAAAAAAAAGGGTCATTTTCACACTTCAGAACCTTGAACAAAATTTTGGGAAAAAAATAAGTCAAACAATTAGTCAACTGCCAATTAGTTTGCTGTCAATTGACTAATAAACTAACTGATTTATCACTGCAGCGCTACTATCTAATAATTAAAAAAAGTGAATAGGGACTATAACGATTTTATTTTTAGATATCCCTTCAGCCGGAACACAGAGGTGATTTAGAGTAATATAAAGTGGAATATGAATTATGCAAATTAAGTGTTTTTTCTATACAGTAAATACTACATTACTTTATTATACACCCAGGTTAGTAATGCTCCAATTAAATGTGCCTAGTCTGGTTTTGGCCATCAACTGTCACATAAATCACTCAAATAGAAGTCTTAAATTTTGTCAGTGAGAAAAAAATAGTAGCTGAGGCAAATAAAGCTTTTTATAGTTTGAGCCATAATAATCCTCCAATCTCCACCCACAGGAAGTCTTTGTTATTGTCTTGCCTGACATGAACTAGGGGTGGCGCTGTTGGTTGTGGTGGGTCTTGATGTGTACACAGGAGGGAAGCATGTTTGAGCTGCTATCTTGTGTTATGTGCTGCTGTTTTCATAGTGTGAACCAACACTCATGTGGGACTGGAATCTCAATACAATGAAATAAAATAACACTGCATTATTATCCTGACTGTGTTAACTTGTTGCAGGGGAGGTCCATATCACTTAAAACCACATGATGACATACTTTTAATTAATAATATTCTTGTTTTCAAGGTTATATTATGAAAGTATTGGTAACCTGTAATTTGTATATTAACGATCAACAATAATGACAGCAGAGTGTTTTTTCTTATATCAAACACGGCCTTCAGTACAAGTTTACATGACTCATAGCTTATCTCCTTTCAGTGAGTGGAGAGGCTGAGCATGATTGAAAGATATTATTGTCTTTACAGTATCTGATATTTACATACAGATATTTATAATTATATGTCTAAAACAAGGAAGTGATGCTTCTAACTTAAATGTATTGTATGGAAGCCTATTTCTACCACTTAAAAAACAAAAATGAACACCACCACATTTTTTTAACAATAAATTATTATTATACTTATTGTAATGACTTAGTCTGTTATAAATATGAGAGTCTGAGAGACTTTATCTAATTTTGATAAATATTTCATACTTAAATGCATTATACAATACAATACAATAATAAAGTAAAGAGTGTTGAGGTGTTTTTTTGTTGTTTTGTGAAAGTGCATATGCTAATTTCACTTTACAGGCAGTAAATTAATATCAGACCAATGCCAACATTGAATTTAAAAGGCTATATATGTGGATACATGGGGATGCAACGAGCCTTTCTGTCTCATCAGATAACGATAAATGCATCAGTACAGTTATGCAAAGATGGGCCAACAACATAAACAATTAAACAGACTGACCCAAACTATATTATTATTATTAAAGATTGGAAACTTTAAAGTGACCAATAAAACCTGCAAGACAGTGACCTTTAGGAGTGCACCCTTACTCCCAGCATGTAGTTTAACGGATCTATACTGTCTGATTGGAACAAGCTGATCATTAATCGATTAATCTCCACTGCCTCCTGCGGACTGCAAGTTACCTCGCGACGCTCCGGTGGCGGCTCCGCGCGCGGGCCTTGCGCCGCTGCATTAACGCTGTTGCACGAGCGCCCCGGCGGAGCGAGAACAAACTGTCGCGACCGCGTTACCGGCGGTAACACCGTTGATACAGAGGCGCGGGCAGCGGGCAGGAGCCGTAACAAACCACCGCGGAAACGCCAGCAGCCACCACACCTAGCAACAGGGTTGTCAGGACGCAGGAAGTAACTTGCTAGCTCCGCTAACTTAGCCGCTCCCCTGCTAGCCGCACGCCTCGGCCGTCGCTGGCTGCGGCGCTCGGTGCGGCTCGCTCGGCTCTTACCGATGTGGTTGTCCTCGATGTGCACGATGAGCTCGGCCAGAGAGTCGAAGTGGAGTCCGCAGCCCCCGAACCTGCAAGCGTTGGAGAAGAAAGAAGCAGCGGCGATGCCTGTCATGGTCGCTGCTGCATTGAAAATGAGGGCAGGCGGACGGGCAGGCAGCGGCGGCGGCGAGCGGCGGACAGCGGTGGAACAGCTGGAGCGGCGGGGGGGGGCGACGCGGCGCGGTGCGTCGAAGCGGCTGGAGAGCGACAACAACACCGGAAACAGGGCGGTGTGGTTTTCATAAGAAAAGCCTAACGTGTTTTATTATTATTATTATTATTAAGCTGACGTCTGCACATTGTACGTCTCAGAATACATATCACTGGTATGTAGATAATGAAAATGAATCTTGTGTGCATCTGTGGAAATGATGCAGACCTGCTGCAAATTGGCCAGAAATGAGAAGTAGAAAAAGTGTCCAGATTTTGTACTTAAATAAAAGTGGCAATAGCATTGTGTAAAAATACTCTGTTGCAAGTAAAACCCCAGTTTTCAAAATTTTGTAATTTGGTATTTTGTATTTGCATCAAAATACACTTAACTCTTTCAGTGGTACTATTTTCAGGTGTGCAGCATGTATCTGCAGATTTTACTTAAAGCACTCGATAGAATAACAGATTTTGTATTTATTTACAAAAAAGCCTAAAGTATGTTATTAGTTATATATATATATATATATATATATATATATATATATATATATATATATATATATATATAGAATAGACCATTCATTAAGATTTCAAATAGCCACAGTTTTCCCATGGAAAAAAACCCTAATATAACTGAAGTAGCTTAGTTATTTTAAGTTGTATTTGTAAAATTTTGGGAGGAAATGATTCTTTAAATTTCATGTAACTTGACAAATGCCTCCCAGGCAGAGCTCTTTGAAGGGTGTGTGCTGCTTCACAAACCCTCAATCTAAATCTGAATTGGTGACCACCTTTATCCTAAAAAAAAGGTTCTAATAATTATTTTATAAGTATCATGCAAATATGAGTAATTATTCTGGTATGGATGTCAGTGATACAGTGGAGGCATGGGTCACAAACTGTATCAACAAGTAGCTGAGAAACATGTTATGACCACAGAGTGGCAGTGTTGGTTAGTAGATAAATATTAGTCATGTTTACTCTTTGTGTTTAGAGGTCTTCTGTTACTATCCCAAACTGTACCAATAGTGTTGTTGTGCATACATGATGCATATAAGCACTCAAGGAGAGACATATTAAATACATTTTAATCGCCAATTTAATTAGAATTGCTTCATACTTGTGTCCATATTGTTTATATACATGGGTTAGTACATTCAGTTGTTTGTTTTTGGAAAGACCACATGTTGCCATGTTGAAATATATGGTGCTCTCACTTGTAAAAAGTGTCCAATTTCCTATATATTCTAGTATGTATGGAATATATTTTCAATTTTCAAGTCACAGAAAATAAACAGCGACAGTGTGTTTCTGCAAATTTTACTTAAACAACTTTTGAGTAATAGATATGAAAGATTTTATCCTCATTAACACAGTCTAACTTTTCTTTTTATGTCATCTTTTTCAGTGGAAGAGAGTGAGTAATACAACCACTTGCCAGACAAAAGCTCACGCCTGTACAAGGTCCATCTGAGAATACATTTCTCTGGTACGTAGACAGTAATCTTTTACGCATCTGTGAAAATGTATAATCTCTTTCTAGAGGTGTAGATCTACTGCACACTGGCCAAAAATAAGTGGTGAAAGAAGTGTTTAGAGGTTGTACTTAAGTAAAAGTAGTAGGACCACTGTTTAGAAGTACTCTGTTATGAGTAAAACCCCTGTTTTCTAGAAAAAGTATTTGCATCAAAATATACTGAAATCACTTTAATGTTGCTTTTAACTTTAATGCTTGTATTAGATGATTTACATTTTGTATTGATAATATGCAAAATAACAAGTTACTAAAGATATGAAAAATGACTATAGGGGGGTAAGTACAACATTGGCTTCCAAAATGTAGTGGAGTAAAAGTATAAAGTAGTATAAAGTATGAAGTTCCACCACTGACAGAAATCCAGTTACTTTTTTTTGCATTTTTTGATGATGCAGTAACTTTGAGTTTGTGGTGATGGTGTAATGGGTCGTCTTAAGGCCCAGCCCAGTTTCAGATCACGCAGCATAGTATAAATAAAACTAAAACTGTTTTTCCAGTTATGCTTGAGAACACTGTTGGGTATTTCTGTAAAAGAATTA
Organism: Scortum barcoo; assembly: GCA_023238725.1. NCBI lineage: Eukaryota > Metazoa > Chordata > Actinopteri > Centrarchiformes > Terapontidae > Scortum > Scortum barcoo. The sequence continues at coordinate 10,762,306 of CM041546.1, read as the reverse complement.
CATCTTACAAAGCCTCTTGTTTGATGGCTTTCTATTTAAAATGCTGGCATTACTGATCCTCTGTTATTTATTGATGGTTGTGCTTGATGAGCATAGTTACAGCTAATCATTACTCTTGGATTTGTTATAGCCAATAAATATAGATGAGGTAATAGATGCAGTTGAGATTTTCTGCACTAGAGATTTACTGAATAGGTTGTTTAACCTCAGCATGGAAACACATGAAGGGAAAGTCAGTCTCAGAGCTGCTAGTGAGTTACTAAACCCTCTTGCTCTCTGTGAACTACCCAACAAGTCTGAGCTAACCACCAAGGTCATTTGCTCACTGTTATGCACTCCCACTACAGAAAAGAGGCACACCTGAATTCTTCTGGCTTCTATACTTTTACACACAAAGTAGACTATTCCCACCTCTGTATAATTTCAAAATGTATGTGTCAATAATATTAAGTTAAAATGTATTGGATTATAGCAGATAACAGAGATTTTGTAGCTCCAAAGCTCTCCTCAGAATTTGTTTTCAGCTCAAATCATCAATGCATTTATTAATAAATTAGTATTAATAAAACAAAAGCTTTCGCTGGCCAAGGTAAATTATCAAGGAGGGAATAATACAATGTGATATAAATCATAGAAATGAAAGATATAAAGTCATTGTTATTATGGTCCATATATATGACACTTTTTCAACCAGAGAACATTTATAAATGGTTTAACAAATGACCTTAATAATCCCGTCTGAGCACACACAGAAGCCCAATTCAGATGTCAGAAGAGTGATGTACCCACAAATGCTGAGGACATCATCCTACACTGTTATAAATCTAAAGAGTCATCACACAGGCAGCACCATTCACCAGCCACCTAATGTAAATGTTACAGGGTTGAGTGTTTGAGTGCGGGAATGTCACAGGGGTTATCTACGGGGAACCTCCCAGCACATATGTTTTGTTGAGTTAGGCTCTCAGTCCCAATGTACCGCTCTACAGCGATGTTTGGTGTCTCTCTTCCGCACCAGTGGTTTTCAGACCTTTGATCAGTTGACTATTCTTTTCAAAAAGCTTTAACCCAGAGACTCACAGATATAAGATAAGGGGTTACACAAATGTTTATTGTTTAAACATATACAGACTTCTCTGCTTTTTTGTTAAAGTTACATTTCTGAACATTCCCACAACCCTTCAGAATTTTAATTACTTTTACTTTTTAATGTGCGGCTGTTTTGTGGTGTAGTGAACTGTCTGTCATAGATGCTATGCCTTTGACACTGAAGAGCAAAGCATGACCGATTAACATATAAATATTTTTTGCAGCCCACCCCAGGCTCTGAGAAACAATGTCAGCAATGTTATACTTAGTTGGTCTTCATGCAATATTTCCTATCTGGCTAATTCCTCTGGTTTTGTAAAGATATATTAGTTAATCTTAGCTTTACTCATCAGTCTTATGCAGATCAAACAATTGCTAAAAAATGTAATAGGCCCAGGCTATCTCATAAGTAAGAGCTGTTTTACATTATCACAGTCCATGACACCTCCACAGAGTAAGTGTTACAGTAAAACCACTGTGAGAAATCTCTTTCTGCGACCTAAAATTTGATCAGAATTTCTCAACCATTGCTCCTTTTCAATCATGTTAAAGATCTAACTGTAGGCTGCAAGGGGCAGGAGGAAGAATTTGATCCACTGCATATTAAGAACTACAAAACATCCCATGCCAGAGGGCATTTAACTAGAATACTCTTTTAGACACCTTGCAGAAAAATGCATGCATTTTCCTACCCCATGTGATTTTACACTTTGGATGAATAAAGATACATGTTAGAAGTGAAGAGATAGAAAAAACTACAATGTACAATCAGTTTAAATCGTCATATTACTGCTCTGTAATGTGGAATGGCAGAAGAACCCAGCATTTCCATCCCTGCAGGCACAATTAGCTCTGCTCAAGGTATGGTGAGCAGGAAACAATGTTTTACTGTAGCTTTCCATTTATTTTCTCTCCATCTCTCTCCATCTTTGATTGTGAAATGTGAAATGCTTCTGAAGGATTTTTATATATTATTTGCAAATTGAAAACCTGTATGACACTTTTGTCATTTAGTCTCCTTCACCTTTTGCACCTGCTGCAACAAAGCATCCCTGCTGGTGCTGATCTTCCCAAGGTGATCTTAGTCAAAAGCATTGCACAGAGGCATAATAATAAAAGGTTTAGTATAATATAGATCAAATCTCCTTTAGTGTGGGTCACTGACCCAAACTGTATCGGCTCTTTCCAACCTTAATAGTCGGCTCCTCTGGGAGCATAATGTTTGGATTGGTTGGGAAATATATTGGCAATAAAGAGACAAAAGGATGTCATAAACGTTGATTAAAGCTCTGGTTAAAAGACAGAGGCGGAGAAGCTCTGAGTTATGAGGGCTTTTCAGACTGCGTTATTGTTTCAGTGACAGAGCTCTTAGTGCGTCTAGCGGAGTGGTCGCAGGCGAGTGGTAAACATTTCTCAATGTGTGAGGAGTCATTAATCCCTGGAGCCGAGGATGGCTTCACTACCAGTGTCTGTGGCCCAAGAAATCACAGCCAGTTGGCACCAGCAGGTCACTCGGAGCTCCAACATAAATGCTTTGTACTTCAAAGCTGTTTAAATCTCTTCTAATGTGCTGTGGCTAAGACCCACATTTCAGAAATGGCTGTTTTGCACCTTCAGTTCATTTGCAAGTGAATCTGTTGATTGTGCGCCTGAGCTCTGTCAGGTTATGGCCCTTTTGTGAAAAATACATTTTGTTAAATATAAGAGAAAATTCTGAAAGGTCTAATTTTACTAAAATAAACTGTTTAGGTCCTGACTGTGAAGTATAATAGTAATCTAAAAAATTTTAAAATATGAAAACTGAATTAAAAAGTGGGCCCTGAATTTAAGGCCCCCTGAAATACTACACTAACTTTAATCTAATTTAAATGATTGGTAGAGTTTCTAAACTTTGGCTAAAGTTTCTAAATAGTGGTGGGGGTGAGGAAATTGTGGGCCAGCACCTTATTTTTGCCTCAGGGACCTGTAGCAGGTTAATCCAGCCATTACTGTCACTTTGTAATAGACAGGCACCTGTAGGCACACAGGTGGATAGTCATTAATATTGCACAAAACTCCCTCACAACATAAATACCTTGGGGTGCATCTGAATGACTTAGTTTCCTGGAACCCTTCTCTTGCAAATAATGCATACCTTTATTTTCTAATTAAAGCAATATGCCTCTTTTTCACAGAGAACATTTCAACTTGATAGGGCACAGCAGGAAAATCGCAGGTGTAAATAATAAAATGAATTATTTTCGCTGCCTCAGTTTCAAGGCCCTGGTAGTGAATGTTGGCTTGCTTTCTCACTTGAATAGAACAGAGCCACGGTTTGTTACGGCGGTGGCTTTTCCTGTTATGATAAAATCAAAAATATCTGCAGTAAAAAAAGGGCTATTTGAAGGTTTTCGCTCTGCTGAGGCTGTCTTCATTATTAGAATTACAGAAAAAAAGTGCATTATAATAGTCTATTAGCAGGGGTCAGATTGGCTTTTGCAGAATCTCCAGCATGCTACTTGAAGTTTGGTACAGTAATGTTAAGCGCTGTCCTCCTCATCTGCTCAGTGAACTCAAGTCAGCACGTTTGCGGGACAGTTCCAGCACACCGCGCTCATTTGCATGCCCGATTGGTCCGTACCCGGAGGTCCAGCTCTGCACCACACCCACTCCGGGGTCCAGCGGCCGGTCCACCCGTCGCCTCCTGGGCGTGCAATGTTGCAAACTCCGCCCCGCTCGCGCCGCCTCCACAGCGGACCGCAATGATTTAGAAGTTCAGGAATCCCACGTGACGTCACCCGGGGGTGACGTTATGCTTCTCTAAATAGATCGTATTGTAATCTTTCCTCAGTCCAACGTGGTTTCTTCTGAGAGACTGCTTCACATTTTCTACACTTGTTTGGTAAGTTGAAAAAGCCTTCAGCCAGCATGCAGAGGACCGTGCACGCGCCTCTGCAGGTTTGTTAAGAGAGACCCTCGTTACTTTTTTTTCCTCCTCTTTCTTTTGTGTTGTTTTGTTTTTGTCATGCAACAGCTTGTTTTTGTTGTTTTCGCCTCAGCAGTCTTGTTTGAGATTTTTCTCTCTTTCTTTCAAATCCCACTTGCTCTGAACTCCTTTGCAGCCGGAGCAGATGAAGCGTGTCGGTAGTTCGGTGCAGGCTGGGAGCGTTGTCATCTCACTCCGGGTGTCCGCGCGTCGGCGTGTCTGTTGACTGCTGTTGAAGTTGAACGCGGAGTCATGTGCCGCCGCTCTCTCGCTCGCTCGGTCAGTCTGTCTTGTCTGTCTGTCAGTCAGTCAGGTAGCAGCGGAGGGCAAGTCTGCAGGAATCCACCTCGAGCCCGACTGAAAAAACACACGAAGGTTTCATTGCAAAGGGGGATTTTGTGTGTTTGCTTCGTTTTTTGTTCTTTCATTACACTTCACACCAATTTAGCACGTCTCGGTGTTTTCCCCCGGCTTTCTGTTTGCTGGACCCCCTGCATCACTGCCATGCCTGTCCCATCTCGGGATAACGCAGAGCCGGCGTCTGTCCCGGACCCCTGCGCGTGCGGTTCAGCAGTGACCGTGCGGGGAAATGAGAGCTCTGCGGGGTTTTTTTTTCCTTTTTCAGTCATGCCAGTTTAAAAAGAAAGGAGGAAAAAATGAGTGATGCGCCGCTTCTCGCGAAATTTACGTTCCCTTTTCTCTTGAACGGCACTGTGTCCAACATTACGTCATTCTGCAGGCCAGGCGATATTTGATTAACCGCTTGGATGTTGGGGGTTACTTTCAGGGAGGTTTGTGCTGACGAGGCTGTACGGCTTGAACAAAAAAAAAAAAGAAAAAGAAAAGAAAAGAAGATGTTTTAATCGTTTGATTGCTCTCCGCTGTCATTATGTTTATGTGACAGCACCACCAATAACCGGTGATCTCGGATCAGTGTGCAGGCCTCCCGGTTTTTATTGTGTCCCTTGTAATTGGCCGCGGTAATAACACCTGACAATAAGGTGCTGAAGTTTGACCGTGACATCAGCCGTTCTGATCATCTGACACACGCCGAGATGGACTTTAATTTTTAAAAACGCACCGGAGAGCACTGCTGATGTTTCATTTCTGTGACAGCAACAGTTTGAGAAAAAGTTTCAACTTCTTTGTTGCAAGAATCCTTAGCAAAAAAAATCTTGAGACTGAGAAGAGTGCCTTACAAAACGTACAAATTCCCCTTAAAATGTTTAAGTATAATAAATCAGTTTTTCATTTGTATTAAAATCCTTCTTTCACAACATTCTACTTAAGTGAAGGAAGGAAAATAAATCAAAATATGAATAATTAGATAAATTAATACAAAATAGCAGACTGTAAAATCACTGACTCTACATGAAAACTTACTAGATAGCTTGATGCACATCAAATAATTTCCATATTTTACACAATGCTTAACTTGATTGCAGCGGCTCATTGCAGCAAATCAAATGTGTCCTTTATTTCTTGATTTTTGTTGCATGTGCTCAAGGTGAAACATTCCTCTGGTAATGGTTGTTCTAATGAAGGAAAGGGTCAAATACCAAAACAAACAAACAAAAAAATAAATCACAACTCACAGTCAGACAGCCCAATCACCAGATGTTTCACCTAACAAACACTGCACATATTTTATTGTTTTGAGTCATACATTTTAAACTCAAATATGCTTCGGGACTTTTTAATCTTCCAGCAATTGTGTGAAACCTTTTTGTGAGTAAGAATAATGTGAGCAGTGTGAGCACCACGGTAGTCCCTCTGAGGGGGCATTTTTGTATTTTACATGAGTTTACATGTTGGGGAAGAGGCCAGTAATCAACAGGTCTTGAAGTTTACGTCACAGCAGTCATTTTGTCACGTATTCACCTCAAGAGCAGAGGTTCAGGGCAGACATTGTCTAAGAGGGCCATGTTCCCCGCCTCAGGGATCACCATGATCCTACCTTGAACTCGTGCTGTCAAAGGCCCAGGCTGTGGGGAGCAGGAGAATTAAATTGCTGTGCATGTTTGTGCTTGTTTTAACCCCATATGCCTTTGCCCCCAAACCCCTCTTTTCCTCACCATATTGTTTAAATTCTAATATGCGGTCTACCTGGAGAATTTCTCCCCAGCTCCTCTTGAAATCGAACGCCGGACCGTAATCCTTCCCCTCGCACACATCAGGATGTAGTTAATGTAAAGTGTAACCAAATTTCCTCTGCTAAACTAAAACATCTATATCAAATGAGAGCCAAGCGTCCCTTCCAAGGGAAAGGGGGTCTTGAGTGCTGATCATTTAAAGTGTGAAAACTATTGGATAATTCACAGAGGCGTTTGCAGAATTAATGGTTAAAAGTTTTATGCGTCATATGGTTTGAATTTCCTGGTAAATGTGATGAAATGATTAAGTCCCATTTTAGGGAAGGGAACAGTAAGGTAAAAATGACATTTTTGCATTTGTTTGATAGTAATTGGTAGTTTTCTTCCTCTTTTTATTTTATTAGGGCTTTCTGGGGATATCAGTTTTCGTGATTTATGGCAAAGCTGAAATTAACTGATTCATAGTGATACGTGTTAAGAAGAAAGCCTGAAAATGTTGGTGGCAAAAAAGAACTGTACAAACAGCTAAAAGTTCAGTGTAACTGTATTTGAGTCATAAAAAGTGGCCTAAAATCTTAATTCAAGACACAAATTGTCAGCTGTCTGAAGTTCTGGTTCTGCAGAAATATGGCCATCAGCCTGGGTCTAGTTTGGGTTCATGATTTAGGATCAGTGTTTGTTGTGTCAAAGGAAAACCAGGTGAGTTTTTAGGGGCCCTGTAGAAGAGACGGCGTGAACTGGTGACAGAAAGAGAGACCAGGGCTCATTGCTCTCTGACAGAGAGACCCTGTCCAGATCCCGCTCTGCAGGCTCGGTCATGAAGTACAGCTTGTTAGGAAAACAGCACTGCTTAGCATAACACAACATTTGAGTGTTTTGACTGTGCCTGAGGAAATAGTCTGTACCCATGAAAACAACACACATGTACATAGTGTATTGGCTTGAATTTCGGTTGCATTTTAGTTTTGGTGAACTGCTGATGGTGGCAGGAAAAAGGCAAAAAACTTCTTTGCTGCTGTAAATAAAGTAGATGTTCCAGTCATCATGAAGAGCACACATTATAAACAAACCACACACCTAATGCTGATGATTCAGTAATTTGTCTCTTAACAGACCCATTTGGGCTGTTTGTTTTATGGGATTGGAGCAGTGAGTGAGACAGGAGAAAAAACAGAAATATTGTCATGTAGCTTCACTTTTGTGTGTTTTGTTGTGTTTTTTGCATTTACAAGCTTTCCCGTCTAATCCAGACACAACTCAAACAGTTTGTAGAGACTTAATTCACTTATTTTAAGTTCTATAACATGAAACGTTACATGGGCCAACTGGGGCCGTCCTGTACTAAAGGTGAATGTTCATTCCTAATTCCCATTGTTCAGTGTAAAGAATCTGCTATCCTGCTATTCATCAAGGCGCTGACTCGCAGCCGATGATGGTCCCTGGGTGCTGTGCCATGGCTGCTAATTTGACACTTGTCATACTCACTTAACATCTGTAAAAACATCTGTCAGAAAGAGCTTGGCATCTGTAGCGCTGGCATGTGGCGACTGCTCAGAGGTTGAGGGTATTTACATAACAGGTATGTGACATGGCAGCCAACAGTCACAAAACATGATGTGAGAGGCAAGGCCAAGAGCTAAAGTCAGAAAAATATTGAAATGATATTTTCTTATGTGCTGTAATTTGCTGAATATATTTTTTTCTACTGAACCTTTGTTTCTCATTTAAGTAACTAGCTTATCTTAACATTCTGTCAAGAATTGCTTCAGTAAAATGAAGTATATGATTATTGAAGTCATCATTTAAAAAAGAAAAACATTGATTAAATAATACATATGATAAGAATCTGACCAAGTTTTCAGTGCCAGTTTTTTGCACTTGACAGCTTTGATACGCTTTAGATACACACGTTCAAATTGTAATGGGTTTCTTTAGCAGCTATTTTTTTCCTAGTCGACGTTGTCTTATAAAAATTATGCAAATATTTTTCCACTTTTCCTGCTCACAATAATAGAACAACTGTTGCTGTGGGTACTCTCGGCAGGAACAATTATATAAGCTGTTGTAAAAATGTATGGTTTAAATATTTAAATGCGAGTGTGGCATCTCACGTGCCGTCAAATGCAATGATTGATTAAAGTGCACATCAAAGCTTTTAAATGACATGTCATTGCTCTTGGTTTGATCTTGAGAGGCTGTTAAAATTTGCGGCTTACTTCCGTACTCATTTTTCCTTTGACATCTTTCAATATATTGTTAAGCTGAATGCTCCTTGTTGTTGGGCATGATTTAGTTTCTGTTAGTAAACCGAGGAACAGGATACTTTTTACAGAATTTGTAGGCCCTTAATTTTTATGTGTCTCTGGTTTCTATTTATATTTTTTCCAGCAGGGCACAGGTACAAAGCACGCCTCTTTTCTGGGAAAGTTTGTCCTCTCTTTCACTCTAAATTATTAAAGCATCTAAAACAATAACTGAAGCCATTGCACATTTGGCATGATGCATGGCTGGAGGGCACTGAGCAATTACTTACAAAGCTCTTATTTGGCAGACGTTGAGGGTAAACAAATATATTGTCTCCTATTTGTAAACTTTGAAGCTAAATCATGTTTTTTAAAGTTGATTTTTAGAACTCATAAACTGCACCTTGTGTCCATCCCCCATGCAACGCTGCTCTGCCACCGCTTCCATGTCTTGTTCTCACTATGAGATGGAGGCCAACTGAGTTATTTAATTAAATGCTGTATAACTGTACAACAGAAACTGAAAACCGAATGCGAAATTTAAAAAATTGTATTTGATCAGATCTGAGTGCCTTCCATTTAAAGTTTGATAAATGAGAATGGATTTTTCACAGCACTAATGGGAATCAACTGTGGTTGTCAAACCACCATCACAAGTGGTAGACCGGATTTTGTCACCTTTGTGGTGAGAATGTTTGAAAACACCTGGTTGAAACGGTGGTTTCAGCTTAGTGATGGTGTTGGATTTGATATATTAGACGTGGTTTATCATGTCATTGTTCTCATCCAAATTTAGACTGAAACCCAGAACAACTGTCTTGTCTTTTGATGTTTACCTGCACCTCTGCAAAAATGGAAAAAACGGTTGACCCAGTAGAAATGACTGTTGAAAGAGTAATTATAGGTTTTATAGAGTGCAATAGCAATATATTGTTTCTTTAAATTACCACATGGCTGTTTGAGGTGCATCAGCAATTTAACATCTCAGATGCTGCGAAACTCAAGTCATTCACTTTGTCTAATTCTCTCGCTTCTTTCTTTTGTACTTTTTGGTAGTTTTATGAGACGGTGGCCAGAGTGATGAACTCAGACCAGGAAAGGCCGTTCGTGTGCAACGCTCCTGGCTGTTCTCAGGTGAGTGTGTCAAGACCAAACAACACAACACAGTGCATACATGTACGTATGTGTGTGTGCGTACCTGTAATATGAAGAGGTGAACACTGAGGGGGCCTGAGGAGTAGGTTACTGCCTCACGCTTAAGAGAGAAACAGAATAGCATGGAACTGAGTGAAACACAAACTGTAAATAACAATGCCGGTTTAAAAATACCTCTAAAATAAATGTTTTTGGAAGGCAACACCAGGGTTGATGCTCTCTTAGGATGCACTCAGTGAATGTTATTTTGGGTTAAAGCTTTTGTGTGTGGCATTATTTGTTTCATGATTAATTAATAGAACACTTTGTTTCATTTGTCTTTGTATTTACACTTCTTACAATCCTACTTTTAAAAAACTCAGCGATTCCCCACGGAGGACCATCTAATGATCCATCGACACAAGCATGAGATGACCCTTAAGTTCCCCTCCATAAAGAACGACAACATGTTATCAGGTGAGTTACGGCAACATCAGGGCAGACTCGCAAACTACCTCAGCAGGGTTCACGGGGAACTTGCAGTTCATTTGCAGGTGTTTGCCTTGGTGACTCATGCTCAGACACACTTGTCTATCATCAGAAAACTCGATGGCATGTCTTTACCAGTTGTTTACAGTAATGTAAATCATATGACACACACTTCAGGAGGATGCCGAGACGCAGACGTATGACTGGAAATCGGCCTGTTGAGCTAAATTTCTATTCCTGTGTTCTTGTGTGATTTGCATTTTCCTATCATCAGAGACGTCATTCGTCTTGATCTTTCTATAGAGGCAGTGAGAGACAGTGTTATGGATGGTGGGGTTTACAAGTGCCAGATGACCTGCCGATGAGCAGATTAATCTACCGTTCAAAAAACACCAAATCATAGATTGTGTATGGAATAAATATGTGTCAACCCTAAGCCAGTCCATAAGTATAGATCTCCATTCCTAGAAATGGCCAGGCCACGCCAGACAACAGTGTGAGCTGCTCTAGCTGCGCTGCAGAGATTGTGTCCTCTTTATTATTTACGCCCTGCGGACAGCAGGATCGGGTTTTGCAGGCTGGGTGTTCTTATCGCCTGTTGTCTGAGTTACAGCTCTGACCATTTCTCTTAGTGAGACCTTGAACTCTGGATGAGATAGTCAGTGCTTATACTGTAAGTTATAGCTCAGCCACACATGGTAACATGCTCTAAGTGGGTAACCAAAATGATCTACCCTTTTTCATTAGCATTAAAATAGTAAATCTAAAGTTACCCTCCTGCTCCATTTGCTCATCTTTTCACTGACACATAGGTGTGTGTCCTCAACTGAAAATGGACAGTACTCACTTTTTTAAAATAGAACTTAAGTTACATTCTCAGCTGAGATGGAAAAAGTATATTTAGAGTAAAACTGTATTTTGGGTACACAGGTCATGATGAGGGGCAGCACAGTGGTGTGGTGGTTAGCACTGTTGCCTCACAGCAAGAGGGTTCTGGGTTGAATCCCTGGTTGAGGCAGGCCCTTCTGTGTGGAGTTTGCATGTTCTCCCTGTGCCTGCGTGGGTTCTCTCTGGGTACTCCAGCTTCCTCCCACAATCCAAAAAGACATGCAGGTTAGGTTAATTGATAAGTCTAAATTGCCCCTAGGTGTGTATGTGAGTGTGAATGGTTGTATGTCATCTGTGTTATGTAGAAGTAGCCCTGCGATGACATTGACTGGCGTCCAAGTCCAGGGTGTACCCTGCCTCTCGCCCAAAGATAGCTGGGACAGGCTCCAGCACCCCTGTGACCCTGTGTTCTCAGGATAAAGCGGTGTTAGGAAAATGGATGGATGGATGGAGGTCATGATGAAAGTTTGAGTCAATCCCCAGTCTAGCCAGAATGGATAAACAGACCATGAAGTATGCTTTTAGCCTTTGAAACAAGCCTGATCCTAAAATCACCTTCAACTGTCTGAAACCTGATCTCTGTGCACCCCCCACAATGTCAAGTTGAATACGGTGGCTTGACTGAGCTCAACAAATGAGACCCCCACTCAGTAGGTGGGATCTGTACTTTATCAGCTGAAACGGGGCTGTCAAGCGCAATATCTCTCTCGCAATGAAAGAATGGAAGTTGTGTTTTCTTAAAATCGGAACAGCAATGTACATTCTTAACACTTAAGTAGGTCTCTGATGGCTTCTGTAAGGTGTCTGTTAGTCTAACTCTGGTGCACATAAACAAATAATAAACATAAACAACATTTTAACATTATGGAGAATCAATAAGCCTGGAAAAAACAAACCAAAAAACATAAAGAGAAGTGAGAAGAGAAGAAGCTGAAGCTGAATTAGCAAATTGAAGGTTAAACAGTAGAAATAATACAATGAAACCAAAACATCTGGTGAAATCAACACAAGTAGCTTTGCTTTATCTAGCATGTGTCATAATTCTTTCTTGACATGGTATTTGTGAATTTTGTATTATGTGTCCTGTTTGTTTGATACTGCCGTTCTGTCATTGAATTTATGTTTTAACTGTGACCTGCGAACGGCTGCTGAAATTTGGTACATTACATCAAATATATGTTAATATTATACACTATCCCTTACAAATACATGACAAGGATTCATAGAAAATTGAAAATAACAGGGTGTTGGTCCTTTTTTTACATGCTGCTCTACTCTTTGTGCTGTCTGCCCATCATGGTAGACTTATTAATAAACAGTATTAACAGTCGATTATTTCAAAGATAAAACTCAAAAAATCTTTCAATTGATTTCAGACCAGACACCCACACCAACACGCTTCTTGAAGAACTGTGAGGAGGTGGGATTGTTCAGTGAACTGGACTGCTCCATTGAACAGGAGTTTTGCAAGGCCCAAGAAGAAGAGGACACTAAGCAGGTACTGTAGCGGAGAGAACAAAGCCTGAGGCTAAAAAAATAAAAACTTAGGTGTGCCCAAAGCCACAGCCACCCACAGGGGTTAGGTCAGGTGGTTGTGGACTGTTATCAGATGCCATCATCAGTCATGTCACTAAAAGCAGCCCACACACCATGAGCTGATACATGCACTTTTAATAGATTAAAAACACCTATACCTCATGCAACCGCACTCTGCTCACTTATTAAAAAAGCTGATAAACACATGTATGTATACAATTCTATTTCTGCCATAGTTTTTCAACCCATCTCAGCCCTTGTTGCGCTCCATCCCCATCGGTCTTGTTGACAGTGACAGACAGGGCTAGCAGGTGGAGATTTGTCAACCCACCACAGGTGAGGAGAAAAAAGATCAGGTTCTTCACCTGTAACTTCAAACAGCTCTCCAGCTCCATCTCTCAGGGAAGAAGTCCTATTTCTTTGCAGACGTAAATACAGACCCCTGAGAAAACTTTTGTGACAGCAATAAAAGACCTGGCCAGACATTCTTGCATGTGAGCAAAGTTGCAGAGCTTTGACAGAAAGACATGATCATTTCTGCATTATAGATCTGCCCCCGAGGCACCTTCACCTGAAACATGGGTACTATTCAAATCACCACAAGACAGACTGCTTATCTAACGTCTGGAAAGATGTGCAGTGCATGCTGCAGCTAAGCTGTCGTCTGGGTGGTTTGGCTCTGAAGCTCGTCTGCGCTCAGGTCAGCGTCGTCTAGCTTCCCCAGCCTGTGTGGTTTATGATGGGAGGCTCTGCTAAGTCAGCAGGAAGCGAGTCAGAGCAAGACTCTCTTGAAGTGCATAGTAGAATAGGCAGAGATAAGGTGTGAAGCCTTGATACTTCAGGAAAACAGCAATCGGCCAATATGAATATAAAAATCACAAATTAATTTATAGATATTTTAATATGATTTAGTTTATTGATCAACTTTAAAGTTCCTTAAGTTTGACATATTATATATATTTTACAGTCAGTACTATTTCTAAAATCTTGTGACAGTCTGTGTTCTCCCTTTTTGTGTTTGATCATTGCCCGGGGCTGTTTCACATTTGATTCAATGCAAATTACTTCAATTTGCTGTTTGATTTATGCTGAAATATGTGAGTTGCGCTTGGAGATATATTGTTACCTACAGTACAGGGTTATTTTGGAAAGTATATGCACATGTAACAGAGGTAAAATAAACAAACTGTCCTGCTGGGCAAAAAACAATAAGGAAACCTGGTCTTCATTAGACTCTCAATGATTCCCCAACTCAACTCTAGAAAAAACCCTTTAGATGATAGTTTACATAGTTCCTCATTACCCATTCAAGCTGGGTGAATGCAGCCCAAGGCCAAACAGTTGTAATTGCTCGAGTTGTGCTGAAAATACAGATTGCCAGGAAGAATGTGACACTCTTTATAGATTCCTAACCTTGTGTGTTCCGCTTTCTTTTCTCTCCTCCTTCCTCGCTTCAGAACATCTCACTGCACGGCCAGGCGGGCCAAGGCCAGCACCAGCATTCCCACTCACGGATGAGCAACCATGATACCAGCATAGTGATCCAGCAGGCCTTGCCCTCTCCTCAGTCCAGCTCCGTCATCACTCAGGCTCCATCCACCAACAGACAGATTGGGTGAGTGGGCCAAGTAGATTATGAGACTTGGAGCAGAAAGAGAGGGAAGAATAGTTTTTGTGTTTATATCTTTGCATCCCTTTCAACAGTGTGAATTTCTTCCTTGTTGCCAAGTTGTGGAGGCATTGCTGACAGACTGAAAATTATCTGAGATGTGCTGTGTGTATCCTCTCACCTGAAGTGCGGCCCCTGTTATAGCGACAGCCTTAGGCTTCGGCCTGGTCCCTTTGTGTCCGTGCCGATTGTCTCTGAGGTCATGTCAGTGTTTTGTTACATTCAGAGCAGTGTGTGTGGGGCCGGCAATTCATGTTTTGCTGTTCATTCAGTATTGTCCCACAGCAGAGCATGCCAAAGAGGGTCCCAGAGGACAAGATGAGGTCATTGTTGAAGCTTCAGCCCTGACTGCTTTTACAACGGTTTAGCATTTCATGGTCTAAAATAGTTCCTTTCACTGTATGGGAATGTCAGACACAACCTCAGAGCTCTGACACCTTTACACTGCCATGCTACAGGTGTGTAATAACAGCAGATATAGAAAACATATTGAGAGCAGGTTGTGTGCTTTATTATTTACCTGCAATGTTTAGTGGTCAAGGAACATACAAACATTTACACACACTTTCCTTCTTATGGAGACACTCCGCTGACCTTGTTTATTCCTTATCCCTTAACCCCAACAACCTTCAAACTTGTGCCAGGGCTTTGTTATTGTAAACCAGACCCATGGCAAGCAAGTCAGACATTGAGATGGTTCGATGTTGTGCCTGTGCTGTGTCGAGGTTGTCCTGTGTAGATTTACAGCTTGAGGAGCTAGTGAATATTGGATGGGAGGCCCATCACTAAGCCTGACTGACACTCCATCAGGTTTCTTTGTCGAGGACAGGGTTGGAATTTCATCCCCTTGGAGGAGCAGCAATCACTGCCAGTAACAGAGACTCTGCTGGGCCTGCTTCACCTGAGATTACCTGTCATTATAAACTCCTCACCACACTGAAGCAGAGACTCACCACTTCACTTCTCTTCACAGTCCTATATGAGCACAAATCTCTTACTGATTTGTTGAGAGACTGGTGGTTTTACTGCTTGTATACACACACAAACACATCGCTTGAACATCAGAGATGATATGCAATGTGGTGGTGTTTTTCAGCCACAAAATGGGACCTAAGTCAACAACAGTTATCTGTTGGGACATTCCCCAAGTAGCACTCGCATGTGCTAAAATGGCCGAGGTGTTGCTTATTTACAAGGAGGTGTAATCCAGACACACAAATAGGACGAGCAGATTCACACGAGAGAAAACTGATCTGGAAATGTTCACATCAGCAGGAAAATGGGTTGAGGAAACCCCTACACTGAGAAGCAGTGCTTCCACAGGAAGCCATTAGAGCCAACCAAAGGCTCCGTGCACAGGGTCTCTCCACAGGAACTTCCTCCACACAGAACAATCTGGACACTTCCCACACTAGTTGTGCTCTGTCCAGATTGAAGAGTAGTATGCCTACTGAAGGTCAGATCAGTGCTTCCCTGTGATGCCTGTTAAAATTACCCCCTAGTCCTATTAAGCCCATGTCTCTCATGTCTTTTGGAAGAAAAAACAATTGTGTAAAACTTTAAGCTCTCTACTGTGCAAATGTTTACGCTTAGTTTTAATCATAATAATCCGAGAGACAATTAAGAAACAGTTATCCTCATCAAGAACTGAAATGTTTGTGTATGTGATCATAACAGGCCCATAAAGCTTTTAATCTTGACACACTTAATGGAGCTCTGTGGTGAATGTATCTCTGAATGAGAAGAAATCACCAAACAAAATCAGTTTAATCTCGCTTCCATCTGCTTCCTTTGTTCCCGGCTCTGCAGAACGCACAGCGTGAGCATCCAATGAATTAGGATAACAAGTCATTTTCATTGCTCCACAATGTTTACTAAAGAGCTTTGAGGCTTGGAATCAATTAGGATTGGCTTTCCTCAAGTCCATTTACTTTAGGGTTGAGCTGGGCCTGCAGCTGTGAAACCTGAGGACCCCTCTCTTTCTCTCTCTCTTTTTTTCTCTCTCCTTCTGCTCCGAGTCCCTAAACAAGGTCTTCGGGGAGCTGCACTGACACAAACCAGTGTTAAAACCAGGCATAGGCAACAGCCAGCAGATCTTAATGTCACGGCTATCATTATCATACAAAGGGAAGCGGCGTCCAAGAGATTTGAATGCTTTCTGCTTCTCAATTATAAACATCTGTTGCTGAGTTATGTCAGAGTTAAATGCGTTGGACATTACTAGTCAACCATGTGAGATACAACATTCTGTGGAAACCTCAACATTTTGACTGGTAAGAGGAGATGTGCGAGTATGGGTGTGGGCACAAGACATTAAGAATTACATTCTTCTATTCTGGCTCAGTAGAGGAATCCAGTCCAATTGTTTCCATTACAGAGACACAATCAACCTGAATGCAGCTGTGTTAAGTGGGGAGTGATTACAGTACAGATGTAGTAAAATATCTGATCATCAATTTGTGATGATGTAGTGTACTTGACTCTTAACTTTGGGATGTGTATAAAAACTCTGCTTTTATTTTATAGGAGTTACATTAATTGCTTAAATGAGTAATTGCTAAGTATACTGTGTACTGTGGGAACCTAAAAGGTGCAATCCTCAAAACCACTGACTGTTGATGTTGGTTGGTTTTGGTTTTGACCAATATAATATTTCTCAATCTTTCTTTGACTTTGATCTATATCAAAATTTCAAAGTGATTGTAACATTTTATTTTTGTGCAAATGTGACTTTTACTTCAAAGTAGGTCACTTAATCCAATTGCAGTTTGACATATGTATGCTGTGAGGGCTTATCTCTAAACTTAAATGTCTTTTTGGTGAAGCCTCACCCTGGGCACACTGTGTGCAACTTTAAGGTTGGCTGTCACATCACTGTGCAGAGCACTGAAGGAAGTCAAATTTGTGGTTGTATTTCCCATGATGCTTTAAATGCACAGTATTTTTTCACACCTCCGACCCCCCAGCAACTTGTCCTCCTTGTTTCTACCTTTTAAGGGAAGTAGCACAAATAACTGTTGGTCTTATAACCAGCAGAGTTTCATGCAAAGCCTAAGAGTAGGTTGACACATTTGCTGATGTGTACTTCCTGTGCTGTCTTAAGAAGAGCTGGTGATATGGTGGCTGGTTATTTAGGGCCACTGGGATACTGATACCTGCCATACTTTCCACTTCTCAACTGCATGTAAAATTCTTTTTGTATAAAACAGATTGTACTCATCATATCAGTCCGGCCAGATATGATTTCTACATAATGGCTTGCACTTTCTAAAAAAGTAATGATCACATCTTGACAAGAAATAAATTGCAATTCATTTGCAAATGCAATCTGTGCATACCAGTGTGATATCTAGTAGTTCCCTCAGCTGTTTGCATATAGTGCCTTTGCTGTTACTGTACTATTAATTGATGGCGCTGGTTTTAATGATTTTGATTCCAGGGTTGCAATACATATTACATTTTTATAGATTGCATAACTCCTTTTCCCATGCATGTGATAAAACAAGTGTGCTGATTTCAACACCCATTGTTTCAGCGCCAGAACAGAGAAAGTCTCCACACCTCTACAGAGAGTTATGGGCTTTCCATGGACAAACTTGCACCTCATGAACTTCATAATTCAAACAAAACATCCTTTATTATTGTTTATGATTAGATTGCATTCAGAAAGTGGTGATAAGAAGGGAGGTCTGTTCTGAGTGTAGGAGCATGGGGCCTCTTAAAAAATGCCTGAGGTGCCCTCATGCTCTGACTTGACAAATGCCCCTCTCCACAGACAAATATGGGCAATAGAGTCAACGATGTGTAAACTGTAGATCTAATGCACATAGAGCAGCAGCAGGCAGAGAGAAGAGAGGAACACATAAAACCGCAAGGTATAGAAAGGTATACAAGGTATACAGTGTAATCAATTATGAAAAAGGAAGGAGAGAAAAAGAAAGAGAGAGAATGCAGGATGTACATCTGACCTGAATTAAGATGAGCTCATTGTGTACTGCAGTGGGTTTAATAGTGCGTTTGTAGAGGAACGCCCAGACTCTGTTCCCTCTCATTCCAGCGGGGCTGTGTCATCCCTGCCCCGGGGCCACCACACATGCAGGCTCCTGCACAAGCAACTCACACACAGGGACATGCCTCACAGCTCTGGGGAGCGCAGGGATCACAATGCAGGGAAATGTGGAAAAGGGGGATCAGAGGTGGACAGAGGAGAGGAAGAAAGGGATCAGAGGTGGATGGAAGGGGAGGAAGAGGGGGATAGGAGGTAGATGGAAGAGAGGAAATGAGGGATCTGGAGGGTGGAGGAGAGAGAGACAGAGAGAGAAAGAAAAGAAAGGCATCAGATGGGAGGACATGGATTTCCTACCAGGCATGGTGGCTGGTTGGGCGGAGGAGAGGATAAAAGACATGTCTGCACAAGGAAAGGAAAAGATAGGTCATGTTTGGATGGAAGTTTGGACAAAATGGGATCAGAAGAATGAAGGTGTCGGGGGGGTGGGATGCACGGAGATTATGAAAGGAGAAGTGGGGATGGAAAACTGAATGGGAGACAGAGGGATGCGACTGATGGTGGAAGACAGGAATCAGGTGGCTGGATAGGAGGAGGAGAAGTTAAGGAAGATAGAGAGAAACATGCCAATAAATAGTTAAGTTTAAGCAGAAGAAGATGGTTAAGGGTGAAATAGCATTAAAAGTGAAAGAGGCACTGTATGCCAAATGTTACAACACCAGTCAGGTGCCAATGACAGATGCCAGTTCAGCTTGTAACAAGATGTTGCTGAACCATTTTTTTCTGATTCACTGATGATAGGAATGTACTGACATGCATGTTACTTTCATTGAAAATGAAAGACAACCCATCCTTCACTGCCCTCAGCCAATGGCATAAAACAATATCATATTTGGTGAATAAATACCGCAACACTCACACTAATTTGCTCCAGAGTATCATCCACCACAATTTCTCAACTGTGCTTTGGCACAGCTTAACTCAGCTTGAGGCTCTCTAATGTGAGGACACCCCATCCCAGATCCATCCCAGTGCAGCACCCTCCCCAGCATCCATCCCTCCTCTAGCCCACTAATAAAAGTCAGCCTGTGTCGTAACTCATTAGGGCTGATTTATTTGATCAGATTCGTATTATTTCCTCAGTCCAAACCCCATGGCACTCTCCTCCCACCAGTGATTAAAGGCAGTAAATCAGGGGCAGGTCCTGTGTAGTGTTTACTCAGAGAGCCAGGCAGCTGCAAGCTGTTTGAGGCCCTTGTTTCTCTCTCTGTTTATCCCTGTTCCCATGGCGACAGCACCACCGTCTCCCGAACGTCTGGAACTTGGCCCTGGGCTGTTTTGGTTACGTTCGAAAGTTTTTAGCTGCTGTGTCTACCCAGAGCTCGCAGTGACTTCACCCAGCGAGGAGTGAGCACAGCGGTGTTGGACGAGTCGAGGAGGGAAAGAGAGGGAAAAGCGAGAGGAGGAGAGGAGGGAGGGACGAAATCTGGAGGTGGGCAGGCACAGGGTGGGGGAGGGCGAAAAGCCAAGAGCATTACATCATTGCTGGAGCAGAGTCAGAAAGGGAAGGATATGAGTCAGTGGACTGACTGCACCTCTCTCTCCCTCTCTTGCTCCTCTTGGATGGCAGCCAAGCCCCTTGTGTTTAAGTCCCCCAGTACTTGAGCTGGAATTGGGACTGTAGGGATTGGGACAGTAAAGCTTAGTGTGTGTGCAGACTGCAGGATTTGGAAGTTGGAGCAAGCAAGTCCAGAGGGCTTTGAGTTGAGGTGTGGGCACCATGAGGGGTCCAGAAGAGAGTTATAGAGGATTAACAGGACAATGAACGTTTGTCAGTTCTGCTCCATCAGAGAGAAAAATAGCAGGATAACTTAGAGAAATAGACTATGGAACAAGAGATAAAAAGCAAAGAAGGACTCAGGAAGGGAAGAAGAAGGTCTAGCAGTGATGTCATGGTGGAGTGAAGGTGGGTGGTGGGGGGTGTGGGGGTGTGATGGTGGTTCTTGGGCGGGGATTGTGGAGGAGAGCTGGGCTGAGAGCAAGGCACTCAGTAATGTGAGAGTGCAGGGTCAGGACTGCAGAGTGTCTACCTGCTCTCCCCTGGGGCCCACAGCCCAGGCTATTATCAATCCCCTCAGTGGAGCCACAGCCTGTCATTATTCACTCACATACACACACACACAACTTCATGAACATTCACACACTGGCACATGCACTTATTCAAACACAAACACTAATCCCCTATACAGTCTGGTGCATAATGTATCTGCAGGAAAATTAATGTAAACACAGAAAGCAGAAAAAAAACTAAAAAGAAGAAATGTGAATTGGAAGACCTCAGTCAGAATGCTTTGGATAGTGGAAATCCTGCATCAAACACTAAAGCTGTAGTGATGCATTTCAATAAAGTATGTTGATACTTAGGGCTGACTAATATTTATTTTCTTTATTGATTAATTTATCTGCCAAGTACTTCGTCAATTAATCAATTCATTGATGAATGAGAAGGCGAAGCACTCAGTTAATTTCACATGTAGTAATTTCAGGGAACCTTAAGCTGCTGCTGAAAAAAAAAGAAAGAAAAGATTCTTTAGGTGCTCTGCAGTGCAAAGAAAAAAAGTTCTGTATTTAGTCAAGCATATTGATTGAAAAACACTGACTGGTTTCAACTTCACAGGGTCTTTATTGTGGTGGAAATAGTTATAAAATAAAATAAAAAAACATTTTGTCTTTAAGATGTTGAAAAGTGTCCACCACAAGTTCTCAGACCCACAAAAACTTCACTGTTTTCTTTTGTCCAACAGTACCAAAAACATGCAATTCATATATATATATATATATATATATATATATATATATATATATATATATATATATAAATCTTTACTTTCTGAAAGCTGACTAATCAATTAATTGACTCAACTTTCTCCTCTATTAATACTGTAATCTATATAAAGATATTATATATAATGTTCAGATCAATTAAGTGAGTGACATTTTTAAAAGAAAATTATCAAGTTTTGTCTGTGTGACAAACGTGTGACAAAATTCTTACATTCATTAATAGTGGCTTTTTGCCTCAGTCTAAAATGTCTTTATTTATCAGCATAGTCAGCACAGAGTTAATCCCTGGAGGATGTGCAATCAGATGTTGGTTTAGTTTTTCCCCCACTGGACAAGCTGGTTGTGTTTTGGTGTGTGTGTGGTGGTGACGGACGCAGTGTTCGTCCTCCTCTGCTCCTCTGCAGCATTGCTAACAGACAGGCCTAGCAGTACAAGCTTCAAAGGAGCCATTTCTTCTCTGAATAGCAGGAGCCTGACCTGCATCAACCAGCAATGCTGCCTTTGCTGCGTCCTGACCTTTGCCAGTTATTGTCTGACACTAGTAGCACCATGTTAGTGCATTTTATTGTCTTATCTTGAATGAAGACAAACAAAGAAAAATAGATTTTATCTTTGTTCAGAGCTGCTAGATCCAAGTCTAATTTAATGTTCCTAATGACAATATGAGCACCTTACCCTTTGATGGTTTTGGACATATACATGTATGAATACATGCATATTATACAGTAGAATTTATATTATATTTGTACATACCTATATATGCATAGGACACGGTTATAATGCCTTTAACCTTTGCATATCTCTTATTATGTAAAAAGAAATTAGATCTTAAACAAAACCTTTTTTAAATGAAATACTGGGAGTGAGGTGATTTCACGCTGTTAAAGATTAAAGATTTTACAGCATAGTTTTAAGAATCTGTTCACTTACTTTTCCCCCTTTGGTTTGGGTTAAAATAACTGCCTCGGAAAATCTCATTCAGCATCTGCACTGCAAAAAAAAAAACCCTCATGCAGTCATCATTCTGAATAAAAATCCAGCAAAACAGTTTTTATACACAAAATCAACAGCATGTCACTGCCGCTGCCTCGTGACTGTTATTTCATCCTCTTGGACGCTGGCAGAGTCTAAACGTGGAGGGAAACTGTGTTGATGTAGCGCACAGCTACACTGCATACCTCATTGTACTTTCATGACTTTTCCCATGTGGAAATGTTTGGATTCGCCGTGTTGCTCAGATGTCATACGTGCTGTTAAATGAGTGTGATTGTGATAAATTGGGATGTTGGACAGGAATGACACACAGTCAGGATGGTAATGGTCCTGTGTGTGTGTGGAGCAATCTAAAATGTCTGGCGCGTAAATGCACATATTTAGGTCTGGAAAAATACAGGTATTTATTCAGGTGGGGGACCATTTGCTCTGGTACGCCCCCCACCCCCCATTTGGCCTCACTGCTCACTATTACGGTAATCCAGGCTATGATGTGGTTAATTGATCACATTAACCCGTTGAACGCAGCTAACCTAAATGCTTCTTGTTTGCACTAATTTCTAAATGCTCAAGGAAATGGAGCTTTACTGACTGACATTCATCCTGATGTTACTGATAACTGGAGAACTATTGATTTCCTTGGTCCTGGTTATTTAAGAATCAGGTGGTGAATGCTGTTTTTTAGGCTGTAGGGACTGAATAGTTACTGTATGCATGTGGGTGTAGCAGCATCCTGCTGCTGGGAATCAGTGTTCTTAAAAGCGAAGATTTGGTGGCAGTTGTATAAATGATGTCACCGCGTGCACATGGCGTGGCCTGGGTATTTGGAGGGCTGTAGCACTGAGCCAGTGACTTTGACAAGACTGCTGTCAGTAGTTTAAGCTTAGCCCAGGCCTCATCTGTACATGTGATTTATTGATGTGGCCGTGAGTGTGGATAGGCCTGTTGGTCCACACACGCTTTTGTGGTCACCAATGGGGATTTTTTTCCTTATGGGGCTTCCACCGCTGTTGCCATTTCTAAATGCGATTTCTCGTCATGCACATCTCATGTGGTTGTTATGACAAATTATTATTCATTCATCACCGCCATCGTCGTTATTCATCCATTGTACTGCATGAAGTGTGCTTGTTTAAAGTGCATCCAGAAACTCCCAAGATGCCTCAACTTTCAACTGCAGCATGAATACACAGTCACATGCCACCCCCACCCACCCCCATTTTGACTTTGTTGCTGCAGAAACAAATGGAAACTGAAAACGAAAGATGTCGGGGAAAACATTTGTTCTTAAAGAGCACAGATGTGAAATGAATAAAATTTGTTTTAAGATGCAAGAGCAGTTTTCTTTAATGATCTCACACTGTAGAACTGGAATAGTCCAAGGGTTCTTTGCAGGGTAATGCTCTTTGTCGATAGCCTCTGCTCCAAACATGATGCTGCTGCCAGCAGGATCAGGTCCATCACAAACAAAATCCAGTATGAACATCACAAGTTTTTGAGCTCAAGCTCAAAACTCAAATAGACATCTGTGACAGAGTTGGTACTTTTTTTACTGTTGTAAGGGTGACTTAAGTCATTAAGCCTGTTATGTGATACCTATTATTCCATTTTGTTTCCTGTTATAACCCCCCCTCACCCCACCCAAACACTGAATGGAGGTTTTATGTATTTACTGTACTGTAGTTGTAAGCAGATATCTAAGAATGTTTATGTCAACAATTATGACTCCTCCTGGGTATTAATATGGCAAAGTTTAATCATCATTAAACATGTAGTATTGATTAAGTATGTATATTTTGTATTGTTATATTGTATTATTGTGTTTATTTATGAAGAAAGTACTCCTCGTATCCTTATATATTAAGTGAAGTATTTATTTATTTACTTATATTGAGTTTATAGTTACTTATGTTTATGTTTTATTTATTTTATGTTTCCACCGATGTGACTGGAAGGAGGAATTCAACTTTCAAGCTCAACAATGTTTTCAGGAGTTTTACCACGTTTATAAACAGCTTTAAAACTGCCTGTGAATGATTTGTTTGTGTGTATAAAGAGTTGATAAATGTTTTATTAGGTAACCACATATTATCGCTATGACACGCTGCCAGTCAGTCATTATGTGTTTATACACCAGTTATGGATGCCTCACGGGAAATGTTATTGTTGGCACCATAATGGTGGCAAAGAAAAGTTATATCAGTTTTCTAGAAGTGCGAAAACTTCTCATAGTGTCTGTCTGTATGTCTCTCTTCAGGCCTGTCCCCGGCTCTCTGTCCTCACTGCTGCACCTACGAAACAGACAGAGACAGCCTCTGCCAGCCTCCATGCCTGGAACCCTGCCAGACCCGACCATGCCTGGCTCCTCCGCTGTGCTGATGCCTGTGGGTACAACAACGGGGCACTCACGGGCTCACTCACACATGCAGAACTAAAGTCACTCGCTCATATGTGACGGCAGCGTAAACACATACTGGACACGAACTATGTAGGGTTGCAGTTCGGGGTGTTTTCTGTCGCCTTTACTGTGACTTATAGCGGTTTATGTGAGCTTTGGGGGCTTAGAGTGTGGACTTAGATTTAGAGAAGCCACACTGGGATGCGGGGAATGATAACAACCTAGAGATAGCTTCTCATATTGGGATTCTAATGATACAACATGTGTTCTCATTGTAACACAAGACACCCTATGTTTATGGTATGGGAAAAAAACCTCCCATGTTTATTAAATTAAGAGCTAAGCGATTTTGGGGAAGATTGACGGTTCAGGAAAGGGGTGCAGGTTTGGGTGATATTTTTAAACAAAACACACTAAGTGCAATTAAGGCTGTGTGTCAAGTTCTAGGCCTGAGTCTCTGTGGATGAGGGGGAGGAGCATGGGGTCAAGCAAGGGTGGGGGGGGTGGCCATTCCCCACAGACACCACCACACCAATCAGAGTTCAGCAGCTGGGGGGGCCACAGCAGCTCACACACATATGAAAGCAGACACACACAGAAAGGTTTCATCTTTCCTACATACACTGCTCATGAACGCTACTCACGTCATCACTCTGTGCACGTGACCTCTCACCCCTGTCAGCTTATCCAGCTGATTTCCTCATGTTCAGGTATCAGCTGTGACACATGACCACACTGACCAGGGTCACTCATAGGCAGTTGGTAACACAGAAGAAGACAAATAAATTTGAATACATTCATATATCAAATGCACACCTCATTAGCACATCTTGCACCCTGAGGGGCGGGGGTTTGAAGTGTTAGTCCGACAGACACTCACCACACTATTATCAGAAACACACACACCCCTGTTGCACCGACTTCCTGTGTTAAGTCCCTCCGTGCTGGCTTCCTGTTTTGGGTCAGCTCCAGTTATCATCACACAGAGCTGTGCATAGGGCAGCCTGTCATGTGAAATCAGGCTCTCATGCTCTCTCATCTCACTCACCATAGCCTACTGTGCATGAGGATGAGTTTCACACTTTAAATGCTAAAACTTCCTTTTTGAAAACAGCGATAGCATCAAGTTGAGACATAAAAATAACCATAAATAGCACAGATCAGAGCTCAATAAACCATTTCAAAACCAAGTTCATCTTGTATGAAAACATTTTGTGTTATGGGAATAATACACACTGTATTATTGTCTACGCTGAGTATGACTGTTATGATGATGTTGTGATCTTCAGATGGAGAGACAAATGTCCATGGGCTCCAATATGATGGGTATGCAAGGACCCACCCACAGCAGCTCCTGCTCTTCCACTCACATTCCCTCCATGCACTCAGAAGCCAAACTGGTGAGTATATGCATGTATTCACATGGATACATACACATTAATGCGCACACATACACAAGTGCACACACTCAAGCTCAAAGTGTTGCAACCTCTCTTTTCCACTGGTCTGTGCCAGCAAAGCTGTGCTCTTAGGTCTGTGTGGATTTCATCATTTGGTGTGTAATCAAAGCTGTGTCTGAACCTGCCAGTGCAGCACTGGAGACTCTGGCTGGAATAAAGGGCCCTTTATGTGGTTGTGGCTGGGCTGCCCACCGACTGCCTGATGTATATCTTAATGTACAGAACATGTTCTGTAGGTCCTGCAACTTGTTAGCACTAGTTTAACACAGCAGGGAAAAAATGAAATGACCTCATCCTTCACAAAGCAGGCAGTTAGAGCAGTGGGAATGAGACGTAGCTGAGAGAGGAGAGGAGGCAGAAAGGAGACGGGTTTTGAAAGTTAACTAAGTGTAGAAGGAGCTGAAGAGAGAGAAACCTTCCAGTTGGTCCGACTTTGCATGTTAGCACTGCAGACTGACAGAGGACCTTGATTAATTCAAACACATGAACACTTACACTGTAGGTGATATGAACTGATAAATACTGTAGCAACCAGCCAACCATCTCTGAAAATTTAAAAGACTCCTTATGAATAAAAACTAGTTTCATGACTTTGATATAAAAAAAAAATCACAAACCGTAATGAAAAGCATTGGCTGCTCTTTGTGTTTGGAACGGTTTTCTGATAGCTGACTACATTTTGAGAGAGAGAGAGGGAGAGGGAGAGGAGAGAGAGAGAGAGAGAGAGGAGGTAGCAGAGGTCATTAGAAGAGTTATTGCTCTGATAGAGGAGAGCGGGAGCATTCCCAGGGCATTTAATTCTCCCTCTTCTTCCTGCTCTCTCAAGATTGATCGTCTTTGTAGTCTTTTGAATCTCTTCAACTGTTCCTATGGTAACACGCTAGGGTAACACAATATTAGTGTATTAGGCTTATCTCTCCTCTGGCCGTCATCCAGACACATTTTACTCTTTTTTTTTCTCCTCCTATCTGTGTAATTGAATTGTAAATGCTCTGTTAGGCCTCCCATAAACATGTGCAGTCACTAAATGGCTACAGGCCCCTTGGCCGCACAACTTTCTGGTTAGTTGGCCATTCGGACACGAGGCATGGCAACCAAATGTGGATCAATTGAGATTCTGATCCCTGATGTCTGAACGCAACTGATGGAATTCCATGATTATGGACAGAAAGTGAGAGACTAATTGTGTTATCAGGGTGCGATCTCCAGCACGGGTTTCATAAGCATAGACGGGGTCTCTAATGTCTGTAATATCCGCGCCCGGGCCAGGTCGATAAATACGGCCTCGCTATCGGATAACTGGGCCATGATCAGGCCCATGTGTCCCCTGCGACGTTCTCAATCCGGCCCTAATCGCATTACCCCGACCATGTTGACTTTCCGCCAATGGGAAATCTCCGCACTGTAACCCCACACCCCCGAGGCACAGACCTGATTGCACTCTTTCTGCTAGACGTTTACATAGTGAGAACGGAGAAGGGGATTGAGTGGGACTTTGATAGACATGAAGGAAATAGATAGACAGGCAGAGTGAGCAAGGGAGTTGAAAGGCAAGAGACGGTATTGATATTCTGAGACACCAAACAGTGAGTGAGAGCGAGAAATTGGAAGAATTCTTTGTGAGTGACATGAAAAGACTTCTGCTCATCCTAGTTTCCTCTGCATGTGTGCATGCATGTATGTGGTATTTGTGTGCTTGTGATTGTTTGATATTTTGTGGCAACTAGAGGCCTCTGTTGCAGGATTAACCCTCCCCTGCCAGAGAAAGCATGCCCAGAGCCTGGGCTAATGAAGGCTAATTGATTTTGCGGTGGGCCAGAGCAGCAGGGAGGCCTGTCTCTGGTGTAAATAGTTAATGAGCCGAAGGACTGCTGTGGCCCCTTGGGGACTCATATCTTGCTCTAAGCTCTCTGTTTGTGCTCTCTGGGCCAAAGACTGTATCTGCATCAGTGCCTGTCTTTGTTCTCTTCTATCTCTGATTTTCTCCTTAAGTCCATCGTTTAAGTGGTACAGCAAAGCCCGATAGTGCCATAACTGACTTGTGTGTTTTCCCTTATTGCTTTTAGCTTGTTGTCTGGGAGTGTTGCTGAGATCGGAGTGTTTTATTAGTTTTGGTTTCAAGTGTTTTTCTTCTAGCGAAGGACTGGGTGCTCATGGTGCCGGGTGTGGTTGTGTTCTGCTCTGTTGTGGTCTGGGGAATAGAATGGTGCGTGTTGTGTGCTGGAGGTTGTGGGATAGTTGACCCTCGCAGCGTAGAGGAAACGGTGCAGAGAGGAGGCCAAGTTCCACAGCATGCCGGCCAAAGCATTACATCAACGCTCAGAGCCAGTTCTTCTCCGCAGGGCCTTGCATGTGAAGACTCACACACATACACACACACACGCACGCACACCGCTTGCTCCAGCTCTGTGTCATCATCCTCACACGGTGTCACATTTAGACAGCCACAGACATTCATACACACACAAACAGTCAGGGACTTAAAAAACAAGTGGCAAATGAGATGTAAAAACATCATCACAGAATACATGCATATATATATATATATATATATATATATATATATATATATATATATATATATATATATGCACACACACATATATATATATAGATACATATATACATATATGAAACAGGGAAATAGACTTAGATAAAAGTAAAGAGGGGCAAGTGTGTAAAGAAAAAGTGCAAATGATGATGATTTTATGTGATTGGCCTTTTCAATTAATGAACACATTATGGCTTTAAAATAAAGTGCATTAATATGTCAGTGTAAACCAACAAATATTGTGTAGCCTCACTAGAATTAACCTTAAAAGAGTACAAAAGCCTGACATTTTAACAAAAATGGTTGATAATAAATAAAATGAGCTATGGACACCATAAGGGATGCAATAAATGTTATTAGGCTGCAGAAACATGCATGCACACAGTGAGTTACAACCATTGATGGGTTACAACCATTGATGGGTCAGTCTGCGACTCTTGAGCCTTTTCAAGTCCTCCACAATCTGCTCTGGGTTCAACTTCTTTGCTTGACCATTTTAAGGCATAATATAACCAGTCCCCTCAGCCTCTCTTCCCCACTGTGCTTCTCAAAGTTGCTGACCAGTCACAACTGTGGCAGGGATAATTGTCAAAAATACACTTCACTTTAGGTTAAAGTTCTCAATTAATGCAGAAGTCACTGCTGGAGGATCCACCATGAGTATTTTAGCATGTTAGCCAGGGCTAGCTTACACTGCTGCTTAGTGGGTGTGTGGATCTGGGTCACTTAGCATGCTCACAGGTGATCAAACCAGTGCCTGTAATATGAAGTTTTTAATTATATTGCATCGTTGTTCTGTTTATTACCAGACCAGGTCTGGGTGTGATGGCCCTGACACTCCACTAGTGAATGTTTACATTTAGAACAGGTAACTTTTCCAGCGTGTCAGCTGAGTGCAGAGTGTCAGCTCTGTGGACACGGAGCTCTGCTGTCCTGCAGCCACAGACACACAGCTTCTTCTCTGCTGCAGCTGGTGATGTGGCTTCAATTCTGTTCCATTCTCTCACAACTTGAAATGTGGCAAAGTACAATACTTGAGATGAGGAATACTTCAAAGTAAAATAACTGAAAAATACAATACAAAAAGAACAAGTACACAAAGAACGACTTTATTACAGTAACAAGAGTAAATGTATAAAATGCACACACAGTACTACATAAGCAAGCACTTGCGCACGTGCACTTTATTTTCCTCTGAAAACCTTCCTCTCCTCCACTTTGATGGTTTGATGTCTTAGTTCATATGATGAAAGACATTCGCTATCATCAACAAGGGAAGCACAAACAAGCCTTTATCAAGTTAGTTCGAAATAACATCTGTCAGTGCCAACTATGGGATATGACTCAGCTCATGTCAGTGGGACCCTTTTTTTAAAGTGGTGGAATTCAGTATTGTTTTTGTGTCCCTTTTAAATGAGCTCCATGCTTTCCACACATCCTGCCTGCCTGCTAATTTCAGACAGAGGGGCTGGTGTATGAAAATGTGTTATTTATTATCTCCCAATTATCTATTGTTTACATTGTTACTAAGGACAATAAATTTGTCACTAAGCATCAGGCTAGGTGCTGAGTTTTTTACGAGGTAAACAATACTATATGTTCCTTCAGTGCAGCTCTCTTGGCTGTGGAGCTGGCACTAGATGGGTGGATGACATAATTCCTGGCATGCTCTAAATGTACTCCTTTTTACTTGAGGAGGGAAAAAAACAGAGCGTCTCTTAAAGAAACACTTCATAGGACACAGGAGGACCAATAATCAAAGTGTTTCTGTGGCTTTTTACATTTCATTTACACGACCTTTACTGTTCTTATGTTTCAGTGTAGTTAAAGAATTGCAACAGGCAATAGGCTGTAGGCAATGGGTTAATAGGCTTAAAGATCAAGTTTTGCCTTTAACAGCGAACAAGTGAAAAATGAGAAAGTTATGTGCATGCTATATTCAGAAATTCCAAGAAAAGAAAAGTTGTGAAGTGGCCACAGATGTGTCAGTTTTCAACTCTGCTACATGGTGATTGATTGAGCGATTAGCTCAGTATGAAGTCATTTGTAAGCAGTTAAACCATTAGCGTACATGGTAACCCTATTACGTGTTCCATTCATCCTCTTCCATCGTAGTAGGGGAGCACCTCTGGCTAAACCTCTTGTTGTGAGGAGGAGCAGTGCACACAATAGAAGTCTAACTCCAGGTTTTGTAAGCAGCATCTGTATGAATGGTGGCATTGTCAGGGTATGATGTCATTGGAGAGGGACGGTGAGCTAAGAGCACAGCTGAATCTGCAGGCTGCTTCGCCAAGCTCTAGAATATGTGTATGTGGACTGTATATGTTTGTGTGATTGTGTCTTGGTCTTGTGTGTGGTTCGCTTTGAGTGCTTTTGTACCCTCTCTGGCTATCATTGTCCTTGGAGTCAAAACACATCTGTGGACTAAGTGGGCTAAAACAAACCATGAAGTTAAAGTTTGTACATACAGTATTTGACAGAGATCTGCTATGTACATATGTGATTAAGTAATTTTGTGGATGTGTGATAAATAGCAGTCGAACAAGGACACAGGACTGACATACAGTGCTGCATAGTGAGAGCTGTCAATGTCAGTGTCTTGAATGCGAGGAAGGCTTTATAGATGATAAACATATCGTGTTTCTCTTTATTGCTATGGAGGCGAGTGGTTTCAGCAGAGAGGCGTGCAGGACTGGGGAGATGCTGGATCCATGTGTGTGTCTGCTAGTTTATCAGTGTTGGACTCAGACCATAGTGGGGCCCCTCTCTCACTGCTTCCACTATGTTGCCAGTGCCAAAGTGCCTGAACTACAGAGACATACTGTATATAGTTGTAGTCAAAGGTAAATGGACATGTTCTGCTTCTCATTTGACATGCTTTGCTAGTCCTATTCACAATAGGATTGTTTGTTGTGGTAATGAACAATGTGTTCAACCTCAGTTGCCCCATTTATGCACACTGCTTTCACAGATTCATTTATGCAATTTACTTAAAACTGGAATCTGGATCTTTAGTCCCATACACACATGAGAGAGTCAACCTTCTTCTATTTTTTGCATTATTTAGTAGCACTTACTACAACAACCTACACTCAGAGTGGCAAGGGCTAAAGCACTGACATTGTCTAGTATGAACCTGTAGTAATTCTACAGTAACCAGATAGTAAATCTGTTGTAAACCTCATGTCAGCAAAAGGGTTTTTAAGCTGTGACTTATTGCTTTTAGCCATTCAGAGCAGCATCAGGACCAGGTTTATGTTACATCGCTGTGTCAGTCAGAAAATGATTCAAGTGACGTCCCAAAATCCACATCAAATTTACATTCCACGTGTGTTAAACATGTGAGCAAAGAGTTCTCCTCCGAGAACTCAAAATGGATGGAGATAAAACCTCAGCAGTTAGAGCACTGCCGGTAATTCTGTCTTTTTGAAAGTGGATAAAAAGCAAACTGCCTCACAGCTGAATGTTCAAAGTTGACACTGTAAAGTTAATACACAGCGAGGTCTAACCCACCCACATGTCTGTGTGTGACCGTGTGCGGGTGGGGTTATGGACGAGGATGGCAGTTGTGGGGCAGAGTGTCGCATCTGTTTGTCTTTGGATGACTGCGTGTTGTTTTAGCTGTGCTGATGCGTGTGAGGGCCATTTGGTCATGGTTCAGGGCCTGTGAATGGGACGGGACTCCGGTAGAGCCAAGCTTGGGTAAACCAGCTGCCATCACCACACGGGCCAGACTGGACTGCTCCAGCCACCCTGAGCCCCCCTGGAGCCTGAGCGGTGAACGAGACACACTGGACACACAGCTCAAACACTGGGTTAGGGGGGGGGGGGTTTTGGGAAAAGCCTGTTGGGTCAGAGATTTTCAGGCTGATAACGTGTAGTCAGTATCAGCCAGTTAATGCTTACGACCCATTACTGTTTTCTAGACGTCCTTGTTCTGTCCTCAGCACAGTGGTCAAAGTAAAAAGCCTTCTCCTTTTCATATTCTTTATTTTGAACAAGTTGAAGCACAAGAGGAATCGCAGTCAGCCTGTGGTAATTATTACCACAGGACAAGGTCTGAACGAAAGCTCAACACAACACAATTTACATATAAACAGTGAGTAACGGTGAAGTTAAGGGTCCTGTTTCAACCAAAATACACAAACATTCGAGGTCTGTTATTTTTTTATTTTATAAAATCTGTTTGATTCAAGTCAATGTAATTAGTTACTTTTATTAAAACGATGACATATAATTTGCCTGTCGCTTTTGATGCTGCAAATTAAGACATATGTTAGTGTTATTGTATTCATCCTCTGTCAGTCGCTCTCACTCCGAGGCGTTCTCTGTATTCAAGACTGTGGCAGTGGGTGTAGTGATAATAATGTAGGCTGTACTGGAGCAGGGCTTTACAATGGAGGGAACAGTGGGGATATACAGACTGGAGTCAGAGGCCCATCCATTAACTTGACAGGGTGGAGAAGCTGCCAAGAGTATGAGCGCATGCTTTGGAGCATGCTCCTCAGTGGGCGTATGTCTCGCTGCGCCCATACTGCCACGGTTCCCCTACCGGAGCGTCGGGCCCTGCCAGAACAGCCGCTCTGCGTCGATCTCCCCGTCTGTGTCTGGAACCGCAGGGAGGCTCTGTTCGGCCCGGCTCAGATCAGCTTGGCCCAGAACCCGAGTGAGGAGAGTGGGGGCGACATTACAGCCCAGCGCTCCCATCAGACTGTCTGCCTCGCCATTCCCTGAGGAAATCAGTTTAACAGTCCCCAGCTCTTGGCAAGCAGAGGGAGAGGGGGTGGAGGAACAGGGAAGAGGTGTTTGAGAGAGGGAGAGAGAGAAGGGGGGGTGTTACTGCCTCTCTGGGCGAGAGGGAAATCTAATAAAATTGAACTAATGGGGGTGTGGAGTTTTAGGGCACAGAGAGAGTGGGTTTCGGAGACAGGCACTGGTGGGTAGTGGTGGTGGTGGAGATGGGGAGGATGGAATTAGATCCTCTGAGTGCTTGGCAAAGCAGCAGAGCCAAACTCCTGCTTTCAACTGCAGATGGTGAACCCATGTCGGGTTTAGAGTGTGAGCTAGGGGGCTTAGGCCAACAAAAAAATACTGCTTGGGAAGTTACAGCTATGATATATTACGCAATTACAAAATACCGTGTGCTTACACATGATCACTGTGCTAGTATAGTGTTAACAAAAGGCTGACAGAGACAGACAGAAGCTTTAATGTTTCTCAGTGGACTCTTTAATGTGAAGCTGAAGATCTCCATTTGAGGCTGTGATCTTTTTGCACTTAAATTGTGACTCCACAGACTGGTTAAATCTTTCTAACCTGCAGCGAGGCGCCAGAGGGCCACAGGTCCTTTGATAGTACACTGCTCCACTTTTAAGGGGAATAAAAGTGCTCACCCTGACCTCACTGGGTTTGATTTACCCATCCGGAGGCGGGCGTGGTCTTCTCCTTTTGTACCTGCTCCGTGCTCTCGCTTCCTCCGCCCAGGGTTAATAGATATGAAGTCATCTGGCGAGGAGAAACCTGAGTGTGTTCTCAGGATGTGCCCAGAGCACTCACAGAGACATCACTCAAAGCCCCCCGTGTCAGAGAGGAAGCGGCCATTAATAAATATCATTAATGGGCGATCACCTGGTATCCCTGAAACCACATAAATGAGAGAGGCCAAAAAAGAAAAGGACTGGGAGTAGAGAGGTCAGGGGGCAAAGGTCTGAGAGGTGATAGCTCCCCTCTGGGCAAAAGATGGCTGCATCAGGGATGGTGTTTTAACAATGGAAAATCAATAGGGTTGCTACTTTTAGTACACTTACAGAATGCATGAAATGTAGTGTCAAATGCATGTGATTACATATATACACGTTGACAGTTTATAGATTTATGGTGGTGGAAGCTGACATGTCTTTATGGTGTCACGGACTACTCATCCTCATGTAGTGTCTTTGCTGTGTTTTTCCAATATTCACCAACAGCAGGGCAGACAGTGGTATGGCAGACTTTGTGCCATCCCATCTGTGAGCACCCTGCACAGCCACAGGCTAACACCTGCACCGATTTAATGACTGTTTTCTGTAGCGGCCATGTTGCTGCAGGAGAAATGTATACGTATGTGTGTGTGTTATTAGAGTCAAATGCACATGGTGGTTAAGTTCTTGTGCTTAGCACAGTCTGGGGAAATACAACCATGTGTTAAAGAGTCATTAGGGAGCTGATGAAGGTGTTTAAGAATCACAGCCTGCTCATCATCGCTCTGCTAACGTCCTGTAGTTGCGTCACTGTGGTTCTGGATTCAAAGACTTAAGTTTTGGCCGAGCCAGGTTTAACTGAGTCTCAACTTCAGATGGAGCAGCAGCAGGCGCTTGTGCAGGGATAGCTTCAGGAATAAGTTTATATTACGGTAAGGGTTTTCTCTTTTGACACAATGTGTATTCTTTAAGCTCTAATGTTTAATTTGACTGTGTTGATGTAACACCTGCCACATATATTTAAATTTTTTTTACTATATATTCCTTTATTTCTTGGAGCTGTTTGTCACCTGGGATTGCATTTGTTTCAGAAATGCCTGTCTCGGTATTAACCTATGTTGCCTCAAATTTGCTTTTGGTGTATTCTATGAAGGTGTATTCTTCAGTCAGTCCTCTGAGAATGCACTGTCCTTTTTCTTTTGTTTTGCCTCTACCCTCTTTATAACAATCTAAAAACCACTAAGGCTTTTGGAGTGGCCCCTCAGCTCGTTGACCTGCCTCTGTACTCTGACACTCTTGGGCCTCTTCGGATGCAGGCTAATTCAATTAATAAACAGATAGCGCTGCACTGCCAGCTGGAAAGCTCTTAGAGACACTGATAAATGAGCACTGGCTGTCTTGGGCTGATGGTGTGCAGGGAGGAGACACTAGAAGCCATCTAATCTCCCCCCACCCCTGGTCTCCTCTCTCTCTCTCTCTCTTCTCTCTCACTGTCCCCCTTCACCTCCCTTTTACCCTCTCTGTCCTTCTACCCTGGCGCCTGGTTGGCAGGGAGTCATGCAGCATTGGATGAGCATCTAACCCACGCACAGACAACTTTACTAGGGCCTCTAAAAGTACAGAGTGCAGAGGTAGACAGGCAGCATGCAGATTCCTCCGTTCATTCAGGTGATTGCCTGCTCTGTGACTAAGTGGCAGGAGACTGTCAAACCCTGATTGGTTTTGGTTTCACAAGAGGGGTGGGCCTCACCCCTCTCGTGCTGACTGACAAGCTGAAGGCTGTGGGAAAGGTGTTTGTTCACGGCTGTCAGTTGTGGAATTCATCCTGTGATACACGG
The DNA here is from genome assembly GCA_023238725.1 of Scortum barcoo. Classification (NCBI taxonomy): domain Eukaryota; kingdom Metazoa; phylum Chordata; class Actinopteri; order Centrarchiformes; family Terapontidae; genus Scortum; species Scortum barcoo. The sequence goes on along the minus strand of CM041546.1, from coordinate 10,726,651 downwards.
AAGATGTCCTTGTCAACACTGGTGACTATGATTGATATCTATAAGCTCTTTCAAATTTGTTTTATATTTTAGTTGCATGTCAACTAGCTGTTTGTTGTTTCTGCATGTATATATCATATTATCAGGACAAAATCTTAAGTAAATACAGACTGCAACTACGAATATACGTTATATAAGTCAGAGCCTTCTCACTGCTGTGTTTAGGTCTTGGTATTACTGTGATCCTGTAGACAGCTGCAGGCCTATGTCCCCCCTTTGGTGTTAGGTGTAGACTCTGTGGTATTTGAACCCCAGTCTCACTGGTCACAAAGAAGAAGGGCTGTGGCTCCTCAGGGTTGGACTGCTGAGGCTGTGGTGAAGGTGGTTAGCAAGGTTTTTTAAGGGTGTGATCAATCGGAAATGAACATGAAGAGAGCGAATTCAAGACAACGTTCACAATGAGGAGCAACAGATAAAAAAAAAAAAATCATGTATCTCTAGAAATGTAGTGCTGTTTCACTATGTCAGGCATCTCTTGGTTTGACAAGCAGAAACTATACTCAGCCAAAACAGGCTTGGCAAGGTCATAATTTCACTGTGCCGGTTTCATGTGCAGTTCTCTGTATCACATGTGCTGCGAATAGAAACCCAAAGAAAGACAACTGGTGAATCCTTTTGCAGATACAAAAACATCTAATTTGTAAACATAATGCAAACCAAAAGGGTATGCTCTTTTTGACTGTCCCTCTACTAAAATGATTTATTTGACTGTGTCTCCTCCCTCCTGGTAAAAACCTTTCCACTCAGACAGTGTGAGAGAGGAGGGGAGAGCTGATGTTGTGTGCTGATCGTGTCCTAGTGTAGTGATCCAGACCAGCTGGATGCCATTCCCTATGGGAATCATGAATGTGAAGGTTGTTAAAAGATATGGAGCCCTGGACATAGTGTGGACTTACTGGCAGCAGCTGGGAGAAGGGGGAAGGGAGCAGAGAGAGGAAAGAGAGCACTGGGAAAGAGAATAGAAAACTTTGTGGAATTCACAACAGTAGCCTTGAAATGAATGCCTTTGTTTTCAGCTTTGCTGCTTTGACGTTTTGACGAATTATAGACAGGATCCAAGTTTGGAGTTTTGTATTTATTGATGTTTATTTAAGTATTTATTCATATCAGTAGTGCACTTGGTAAGAAAAAAGTGCATTAATCAAAGCTCAACAGTTTCAACATTCTCTCTCAACTTCTAATTCCTAAAGCATTTTAAACATAAATAACTGTCCAGACATGGCTTTTTTTGTCTAGGTTTGTGCACAGATGAGGCCTGGAGGCATATTTTGGCACTTGTGGGATTTTTTTCCTGGTCTTTGCGGTTGTCTTTATGCGACACCCAGAAAAAACAGACCCTTGAGGAGAGGTGCATTTCGTAAACATGATGAACACACACGCGCACCTTGAGAGAGCCTCTCTCTGGTCTCCCTCCCAGGCCGCTCAGAGACACCCGCTCAGTCAGGACTAAGTAGACCACACAGTTAAAGCAACAAACCACCTGCTGGGTCAACAGCAAGGGAGCAGTCTGAGGCTCACACCTTGCCAGCAAGCTCATCTCATGGGCAGACATCCAGACATGCACACACACGCACACACACACACAAACACACACACATACACGTGCATAGAGGAGAGAGGGGCTATTAGGGATATGAAGAGGAGGGACCGGTGGGATGGCAATCACGGAAGGTAAAGCAGGAGAATGACAAGACTGAAGGAGAGATAGAGGGCAGCCTAAGTGGCTTTGATTTGTTCTCCTGACATATAGATTTATGGAGCTATTCATCATCTCCCAGTCAGCACATGAATCTGCTCTGTAACTGTTGATAATCAGAACACTGATGGATGAGAGCGTGTTCAAACTTTCCTTTTTCAAATATTCATAGAAAATTATGTAAAAACATTGTGTTTGCTGTCCATTTTGTCTACTCAGAGGCTGAAGGCTGCACTTTCACATCACCCGGGTGCCATCGCCAACGGCAACATGAACTCCATGGGCCACATGATGGAGATGATGTCATCGCGGCAGGAGCAAGGCCCCCACCATCACATGCACTCACACCCGCACCAGCACCTGCAAGCCCCTCCCCACGCGTACCAGCACCACGGCCATCACCACCACAGCCAGGGCCACGGCCAGGGTGGACACCACCACCCGCAGGGACACAACCCCCATCACAACTCTCACAATCCCCACCTCCATCCCGGGCACCCACACCAGACTTCACCGCACCCTCCAATGCACTCTTCTTCACATGTAAGCAAAGCAGATTCCCACTGGAGCCAAAGCTTTTAGACAGCCCCAAGAGAGAGCCACAAGTTCAATAACACATTAACTACACTGCACATTAAAACCTCTCATATAGCCTAAACCACTGTGTAGGTACCCTGACTAAAACAAAGCATTGCTCTTGTAGCTCTCTGAGCAGTTTTGAAGGCAGCTATTAGTGGTTTAGTATAGAAGTACAGCCGAGAGATGCTCCAAATTCACAGTAAGTCAATCAGTGTAATGCCAAGTAGTTTCCTGGCAACCATCTCAAAGGTAATGTTTTCCTTTGAGGTTGGTCAGCCACAGGTCAGTGTCGGACGCCTGCCATGGAGGGAAAGGGTCATGAAGAGGCCATAAAGTGTCCTTTATGAACGGGACTCAGGAGTGTCTTTTGAAAATTATGCTCCACAACCATCCCTCTCTGCCAAGCTGCTATTACGTGGCCACAGCATGCTCCAGGTGGAGAAGAAGTTTTATTATTGCTGGTCCTGATGATGAACAGACAGCCTTGGCTAATAGTCCTGGAACATCTTAGCTGTGAATATATTTGGTTTAATTTTAATTGAAAGTTTGAAAGTATTGCTCAAAGCATTAAAACATAACCATGAGAGACTTTGTCCTTGCATTGTTTGACGCCTTCTGCAATGCCAAGCATTTTGGATGAAGGACATCAAGAAATGCAATTCACTGTATGTTCCAAATGTATCATTAAGGCATTAAAACAACACTCTCTGTAGGCACAGCGGCCATTAAAGCAGCTTGTATTTTCCACGGTTCTCATAAAAATGGTAATGATCTGAAGACTGAAAACACTTGACCTTGCCAAGTATATGTCAAGATCTGTCAGTGCATGTACGGTTTTAGAAATGAGTCTTTTGACTGCGTCTGGTGGTGTTAGTCTGAGTGGAAGTGGGCGGTGGAAAACTGCCTCCTGACACCTCTTTAACAAGGTGAGCAGGCTGATGAATCAGCCCAGTCACTCACTCGCTCTGTCACTCCCGACGCCCACAGCCCGGCTCTCAGGGCACGTGGCACAACCAGATGTTGTTTTTGGGGAAGTTGCCAGACATGGAATAGCTGCAGGAGGTGATGTATAGATGCTTGTTTGTCGGCTTTGAGGGTAGTGGACCGGTGACAGCAGACAGGTGGCTGGCTGTTTACCAGGTGTGTCAGAATGGTTACTGTGTCTGGTTGGACGGTGGCAAGCATTCATCAAAGAACACAGTGATGCTGATACCTGTCCTTCTTGTTTCAGATGTCACCTGCAACCCAGCAGATGCAGCCCACGCAGACGCTGCAGTCTCCACCCCCCAGTGGCGGGCGGCGCAGGCGAGTGGTGGATGAGGATCCGGACGAACGCCGGCGAAAGTTTCTGGAGCGGAACAGGGCAGCAGCAACAAGATGCAGGCAGAAAAGAAAAGTGTGGGTGATGTCATTAGAGAAGAAAGCTGAGGAGCTCACTCAGACCAACATGCAGCTTCAGGTACACAACCAGCTTCAGGTGTTACAAACTGCAAGAACACTCTGAACTTCTAAATCTATCAGCATGTAGATTTGACTCAGTTCATGAGGCTATCATGATATTATCCCATTTTTTGCATTAGTATGAGTTTGAATCCAACACTGATAATTGATAACTGATGATGTCAGTATTGTGATATTTTGAAAAACAAACTATTTAGTACTCGATAAAGATATAATTAGTGAACCATTGTAAAATAATTGTAGTTTTCCTATTTTGATTAAGTTTGGGGACTCACAAGAAACACATTTAAAAAATGAATGTTAAAAATCAAAGAATCAGAGCTCCAAAAATACTCGACCCTACAAATTCTCTAATTCAACTGAATGAAAACTGAAAACTCCACATCTCAAATTTATAACAAGGTTTTCAGTTAAAAATGAAGGTCTCAAGCCCAACCCAAGATATGAAATAACCCTGATCACCATATAAATGTAAGGTTTATACACTGTGATTAGGAATAACAGCGTGGCCGGCTTTAATTTGGCATTCCCTGGATGATAGTCTTAAAATGCTTCTGTGTTTTTCCTGCTTCTCAGAATGAAGTGACCATGCTGAAGAATGAGGTGACCCAACTCAAGCAGCTTCTCCTCACACACAAGGACTGTCCCATCACCACTATGCAGAAAGAGTCCCAAGGTTACCTCAGTGAGTAGATCAGACATAAACACAGACACACACACACTCTTGGGAGTTTGACCAAAAATACACCTTCATCCGTGTGCCTTAGCCCTCAAGTGCAGATAGCACTGCTGTGAAAAACGCTTGCTAATTCCTGCCAGAGGAAAGTTTAAACTGTACAGACTGAACTGTGATGGACACACAGTGACTGCCAAGACCCTTCGCTCCTACGTGCTGGTATCCAGCTCCCACGCTCGCTGCAGGACTCTTCCTTTCACATATGGGTGTTGCACACTCTGGTAGCCGGCCTGGACTGGGAGTTGGTAGTCTGAATCCCGTATGAGACCTGTTTTTCCATCTGAGACCACCTCCACGCACACAGGCAGCCGAGACTAAATGTGAGAAAGACGTCACAGGCTGCACATTGGCATCCACACTCTCATGGATGCCCTGGGATCTCACTGATTATTGCACTGTGCCACGGCTCAGCCGTGCATGACATCAGAGCCCCACCCTTTGATATGGATACAAGTGACATTTCCATGTAATTAGGATAAGGCACCTCCCTGTGTGGCTTTAGCGCAGGAAAATAAGGCTCACGTCCCCCTTGGCTGAATGGTTCTTTCATACAGAAGAGAGCCAACTCCCAGACTGGGCTGGGAGAGACTTTCATCGATGAGTCTAGCTTGTGTACAGATGTCACCTTCAATGTGTCCAAAATTCATCAGGCATGTTTATGGAGTTGAGTGATTCACTTTTCCATTTTTTGTGTTATCCATTTAAGGCCTGTTATGGAGTGACAGGTGAGAATTCAGCGTGTCATGTGTTTAAAATATATTTGCCAATAAAACTTTTTTTTTACAATAATGAGATTTGTCTGTGTTTATTTTGATTGTATTTATTGGTATTTGTTTTACTATCGCATTATATCATGAAACCTCTGTGTAGGGCTTTAAGATCACAGTATTTACACTTGCATGCACACAGGCACACAAACACACACTGTGTACACATATCGTCCATCCTCATTGATGTCTCTGCTGTCTCCTCAGGTCCAGAGAGCAGTCCGGCGGCTAGTCCAGCGCCAGCGTGCTCCCAGCAGCAGGTCATTCAGCACAACACCATCACCACCTCCACCACAACTGTAGGGGGCAGCAGTGTGCACGGGCAAGCCAACCACCGCACAGACATTAACCCCATCCACTAGGGAGAGGAGAGACTATAACCCCGGTTGCTAGCCCCAAACAACCCACTCCCCTGCTTTCTGAGGGTTGCCAGCTGCACATGCTGCCCCCCCCCCCACCCTCCCTCCATCAAGAAAAACCTCAAAGGCCTGTGAGGCTGTTCTTTATACAGTAGCTACAGTATGTATTTTTATAGACCAACCCTATTAACGCGTAAATGTTCAACGGTTTGTTGCCTCTTTTTTTAATCTTTTTTTTTGTGCTTTTAGCGAAAGGGGAGTTTTGCTAATCTCATGCAGCATTTAACTGAGTTTTTCTGTTGAGTAATGGTACAAAATGGACCACGGTGGTCTTGGAACCAGAGGACAGAGACATAAGCCTCACACTGTCATCTCTATAAGCAAACCTTACATCGCTGTATGCCTGATGGACTGAAAAAAATTAGTCAAATCATTCTTTGAATATCACATGTAGACAGTATGTTTAGTGTAAGCAACTGACTGAATAAGTGAGTTGGATGTTACTGCCTTTGAGTTGTCTTCTGAAACCGTGATGTCTTGAAGACAGGAATATGCAAGCAGGTGTGATGATCCTTTTTCTTTCCTAGAAACATATATGACTGTTAACCTTTTCCCTGTCAGCGGTATTCTTAAAGAGTGTTATAAAGTACAGCATGACAGTGAAAAACATGATCAATTGGAAGCAATACACAGTAGTATTGATCATCTTCTCTTCTGTATGTCCACGTTATGATCAGCACGGCCAAGCCACTCTGGTCTCAGAGGATATACAATGCTGTTACAGCTACAGAACTGTACACTGTGATACCAGTGAGGCAGCTCGGGAGTCGAAACAAACTCCGCTCTCCAGGACCAACTGAAGCTTTAATTATTGAGGCCTCTTTTTGTTTGTGCATCTGGATCCACATTTTGGATTCCAAATCCCAAATGAATATAACATTCGATTGTGTGCGTTTGTGTTGTTCTGAGTGTGCATGTGAGCTATGTATATTACATGCTTGTGTTTTGTCTTCTTTCCTCTGCAGAACAAAGTTCGGCAGGTGTGTAAAGAAAGAAAGACAAAAAAATGGTGTGAGAAAGTGATTGTGAGTCTTTTTTGACTGGCATCCCTCAACAATCAAAAGTGTTTCAAGGTTTCTAAAGAGGCCTGTGCTTTTCCAAAATGTCACAATGTGCCTGAATATTTCTTAAGATATTTTGTTGCCACTCTTTTCCTCCAAGCAATCAAAACCATTTGATTCTCGGTATATTATTAATGAGCTTTCTTTGTTAATGGCTTTGCCACTGATGTCTGTTGCATGCTAAGGCAAAACCAGCTGACCAAGGAGAAAAGTACCCGTTTTCCATTTGACCTCTGACCTCTTCATCAATTTCTCTTCCTCAGGCCTCCTCTGCAGTTCAGATTGGCAATGGATGTACCGATAATGATGTAGGCTTAATTTTTTTTTTTACCTCACTTGCAGCCTTGAAACTTCATGCCTTTTCATGTTGACCACAACTCCTCTTTCTCTCTTCCCTATGACCAGGAATGTTGATTCATTAGCATGATGACCATAATGCACTGTGTTTTACAGTAGGATGGATGAAATACATTCCACTGACAGGTGGAGCGATCGCAGAGCTGTCTATGCACTTTGTCCTCTGTCACGCCAGAGGGTCGAATAGCCATATTAAGGTCCGAGTAATTCTCAGTGATCCCCCCCTCCTTTTTCACACACCAGCGAGAAACTTAACTGTGTTTGGCTTTATGGAGAGACTGTGCCTGGCATGCATCACATGTCTATGGATAGAGGAAGGGAACCAAGAGCTCATATTATAGGATGAAGCTTAGGACCTTGAAGAATTAAGTTAGTGCCCTGTTTATTCTGGAAAAAAAAACAGCTCCAGTTTTGTCAAAGATGAAGGAAGCTTGCATGTAAAAATGAAATTCTTTATCTTCATGATGGGTTACACTCACGTTTTGTCGAAGCATTCAGACTGTTTGTGTCATGTCTTAACCTTTGAGGATGTGTGTGCAGTTTGATGTGTGTACTGATAAGAGACAGAGAAATTGATTCTCTTGAAAAGGGCTTTGTTGTACCGACCCTTTGAGCTGAAGCTTGCCTTATTTTAGGTTGTTTTAAAACCACACTGAGATTGTTAGACCATTCCAAATTAACTTCTCGCATGTGAAAATATGGTAATGACCTCAAAATACTTTCAACTGGAATCATTTGGAGGATGTCGATGTTTTTGAGTTAGATGTGTTTAACATTTTTCGACAGTGGATCCAGGTTCAGAATAAAGACACTTGTTACTGCAGAGGAAATCAAAAAGGACAGATGGAAGTGCAGTGTGTGTGTGTCTGTGTGGGTTTGGTGGAGAAAAATTCCTACACATTAATGATGTTATAATTGTATTATTTTAAATCTAAAACTATAAATATTGTACATAATGTCATTAATTTCTGTAATCCTGTACATGTAATGTAACCACCTTTCTTTTTGAAGGGAGTAAATGTGTGGTACATGTTTTGTAAATAATGTTTCCATAGCACTTGTTGCCTTTTGTTGTACTTCAAGGCTCATTTCAGCGCTTAAATACATTGTTTATATGTAATGAACTGATGAATCCATTCTTGCCTGCATAACTTTGTACATTTTTACGTGTCTGTAATGACATTATCTCCATATTTTTTTGTTTGTTTTGCATTTGTACAGATGTTAAAATATCAATGCAGTTACATTACGGTATGAAAATAAAGCACTTGTTCTGTAACATACAAGTAATTGATGAGATTTGATGTCACAACCACCTGTGCTTGAACTCTGGTAACATAATTATTTCCTGAACTGCTTGAGTGCAAAAATGAAGACATTATTTGAATATTTGAAGAAAATGTTATATTAAAAGAAAACAAATCAAGCCAAATGATCAACAGTACAAGCATGTCCTTGAGACACAACTGCTCATTAAATAGTTAGATGCTTTAAAGGTTTAGAATACTCATTAATTAATTATATTATTAACTGTCTAGACATGTTGATAGTAGCCTCATGAAATAACATGGCACTTAACCTCAGCACACAGACATCTTTACAGCATTCTGTCAAAATGCAAAATCCCGACAAAACACTGCAGCGTATTAAACATGTGAAAGACACAGCAACCAAAATGCTCAATTTAACAGGCATTGCGGGTTGTTGTAACATGCAAAGTGGCTCCTATACCTTCTTTCTTTTAGGACCTAAGTCGAGATAATCTTATGGTGTAAACCTTTAAATACACTGAATGATCCCAGCAGTTTAGTGAAGTTTTTTTTTTCCCCCCTTCATTTCTGGGTATCCAGAGATTTCTTTGGGGCATACTGACCCCTGCTGTACATTGTGTTGAATGACCACACAATACTCAAGTGGAGCAGCCCCACAGAACAACAGGTGCTGCTGTATCTGTAAAACAGAAGTCCTTTATGAAAGGTTGTCAGACTGCACAGTCTTCTCTGATCATTAAGACACTCAGACTTAGAAAAAAAAACATTTTATTTCAATACGATTCAGCTCTGCCCTCTCACAATCCCAACAAAATTAACCATGAAAAATTTGTCAGACACTAAAAAAAATCTGAAATGTAGGCAGCAATTCAGAGGTCTGGCTCCAGGACAGTAGTTACATTATTACATTTCCAGTGCATCGGAGAGCAGCCCGACATCCTAACCCAAATGTCACCTCTGCTAAAATGTTAAAAGAAATCAGCCGCAAGCATGTGTTCATTGACGTGCTGATTTACATCGCCTGAGACAATCAACAGTCTTTCAAATCAACAACCAACAATCAGCAACGTGCTCTCTAAAGTGGACGTGCTTTGATCGGCACCAGAACCTTTCATATCCAGCCCTGCGTTGAGAGGAATCTGTCGATCATGTCAAAGGACCTCGCTGGCTGGTCATAAGGCAGGATGTGTCCCCCTCCTCGGATGATGACCTTTGTGACAAGAGGACAGAATACAGAATTTAAAAAAAAGTAAACCAAAACAGTAAAGTACTTCTCACATGGTTTTGACAGTTTTTGATGTTTGCTCACCTGGTAAAACTCTCCCACTTGTCTTACGTAACCCGCCACCTCTGTGTCACCGGGCTGAAGCTTCCAGTGGAAACGAGGGGCTTTTTTGTACTCCGCAGCCCCGGTCCAGTTCACAGTGGGCAAGAACCGCTCAGTCAGTGGGGCTGCTACAATTACATCCAGCTGACCACTGTAGATTAAGACCTGGATGTATGTAGAAATGAACCAAAAAAGGGGAAAGACTGGATAGTGGGTCTTTTCTCTTGATGCCGATATTGACTAAAGTGAAACGTTTTTTTTTTAAAACCAAATATCTTGATAACGGTAACATGATTAACACTGACCAAAGGGGCATTATTTGCTGATTTAGTTTGAATATTCAATCTATAAATATACTGCATCACCAAGCTGCACCCTACAAACAACATACCATGCTACCATTCTTGTACGTTGCAGACAAAATATGACTACAGCGGACTATTCTACACCCCTCACTCACCCGATAGTTGTCCATCAGCACTCCCAGCCACGGCTTGATGCTCTTCATGACGTCCTGCAGAAGGTGCTTCTCCACCTGCGAGCCGTCGTGGAAAGTCAGGTTCCCCACGTGGATGGCACGCCGCACGTCCGGCAGAGTCACAAACTGGGAGAAGTACTCCTGGTCCTCAGGCTCCTGCGGTGCACAATGTAGAGGGTTGTGCACATTCCATTTTAAGTAATGACTACTTTATTTATATATACCCTTTTGAAATCAAATCAAGTCACACGGGCAGCTTTGAGCTCTGTTTTTAACTACCTGACATGTCATGTAGTTGAAGTAGTTGGTACAACCTGTAGCATTTTGGAAGAAGGAGGGATACGGCTCCACGTCACCATTCAGCAAGCTATCAAAAACCTGACGTCAAATGATAACAAAAACCAGCTAAATCTCATTCACAATAAGGTTCTTAGATTTTATTCACAGTTCTGATGTTTGTTTTCAGAGCAATATGATTCTAAAAATGGACAATTAGATTGTCAATCTGTACAAGAAGAGGTGCCCAGCTTCTTACCTGAAAAGCCTCGATCCACTTCTGCTGCTGGATGAGTTTAACCCCTAAATCTGTCTGCTGGACGACATACTGTTTCTGCAGTTCATCTATCATGCCCGTTTGGTACATGAACTCACCGTAACCACCCAGCATCTGAAATGGAAAAAAAATATAATACGATACACTCATCTCATTTCGACACTGACATGACAGCAAAAGAGTAAAAGAGAATTTCTGAACTTTCTGATGAATACCTGACTTTGGAAGTAACCATTTTTTAATTAATTAAAGTTCAGATTTCTTTCATTGCGTGAGAAGAGATGGGGTGCGTGACATGAGATTAAATGACATGAAGGATGAGATAAGATTTTAGATGTGATGAAAAATAAGATGATTAAGATGATTAAGCTGCAAAAAGTACAATATGGAAAATTCAAGAAGTCAAGATGTTTGTAGTTTAAAGATACAATGCCTTGTCGGATACGCACCAGTTCTGGATCACAGAGACCGTCGCCAATAGCCATCCCCATGAGGTTAATTTTCACTTTGGCAGTGGGGTTGTTTTTATGGATGTAATAGGAAATAGCAGGAACATACTTCCCTGCATAGGACTGCACAGGGACAGAGAGGGTTTACATGACCTAGGACGATATCTTAAATAACAAGTACTCAAAATGTGATTAATCTCCTGTCTATCTATGCTCATAGATTTGGAAACCATGTCACTCTACTGTTATGTGTAAAAGTTAAAAAGCATCTTGTTTAATGCTCCTACTGTACATTTGAATGATATTAATAATAATAAAAAAAATTTAAAAAGTAAAAAAGACATACCTCCCCAGTTGCATAGAACTCATTGGACTGATACTCGGGAAAGATCTGGAAGAACTGTGTTAAAGCACTTTTTAAAAAGGAAGAGAGGAGAACAAAAATAAACAGAGTTAGAAGCTATCAAACACCAGACCACAGAGACCATGAGTGTACTAATAATTGTGCTGGATGGAAGTGTTTTACCTGTACAGATCTCTGCCAACATCATCCTGGTTCTGAGCAAAACCTCTGTCGTCGTCAGTGAAGCTGAAACCTGTTCCAACCTTTAAAAACAAACACTCGTCCTCAGTGACTTGTCAGTAAATATTCATGCAGTCTGATGGGCAGAGAAACTTTAAATGAAAGATGAGTTTCATTTCTCTCTTTTTCTTGTGCCTAATAAATAAGTAACACGTACTGGATTGTCAATGTACAGAACCGAGTATCTCGATGTCCAGGCGTAATCCCTCAGACCGACTGCAAAGACAAAGCATAAAACCTGATCAGAAAAGCGATGCTCCAACACACGTTGTAGAGTTCCTAATGTATTAGGTCGAATAAGGATTACAGAGCATGTTCACTTCTTACTGGTCAAGTTCTTGTACACCACATATGGTCCGTGTTCCACAAACAGACCGAACATGGAGGTGCCGCCTGGACCGCCTTGCAGCCAGAGCAGGACTGGAGCTTTGTCTCTGTTTGCCTGTCGGTCAGCACACAGAAAAAATAGGATCTCAGCACCACCCAGTGGTGACTTCAGTTTATTGACAAAAGGTTAAAAAAATGTGAATTAACCACACTTGATTTGGACAGACCTGAGTTATCACACAACTTCCTGACCAGTGATAATAGTAGAGATTATAATGGGGTCAGGTTTAAGTTCATCACGGTATACAAACGTGGAAAATAATCAAAGTGCAACATCAAACATCTGTGTTCTGTCAGCTGCACTATCAAGTGTAAGATTTTCAGCTGAAATGAAAGATTTAAGGACAGTCATCACCACTTTCTGTCTGAAGATGGGCAGATATATTGTTTAAAATAATTACTGACTAACAATAATTTGCTTGTCTCTGTTGCATTAATATTTTAAACAACAGTTCACACAAGACGTGCATTAATCCTGTGACATAAGTTGTCTTGACAATGTGATTAAATATGTGACTGATGTATTAACTCACATACAATATGCATATTAGTAAAAAGTTTTCACAAAGGTTGAGCTGGAAGGATAAAAAAAAAAAATCTTGGCAGTGGATGCAGAATTATTTTTTAGGAATGTAAATGAGGTTCACTTAAATTAAAGCTACACGGTTCATCTCTCAATCAGCCTCAGTCGTTAAAGTGGCATGTGACAGTATAGAGAAGTGGTTACTGATTTACAGCTTCAGCAAAGCAAAAGGAAAAGTTCTCAAGAGGAGCTTAGAAAACTCCCCCTCACTCACCCCTGTAAGACCTCGGTTTGAAAGGAACGTGACACAAAAAAAACAAAGCCTACCATTCCCACACTGCAGCTGACTAAATACACGCTAAGATAGTCCTTATCGCACGTTGACTGAGGGAGCTCAGTCGAAACACCTGCACAGGTACAGTCAAGCTGAGCACAAGAATGAGCGTTTATCACAGTTTGGAAGAGTGTGTCTCGCCTAGAAACTGCTGCACTGACAGTAATGGGGTCCTGTGATGCGAGCTTACTTCCAGGGCAGGGAAGAACCAGAAGAAGAGGTTGCTGTTGTATTTCTGGTTGACAGTGAGGTACCCTGCGTAGCTCTTCACGTTGGCCCCAGGCAGACGTCCAACCAGACTCAGTCTCCTGGCTGGAAACAAACAAAAAAAAGAAAAAGAAAAAGGGAAAGAGAAAGAAAAGGGAGGTCTGATCAGCTGTAGCTCAGACGTCTTGGATCATAAAACTAACACTCCCTGCTGTGAGTGTGCAGAAACTTTTACCTTCATCTATGGCGCCCTTCTCCAGGTAAGGGGTGAGGAAGAGGGGGGTCCCGGGGTCGACTCCGTTCGGGCGGCTGACCCGGTGAGACTTTCGGCAGAAGAAGGAGGAGGAGCAGCCCCTGGAGAGCGCGGAGTCCAGACAGGCCCACAGTAACAGGACGCCCAGAGTCTCCGTCCAAAGCCTGCAGAGGATCAGACAACAGGCCACCAGTCACTCGGGTTTCACCACACAGTCAAAACGACCGCAGACTGTCTGACAGCGGGAGGAAAAATCTTTTTTTTTTTTAATAAATAAAATATTTTAGATGTTTAAAACTCACCTCATGTTCGTTTGTGTGGCAGCAGGAGAGGTTTGAGCTGAAAATGCGCAGCGGCAGACCGACTGGAAAGTGTGCGTTAACCCTCTCAGAGTCACATGACCGGCTCTGTGCGAGTCACGTGACAGGCTGAGTCACGTGATTGTTGTCGTCACTTATCAGCGTTTTCTTTTTTTCTTTTTTTTCGGAACCTCCCAGTGTAGGAGACAAACAGATGGGAGACAAAGTGTGCAAAGCAGAGGTGCTATAAACTATTAGTGAATTGCCATTTATTATTTATAAAGGTCTAGGATTAAGGAGGATGGTTTTGAGGAAAAGCATGTAGGTCTAGTAATATCCACTTTGATGCCATATCCAGCATTTTGTTTCAATTTACAGACTTAATGTTACTTTAAGTTATTTTTTTAATTGATTGTTTTAGCCTGCATTGTCTAAATTTAGGAGAAATGCAAAGTGAAATATCCTTAAACATTAAAATCACTTTGATCACCTACACTTAGGGAGACATTTGCCACACAGTGCAAATGACACTGGAAAAATCATTTTAAATGAAAATGTATAGCTCCGATACAACTAAAAGATATCAAGATTTTGTTGTTATTTGCACAACAATTACACAGAGTAGTCGCTGGCAATACAATTTTTGAGTCTCTAGCTCCCTAAAACAATGCTAAAAATATTTAGGAAGAAAAAACACACACAAGCAGAAAACAAAAACGGATATAGAACTGAAATTAATAAACTTACGTGATAAAATAAAGCCAGGTGTATTCATGGTTTGATTTAAGCACACACCTTTTTTATTACCCGTCTCACACATGCTTTAAAAATGCCTCTCTTAAAGTTACTAGCAACATAATGACTTTGAAGCCCACTGTACACTTAATGAGTTTGCATTAAAAACTGGAACACCGCATGGCTGGTTTGGGTTTGATTTTCAGTGTTGTCTCGAAATAGAGTGTAGAAATTTGGCTGAGACACCTGTCAGCCAAGTAAAAACACCTCAAGTCAAATTTCCTCAAAGAAAAATAATTCTCAACATTGAAACATATCAGCGAAAAGCACAGCTAAAGTTTTGTTTATTGCAGCCTCCCTGCTCAGCAGACAGGGGTAAGAGACCAGCTAAGTAAAAAAACAACTACAAAGTCTTTTTAGGAGTTGGTGGAGATCAAACCAGAGCTAAAATACATGTTGTATAAATACAAATAATTGATTTTGATTCATCTGGTGGCCAAAAACACAACTACAGTGGGATGATCATGTTGCTCTGTCTCTGCTGGATGTATAAATTGGATATGTTTTGCTGACCATTTTTAAAATTTCAGTCAATAGTACTGTGAGGGAAGTGTGTCTTTTACTGATTGACCTAAAACTGGTTGGTGCAGCTTTAATAAAATTACAATTTACTTTTATTTATTAAATTAGTATTATTATAGTTTTTTTAAACAGCAGACATTTAGTAGGAAAAGCACAGGTTTTCTGTACATTAACAGTCACTCTAGTCTGATTCTGAAGTGTCTCAGTGGGTCATGACAGTGTGACAGTGAGCCAGCATGCATAGCAGCAGGACCCTGTAAATGCTCTGTAATGTAACATATATTGAGAGTGCTCATTTTCAATATTAATACTTGTTTGCCTTAAAATGATCTATTAATATCCACCCAAATAAAAGTTGGATTTGTAAAGCTGCTGTTATGGATTATTGCCCACTAGGTGGCAGAGGAACTCCAAAATCAGCAGACTGACACACAACTGTTAAAATCACTTCATTTAATACTTTGGTCCAACACTGTGGTGCATTATGGAAGTGAAGAAGCCACTCACAGCTGGGGAGGAAATGATGCACTGTGATGTGACAGCTCGGGTGAGCAGATGAGGAGGAGTGGACTGCAACATACTTGATGTCTGTCTCGCTGACACTTTTAATAATATTTCTGGTCTTTTGAGAGGCTGGTAAAGCTCTAGGAGGGGTGGGTATGTTTTGAGGCAGACGCACATCATCCAGATCTGGAGGCTGCCCACTCTTTTCTATTTGCTGTTACACATCTGCAACACAGCTTTTGTCGGCCAAGTGTCTTTCCCAAGTGGCGTCGCAGCAGCGGTGATAACAGAGAAGGGGGCTTCTCCACAGATTTATCCTGCCATTCAAGGGATCAAACCTGCAACCTGTTGGTCACAGGAAAATTGAAAATTACAGCAACCAACCCAAGTTCTTCCAAAAAAACAAGAAGATACAGTGAAAGAGGCATGAAGGCACAAAAACTGAGCTTCAGAGCCTCCCTTCAATATGTGTACTTGATGTCACACACACATGCACACACCACATCCATATCTCTCTTTGGTCTTTTGATCCCAGGGAGTAGAGGGAAATCAGCCCCACCAGGTGGCGCTAAAGTCCCTGACCATTCACTCCGGCTCTTTGAACGCAACATGACATAACATGATATCAGATGAAAATATGCAAAGCAGGAATAATGTGGCTCAGCCAGTTGCGCTGTTGCTTAAATCTCTTTTAACCGCGGAGGGTGGGGTTAACCTCTGTTTTTACTTATGCAAAGAGAAACTCTCGTTTTTTTTTTTTTGGTGGGGGTGTTTCTTGGAGTCGCTTAAATCTGGAAGCCCTGCTCCAAACTTTCGCTTTAAGAAGGCGCGTCTCCGCTGCAGTGTAGTGTGTTTATCCCAGCCCTTAAAGTGGCACATGGAGACCATAGCCCATGTAGTCTGCGCGGCACAGACCCGGACCCGCACGGTCTGACACGGTCGGAGAAACTGATCCACTTAGTCCATCCCCCCGGCTTGTCCGACTGTTTTTATCCGAGGCGGCGCCGGCGGCGTATGCGGCAGCGTGAGCTCCTCGCCGAGGCGCACAGCGAGCGAGCCGACGGGAGGGATCCGGCTGAGACAGACCTACAGACACACAGAAAGGGAGACGGTGGGCTCGGGACCCCGGGAGGGAGACGTGCGATAGTCACCGGCGGGCTCCGTCAAAAAAGGTGACGCGCGTTTGGGTGAAATGGAGGCACCGCCGGGGACGAGCTGCTGCGAGCGCACCTTGGCCAAACGGGAGTAACCGAGCCGTGAATCGGGTTGGGATGGCAGCATCCAGCAACTCCAGCCTCTCAGGTTCATCCGTGTCCTCTGGTAAGAGTTCACACCAGCCAGACACTCTGGATGATGATAACAGTGGTAGTGATGGTCATATTCAGATTCATTTGTCTGTGTGTTGAGATGAGTGCATTTATTTGTCTTGAATCAAACTTTTTTTCCCCCCCATTATCTATCACTCTAAAAGATGCCCAACAGAGACAGTGTGACATCTTGTTTCTTCATCCTCATCTGCCTCAAAGGTGTGTTGAAGTGAAGCAAAGCACATCACTGTGGTGGCTGCGACTGTGATTTAAGATGAACCACAGGAGGTGATGAGAGGCACCATCATCTGTTGTATCTGGGCATACATTGGAGGGAGAGGGCACCTTCCCTGCGTAGAGGGATCATAAGGTTGTGAGATGCAGCCAGTCTGATGTTGGGTTTGGATGTCATCATCAGATTGCCAATCATCTCCATAATTCCCTTGCTGGCTTTCCACTTGGCTGGCTTTAAGGATTATCTTTGGCCTGCGTGGTCTACCATTTTCCAAAACATTTTCTGACATTGTAAAAAAATAAAAAATCCTAATATGTTATGGTCCAGTGACATAATACAGTTCATTCTTCTACAGCGTGCACATAACTCCAATCAGTTTCCCTCTGAGTATAATGCGGTGTAGCTCAGGGAGCAGCACCTATATATATATGAAACTATTTCAATTTCAGGGTTCAGTTTTCACAGAACAGAAAGCGGTTTAGCAGCTGTGCAAACAAACCAAATGAGATAGCGGCTCCATGTTTGTCTCAGCGCATACCCCATTATGTGTTGATAAAGCGCGTTGCTCGTGTTTGCCGTGGTAAAAAGTACAAACTCCAGTATCACAGTGCTGTTTGATGTGGGAGCCCCACCAACAACCAGAGGCGTGTGTGAGAGAGGCCGTATGTGTTAGGAGGGGAGGGAGGGAGGGAGAGGCTGTTTATAATACCAAGCTCAGCACTTTGGTTTATGTTTCCACCAATATTTTTACATTTTCCTGCAAAGAGTCACCAGAAAAATGTGTAGTGGTACTTTTTCCAACTCCAAAAAAAAACATAGAAATCGAACATGCACAACACAAAGCTATAGGTTTATTACAGGGTGAGGACACTGCATAGTGTACACAGTGTTTGTTTTACTTTCTTACTCTCTCTGCGCCCCGACCACACCACACGGCAGAGTCACATTTCCCAAGGTACTGCCCAATGGGAGGCGCAGACCGTCGTTTCCAAGCTGATATAGCCCTGGGGTAACCGCATGCTTCACAAAGCATTATCTCATGTGTGCGTTTCAGAAAGCAGCGGATTTACTGTTTGACCACTGCTGCTTTAAGAGGAAAGTCTTTTCTTTCTGTGGCATTGGAGGGTTGTCATTACTGTTGGGCTCTCAATATAATTATCAGAGGTTACAAGCTGCACTGCTGCCAGGGATAGAGTGGTTGTCACAAGGGTATTATTATTTTCATGCAGAGCTCTCTGGCAGTCAGACACAACATTTGAATAATCTTGTCTATGAGGCACATGACTCAAAAATGAATCTCGGCTCGATTTCTGCTCCATATTAGGTCATCTGTTCTGGCTGCAAACAAAGTGCTCTTGGTGTAGTTATTTTATCTGCTTCCAATGATAGGCCTGTGTAGTAATCTTTTTTTGGAGGCTCTCGTTTAAGGGAATGGTGCTTAAACAAAGTTCGTCCAGCTCACTTTGCGAGCAGTCGCTGATGGCAGCTCTTTGCGGTATGATAATGGTAATAGTGAGTATATTATGGGAGCAAACATTTATGTTCTTCCTACAAGTTACTGAGCAAAGGAAACAAGCATGTACACACACTTCCATGCAATGTGAGGACTGCATTTTATACAACTGCAGCCTTAATACACAGGTTAAAAAACAGTAGACGTGCCCTACATTTTTGAGGCCAGTCATAGCAAGGGAACAGACAAACTGACAGGATTGCAGCACGATTGCAACATATATGCTGCCATCTCCTCCTTTCCAGAGAGATATTTTCTGGCTGTTTGT
This sequence comes from Scortum barcoo, assembly GCA_023238725.1. Lineage (NCBI taxonomy): Eukaryota > Metazoa > Chordata > Actinopteri > Centrarchiformes > Terapontidae > Scortum > Scortum barcoo. The sequence continues at coordinate 10,707,728 of CM041546.1, read as the reverse complement.
CTGGATCAGGGAGATTTCTACACATTTTTGGCACGGGCGGGCAAGGAAGCATGCACTGTACCAGCAGCACACCATTTCAAATTTCAAATTCAAATTTTTTTATTTAAAGCCCAAAATCACAAACATCATTTGCCTCTGAGGGCTTTACAAGTCTGTACAGTTGTGACACCCTCTGTCCTTAGACCCTCGAACCGGAGTCAGGAAAAACTTTTCAAAAAACCCTTTATGGGAAAAAGAAGACATTTGCCAGACGGCTCCAGGAAATAAAGTTTTGAAAATAAATTGAGGGATAGAGCATGAAAGTATGCCTTCAGCTCTGGGCCTTAAATGACAAAATTGGTTAGGGAGGCTGAATTACTGTACAGCCATGTATTACAGAGAGGCTGTCTGCTCAACACGATCCTGCACATGTCTCTGGCAATTGTTGCAGTTCACCTCAGTCTTTCCACCGCGTCTATTTCTTGCACTCACCAGTGTAAATCATGTAGGACTGGATGCGTGTCATGTATTCTGACTTCCTGACAGTATCTGCTCTTTTCACAGAATTGGTGAGTGAGCCAGTCCCAATAGACAATCCTGTATTAATTACAGCAGTGGACTCTCCCGGTGGCAGACATGAGGCAGTGTCAGAATCAGAATCGGCTAAACTCCCCTGCAGTTCTTGTCAGCGGCAGCACGTAGAGTTTCATCGAGACTGACCAGCCCAGTAGCGCACAAACAGCCTCATACCTGTCACATATTATCTGGTCAGCACTGAGGCAGTGTTGAAGTGCTTGTTTTGGACCCGTGTAATACACAGATGGTCTCCCTGCTGCAGTTCTGCTGCATCCCACTGACACGATAGTGTGTGTGTTTGTGTTTTTGTATGAGGGTTTGCATGTATCTCAGAGTTGTACTCCAGGCTGTGTTATTCCTGTATGCTTATAGTCTGTCTGTGAGTAATACGACCCATTCATTACATCTAAAAAAATAACATCTAATCAAGTGTGTAATTAAGTTATTATTGAAATTCTCCTTTTGTACCAAGTTTGTCAAATGGCCAAGTCAAATCAAGTTTCTCTCTGTAGTCAAGCACATTGGCAGTTTCAGGGCCTGTAGAGAGCTTCTTTTGCAAGTAACTTCGTACAATAAACCATCCTCCAACTGCAGATAAAAGAAATGGTAGATCGACAGAGCTCTTGGCAGGGAGGGATCCTCCTTCGAGAACATCAAAGTATCGAAGGTGGGAAAACAACAATAAGGCGCTAATAGCATTCCAGACACGAGGCTGTATAGGGCCTTTTTCTCTCTTTCTGAATGCTTTGTTCACTTCCAGCAGAGAGGAGAAAAATACACTTAACTAACCCTGTGAAAATGCTGGGCTGAAATAAGTGGTACCAAGTTGGTCATCGTCATCATTGCTGCTTCGTCAAGGCCGCCACAACAGTGACCCTCAGGATCAGAAGAGAAGGGGATCACAGAGGATGAAATTATTGCATGGCACCCTTATAAATGAAAAAAAGATTGGAGTTACACCAGTACAAACAAAAGATCATGTACCCATTAATCTTCTGCCCATCTCGGACGCCCCGAGCTCATCATAGATGAGGAGTTGCACAAAGACCATGAAAACATGGAGCATAACACTGAAATGACTTGGTCTTGTATGTTTTTTCACAAGGACATTCAAATGACTCATTTCTAATAACGTGTAAATCTTAAAAGCCCTTGTCAGTATTAAAAATGGCTGTGTGTGTGTTTCAATTTACCTCTCTTCTTTTCAGCCGGTTAGGGTTGGTGTGTTATCAGCACCTTGCAATTAGACAGCCCAGAAAATATGTTGCAGTGACAGCTGTGCTAGATACTATTTCATGTGTCTGCAGATGCACCTCGGAGTCACATCTAGTATTAATTAGTAACCAGTATGGGGATGAGAGAATGGGTGTTTTATCAAGGAAGTCCAGCATAGATTTACTTGTTTTGATCCAACATACTTGCAGAACAAAATGTAAGAGCAAATGCACATACAGTAATATGATTTCTGTCTGTAGTGTTAAAGGAAAATTTCACAAGCCCTTCTACTCGTCTGACAAATATGCAGACCAACAGACATATAGATGCATAAGTTGTTACTATACAGCAACCAATCAATGTATACATTTTGTGTTGCTAGGAAAGTGAAACATGATCAGCCCCATAGTACCTCTGTACTTACTGATTCACCATCCATATGCAGCTAATAAAACCAGGAAAAATTACTTTTTATGACACTACCAGCCATTTACCATTACATAAAGTGGTCAGTCACTCTCTTTCTGCTGGTATTTGTTGTTTTTCTTAGTATTTTGCAGTAGAGTTGCAGTTTAATATATCTTTTTAATCAGTCATCATCATTTTTCATTTTTATGGAGAGATGAAATGACTGCACAGACAACCTCCACATTGACATCTGCTCCTTTTAACTAAAATGAGAGATATTGAACATAGTTCAGGTCATGAAATACTCTGAACATGTTGATCACTCAACTTGTTACACCTCAAAACAACTAATTTTTTTATGTGCTTTTTTTAATTTTTTATTTTTTGCATGTGCACCAGACTCTAGAGCAGACGTTATCTCAGGGGATAAAAGTCCTAGACGAGCTTGATCTTTATTCATCGCGTATTCTCTTTGTCACCAAAGCACACACCCGCCGGTAATTATTTTATTGAATGCTTCTGACTGGTGAGTAATGGAGGAGCAACACAATTAATAGCTATTTCTTTGGGGGGGGAGAACCCTCTGGCTGCTCCAGAATTTGAAATTCTCCCTCAGACATCAGACAGTGCATAAACTCTGAGCTACTTAGAAAATCTTTTTGATGTTCTTTTTTCTGTGCACGCGTTTATGCACATGTGTGTGTGTGCTTGCGTGCACGTGTTTGTTTGAGTGAGTGGGTAGGTACAGTGTAGCCTAATGTACTTGCACGTGCGTGTGTGTAAGTGTGCGCGAGTGTGTGCCAGCGTTTGCATCAGAATGGACCCTTAAGAGCTCCTTTTTTCTGAGCCGAAGCTGCTGCAGAATTCCAGGCCGAAATGCCATTCATCATTAAAAAGAATCAGATCGAAAAGCGAATACTTGGCAGCCAACCAGATGAAATCACATTCTTTAAACAAGCCGCAGTGGAATAAATCTTTCAGACTGTTGCCAATGCAATACACAGTGACAAAGCTCGAGCGTTAGGGACAATACATTTTCCAAGGCAGCTTGGCCACACACCAGCAAATGGAGCCTGAAGCCTATTTATTTGTATTTGAAGGCAGAGATTCCGCGGAGGGCTTTAGCAGCAACATTTACTCTCAAAACAGCCACTTCTCGGCCTGGCTGTTTTTTCATCATTTACATAATTATCTAGGATTTGATCATTGCACCTATCTATCTTGTCTTTCCTGTGTAATTAATTCAGCTCTTTCCGAGGCAACCGTGCTGTTATGATGAGAAGCGATGATGAGCTTTTGGTGTGTTTGATAATGTTGCAACCAGCCTCCAGTCAGACTCCTGCTGCAGTGAGGAGAGAAAACAGCATGATAGGAAATGCTCTGATTGCCTGCTCTTCAAGTGCCACCAGATGAATACAGCCTGAGAATATACAGGCACTTAATGCACTAAGTCTTTTGATCCAGTTTTAACAATGATGACATTTATGCGAGTGAAGTTTCACAATTCTGCTGCCCACATCCAACAAGTGCTCACTAGTTCTCTCACCATCTCAGGTGTGTTTCACTTCTTTCCCTCTGGCCAGAGGGGTGTGGCGCTTATCTGCTGATGAGTGCAGAGGAATTTTTTTAAATGAACGACATGTATCTTCTGGACTAACATGATTCATTATTCACACAGTCAATTGAGTCTTTCAGCAGAGGCACTGAGGGTTTAATGAGAGCTATTAGACTTATCCTCTGAAAGGTAAATGAATCATTTATTGTCATACCAGCTATTTTGTGCATTTGGCATGCAGTATCATCTGCTCATGTGACAGCTATGGACCACTATGACTGATGATATTGGGCCCTTTTTAGCACTTTCTACTGTGTTAGGCATACTGAAGATGAAGGACATACAGTGATATTTTAAAATGTTTGTCAGTGTGTCGATACTGCAAATAGCATCAAATTGTTCCCAGACAGTTAAAATAGATTTTTATTGCAGGAAGGAAGGATGTTTAAACTGACAACTTTACAGAAATATTGTAGTATATATAGTGACGTAATAGCTCATATTTTCTTTAAATAAATAAAACTATAACTTTTTTTTGTCATCAAGCAACATCATTATTTGTGTTTGAAGGTTCATTCTCAACCTTGAAAATAGTAACTTGATCCAAAAATTCTCAAGTCACTTGTTGTGTCTGAGGATTTTAATTTATTTCACTCTCAGCTTTTGCATAGGATGTGGTTAAAAGATTTTGTTCCAATCATTATGACAATAAGAGTAAAAATATGCTGCACCATTTATGTTATGAGGGCCAGACTTTATTACATGACTGGCACTGTATCACGGTAGCAAATTTGCCACACTTTTGACTCATTTAGTGACACGTTTTATTACAAGTCGTGATTTTACCCTGCGGGTACTTCAGTAAATTATCAGTTGTTACAGGGCGTTTACTTCATCACCTCTCTAACTCTTTTCAAGCTTATATAAGAGCGCAGTCCATCACATATTCCGGGAATGTGTTCACATAATCATAAATCAGCCACCACATTTCCCAGAGTAAAGTCTTCCTGTGAGTGGGGAGATATTTTACTTAGGTTAATTTGGATTAGTGTGTGTGTGTTCTCTTATCTCAAAGCAGAGGTGTGTGTGTTCTTTGGGACCCTGCCGGTGGGTGATATAGATCAGGTGCGTGCCGACACCATGTTTAGAGATACCAGTGGACATCTTTATTGATTGTCCTTGAAGCAGAGACACTGATGAGAAGTGTATTCACTGGCGGTGCATCTCGAGAGGCAGCTGCACAGTGTGAAGCCATATGCATAATTATAGGGAGATAAACAGCAGTGACATAACCATGGTGAAGGGCTCACAGTCAGTCCACTGGGAAAGAGATAGAAATGGAGATTTTAATGAGAGAAAACAGGGCAGAGTCTGTTAACACTACTGTGAGTTCATAACAGGAACCTGTTTTATTTTTGTGTTTTACAGACCCTGAGGATTACCAACCGCCCATATGGAAGTCCTACTGTGAGTAATTAATTTTATTTTATATGCTGATTAGCAGTGTTTTAACCTGACTTTGGCCTTTAGTGTGTCTCCTTAAAAAATGGTGCCTTTTATTCGCAACAATAAATAAATAAGAAGGAGATGTTTTTCTACACTTGGAAGAATTGGGTTTTGTTGTACAAAGTACAATTAAGATACGCTGCTGGTTCCAAAAGGCTACGCACACATGTACAAAAGGTACACACTCGCCCACACTCACACGTGCACAAATGCAAAGCAGCGGATTCCTGATCTCTGAGTAAAATAGGTTACCATCACCGGGGAAAATAAGATTCTCTACCTGCAAAGAGGCTCAGCTGAAATGGGTCCTCAGAACACCCACCTTATTATACAATGTTTTCGCCATGTGGGAGGAAATGGGTTGACTCCTCAAAATATATGAGATGCATCTGTTATAACAGAGCACAAATCATTTCAGCTAGATACAGTGTCTGTCCCAACAGGAACTGCAGTTTAACCAATAACAATTTATAGCTTTTATATAGATTAGATTTTTTTTCCTGTAATTAAGTGTTTCTTCTGTATAATTTTCTAATAATGTTGCCTTTCTGAAGTCTCCTGACTCCACTGGTCCTCTGCTGAGGTATTTTTAGAGCCCACTGTGTCACAGGAATGGATGATGTCCAGGTCTTGCTGGTTGGCTTAAGTCAGCCTGACAAAACATGAAAATTCACAGTCAGGAGTCTTCCTTCCCCTGCCTGGAGAATCTGCTGCGGTGAAGACTTAGCTCAGCCTGACACAGTGATTTCTTTGCTGTAGCACTGGCTGTTGGAAATGAGGACACTGTTGTAGCCTACAGTCCTCATCCGCTTCTCACAAGCTTATAGACTGCCAAACATGCATTTAACAAGCAGCAGTACACCAGTAAAGACTGTTATTCTGTTATCATTGCAGGATTTTTTATATAGAGTCTGGTTTAGAAATGTAGCAGTTTGTTAACTAAGAGAGAAACTCCAAGCTCTAGACACATGAAGGATTAAAAATTGGATCAGAAGAAAGGAACCAAACGCAGCCACTGATTCATCTGTTGGGGTAATATTTCTATCCTGACAGACATCCAGATCTGGGAAAAAACAGAAACTGCAGCAGCATTTTGGCTCTTCTCACTCTGTAATCGCTAATTGTAATGTACTGTTGCTCTGAAGCTGCGCAGGTGTTTGAGGCGATTACTCCCCAAATCCCTTTTTCCATTTTCACTTTGCCTCACTGATTCACTTCAAGTTCTCCCAGTGCTTTAAGTGCACCGTACGCAGAGAAGCTTGGATTTGTGGAGTGTGTGTATTTACAAGGATTTGGGTTTTCTTGCAATCAGAGAGAATATTGTGTGAACGGAAGTGCACTTTAGGTAAATGCACAACAGGTCTTAATTCACACAAATGGCCTGCAGATATATGGCTCCTGTCATGTAAACCACTGACTGCTTTGCTTTGCATACATAAGCTAATGGCTGCTTTTGTGCCTCGTTACCTTGGCAGTCTGAGCTATGGTCGGAGGCTAGACCAAAGGATGTATAGTGGAGATATTGTTTTATGTCCAGCAGAGTCCTGTGTCTGAAAGCTGCACCACATAATTCAGTTTCCTTCATCTTTAGCGTGTGTTGAGGTTGTTATTTTGGCAACAAATTACATTGTGTACATAACATAACGTGTACATTCGTGTACATATCTCAGAGAGCCTTAATTAACATTCATGTGTTTCTCTAACAGTGTACCAGCTACAGCAGGAAGCCCCGAGACCAAAGAGGATCACATGTCCTCAGGAGGTCAGTATATCTGTAAATCTGCATACAAAAGGCCACTGTATAGGGCTAAAATGATTAGTTTTGTGTAGTGATCAAGTGCTCAGTTAGTAAAATATGAAAAAATAGTAGCATCGAAAACCTGTTAATACCTCATATTTGAGAAGCTGTTATTTTGCTAATTACATAAACAGTTAATTGATCATTCATGAAGTCAGTGATTAATTTAGTCAAATGTCTCATCGATTAAGTGATGAATGAAATACACAAACCACGGACACAAAAAGTCATAATACATTTGTAACATATTTCATATGAAACTATCTGATACAATCTGCTTCATGGAAGATAAAAATTCACATTCAACAACAGACGCAAGAAGTTTGAACATTAAAAACAGCAGGACTTTTTTCCTTCCTTATCTTTTTCTTTCTTTCTTATCTCATGTGGTTTGGCACCCTCACAAACTGAACCACCTGCTGGCCCCGTTTATTTCTGTTTTAAAGGCAAGGGTTTTTTTTTTCCTCCCCCCTCTTGACTCAAAAACCAGTCTACCAGACTACTGCCGCACTACATCTTGCAAACTCAGTTTTCACTCTCACGTTTTAGCCTGGAAAACATTCACCGAGAAATGATTGAGCTTGGCAGCTGGAAGCCAGACCAATCAGTAACCCACGGAGAGTCGCTCGCTGCCCCCTGAAACTCCCACACTTCATGAGATTGAACTGTTTAAATTCGGCGGTGCCCGAGAGATAGAAAATTAAGCATGATCCTTCAACTCTGTGTTTTATTCGCTGCCTCAGATTTATTTAGGAATGTATTTTTGTCTATAGTTTAGGAGAAACTCAGGTCTTTTTTTGAACAGCGACCAGCGATCGGCATCTCGAGTGGTTTGTTTGTTCAACCAGGTGTAGCGAAGTCTGAAGGAAACTAATCATCTGCTATGTTGTTAGCACATTTTAACCTAAAAGATTCAGAGGATAGATTCACAAGTCTGTCTTGAAAGGGGAGGGTTGTACTAATAAAACTGTAACTTGATTTTTCTAACTCAGACAGTTAAAGCCTCATATTAGCTTCGGACATCCCTCATACATTTTTGCACAGAAGGAGGAGGTGTGGATTGTAAGGATTTACAGCCAGAACAGTAACAAGTATAGAAACTCAGTGGAAGCAGCAGGGACACTTTGGATGGACAGCACAGACTATACTCCCTCAGCAATGTGAATAAAGCTTATGGAACAACTTACTATAGCTGTTACTGTCCTCGCTGAGTGGGCTGGCAATCTTCTATTGTGCCGCCTATGAGAAATGATGCATGTCTCATCCTATTTTGAGCAGCTATGGATTAATTCAATGCTGTTTGACATATTGCCAAATCCATCATGATAACAACAGTCAATTTTAAAGGTGATTCCACATGCAAGAGGGGCCGGATAATAAAAATGTTCCTAAATCATCATTCTTTCAGCCAGATTGGTTCTTCGTCCTAATGCGTGACGTTGTTTATATCATGTACAAGATTATTTTAGCTATATCCCTTACAAGATTTGTAATTCAGACACTCTACACACCCTAGCGTGACACGGTAACACTAAATATTAATTCTTTGCAGCTGGCCATCTATCACCAGCTGTTTTTTTTTTTTCTTTTTCGGGCTCTGCCTCTAATTCATCTCCACATGGCTTTATGGTTTGGTAGCTGCGAATAGACGCGGGGGCACAGATGGAGATAATCTGTCCTGCGGTGTAGAGTCCTTTATCTTTCACACAGGCTGCAAGAACAATTCGCAAAGCCATTTAATTGAGCTTTTATATCATATTGCTCCAGCCAATATGTCCTCTTCTGGTTTACAGATGGAGAGCAGACCCAAATACTATGGCAGAGAGTGAGTGTAACTTGATTACTGTCATTGCTTTTATGCCTTTTTTTTCAATATTACTGTGCAGAGAATGATTTTTATTTGTTTTCATTACTGTCTTGCCTCAGATGTGGTTATGGTTTAAGCGGGTGGATGTGTATTTTATGTGTGTGTGTGTCTCCCTCAGAGCCTGAAGTTAACATCCACAATGCGTATCTCTGTGTATTTTAGGTTAAAATTACATCGGAAGAAGAGTTATGCGTGCTGCTTTTTTTTTTTTTTTTTCAGATTTCATGGCATGATCCCCCGAGAATATGCAGATGAGCTGCTGGCGGGAGCAGAGGGCGCTTACCTCATCAGGGAGAGCCAAAGACAGCCGGGGACACACACCTTGGCCTTAAGGTACCAACACCATCAGTATTCAGCACAGAATCCATGAAAGGTCTGCGCTATCAGCAGTCCAGTCCTCATCTCTCCACCTTTTTTTTCCTTTTTTATTCATCCCCTCAACCTATTCAACCCCAACTTTACTCCCTCTGTCTTTAACCACCTCTCCGTCCATGGATCCCGTTCCAGGTTTGGGCACCAGACCCTCAACTACAGATTGTTCTACGACGGGAAGCACTTTGTCGGGGAGAAGAGATTCGAGTCGGTCCATGATCTTGTGACAGACGCCCTTATCACTCTCTACATTGAGACCAAGGCGGCGGAGTACATCGCCAAGATGACCACCAACCCCATCTACGAGCACCTCGGTTACACCTCGCTGCTCAAGGACAAGATGGTGCACAGGCTGAGCCGCGGGCGCACAGAACCACGCAGGGTCACCTTCCAGAGAGATGAGAGGGTGAGTTTTATGACTGATGTTGTGTGTGTCACAGCCCGGCTCGAGGCCACACAAGGTTTTATTTTACACAACTAGAAAGTAAATTAAGTTAAGGGCAGACTAAACACAGATAAATCAAACAGGTAGAAGCCAGGGGGGAGAGAGTGACAAGCTGACTGCCACCAGATGGTCGTACCACCAGACCAGGTGAGCTGAAACTCCCACTCTCCACCCATCAGGCTAACTCGGGGTCGTCACATCATGTCATCAGAGCAGAAGCATGCAGTTTAAGTTGGCTGTAAGAATACTTTACTTTTAGATCAGAAAAAAGGGGAAACATCTTGCATGTCTCCGTCCAAAAGCAACAAAATAAACATACCAGCACCTGTTAGGATGACTAATTTACATCATATCACATGTTATAACATATTGGGGTGTTAGGATGGGTTATGTGCCACTGTTTCTTGGCTTTTATGGTTAATGTGAGGTTGCCAGGTAAAGCATCATGAGTGTGGCATTGATCTTTCTCAGAATGTCAAACGATTGTTTTAGACTGAACATATTTGAGTTTCGCTCTGTCAATTGGTCAAAGCAAGCGAAGTCAGGATGCGCCTGACATTTTAGAGACTAACATCTGAATGAATGAATAAAAGAAAGAAAAATCAATAGATTACCAGATAATGAAAATAATTCTTGTTTGCAACCTTCTCTCTATCATCCCTGAGAAGGAAACATTTCTAAAAGAGCTCACTTATTATTACATTCCAACGATGAGGATAGTCATTTCAAAGTATATACTATAAAAATACTTGATTGAAGCCAAATTTGTAATTATTTAATATTTCTAGAAAGGTTAGAGAAATGACATTGAAATAGATTTCAATTTGTTATCTAAGCCCTTAACCTCTTTTAATTTACTGTCCAGTCTTTAATAACCAACAGTCCTTATAGACTAAATGAGCCATTTTATTTTTCTACAATACCTACATTTAATAAGGAACCAAACCTTTCAGTTGTTTCATCATCTCAGTACATGTAAATTATCTAGTACATTTCCTTGGGCCATGTGACAGACCCTGTATAATACCAAGATTTTGATCTACTTCCATGCCGCTGAACATTTCCAGTAGGATGAGAGTGCTGCTGAGAGGACACTTCGTCCTGTGAGTGAGGCTTACGATATCCCTTGTAGCCCCTGGGTGTGTTCACTGCTGCCACGCTTTGTTGCGTCGTCTGAAAGGTAATGATGACCAAGGGGACTGGGACTTTGTTCTGCCTGCCATGCATATCAGACACACTGATCTTGGGTGAGACAAATTGCACATTGTATTCGTTGGCACTCGTGAGCTGTTGTCGGATTCGAGTCTGTGAATGATTTACTGCATCAGCAAGGAACGAGGAAGTGTCTGGTCTCTCACTGGGGAAAGGATCCTAACTGTCCTTCCACTAGGTGGCGATCTTATCTTGTTTCTTCCATCTTTTGGCCCCTGTGACAGCACTTAAGAATCACTCTAAACTCTCTTTATATGAACAGATAGAATGATTTCCTTTCTTCTTTAGTGAGTATGTATTTTATGAGCTGCATCTTCTCTGTGTCTCCCAGCTACAAGACCAGATTTATTGCTTTGGGGATACTTTGTCTTCAAAATGTCAGCTTGACAGTCAGTCAGTGACAGACACATGACAGCCCTGACAGCAGTATGCAGTATTAATAACATCAGTCTTAGGTTTGGTGTTCGGTTGAAACTTGAGACAAATGCCTTTTAATGCCGCATTTTTGACCTAATGGCAATCGGTCAGTCAGTCGTCCACTGACTTATGGTGGTTTCATATAAGGTTTCATACACATACCACTACCAACCTCTAGGAAGCCCTTGGGATAGAGAAGCCCCCTCACAAGTGCTCTAAGATACACAGACTACCCTATGTTTGCTTAACACACAGTGCTTTACTGAACAGTGTCAAGTGCTGCTGTTGATTTGCTGCTGTGATGTTTGAGATTTGTGGACTGCAGATTTCCAATTAACCTCCGTTTGGCAAGTAAATCTGGAGCACGTCTCCAGCTAAATGTCACATTGTCAGTTAACTTGGAAGATTTTGTAAAAACTGATTTCATATTCCCCCCTGCCAAGTTTTCTGCACGAGGATTGAGTCAGTGACAGCCGTGATGATGACAGGCTTTGTCTGACAGCGTTTGAAAACCACCTGCCAGTCACTTCGAAAAGAGTGAGAAAGGGAGAAAAAATGTTTTCTGCCCGCTCGAATGTTACATGCCCGAGATGCAGAGACAGGGCCCGGTGGCTCGCAATCTGTGGTGGCTTTTTGAACTTCATGTTTACCAATTACACAGCCACACCCTGAGGCCTTACAGCCACAGTAGCTTCACTGTATAGTCAACATTCACGTGTATTTACTCAGTGTCAGGTTGATACCACCATATTGCCTTGGCTACAAATTCTCGTATAATGAAAATGCACCCAGTAGTTTGAGAGGGGGTACTTGACGCAACCTAGAGATCAAGCTCCTGAGTTGCCTTCTCTTTGCATGTGTAGGACTTTGCTCGGTGGCCAGAACCTCTGCCACATTCCTCCCCGATACTCACCACACTGGTTTAATCTCAGTGGGGCTGTCGACGGGCTAGTCCGCTCTCATGCCCCTGGAAAGGTTTCCAAAGAGATCGTCATGTTGTTTGTTAGCATAATTACCTGTTGTCTCCCGAGAGTTTCACGCTATAAAAATGCAAAAACAGGCATTTAGTTATAAAATGCAAAAAAATACCCCTCACACAGCACTAAGAGTACATTTCCAAAAGTGTTTATGTATTATTTTCAGCCTCAGAAAGAGAAAAATAGATCAATTTTCAGCCTTCCCATTAGACAAAAGTGGCAGTTTCTTCCATTTTGGAATAATGGCCGATATCTTTGACTGCTATAGCCTCCACAGTCTGTCTATTTTTCTTTTTGTTCGAGATGTTGTTAGGGCTGTTTTGTTTAGGATGTGGGTAGATGTATCCTGCTGTCTTACTGTGTCAGTGCCCACTGTGCTGTTGATTCCAAGTACTCACAGCAGAGTCCGCTCAGCTGTCCCTCTCACAAAGCCTTGGGGGAATAAAAGAGCCAAGCCACTGAAAAGAAGGCCGAGCTTGTTGTGTGACCACCTTTTGTGTCCTCCCTTCCAAGCTCTTCTTTAAGAGACAAGAAGCCATCTGCCTGCAGACAAAGAGCGCGGCACTCGTCCTCCCTCCGTCCCTCCCTCCGTCCCTCCCTCCAACCTCGCAAAGGCTAAAATATCTCCGAGTGGTCTATTCCTCATCTGTCCCCTCAGACTTAGCTGTAGAGCTGAAATGTATGGTATGGTATGTGTAGGTCTTTTCAAAGAATGTCAACCACAATGACAAATATCTTCACCTGTCCCGTCACTCTGGCAGATATCAGACGGTTAACTGTTGCCCCCTAGACACCGGAGACAAAAAAAAATAGCTGGTACACAAAAGGCCCACAGCAATTTTTTACTTTGCCTCTGTGTCTGCAAGCTGCAAATCCTTTCATTTTATCTCTGCTTTGCAGTTGCCCTTTGGGTCTTTTCCTCTCTGCTTCACTGCCCTGCTTTTTCTCAGACTCTTTATCATCACAAATCCACTGCTTACTGGCTTTCTGACCTTATCCTTCACTGTTTAATAAATCAGTTCAATCTTATTTTTCATTTTTGCTTCATTTTGCCCCGTTGTCTTTCCATGTTCAGGCTTAACTGTTTGGCATAAAATTGTGCAGATGTTATTTGACATGTAGTTTGCACTGCTGTCAGTGTTGTGTACCTCGGTTCAAAGCTTCTTGATTAATTAGGAAGCAGACAGCCGTGTGATACTGTTTACTGGTTGTTTACAAGCAGAGCTAATGGGGACAAATTCAGCATGAACGTAGCAACAGCCCCCCACTGGTAAAATACTATATGGCTGCAGACCTGCAAATGAGCCTCCAATGGGATTTTATTTGGATTTGGGCACTGCGGGATTATTCCCTGTGTAAGGATTATGGCAGTAATCCCTCCCAATCCCAGTTGATGGTCTGGCTCTGCTGGTCCTCAGAGACAAGACATGATTGTGATTGGCGGGAGTAGTCTGCAGTCAGAGTGTCTGGAAGATCAAGTCTGGATAGCAGTTTGGGGAATTCCAGCAGACTGACATATCTGGAGGTCAAGATCTGTTTGAGTTACGAGGACACAGCATCAGCTCTGTCAGGCCAGGGAGGATCTTTGGTCAGCCTTTGAGGAGTTGAGTGACCTGTTCAGCACCCTGTGCTGACTGAGAGCTGTAGGCAGTTGAGTGTTATCTCCAGTTAAGTGAAGTGGAGTGTGTCCGGAAGGCACTGTGCTAATGGGAGTGTGCACTGTGCTATAAAGGGGGGCGTCTGCACTATTGATCCTGCTTTACAGAGCTGCTGAGCTGTGTGAAGCGGTCCTGACAGCACCCAACCGCCCTCACTCTCAACCTCGTGGCCCCTCCCCATCAGGGACCCTCTTCTCTCTCTCTTTTTCCTTTCTGGGCGTCTGAAAGAGGGCCATTGTGTGAGGCACACTCCTGCCCTCAGGCCGCCCACTACCAATCCTGTTCCCCCTGCTCTTCTTGCTCGCTGCTGCCACTGGATTCAGATCAGATGCAGAACCAACCCCGGTCTGACTGTCATCAGTCGCCCTCCTGGGTCAGAGGGGAGTGGACTGTAGCTGCCGCCTCTGCGCTGGGCTGTTGCAGGCAGCGTCTGCTGCACAGCACCCACATCTCCCCTCCACATCTTTCCCCAGAGGAGATGGAGAGTCTGTGGGAACCCGATCAGACGAGCATGGAGGCTGAAGAAAACAGAGGAGACTTGGGAGGGGAGTTGATTACCCACAAGTCTAAAAGACAAGAGAGGAAGCGACAGGAGCTACTGGCTTTGGCTCTGGGAGTCAAGCTGGGGAGCAAAGGGGCACTTCTGTGGAAACCTATTAAACTGTTGGCCTCCTGTCCACAGATCTCTTCACCTCTGGTGCGACGGAGTGCCTTGAAAGATACACCGGAGAAGCAGTGCTCCTATGAGAAGATACACAACTTCAAGGTGAGCAGGTTTTTGTTTGATGGCTGCTGACAACTTCATTTTCACTTTTTTTCTAAAGAACATTTACATTTTTGCAGTGGTTTAGTAATCCACAGGAGAGATGCATTTGCAGATTTTGTAGAATTGTTCTGCCTCAGATGTTTGCTTGTTCCATCACAGAACAAAGTGTCTGTGTGTGTGTGTGTGTGTGTGTGTGTGTGCATGTGAGTGTGTGTGCATGCGTGTGTGTTGTTTTGATGAGAGCACATGCAGCTTACACCCATACACTCTTAGGGGAACTAATGGATACAGTATAACACAAGCCATTAACAGCAGAGCTCATTGATTAGGATTGATTTTAAAGCTCTTAGATAGATTTTTGTTTTTAGGCTGCTCATTTTATTAAAAGCTGAAAAGTATTGCAGAGTCCTCTGCTCTCAGAGTGTCAGTGCTTAGCACATTGTGGAAAATGGAGCAGAGTTATGGTTCTTTAAATGCACAAAGGGGAATTTAGGGATACTTTGCCTCTGGGCGCCTCAACATTCTTGTAATTGTATCTTGGGTTTCAGTTAACAGGCAGGTTATAATGACCCCCAGCTTTTTCTAGACTCCTCTTTGAAAAAGAACAAAAACCATCCACTCACCACCTACCATATGCCCTCTTCACTCATCAGTCTACCACTGCCTATTCAAAGTACAAATGAAGGTGTGTTTGTGCACGCAGGTGTGGCTCCATTTGCCATCTTTTGGTTTTTAGGGTGCACGGTGGGTGTACATCTGTTATTTTGACTTTGACTGCCTCGCCTCTGTGCTCGCCTGCATGTATCCGATTGCCCAGGAGCAGATGCCAGACACATTATAGTAAATCCTTTAATCTGCCTTGTATATACAAATGCTCTCATTTGGCAATGGGGTCCCATCCACTGTAGATTGGGATCACAACGTAATCTCTGTCCAGCACATCAAAAGTGAGGTTCTCCAGTTTTGACTGGATGCAGCAGTGACGTGCGACATGTGGTGCAAAGTGTGTGTGTAACCGTGTTGTCTCTAACCACAGGTACACACCTTTCGGGGGCCACACTGGTGCGAGTACTGTGCCAACTTCATGTGGGGCCTCATCGCCCAGGGTGTCCGCTGCTCAGGTAACTTTACACTCCAGTATCAAAATTGCATGTGAATTGAATATAGAATTTCACGTAAGTCAGTGTATGATCTGTTGGTGACAAGGATGTTTCGGTTGCATGATCTCTCAGAATTTCCCCTTTTAATTCATGCTTCGATTATATCACTGTTTATGGTTATTTTCATTTTTCCTGTTATGTCTGTGACAAACAACAACAAGGTTGAGATCCTCGTGTCAGTGACTCATGGACACATTCTTCAGAAAAACCCAGTGAGACCTAGACACTCTTATATAATGACAGCTGTCACTCTTTCTGAACCCACTTCCCCTCACATTTAATCACAGTCATAAGTGAAGGGCAACTGGATGCTTTTACACGCCCTTTCCTTTATACTGTGGCAAGAAATGGAGTTGCAATGTGCTGACAGCATTTATACCTAAATGTAAGTTACGTATCTCTGTCAACAGAAATCACTAGGTTGGAAGTGCTGTAATTGTTGACCAAATATAGCAGCAGAACGAAGTGATTAATTGCATATTAGAATTCAGTGGGATGTCCACGGCCTGCATGGTCACAAGATCTGCTCTCTGCACAGACGGCCCTGGGACTCATGCGCACATCAGTCGACTTGGTTGCGTCCTCCTTAAACTGAGTGTTTGTTGTTGAGACATTTACCATGCTGATAAGCCAGAGGCAAACACTGGTATCATCAGACACCTCATGTGCTGTGGGAGACAGGAGAGACTTCTTTGTCTCTCTCTCTCTCTCTCTCTCTCTCTCTCTCTCTCTCTCTGTCCAGCCTCTGTTTTTTGCCTTATCTCCTGCTGCACTCTCTCTGGGAGCGCAGACTGAGACCAAGGACCCCAATCAGTGGGCCGGCATTAACGTCGCTCAGGCAGTAAAAACGTCTTTGTGATGAATGATTTCAGTCAGACACCCCCGTCTACAAGTGCAGCCCCTTCAAAACCTTCATTCCAAGCTGTGCTGCCACACTGGCTATGCCTTTCTCACACACACACACACACACACATACACATACACTCGGCTCCTGCCAGCTGTCCAGCACGCTCCATGTGACTAAAACTACACCAAGAACCCCCGCCCATGCTGCCTCGTTCGCCGTTATCTACCTTTGGCGCAGTGCACCGAGACAGCTTAGCAGAGGCTGTCTGACAGTGCAGTTTATCACTGACTCTGGAAAACCTTCTCAAACTGCTGTCTAAAGCCTGCTGTGATGGTTGTGTTATCATCAGCCCGAGACTAATCTCTCTCTCTGTTTATCTCCCTCTTGCTCTTCTAGACTGTGGGCTGAATGTACACAAACAGTGCTCCAAACTGGTTCCCAGCGACTGCCAGCCGGACCTGCGCAGGATCAAGAAAGTGTTCAGCTGTGACCTCACCACGCTCGTCAAAGCTCACAACACGACGCGACCCATGGTGGTGGACATGTGTATTCAAGAGATAGAGCTGAGAGGTAGGAGGCAGTTAATCAGTGGCCATATAAAGTTTGTGTGCGTGGACTATAAAGTGGTCTTAAGTGGACTAGAAGAGTATTAAGTTTAATTATTAGTCAGTGAAGTCAAAAATTCAAGTGTTCTGCATTTACTAATTTTGAATGATGAGAAGTGTCATTGACTTTTCAGGCTAAAATTACTTTTTTTGATCAGTGGCTCAGAATGGGAGGCAGGGAAGGCATTTAAAAAAAAAAAAAGAAAAACTGAGACAGGTTTTCTGATTTTCTGCTGCAGGTATGAAATCTGAAGGTCTCTACAGAGTGTCTGGCTTCTCAGAGCACATAGAGGATGTGAGGCTCGCTTTTGACCGAGGTTTGTTGACACCGATTTCTGTGCCCCAGGGATCTGCATCTCTGAGGCTTTAGTTCACGGGTTCATAACTTAAAATAAGAAGCCTCTTTCAGCTGCGCTACCACACAAAGCAGCCTTGTCTGTTATTGTGTGACGTACGCAAGAACATTCAGCTTTTTATAGTTTTATAGTTTTCTTCATATAAGTGCATCTAGATATATGAACTACATGTCAGTCTCGGTCATATTTTTATTTCTCAACAGATGGCGAAAAGGCTGACATCAGTGCCAGTGCCTATGCAGACATCAACATTATTGCTGGTGCTTTGAAGCTCTACTTAAGAGACCTTCCCATTCCAGTCATTACATTTGACTTGTACTCCAAATTTATTCAAGCTGCAAGTAAGTTAAGAGCTCCTCAGCCCTGGAGTATTCAATGCCATTACTCTGTTACTGGTACCCTGCAGCGCTCTGATACTAACCACGTTACTCATGTAATGTAGAAATTCCAAATGCTGAATCCAGACTGGAGGCCATCCATGAGAGTCTGCTGCAGCTCCCCCCAGCTCACTATGAGACCCTGCGTTACCTAATGGCTCACCTCAAGAGGTAAGAACATACACACAAATCCTCAATACAAGGACATGCAGTGTTTTTAGGTATTTTATTTAAAGGATAAGTTCTTTAATGTTCCATATCTTTTCACTACAAATGCCAAGACCATCAATAAGTTGATATTTTGTCTCTAAAATGAACATGGGCACTGTAGTTTATTTGGAGCTTATCCCAAATACACCCCTACCTGTGTATTAATCAGCAGTTGAAAATAGTCCCCAGAAAATTCAGTAAAAGATGTGACCTACAGACTGTAGTGCCAGAGAGAGAGCACAGCAGTCAAAAACACATTATTAGTTTTTGTTTTTATATGGGATTTATTAAAAATAAGAGAATTATAGAATAATACCAGCCTTATCCTTAAATGTAATATTCCTGAGATGAATCCTCTTATGGGCCAAAAAAGATATTTTAAAACATTTAGCTGTTTTTCTTTTTTTTTGTCCAATTCAGCTCTTCTTTTGTTTTTCAGGGTGACGCTGTTTGAAAAGGACAACTTAATGAATGCTGAGAACCTGGGGATTGTCTTTGGCCCAACACTTATGCAGCCGCCGGAGCTGAATGCCTTGACAACACTGAATGACATGAGGCAGCAGAAACTAGTCGTGCAGTTAATGATCGAGCATGAAGATGTCTTATTCTGAGGACTGAGGCATGCGGGCCTTATAACAGAGACGAAGGACAATTATTTATTCTGTCAAAGAGGAAATTCAAGCCACCTTGATTCTAATGAAGTTTCAGAATAGTTTGTAATCAAATTGAACTTGAGACTCTTCTTTCTCGCATGACTGTTTTAGTTGAAGTTGGTTTAGTGTTGACATTGTCTTGTTACTGTAAGTTTTGGGTTTTCGTAGTCAGCCAAGACCATCATTTTTATATTAGGAAAGGCTCCAGTATTTTTAACTACCTGCAGTGCTGTTCCCTCCTCTCTTTAGTTTGAAGACTGTCACTACCTGGTGTAGACTCAGTCATGATGACAGCACTGTGTGAGATTTGCCCGAGGCAGATCGTCAATCAGTGGAAGCCTGGCGCTGCGTAAACCAAGCCTCAAAGCAGCACCCGAGCTAACGTTCCCACTTGACATGTGCATATTGTGATTTTATTGGGAGCGCTGGCTAACACGTCATTGTAGATAAAAATCTGATCATGTAATGATCTGTATTTTAAATGTGTGTACTAAAATATGAGAGATGAGACAATGGGGCGCTCATGAAGCACTTTTTTGCAACAAGTGTAAAGATTTATTTTGTAAAGATGTTTATTTTTGTCTTTTACTCTGCATCACATTCTTTTTTGTCACATAATATATTCTGTGGAGAATTTTGTTTGTTGAATTGTAAAATGTAAATTGTAAAAAAATACAGAACTGTTCACAAGAGAAGAGGAGAATCAGAAGAGTGGCAGTTTGTGGTATTACCATTTTCATTTGCATTGTACTCAGTGTTACAGTGAGGATTACATAGAATTCACATGCCATTGTCAGCAAAAGTCTTCTGCACACATTCTGGTTATCAGTTTAGTAGTATTTCCGTTTACATACTGTAATTTGGGATATTTTCAAGTGACGAATATGATCTGGGCCCTTTTTTTTTTTCCTTTTGTATGCCAGTAACATCGCTCGGTGACGCAGTAGTTGCCATTTACTTCACAGTGCCATAGAAGTTAATAGTCACTCTGTAGCTGGACCGAGCATGTTTCTTTCACTGTTGGTTTGATGTGATTAAGTCGATCCTTTCTACAAATCCATTTTATTGAAATGTATTTTTGTGACGGTTGCAATTAAAAATGTAATTTATCAAATGATGATTTATTAAAGGATAGAAAACCTTCAGTTTGAAATAGTATGATCTGTTCCTCACAGTGTTGGTCTCCATTTAAGTGATAGCTTTAGAAAAAAGTGAGTCAGAGGACCAGCCCAAACTTATGATGACTGCTTGTAGCCTGAAAACAGTGAATCACAGGTATGTGTCTAACAACCCTTTTCTTTTTTATCTTGTGAAAGCTATTGCCATATCCTTGCCAGGTATTTTACCCAGAAGGCTTTATCTAATATTCAATCTTTGTCTTGTCACGTAACCTTCCCATTTGTCCTGTTTTACGTGTTGGCGTGGTCAGCAGGGCGCAGATTAGCCAGATACCATATGAACCTTGGCGTAACAGTGGTGCTCTTTATGAGAAGAGACATAGTTAAGTGTTCACACTAAGGCTTGGTACTCTCCAATCTGTTTATGTTTCCTCAG
This sequence comes from Scortum barcoo, assembly GCA_023238725.1. NCBI lineage: Eukaryota > Metazoa > Chordata > Actinopteri > Centrarchiformes > Terapontidae > Scortum > Scortum barcoo. The sequence continues at coordinate 10,687,215 of CM041546.1, read as the reverse complement.
AATATCAATGGGGCATGTCAGCCTCCATCAGAGTATCATTTTAACAGGAAAAGATTGCAAAACAGCAAAGGCATTCTTTCTCACACCTCTCTTTGGTATTGCAGAAGGATTAGTTAGCCTGCTAAGACATCAAGCAATGAGCTAATTTTAATGTACCTTTATTATAATGGAACAATTCTGAAATTATATGTCTTACAATGGCTTTGGTGCTGACATGCTTGTCTGCAGCATTTACTGTTAGGGAGGGGAAAGAGATTGCATCCTCTTCTTTCAAAACTGCATCATCTTTTTTGCCAATTTAACACGGGAGGCTCACATTAGCTGTCAAGATTCACTCGGCCAAAGTCTTAGAGAGCTTTAATTTGTATGGTTTTGAGAAAAGAATAAACCTAGAGCACTGACAGCTATCACACATTTCAATGGGTTCTTTAATCTCTGAAATATTGTGCCTCCTGTTAGTGCTGCACAGCTGCCTGCCGACAGATAATTGAGCCACAGGTTACTTCTGCTCTGCCTGTTTAATAGCTTATAGTTTGCACGGCAAAATGGCCAATACAGATAGTTTGCAGTTGTTTTATTTTTCCATTATAATAATAGAGCATTTTATTTTTTAAAAGGTTATAATCCTGAGGACTGATTTAATAATAATTAATCACAGCTGGAGTCACTTCTCATCACTTAATGGAAAAGAAGTACATGCTGACTCTGTGATTTGTGATTTAATGATGTCAAATGTTTATGGATTGTTCTCAAATAATGTTTTATGTTATATTTACTTAAAAACTTTGTGCAAACTATTTTGCATTTGGATGCTGTTTTAGGTACTGTTTCAGTTGATGGACACAAATGTACACTTAAAATACCACTGAGAGAATGTGATGGTTGCTTACAGCTCACTGCAATTATACATGAACTGAAAACATCTGAAAAAAAAATCTGTTATTCCCTCAAGATGTAACACAGATTTTGGAATATTCATCCCTGCAAGTGACTGAAATCCTACTACACAAGCCTACTGCATACTTTTTTTGTGATTAACTCCTATTGACATGAAATGGTATGTGTGACTGCACCCTCATTTTGAAAGTTTGATCTGCCAGAAACAATATGAATTATAAAAACTGAAGAGGAAGGATCACTGGCAGTACAATGGTACGTTATTGTTTCGAGATTTGATTTCCTCAAGATTTGTGTGATATATAAATCTAGGACAGGAGTGCCCTCTAGTGACTAATGAAGTCCTGCACAGAGAACACACCACACTCTTCCAGTATCACCAAGGCTGACAGCATGCATAGGTTTAGTTTTCATTATATGGACTGCAAAGATAATAAACATACATTACATAAAGTTCTGTTTATTTCAAAAACATTTATTTCATGTAGTCATTTTCTTAAAAATCCTAAACTGTAGACTAAATATGGTTGTGACATGATCAGTGCATGAGGAATGGAGATATAAATAATTTATGGATCTCATTTTTCATAAAATGACACAGAATGCAGCTGTAGTTCAACCAAAGATCAGACAATATTGTTTATATGCAGTGTATAAAAAAAGAACAAAATAAGGCCTTAGAAGAGGTAAAACAGCACAGAAACTAATTTACAATCTCTCAGTCCATTATTTTGGAGGAAATTCATGGTACAAACACCCTGGTAGTAGATGAAGTAGATGAAATCAGTCTGTTAGAGCTCATCATGTTGGTAGGTGAATTCCCTCGTAGATATAAAACCATCTTTATCTTCATCCTCATTTTTGAAGATGTCATCTACCATCACTTCATGGTGTGTGTCATTAGGTGAGTATCCGTGTTTCTCAAACTCTCTCCTCAGGTACTCTTTCACCTGCAGTGCAGACAGAGTAACAGTGAGAGTCACAAATATCAATTCAATATATGGAACATGTACACTCTCTGTACAAAATGTTTGTACCTACCTCCTCTCTGGAGAGCTTCCAGTCATCGTTAAGATCCATCTCCCGGAAAGACTCATGTGACCTGGGACCATTTTTGATGTCCATGAGCTCAATGTCAAAAATGAGAGTACTGCTCGGAGGGATCCTACCTGTAGACAAACGAAAATGTTCATGTAAACAGACTTTTTATGGTGGGACACGGTGAAGAAAAGGATTTTATATCTCTAATATTACCTTTTCCTTCCTTGCCATATGCCAGAGCTGGAGGGATGGTCAGTTTCCTGCGCTCCCCTGCGCACATGTTCTGCAGACCCTTGTCCCAACCCTGGAGCGCTTCCCGGATCCCAAGAGTGAACCATACTGGATTTTTATCCCCATCTCTGCGGCTGCCAAAAGTCACAAAGATCCATCACAGTTTTCTTTGAGAAAGAAAAGTTCCAATACATGTAGAGGTGACATCACACATATGTACAATAAGTTGAAGAGTTACCATAACTATACTAGAACTGGTTAAAGTTGAGATCTGCATGGACAATGACAAAGACAGACTACTGACAAGTGATGGGCTGCAACATAGTATAGTCCATTTGATCATTTTAATGATATCTTTACATATTTTAAGCAGTGAAATGTGACTTTTCCTGCACAAGGGCTGCAACAACGTTACACAGCAGTGCATGCAGCATTAGTACTTTTTCTAGCAATAAATTACCTGGAATGAAACATGGTGCCATTACTCTCCAAGAATCCGTCGTAATGAACCAGAAGCATGTCTCCGTATTTAGATTTACGGTAACACATGAGGGGTTTGTGTATAACTTCAATTTTCACTTCTGGCTCAGGCAGTTTCCCCCCACTGACGAACACAAACAGTGAGGACAGTATCGAACAAATAGAAAAAAGAATCATAGTGATGGACCACAGCTAACTTAGTCACAAAAGTCACCAACAAAAAAAGCTAATTTAAACTTTTCCATAAAACATAGAACCTAAAATAAGTACATGGCAGGAATGCCAACTACGTGGCAGCAAACTCCAGCAATGAACGCGGCCACTGTTCAGCTGTTTGGCCTCCTCCAACTGTAATTGGATGAATTCACTCCGGAGCTCCGCCCTCTACGTCTTTTCTCTTATTTCATTGGCTTATGTTCGTGCCCATCTCCGTAGTCCACGCCCACACTACATAAATCCCTCTGACGTAAACAAGAGGAACGTCGCTCGCGTCTCTCGTGAACGTCCAGAGCTCCATTCACGAAAAACTTTACGCACTTTTATCCGCGTAGCCGAGACGTAAAGCTGGGGACGTTACGCCACAGATCACACTCTGGGCCCGATGGAGTCGCCGCGATCAGCTGTGCATCATATCTTGTTATGATAAAACAAGTAATGATCGGCAAAAACACATAGTTAAACGATGGAAGGAATGCTGTACAAATGGACCAATTACATAAGCGGTAAGTTAAAATCGCGGCCGCTACGTGCTTTCCGTTTGTAACGCTCGTTTTAACGTAGCTAGCATGGCAACGTCACAGCTCACTTGGCAACGGGAAAGCTAACGTTAGCTGCCGTCAAATATCAGAGCTCACACTTTAAATAAAGTACATTTCTTTAGCTGCGTCGTGTTAGCTGTTTGACGAACTCGAGGCTGACCTTATTTATGAAGTCTCGACGTGTAACGCGAACTAATTTAGGCAGTCCCCACCATCTGTCAGCATAATCTGACTTAACTGCTTAGCTAACTTAGCGTAAAGGGTTAACTCTCCCCAAGTTCATGAAGCGAGATAAGGCTGTTTTTATATCGATGTTTCAACTCTGACAAACGAAGTGCACACAGAAATTAAATAGCAGCGTTGTAGAGATGACCTAATGCTTAAATGCTTCTTTTTTTTTTACAGGTTGGCAGCCTCGATGGTTTGTGCTCGATGGAGGAACTTTGTCTTACTATGACTCCCAAGAAGACGCCTGGAAAGGATGCAAGGGCAGCATCAAGATTTCAGTTTGTGAAATACAAGGTCGGTGTGGCTCACTTTGTCTTGTGTGTCACCGTGCAAGTGTGTTGAAGTAGCTGTTTGCTGGTGTTTTTGGATGCATCCCTGAATGAGCATGTCTCCTTGCTGTGTTGCATCAGTTAATTCTTCCGACTCCACACGAGTTGACCTGACCATACCTGGAGAGCAGTACTTTTACCTCAGAGCCATCAATGCAGCAGAGAGGCAGAAGTGGCTGGTGGCACTGGGGACGGCCAAAGCTTGCCTTACAGACAACCGAACAAAGAGGGAAAAAGGTATTTCAGCACCTCGACATCCAAGCCTTGACGTGGCGTGGGCCGCCCTGCCGTTGTTGTGTTTGTGAAACGCTGTGAACGTCTCTTGCAGAGCTCCAGGAGAACACGGAGGCGCTGAAGACGAAGATGTCGGAGCTCAGGTTGTACTGTGACCTTCTTCTGCAGCAAGTAAACAAGATCAAGGAGAGTGATGAGCTAGGAGACACGGCGGAGGTAAGGTCAAGGTTTGGATGAGCCGATGAAATAAGAGAAGCTGCTGTTGGTGTCAAACTGCAGGATGGGGTAGCTCATTTGTAACTGGCTAGGCATCAAATCGATATGCATTTACACTTCCTAATAAAACAGGACTGTAAATGTTATTACATGTACATTTTTTTTTCATCTTGGCTTTATAGAGTTGAGCAGATTTTATTAGCATATTATTAGCTGTTACCAACAACATACTTGTACCTGAAGATGTGTTTGTCTGCCCTTTTCAGACCGGCATAGACACTGGAAACATGGTGAAGTCTACATGCACCACATTCCTCAAGACTCTAGAGGAATGCATGCAGATAGCAAATCGTACTTTCAGTACAGATATGGCAACACAGAGTCCACCAGGATCTCCTCCAGTAGCAGCCATCAAACCTCAAAAGGTACATTTACGTCACCACTCTTGTGTCTAATCCAGTAACATGATGACATTGAGTATAAAAAGTACAGCTTGTTCTCAAGATAAATAAGTGTGTGTGTGTGTGTAGTGTGTGTGTGTGTGTATGTATATAAATATAAAATCTCCCAAATGTGTTTTTTTTCTCCAACAGATTAAAGCTGTCAATCATTTAAATCAGAACCTAGGAGAAAAGTAGGTTTCTTTTGTCTATCATTATGTATTTATGTTGTCTGCACTGCTTCTCCGTCTGTCATTATCTGTTATATAAATGTTCAAAGTAGCACTCAGCCAAGTGAGGTAAAAATGAAAACCCTTTCAGATGTTTCCTGTTGGCACAATATTCTGTAATTAATGTTGCATTACTGTGACACTGTTGCTACTTATGTTTGCCCAAAAGAAGTGCATCCCGAGTTTTTGTGTTAACATAGTGCGCCTAATTTCAGGTGGAGGGATTTGGCTGACAGCTCAGGAGAAACAAGTGCACATGACAACCAGAGCCTTGACTCTGGAGCCGAGGGACCGGAGGGACCAGATGAGCCGGATAGAGCAGAACACCAATCCTCCCTGTCAGGTAAGTCGGGTGACCCAACCACTCACTTTACATGCTGCAGAAACCATTACTGCATTTCACAAAGGAAAGACCACACAAACTGAAAGAGGCCTGGTTGTTTTGTGTGTGTGTGTGTGTGTGTGTGTGTGTGTGTGTGCTTCTGAACTGATGTGGAAAGATTATTGCCTTTTAGTGAGCAGACAGTGATGGATGTCCAGTTACATTTTATTGCATTTGCCTTACCGGTACAAAGGGTACAAGTCATTTCCATTTTACTGTTATGGGTTATCTCTAATACATATACCATTTCACAGGAAGATACATTATTTAAAACAAATAATAATAAAAAACACATAATTCTAAATAATTTTTTTTTTCATTTTACTGATGAGGTGTCCAATTGTGATTTCATTGTAATGGGATTTATCTAAATCTAATCCTCAGACTTTTAGAAGACATGAAAGAGTTAAAGAACACTTTGATGTATTATAATTAAGCTGTTAATCTTTAATCTTTATGTGTTTCAGTAAAATTATAAATGTGCAAGTCACCAAATTGTTGTTTCACTGTGTCCTACATCAAGTCTGAGGAGAACTGGGCCCTAAGCTTTCTGTGACATCTGGACTAAAACAATGTTCTGTACACTTGTTAGTTTTCACCCCTTTCATCTGGTAACCTGTGTTGCACGTGTCTTCTGTTTGTCTGCTGCGTCATACAGACATTAATGCAACCAACAGCAATAGCTCAGGATTCCACAAGGTGCAGGTTGATCCTACATTACACACTACCCAGAATACCTCTGAGACTGAACACTACGACCAACCAGCGGAGGGGGGTGAGGAAAACGATGCTGACGATCAAAAGGAGATAAAACAAGAGCACAAACTGGACCAAAGTCAAGAGCATGACAGCGACAACAAGGAAGCGAACGCTGTCCAGCCTCAGCACCAACAGGACACTGTTCCAGACCAAGAGGAGGCTCAGGTTGAAGGCGAGACTTCCAGAGATCCAACAGAGCCAGAAGACACAGATCAGGTGGAGACTTTCTTCAGCACAATGAGTCACAGGTATGAAAATGCTACTCAGGAAGGTCACATCCTTTAGGACACACCAGATACTGTATGAAGTTACGATCATCTGTGATATTACACTGTTACAGTATTAGGATTAACCAATCTAAGCTACATGTAGTATTTTTGTCTTTGAGGCACTGCACTTCTGCTGCACTTATTTCATTGGACATATTCTAATTGTGTTACCGTGTTGCACAGAATAAATATTTAATAACAGGTTTGGAAAAGTTTTAACTGAATCCATTTCAAGATGTCATGATGAGTGTTTTATATTAGTGTGTTCTCTCTTGATCACATGACACAGAGAGGCCCTCATCTGATATTTGGGTTTGTAAAGCTTTTTTGCTTCACTCTGTATTTCAAACATATTTGACTTTTCTTTTTTTCTTTTTTCTTTTTTTTTTTGAAAAATCCTAAAGAGTGTTACTGAACAATTGACTAGAGTATTTATAATCATTTCTGTAATGTTCAGTCATGACGTTAACATTATGATAATGAAGTAAAATCAATGTCTCACATAACCAGTATTGAACTGCAAGTTTGGGACTACCGTATGCACATTTTAGAGTTGGTCTTTTTAAGATTGGTGGGACAGTTTTAGAGCATTAACATTAGCGAAAAACCAACTCCGTTAAAGTTGTAGACAAAGTAGCAGAATAGTCTCAGGTATTGTCAGGCATAGAATTGCATGACACTGTGTGAAGCATTTCTCTGGTTTGTTTTCTTTTTTGACATTTGTACCCTTTTCTTTTTCTGTTTGATTTGATCAAATAAAAGTTGAAATGGCATACTTACCTCTAATATATTCCCCTGTTTTGAATCTGTTCTACTTTTTTAGATTTAGTGATATAAGACTGGACGACGACAATGGTATCCCTACTCAAGAGTTTTTGGACTCATGCTATGCAATAGTGCCTGTATTAGGTAGGCCGGTCACCTTCAGTCTCTCCTCATCTTTAATCTGCCTCTCTGTTCCCCTTTCTCATGATCTCATTTCACCCTTTATAACTTTTATAAGGAAAACTTCTTTATGCTGTTTTTCATGTTATTTGTGCATGCTCTTGTTCACACTGTCTATACTCAATGAGGCGTAAGCTTGCTGTCTTAGGCTCATCGCCATCCTTTCCTTTCATGCCCTCATTATTTCCCTCTGCACCTGTATGTCTCTCAGTGGTTTTATTTATTCTTTGTAGCTCAACAGTCTGTGGTATGACGAGGTACATTATTAGCTCAGACATGTTCCTGCTGCATTGGCTGCATGTGTCCATCTTTGTGTGTGTCACTCAGTCGTAGTAACGATACGAACAAGTAGAAGACTTAAAAAAATGCGTGTTTGTCGTTCGCAATTTTGGAAGAAACTATCAGGTGGTTAACAAAAAAGACTCAGGATTGCCACTGAACAATAATTATCTGGTGGTACGAGCGATTTTCAGATAAACTTTAACATCACTGTTCAGTTTGCACACATGATAGATGTCCAGGGTAAGATAAGCCCATGTGTCATATTAACAAGCATAGCAAGAAGCCTTTTAATAATGGGCCTCTTTTAATTTAAAAACTTTGCAGTAAATGTTAATTTATATCAGAAGCAGCGTGACCTTCTTAACTGATTAAGCTGACTTACGTCCAGCCGTGCCCAGATGTTTTCAGCCCAACTTAATGACATCTTCCATCAGATCTTTACACACATCGTGCAGGCTGCATGACATACAGGCTTTCAGAGCTGCAAAGACTTTTAGGTCTTCTAGTGTGTCACAAGCTTTCATTAATGACCTTCGAAAATCTGTAGTCAAAATATTCTGAACTCATTACACCGGGCTTTCTGCCTTCCTTATCATTGCTTTAAAAAAGACAAGGCAGCTGCTTAACACCCACAACATCATCAAGTCTTCTTGAAGTAGCACACAGAACAGAGAATCTTTCCTTCACAAGCAACAAAGAAATGATCATGGATTTTCTCTTCTCAGACAAGTTGGGGTCCACAGTGTTTGCACCAGTTAAAATGGATTTTGTTGGAAATATCAAGGTATGTATACTTGTTTCCATCCCTTAACACAAATTTCACAGTTCAATAGAAGAAATTATTACATAGTTCTTCAAAAACTGCTCTAAACATGGTGTGACAAACAGGATAAATCTGTGGTACTTTAAAATTGACTTTGTACAGTAATGTCTCCACAGGAAGAAATTTGTAGTACTGCTTGACTCCTTGTTTAGCTTTCAAATCAGACATGGTTTACAACTCCTATTATTCTTGTTCTGTCAGTGAACATTACATCAGGTTAACTATTGAGCAGTTTAAATGTATCACATATCAAAATCAGAGTAAGCATGATGGCAGTGTAGACTGGATCTATTTCCAGTTCGTGTCATATCACCTTGTCTCTTCACCGCTGTAGAAAATTCAGCAGAAGCTGATGTCAGACCCCGACAGCTTCCCCACACTACAGTCCGTCGTGCTGCATGAAGTCCAGACAGATGTTGCCCAGGTGCGCAACTCTGCTACAGAGGCGCTCCTGTGGCTCAGACGAGGCCTGAAGTTCCTCAAGGAGTTCCTGTCAGAGATCAACGCAGGAGAACACGACATCCACGGAGCCCTAAGTGAGTGATGTGTCTGTCATCTACAAACAAACTCATACGCATGGAACTTAATAGACGTTCACTGTCTAGATTTGTTATGTTCTGTCTGTTCGTTCATCCAGATAATGCCTATGGAAAGACCCTTCGGCAGTACCACGGATGGGTTGTGCGAGGTGTATTTGCTGTAAGTATTTCTGCACTCTCACCAGTTCTTTTCCCCTCTGAGCTTCTTCTGTGTAAGTGTGATTGTTGCATACTTCTATTTCCCCAGCTGGCGCTGAGAGCTGCCCCATCTTATCAAAGTTTCAGTGCTGCTTTGGTGTCAAGAGAGGGCGACGAGCTGAAGAGCGGCTTCACCAGCGGCATGCACAGGGACCTGGGAGTGTACCTGCCCGCCATGGAGAAGCAGCTGGCCATCCTAGACGTCCTGTACGAGGAATACAATCTGGAGTCGGATGAAGTGGTGTGAAACCTGAACAGAGAGATGATCCAAGTTCAAGGAAAGCAGAACCTGACCGCAGGGACAGAGTGTAGTGGCTAACTGCTGTAGGAAGGTGCCAGATGCATCTGGTGGTGCATCTTGTGTACAAAATAGTGTGAGCATGTCCCTTGTCAGTCTGAGGTGTTTCCAGTGGTTGGTAAACTCAGTTGGTAAACAGTGGAGGATCAAGGCTTGAAGAAGGTATTAATGTCTGCATTTAGGAGCCCACGAGGAGCAAAGCAAGTGTGAACAATTAAGGTGTAGTTTGACAAAATGTAGTTTCTGGGTCTTGTTTAAGAGATCAGTGATAGTGTAAGGGTTTGAAGGCCTATTATGCAGACTCCAACCATAATGATTCATGGTGACATTTGTTTCTGGTGCACATTTTGTCGCTGTGTTGTGGCTTTTTATGTACTTTACATGTTACATACATGTACATAACCAAAAGGCATTTTGGTCGAGTAACTTCCCTGGAAGATCATTTGTGATCGAAGTGATCGGAAAGCAGAGAAATGTTTAATCAGGATTGTCCTGTTTCCTTGGATTCATGAAAACAGGGTGATACTGACTAACTAAAAACAATGTCAGATTGTTGCGATGCCCAATATATGCCTTAAGTATGTGATGGAATTGCATACTGGGCAAACTTTTAGTGTATTTTTTCTTGCACTGACTGTTGAAGTTTAGTGGATCATTATTGATTTTTTGTTTCTTTCCCTAAAATTTTAATATAAATCCTGCAGGTTGACAATGTATTGTTTTAACATCACTAACATGTTATGAGCTATTGCTCTAGAGACTTACGATGGGACCAAAAAGAAACTGTCATGTGAATGGCTTAAGCCTCTGCTGCCTACAATACCACAACACACAAAAATGAAATAAGACAGTGTAGCTGTTAAAATACTGACAACTGCTGACTATTTATGTGGACGTTTTCTGCACAAACCTATGCATTAGTATGCATTTTCACAATGTCTATTTATTATATTTTAAGTTATAGAGTTCACATTAATGTCATGAGGATCAGCTTTTTCATGAGCTTTTGTGTGAATGTATGGACAGTGTATCATAGAGCATGTTTATTGATTGCATGGTTTTATGTATTAAGCAACATAGGTGCCAATGGAAACTGAATATGGGCCAAGGCCTTGAATTAAGTTAATAAATAATGCTAAAGGGTATAGATCGCGAAAGTTGTAACACATTGCTTCTCCTTCATCTCTGTACTGATAATGAACAGTAATCTTCAGCAAGTCTACTCCACAGATTTCCACGTTTTTTTTCCCCACCATCTTGTCCATGCACTGTTCTAAATATACTTGAGTGTTGTTACCAGCCGTACTTAATATTTTATGATGTCGATTCAACAACAACGAGTGGTGAGACTCCATGTTCTGTTAGAGCTTGTCTGTAGATTCACTGAGCCATTCGAACAAAGCAGAAACATCCTCATAGGGCTTTTTTTTTTTTTTTTTTTACCAAGACATGCCACATAGTATTTTTTAACTTTCCTCTAACTTTTCTTTTAAGTTTTCAGGAATGCGTTTCTCCAATTAAGTCACTTGCAGCAGGTTTACATCATAGACATGCAATGGGGTGACTTCCTGTTGCCAATAGATCCTAATGTTAATCCTGAAAATATGCTATTGTAATATTATAAACATTTGATTTGTTTTTTTTATGATTGTATATAAGATGCTGATTTTTACATAATAAATAATTAAGCTGTCTCAGTGTGTTGCCCAGTTGTGTTGTAGTCAAATATGTTGTCTCATATTTTGTATCACTTAGGAGCCTAGTGGTGAAATAACCATGTCTCTATTTATGAGGCTATTTTACTGATGATACTGAACACAGGTTGAGGGTGTAATTGACCCTCCCTCCTCTACATTTCCCTTGTTAACCAAAACAGCTCAACGAGTAAGCAGTAGATAGTATATCTGCACAGGTGTTCTAGTTTGTATAAACAACAGTGGCACTGAGCTCAAATAACACCTTTGCATGCTTTGCTCTCTGTGTCAAATGAGTGTTTTGCATGTGCAGCAGTAGTGCGTCCTCTGCCAGGACCACAGCATCCTGCGTGCCCACCATTCCTGCCTATAGGTCAGGGATTTTCACTTGGCTTGGGCCAACAGCTGGGTCCCTGCCTGCTTCCTGTCCCTGTGGCCTCCTTTGCATCGCCCCCTATGCCACACAAGTAATATAATGCCACACCACCCAACCTGCACTGAAATAACCCCCTTTGTTGGAAAAAGTGTTTGATTTCAGTTCATCAACTTAATACCCGTGAGAGCTCAAAATAGACCCTGCCTCCTAGGAGTTGAACTTCGTGACCAGTCCTGTCGAGACAGGAATCGATCAAATGAAAAGTCCACCACAAACAGCCATTAGTTCCTAAATGAAGTTGTTCTTAAGAGAACTGTTCAAGGCTCCCAAATCCACAGTAAACTTCACTTGGGGGGGATTCTTCTGTATGCACAGCAGATCTTTTCATTACAGAGCAGCAGAATCAGGTTGGCCCCTGCATCTCCAGCGACATTTAGTGCTGTAGTGGGACATCTGGGGTTCAAATCTGATTGGCCTGGTTGGGGGGAATGCACATGATGGGATAAATACGCCAAGGTACGCTTTTACATGGGCATCTCAGCGGACAAATTGTCCTGATGTGATTTAGAGAAGAAATACGGCACACTAATGGAGTTAAATGGTGGAGTCCAGCCTTAAACATCCAAGCTGCAACGCTGGCTGGCTGCCTGCGCCTGAGCTGTATCACTGTGCCACATCTCCAGGCACAGACTTGGCTCTGAGGGGCTCCATTGAGACAGAATGAAAAGCTGAAAACCCATTGCCATGTCTGAGCAGGGGTTCGCTGTGTGGTCTGTTTACTATTTAGTCTAACGCAGCACTTTGCGAGGAGCTGCTGACAGCATCTTTTTTCCACTTGATATACATCTTTTTTTTTCTTTTTTTTTACAGCGAGCGCTCTGAGAGAACATCAATAGCATCTCTATCACTGTCTACTGGCTTTTTGCACAGCACCCACTCTCTGTCACGCTTGCTCACAGCAGACAGGAATCAGAGCTGCTGACAAACCCACGAAAGAGTGAAAAACTTTGAGTGATTTTAAGTCCTGTTTTATTTTCAGTTTCTTTGTCTTAAAATTACCCACAATGACTGTATAAATCATATCAGAATAGTAAAACAAAAAATAAACTCTCACTATCCCAGTCACAATGCATACTATATTTCACAAAGCTTTACAGTACGTTACCACATGCATGTTATGTTTCAGCAGTGTTGTGCATACACAGTACAGGATACAGCACAGCAGCGCAGGCCACAGACAGAACATTCAGCACAGTTTCCAAAAGGTATTTGAGCCTTGTGCAGGGCACAGTTCATCTCTATCACATAGGGTGTGTCATACATACAGTACTTAGCTAGAAGACTGCTGTTTCTTAAGACACCTGCTATGCCGATGGATGCAATGATTTACAAAACAACATTTGACAAACTGGAAGCATCTTCACACTCATTAGCACTGTATCACAAGCATGCGCAGACAATATAGTAACAGTCTTCATCTTTCAATTGCTTTTACAGAAGAATCACTTGAGAACACCTGACTACATCTAAGTATGGCCGAGAAAAGGTCTCCCGTGGCACTGTGACTCATACAGTAGCTTATGGAAAATGTCAGCTTATAACGGCAAAAGTCTTTTTCACCATTGGTGCACCAACAAGCGGCAGATTACATCTACACTGTTAAGTTTTACTGTTGAGTTTCTCTGTTGCTGTGTATACTGTAAGACAGAAAGACTGGATAAAGAGGTATTAGAGTAAATACAGTAATGACCATAGAGCAGACTGGAATTGAAATTCCTCCCCCTTTTAGCAGCTACAGACTTTTCCAGCCTTTCCTGTGCAGTGAGAAAATTAAGGACATAACAGTTTCAAGCCTTCACATACGGTATAGTTCATTTCTCACTGAAGCACAGGGAAGAAACTCCAGCACACCAAGAGGACTGCGCATTGTCGATACTTTAAAGCTCTTGTCTGAGTTACCTGTGTGCTTCAGCGTACAGTCACTGCCATTTAATTTACAAAGAGAGTTTAGTGGAGTCTTTTGATCGGTGCTATGTGGAGCTACATTACCTGTTGGTTCCTGAGAAGTTTTGGAGATTTGTGAAACCTTGTCCAGACTGAATGCCCCTGTCAAGTACGGTACCACCACAAGCTAAGGAAGCCAAGAGGCCTCCTGGTTTAACAGTCTCGCTGAAATATTACAAGCACATAATTCACGAACTACCCCAACCATATTGATCTTATAATGTGCCTGGTTTTACCTTTGCAACTGAAATTCTTAATGTGATATTGAGACTGCACAGTACAAGCCTTGTTGTGGTGATAATAGGTAAAGTGATGGGTTACATGCTTGGATGGTGACAGCTGCTGTCATGGTCTCAGTAATCCCAGCCTCATGCAAATGCCGTGCACTGTCATTCACGCTGCAGTAGAATACCTGAGGCCATGGCTCTGGATGTCCTACTGCCTCTCTTTCTCAACAGTAACTGGGTCAAGATTAATATGTCTCTGGCCCGGCTACTGCTCCTCTGCAACATCTCCCACTGGCACTTTATTTAGTCTCTGCATGGCTGTCACGCAACTGTTGCACCCAGAGGCTGTTTCCGGTCCAATCGGGCATGGTGAGGAGGCCAGTCTTAAATCCTGCCTGTTAAGACGGAGTGCAGAAGTCCCGTGTATTTCCTATGTGTGGGTGAAGGTTTTCACCTCCACTGATCGACTATAACTCCGGGGAGCTACGTGGCATCTCAGCAGCAATACAGAGGAGTTATATATATGTGTGTTGTTTTTTTCTTTCATCATAGAATCATTGGCTGCCTCTACCTTCAGAGTCTCTTGCTTGGAGCATTATGTTTTTTTTTTTTTGCATGAAAATATTCCTGTTATGTGTCAAGCAAATAACACGCAGAGGATTCCGCTGCACTGTCCAGCTGCCTCCTCAAGTGAAGTACTTGCAGTTTGTGGAGTCAATAACACAGTACGGTGTGCACTTGAGGTGACCATATGACCTGCAAAAAAACAGGAGAAGCAGCATTTCAGTCAGTTTAACATGTCAAGAAAACTCTTTTTACACAGCAAAGAGTTTTGTCAGCATATAGTTGTGTACTGTGTACTCACCCTGGAAGATATGAATTACATGTCTGGTATCCAAAGTCCTTCCCATCACACTCCTCAGCTCCCTCATAGCGGTATCCGTCTCCACAGTAGGCATGTTTACACTCTGTGGTAAGGGGAGACAGCAGGGGTGGAGGGGTCACGTTATATGTGCACAGCAAAGTACAGCTAAGGAGCTATAGCAGAGCACCTGACATGGACACATGACTTACTGACACAGCCGTCAGTGACAACTCTGTTTCTGTCATCACACTCTTCACCGTTGGAAATCTGCACTATCCCATCACCGCAGTAACCTTCATCATCAGGTGCGTTTTCCATGGACTGGAACGGCGTCAACTGGAATGGAAAAGTCTTTTACAGAGTTTAAAAAACTTGACCAAAAAGGAAAAAAAAGCTTGGAAAGTCACAACATGCAAAACAAGATCAGATAATGTGATTTTGCTGCACACAGTGATACCTGGATTGGCAGCCAGCCGTCGATGTCTTTGAAATAGAGGGATCTCTGGTCTTTGCGGAATGCAAGAGCATTATCTGTGTGAAGGCGCTCCAGTTCTTCCTCATTGCTTACAATGAATATCTGAATGAAAGGCAAAGTTTGAGGAAAAGTTTTCAATATTTAGTGCATTTTCAATTACAAGGCCGAGTCCCATTGGAGTGCAATTTTGAGATATTGAGCATCAAGATTTAATATCCCCGCTGGCCATGTCTCAAAGCAATATCCATCTGCCCAGTATTTATCTGTCAAAACTTTTCATCTTTAAATAATTGAGTCAGACGTTATTAAAACCCAATGACCCTAGGGTTTCTAAAAATTCACAAGTGAAAATAATACCTAGTTACAAAGCATCAGAGATTTTAAATATACAGTGTATATACTTTTTGATAAAAACCAAACCTTTCACATTTGAACTGTGATTTAAGTTTGTAAAATGTCAAATTATTCAGTACTACTATATTACACTATGAATTCCTCACCGCTGGTACTTTTGCATAGTTTCCTCTGGATGCAGAATCATCAAATGGAGAACTACTGAGGGAGCTGCAGCTACACTTTCCAGGAGGCCCTGGTGGACCACGTGCACCCTTTGTTCCAACCATGTATAGTCCTGAACATACACAGAGAGGAAGAAGATATTGTATAAAAGCAAGCAAAGGCAACAAGTTTATTGCCAAGTCAAATACTCAAATAATATTCAAGGCTTGATGAGCTCAAGTGAAGTGTTGTTGTATAAACACTGTATGTCATGAAATGTAGTACCTTCATCTGTCAAGAAGCAAACACAGTGAACTTAATTCACTCAGAAACCTAATCAAGATTACAAATGTCACATTAATTATGTGGTGACATAATCCTCGTAAAACTGTCGGGAGGCTCGCCATCTGTGAATCCATTTCAGTCCCATGATGTCATGACAACAGCATCTAGTTTCACCTCAGGAGCTAAAGTTTCGCTGGCGCTAAATAAGACTACTGGTGCTACCTCTTACACCGGTCTAGAGTGAGCTTCCTTTAGCTGACATGGGTGTTTTTTCTCCTCCTCATGTTGGGAGCACATCTTTTCTCACACTCTCAGAGAACAGACAAGATCCACACACACAAAACCAATCACTTCCAAGTGTACATGAGTAAATTCATTCCACCGACTGAGCCATTTGACCATTTGTAGAACAGTGTCCTCAGGATCTTTATGTCTGTTGGAGAGTTCTGCTCTTTAGGAAAATGCAAAAAGTTCTCACCAGTGGCAGGTGAGCCAGGAGGACCAGGGTGTCCAGCAGGTCCCTGTGGGCCTGCAGGTCCCATGGGACCAACACTGCCTGTGTCTCCTTTTATTCCCTGAAAGACAAGCAAAACAGCACATCAGATTAAAAACATTTCTTCATGTGATGTTTCAGAGATTAAAAAGATAAAACTAATGCACCATCCCTTGTTTGCAATGCTACATTTTAAACAAAGAAATTTTGATTTTGAAGAAAAATTATTAACACACAAAAATGGACTGTTCTCAATATGCATACCTGATTACTATTATGTATTAAGTGCACAATAATTATCTGCCTCACTCAGAATTACAAATTTTCTCAATAAACTTATCCCTGCTCTGTGCACTCACAAACCCCTGGGCACTCTGAACATGTCTGCCTTGTGCGGTTTCAAGTTTGCCTGCATCCTCAGTGTGTTTTCTCTACAACCCATACTTGCAAAAAAAACTTTTCTGTTCTCAAAATCTCCCATTGCATACAAAACTCTATATATATATTAAAACAATGCAACCAGAATGTCACCTGCCCACGGATCAACTCACCTGCTTGCCTCTCTTTCCCGGTCGGCCAGTGGGTCCTCTGTTTCCTGAGATTCCAGGTTCTCCTTTTGGGCCCATTTCACCCTACAAAACAAACCAGATCAACTTGACATTTAATCTGGTGATCCTAAAAATTGTAATTCTATAAAAAACAAAAAAAATCCAAACTCCTTTTTGTTTGAATGTATTTCTCACCTTTTGCCCAAGCATTCCTGGGAAACCCATAGCACCCTGTGGATAATGAAGAGTGAAAATCAACTTGGGTCACATAGAGCGTACAATAGTGCTGCTACTTCCACTTGTCTCAGTCCAACAGATAAACTCTGCCCACCTTGTCGCCTTTCACTCCGCTCTCACCACGGTCACCTCGAGAGCCCTGATGGAGCAGATTACATCATGTTACATAACACTCAGCACAGTGTAGGTGAAACAGAAAGGATGTGAATCAATAGATCTTGCTGCATTTTCTACTGGATGACTAAAACAGCCACATACCTTTTCCCCTTTATATCCAGGTAAACCCTACAATAAGAGAAGAAAAACACCAAGATGAAATAAAGATGTGTGAAGATGAGATCATCCCAGATCAGTGTAGTTCATAAATAGATCATACCCTTGGCCCAATTGGTCCTCTGGATCCAGGCAAACCCATCAGCCCCGGGTCACCTTTCTCACCCTGGCACAGAGGAAAACATTTGGAATAAGACAGAAGTGGCACGTCCAAATATATTTCTCCATCCCAATGTAAAAAAATATTAGTGCATACTTTGAATTCATAAGGTTCTTCATACTATTTACATCAAACATCTCGATATATTGAAATGGTTGTTTGGATGTTACATAACATAATATTTCATTGTACAAATGGGGTTAAATTCTCATCTACACTACCACATATTGGCACTTACTGGTCTCACGTCATGTCATATATTACATCATCTACATTATGAGGTCTGACTTACTCACTTTGGGCCCACTTGGTCCTGGCCATCCAGCTGGTCCCTGCTTCCCAGGAAGTCCAGGAGGTCCTGTCCGACCCTAGCAGGAGACACTAAATTTAACATGTGATCTCAGGTTCATAAAAGGCTAATAAAACAATTGCTGCCACAGTTGAAGAAGTAGTTAGCTGCTTATGAAATCAGGGCCTGTTTGCTTTGGTTAAAAAAAAAAAAAAAAGACGTGCAGGATTTGCTGCATAAGCTGACAGCCCGCTTGCTACAGTATTTATTAGACGCTGCTGCACATGTAGGGGGAGAATGACTTTAACGAGCGCTGTCACTTTGCTCTCTTTAATTAAATGATGGGCTGTATATAGAACAGGGGCCCCTGCTTGTGGGAAATAAAATGATTTATGACCTGGCTGAAGCACTAAGCTAAATTGCACTGCAGTGCTGCAAAGCTGCTCAGTCAGGCCACCAGCCAGTGAAGCTCTCCCACTGGACCGCTTTTACCCCCCAACCACAGTGACTGATCATTAAGTCACTTCTCTTCTGCCTGCCCAGATCAAACACCCATCCCGAGCTTTCAATAAAGCTGTGTTCGTTTTAACAGAGAGGGAGGGCCATCTGACTGGCAGGCCGGACGCTGGGTGCCTTTGAGGGGTCAATAGCCTCTGTGAGAGGAGACCAAGAGCATGTCATGAAAAACAGCCCGTCTCAGCAGCTCTGCATCCCTTGCATCCCTCCTGTCAGCGTGTCTCTGCTGTCTCCTGTCAAGGTTGTACTTGCTCACAATTTCTTGATGCACACAAGCAGGCACTGGCAGCGCTCTGAGTTACAGCTCGTGGTCAGGCGGAGACACCATATCTCATTTTTGAGTAAATCCACTTAGCGGAGAATATGGAGTGATTAATAGAGACTCTCACCTTTTGCCCAGGTCTTCCGATTTCTCCCTGGCAACGGGAAGCGGAGGAGTGGACAAGGACAGCAGTTATTTAATACACTTCTAACAAGCATCTCTCAGTCACGTGCAACAGGTCAATTATGTTTACAGCTTACAAAACAATGAGCAGCCTGTAAACTGCACAGGACAAATAATTGAGATGAGACACAAGCAAATAAACTGCTTACCTTTTCTCCCTTGGGTCCTCCTATCCCAGGTAATCCAGGTGGACCCTAAAAAGATGAAAAAAAAACCCAACTTAAAATATGGCATGTGCTCATAAATCACTGAGATATCCATCTCAATTAGTTTTATTGTCTGCAACATCACATCACAATGTCATGTCTGCTTCTGGAAGTCCACAGCTGCAGTTTCAATTAGCTAAAGGCTGAGTGGCCTCTATTGATTTAAAAAGTGCCTTGTGGGTCTCTTTTGATAAACTGAAATGCTGCAGTCCAGCTGGTTCTGTAACAGCCTGAGACAGGCAAAGCTTTAACAGTGATTTTGGTAAATCGACTGACTGACAGAGGAGAAGATTGGGATTTACAGGCACCTATTGAACCAAAATGTCTTAATATCTTTCATCACAAGAGTACACAAACACACCCTTGTGTTGGTAATCCCTGGAATTTACGCAACCCAGTATGCCTTTCCAGGCAGACAGCTCTTCGGACAGTTTCTGAGAATGATGTGTGGCGCACTGGCAGGCAGTGGAAAAAGGCTATTTGTGTCTGAGCTAAATGTAGAGCGTTAATGGGCTGCTGTGTTGCAAGGGCCAGAGAAATCCCCATCTCCTGCTTTGCAGGAACTCTCAAGTTGAAGAGGAGATGGGGTAATATAGTGTTGGAGTATTAATTCTTAGCGCCCCGCAACTATACAGACCCCGATACGAAAGTGTCCGAATCAGCCAGACTGAGAGTGAATCCCACGGAGGTCAAATTCTCTGAGGTGTGTTGAAATGGTGTAACGACAATACCAAGATAGCGTATCTACATTATTGTTTTATTTTATGCTGGGGTAGCCATGATGTTTAGGAAGAATCTGGATCATACCTCAATGCCAGGTGGACCAGCAGGCCCACGGGGGCCTTGCATGCAGGTAGAGCCTTTGTCCGGATTGCCCGGCACTGACTCACCACCATGATGTGAAATGCCATCATTCTGCAATAATATAAAATAAAAATAATATAATGAAATGAAAATAAAAATAACATACTAGATTTCCTTTACAGCTTTGCCAATTAATGTTTAGATATAAGTGAGTCAACAGAATGACACCTCTATGATTTCTATGGTGTTGACAAAGTTTATGTCTGGAATCCATCCTGATCATTACATGTCAATGCCCCACTTACAGCAAAGGTCATGTTAAGCCATTTCATCCTGCAAACGCGCTCCACCACCTGTGTGTTTTTAACTGTGTCATTCAGGGGTCGAAAGATAGTAAGTGTGGAGCAGTTTGGATATCACCCAAGGACATATCAACAGATAGATATTCCACAATAGAAAGTCACATGACTTCAACTCACATGAGCGTGGCGGCGCCAAAGTGAAGGGGGTGGAGGAAACAGTGGGGGTGGAGGCGGACTCAGTAAACAGCATGGGTTGAATCTCTTCGGCTGCTCCTGGGATCTGAGAGCTGTGCAAGTTGTGCATGCAGTCAGCCACACGGTAAGTAATGCCAGGTGTCAAAATAAGAAGAAGACAATCAGCACAGGTCATGTTAATGTGTTGTCTTAACTTCTGCAACAATTGACTGTCCATCAAAATGAGAAGAGCAATGCTTAACCTCATGACACGTGGACATGCACAAGCAACTGAGGTGAATGTAATGTCACACTGGCAACAAATCCAACATTCACACAGTAAAAAAAAAATGGACAAACCAAAGAGGTTACAACATGCAGGAGCAGCATAAGCAGCAGGGAAACAGGTGCAAACTATCAAATCATGACACCCTTCCAGCAGAGTTCCTAGGGCTGGACACAGATATGAAGTGCCTGTGCCTCTCACTGAAGGACTGGAGCTGGTCTCGCTATTTATAGGGGCATTTCCAGTCTACCTCATGGGCCACAAGAAAATCAAAACAAGTGTATTTTACTAAAATAAAAAGCTCAAAGTGAATGTTAAAACTGGACATTTAGTATCCATGCTTTTACAGCCCCACTCTCTCAACACCTCTGCATGCATGATACTGTATGTACAGTACAGTGCACTCTGCACACGCACACACACACACACACACACACACACACATACACAAACAAACACACACACACGCACACAGGCACACACACATACACATGCATGCAGACTCAGGCTCAGGATTACAATATTCTTACCTGCTGGGAATGAAATAAAGCTGTCCAGAGAAGAGGACTGAGCCAGGCCATAACAAAACCACAGTGACAGATACAGTCCAAGTGTTAAAAGAGTCATGCTGATCCAGAGAGTTGCCTGACTTTATTTCTGAGCCACAGCAGCCCTCACACGCTGCCCTTCTCTCTCCCTCTCTCCTCACTGTCCTCTCCCTCTGCTCCCCTCCCTCTCTGCCCGCTCCGCTCTGCCTCCTTTACGCCCTCACAAGAGGGTACGCCGACCAATACCCATTAAATCTTTCCTCTGCATCAGTGTGCGCTAAAATTACAGGAGACAGTCCGCCAGCTGCTTCGGGTGCCAATATTAGATCTCTACTACTGCAGGGGGTGCCTTTTGTTGTTTCCACTCACAGGGAGACTTATCATGACTAACCCACTGTGGGCTTTTCTGTAATAGGATTCTGCATGGAAAGTGTTATTTGTGCAACCTGGGACAACTTTCACTCAGTTCTGTTTCTGTCTGTATTTATTGGTACATCTTTTTAAAAATTTTGTTTTTACATCAGAATCAGGTTTATTGCCAAGTTGGTGTACACATGCAAAGGAATTTGCCATGGTGTTTTGGTGCATAACGATAATGAGAGAATAGAACAGAAAGCAAATTAAAATGAAGTACTGCAACAGTAAAAAACATAAAATAGAAAAATGTTAAATAAAACATGATAAAATGTTATATTATAAATATGTACAATATATCTGTTCTTTAATTGAGAGAGCTGTGCAGTTTGTGCAGGGGTGTGCAAGATATTAACCAGGGAATGTGCAAAAGTTCACAGTATGAAGTACAGAGAAAATGTGCAATGTATAGAGATAATAATCCAAAGGATGTGCGTTAATGTAACACAAAACTGTACACTGTGCATCCCCCTGTGCATTGTGGTGTCCACTTAGTCCAGGCCTGATTGGTTTTATTGCCCTGTCTGCCTCCCACAGAATTAAGTGTCTGTATTTCCAAGGAGGCTCTCTGGGGGATGAGAGAGCTGTAAAAAAAAAAAAACAAAAAAAACTCCAACAACCAGGAACTCCAGGCAACATCAATTCTCAACAGCACTTCAACTCTAATGATATGGAAATTATGTGTCTATGTTTTACATAAACTACACAAGCATGAGTGGAAAAAAGAACCTTTCATCGTTTAGGTCTGCAAGAGACTGAGTAAGCTTGTAAGTCATGCACAAGCTAATACACAAATTAATCTAATGTTTTTTTCACAGTTTGCTTCATTAAAGCAGACAATATTCAGTGTTGCTAGAAGTCCTCTATCCACTTGTTTAAAGATGTCTGTGACAAAGGTGTGAAATAAAACAAGGGTGTAAATTTATGCGCGCACTTATGCAAATTGAAAAAATCTGGACATAGCTGTTTTTCAGCAGAGTTGACCACAAAATGACATTCACACTTCCCTTGCAATTTAATAGTTCAGTGAACGATATCCTGTGTATTAAACCATTATGTATTAGACTATGTGAAGAGAAAAAAATCACTGATTCGCCATAAAGGAAAAAAGACAAATAATGTCCACTGTAAGCTTAAAAATCTTTTATTGATGTATTCATAAGTTTGTTCATTTTAATACAACTGTTTATGAAGAATCAATTAAAAAAATACTCAGTTATTTCATGGAAACAATCACAAAAGCTAAAAGCAGCTTCAAATATTCCTGGTTTGAGTTTTCCAAGAGAAACTGCCCCTGCTGTTTTGATAATATTCAGGACAGAGGAGGAAGCAGATCCCTCTTTCAGTCTATAAGTTGGAGCGTGTGAGCCAAGGGAATTCCTGCACACACAGAAAACACAGCATTATATTAGACCGCCTTGGATGACACAGCTATTTTACGTAATGGACCTTTTGCGGCCCACATGAACGTGGAGTCCCTATAGCCTGCGCATTCACAAACTGATGTAGGCCAGACAAAATAAATCTCTCATCTCCATCCATTGTCTTCCGACTTGAAATAAGGGGGCAAGTCTTTCTGCTGGCTGCAGAGTACAGGACCGTGGAGCGCGGCACCATGGATACAGCCCTCAATACAACCTTCAAACATGTCTGTGAAGGGTTGCATGGATACATTCAACATAAACACAGAGCGCCATGCTTTCTAATTATGGGGACTCTGAAATAGAACAGTCAGATTGGTGTGAGGTGGAAGGATTGTGAGTGGAATACACCAGTTCTGCAGTGCACCTGGAGTGCACAGATTAGCGTTCAGTGAGGCATGTTAGTCACATACCCCTATAAGGATGAGACAAGAGTCAAGTAAACACCAAGCTGTTTGTTGCTCCGCACTAATAACGAGGCAAAACGCTGCTGCTTTTAATCGCGCCTGGCTTTACTGCTGCGACTGTCAGTGTCATTCAAGTCATCATCTCCTTTCCGTTCTGCTTCTTGGAGGGCACCAGGTAAAAATGAAACCGGGGCTGAATCCATCTTGCAGCCTTTGGTCATATATACCGTCACAAGTCTGAAGTGCTCACTGTCATCAGCTCATGTCTGCAAAGGAGCTGTGCCACAAGGAGATAAAATGTGGCAAGAGGCAAGACTTGGTTCTCAGTCTCAGTGCCTAACCCAACACAAAGTTCTTGACCCTTTAAACCTGACTCTCTGGAAGTCTGCAAAGTGTACATAAGTCAGGCGGTCCACATTTCACCTCTATGTCCACGTAAGGTCGGCAATTCTATGAGTGCGCAGAAGTCTGGGCATTTGGATACAGCCAGAGACATTTATTGTGAAGCTAAAGGTGCACTGCCATACATCCAAATGGCTTATTCTGTTCCAACGACAGACAGGAAAGCCTCAACATATATCCCATGGAGGTGACATGTGTCCATGTAAATGAGGACCCAGTTAAACATTAAGATTTTGCCAGATGAAAACACAGCCCCTGGATTAACCATACTGGTTACAAAAAAATGAAAAAATGAAAAATGATCAAGGTGGTGTTGCAGCATCAGTTGTAGTTTCAACCACTAGGGGGCATGGCATTTCCACAGGACTGATGCTGTGGATTTCCTGCCTGTTATGACAGCTAAAGAAGCCCTTCAAGTAACTCTAACGTCATTTGAAGAGCCATGAGAAGTACGTATCATTGTGACCCGTATTTCTTAGGATGAGTGATACAGTTGACAGTTACCTGCTGTTTTCTGTCAGAGGAGGGGTCGATCAACACATTTAGGAGACTTGGCCTCTCCCAGTCACTCAAGCTGAGCTGTAAAGCACTGCGCAGCTCCTCCACAGTCCTCACCAGGAACCCTCGACCTCCAAACGCTGTCATGACCTCATCGTAACGTGCCTCAGGTAGGAGGGTCACAGGTGGGGCTCTGCCAGTGATGTAAGATTACTATCATCCCATCACAGCTGATAAAATACAGGAAACCATTATAGCGAATGTATTAGGATTTGTATATAGTGTGTGACTTACATAGAGGTCAGGTCACCCATTTTGGCCATTTCTTTCCACATCTCAGGATCCACTCCACTGTAAATGCCATTATTATTGACCACAATGATAACCACAGGTAGATTATACCTGTTAGAAAAACAGATGATGTGTAATCAAGCAGCAGTAGGGGGATGAAGTGTATATATCGTATAGAAAGAGAGGCAACCCACCCACCTACAAATAGTCTCAACCTCCATGCCAGAAAACCCAAAAGCACTGTCTCCCTCCACACAGACGATCCTTTGGCCTTTATTCTCGCTCTTCTCCACAGTAGCTGCTGCAATAGCAAAACCAAGACCGACTCCCATCGTTCCAAATGTTCCAGCATCCAACCTGTACATAGTCCGAATCAGCACACACAGTCCACATTGGGGGGGACTTAAAGTGGGAAGCACTTGCTTTTACCTACCAGCAGTATAAAATGATTGATATTTTTACTGGAAGCCTGAAATTAGTTTGCCAGCCTTGTGCCTATTTCTGCTGGTTATTTCAACAAGGATAATGAATCAGTGAGTATTGGTATTAAAACTTAACTTCAATCTCCTGGGCTTGTGCTCCTTAATAATCCCCGTATAAAAGATGCATTTTTGTGTAAAGTGTTTTAAAACATTGAACTGGGAGTGAACACTTGACACATCTGAGACTGCCTTGCCTGTGTCGAGGTAGATAGTTGTTCAACATAGTGCGTCCTATGTCCATGGTGTTTGCACCCTCGCTGACAATGATACAATCTTGTGGCAGCAGCTGGGAAACATGATGAAACACTGTGTAGTAGTTCATGGGCACTGTTGACTGAAGAGCAAGAGCCTGTGAATAGAAAAAGGGAAAGGGAAAAATCTTGTAAAAATGCAGAAATTATAACAAAACATAGATCATCTGAATGGATTGGATCAAATACAACATTATAATAAATCAATGTTATCAGCCCGTGACATACTGCTGTACACTTTGAATAACACAGTAACACATCGTCCTAAACCCACCTTTGATATTTTTGCATTAGCAGTAATTTTTTCCTTCAGTGTGCTCCACCACTGTGTATCAGTGGGATATTTCCAGCCGTCCTTACGGACACACTCCAGAAGCTTCGAAAAAAAAAAAAAAATCAGAAGCTGAATCAAAGGCAATCACTTTCAACGAACACACACAAAAATCACTTATAGTGTTTTTTTAATGGATATTACGATACATCAGGGAGGTTAATCAAAAATTAAAGTTTTTATGCCCATTGAGTTGCAGTTACCTGAGTGACGATAGCATTGATGTCCCCCAGGAGAGCAACAGCGGGCCTCACATTGTTCCCCATCTCTTCAGCACAAAGGTCAACCTACATATGGGGAACAACTGTGTTGTGTTATTACAGCCCAACATTTTTAGCAACAGTGGAATACAGTGCAGGAGATATAGCAAAAGAAACACGAAAACTGCAAAGTATTTACACCAGTGCTAAAATCTGTAATTAACTACACCATTAGCTTCATACCAGTGAGGTATTCTTCATTTTAAGGCAACACTGATTTCCTACAAATGAAAGACCCTTTGTCTTGTCATTTACATACCTGGATGAACTTGACATCAGGGTCAAATCTTGGCGGCAGACCAAAATGCAGGATCCAGTTCAACCTGGCTCCAAGAAGCAGCACAACATCGGCCTGGAGAAGAGCTCTTGGCAACAGAGGAGTCAAGACCAAAGGGCAAAAACAAACAAATTGAATATCAGGTATGAAATAATTGGACTAAACAGTATTAGATAACTGTTTTTACTTAAAATGGAAAAATGTGGCTTTTGTAAATGTGTACCTTTTGTTGAAATTTACATTGACTAAAATTATTGTGCTCAACACTTTTTGATTCCTGCACATTTTTACAGTGAAAGGGAGGCTGACCTCGAGCGGGCAGCAGCCACACAGTTGGGGTGATCATCAGGAAGGACCCCTTTCCCCATGGGGGTGGGAAGAAATGGCAGACCGCTCATTTCCACAAACTCCCTCAGAGCATTTTCTGCTCGGCCATAGGCTGCTCCTACACAACAATACTCATATTGTCAAGACTTATCTAATGAGCTACTCCAGAATGCCCAAGCGAATTTCTATTCAATGTAATAATTCCAAGAGACTTTGTACGTGTTTCTTTTGATGTTACCTTTGCCGGTGATAACTAATGGTCTTTTAGCTGCTTTTAAGACAGAGATGGCCTCACTGATTGCACCGTGGTCAGCAAAACTCACTGGTGGAGACGGACAGCAGGACACAGCTCTGCAGGAGAAACAAGCGTATCTAAATGTCTACACAGCAGCGATCACAGAGGTGATACAGCGCAGAAAAAAACTGCTGTTGACATCACACCTGACTTTGCTCCTGTCCACTTTAGCATTGACCATGTCTCCAGCAATGTCCACATAACAGGCACCTGGACGCCCATACATGCTTGTTCGAACTGCCTACGAGTGAACAAACACAATAAAAACCTTTAAATCGCATTTGCGTTCATGTACAAAATATCTTATTTAAACTGTTGTAATACAGGACATAAAACTAACAAAGACAATATGACAATAAATGGGATATTACCTTCTCTACCACTGAAGGAATGGCTTCCAGACTGCTGGGTCTTGCAGAGAACTTGCTATAAAGACGACAAGCTTCCACCTACAGTAGCATTAAGTTAAAAACAGCATCAAGTTTATGGAGCATCAACAGGCTAAAGAGCCACATGAATGCATACATTACCTGAGGGAACTCCTGAAAGGCTCCTGCTGTTTCCTGGTTTCGATCCGAGGACCCTCCAATAACAACCACCGGCCTGTACAAAGGCAACGTAAACACTCAGTAAACGACCGGCCGTACACACCGCCAGCTGCAGTGTGTTGAGTCATACCAGCAGTTCGTGTTGGCGTTGGCCATTCCTCCCAGAGCATGAATGAGTCCAGGTCCCGACACCACCAGACAGGCACCTGGTCTGGATACAAGTACCCACAGGAAACAGTGTAAGATACAGACTGTACCCAGCTGCTCATATTACTATGTTCATTTACTCCATATTTACCTCCCAGTGAGGTATCCAACTGCAGATGCTGCATAACAGGCCTGTTGGACAAAATTTATTGTATATTAAAATATCTTAATCTCATTATTGACTGTTTTTATTAATGATTTGGCAAAAGACTTTGTGTCGCTCAAAACAAAAGTTATGCATTTTTGAAAACCAATTTGAGAAGATAGTGAAAGGAATCATTTTCAGTTTTGCAGTATCTTTTTTTTTCTAGATGAAAATATGTTGTTTTTTCCATACGTTCTAGCAGACTCTGGTAATAGGGCACTGGGAGATAGTTATGATGGATGGGTTTTAAGTGGACTACAGACTATATAAAATATAAAAACTATAATAACTGAAGCAAATACAAAGTGTTTGGCACTAACGGATAAAGATCTTATCTTCTGCTTGGGGAACAGTGTTTGTGTCTTTGCATGTTTGTTGTTTCTCCATTGTAGGATCTCTCTTGCAGCGTTATGTATAGGAGGTTGTTGTTTATGTTCATATGTAACCTATGTTGATGAGGATTATAAGTACAGGTAAAGATCAGTGTAGCAGAATAATAAAACGTGTTTTTTTTTTTTTTACCGCTTGCTCGTTGCGCATTCCCACATATCTGATTCCTGCAGCCTGAGCAGCCATGGCCACTTCAATGACCGGAACACCTACTATCCCAAACATGTACTCCACTTTCTGCAAGCACAGAAATTCATCTTTAAAAAAAACACACTGAAAGATACAAGTTTTAAGAGGAGGTACGATTGTACAAAGTGATTTCGTTCGTTATTACTGTAGTAAAAGTTTAAACTTGAAAGTACGACACTTGAACTTTGACACACTTTTTTCCAGCTGTTACATTTGTTATATTCCAGCGCTGATACAGCAGGCTAATAACTTACAGCTTCATAAATCTTTATAATATTTTAACCGGTCTTACCTGAATCTTTAAAGACTCAGCAATCAGCTGAGCTCCTGTCACTTCGTCCATGGCTGTCCAAATACGATTGTTGTTCGCCTGCAGAGCTACAAATGAGGCCAAGCCGTCATAAACTGTTACAACTACCTGCTGCACTGATAAGTTACTGACTCTTGTTTGATACCATCCTCCATCTGCCCCCTGAATCCACCCCGTGCATACCACTTCCGGGTTACCAGCCAATCACGAGAAGCTCTGGTGACCTCACATCTCGCAGACTGACTGCACAGCTACACTGTTCACAGGAAGTCAAATGATAAAGATTAAAGATTTTAATCATTGTTATTTATTTATTTATTTGAATAATTTATTATTCTGTTTCCACATTTACAGATTAAAAAGTGTAATAATCTTAGCTGATTAAATATATCAATTTTAAATATATTATATTATTATTAATTTCAAATATGTAATTACCAGATCATATATCATAATAAATATACATATATATTTTTACATACAATGCCAGGTTTAGAGATTTTAATTCCATATGATAAATAACAATAAATCATTATATCTTTCAAATGTCAGCCCTTTACCCAACGTAGTTGGTAAAATATATGCAATTCAAATGTATTATTACATATTTAAAATATACAAATAAGTAATAAAAAAATACATATAATGCCAGGTTTAGAGAGTTTAATGCTATGTATAAATTACCATAAATCATTATATTTTTTTTCAAATGTCAGTTCTTTTGTTGTCTTAGCTGATTAAATATACACATTTTAAATGTATTAAGACATATTTAAAATATCTAATTAACTGATCATTTCTGACTTACAGAAATGTTTACATATAACGCCAGGTTTAGAGAGTTCAATCTTATGTTTTAGAACAACCATTAACCAATAACTATTCTACAGTAAACGTATCTGCTTTACCAGCTGCAACATTGATAGACACATTAATGCACCGATAATCATAATTCAGTATGTCCATCCATCCATCCATCCATCCATCCATTATCTTGTCCTTGAAGGGTCGTAGAGGTGCTGGAGATGATCTCAGCTGGCTTATTCAATACTATAATGCAAGTGATGAAAATATTTTGGTGAAATTTATTTGAAAATGAGATGAAATAGAAAATGCTGACCGTACAGAAAAAATTACAGCAAGAATATCACTTTGGACTCATGGTTTGACTGATCTGAACATAATCTGAATTGAATGAAGATGTGTGGAGATATATACAATAGTGAAGAGTGTGGAGACATAATTAATTGATTTAACATATTTTGAAAAATATAAATGGACCGTTGAAGTGAGGCAAATTTAAGTAAAAAATCAGTGGATGTGCTGAAAAAATTCAGCTCTGTAGGACATATGGGTTATTGTGCTTTATTTTTTGAAGTTGCATATCAGTTTAGTAGGCCTTTTAAGAGCAGATATTTTAACCTGCCATAGTTAAAAAATTAACAATGGCTTTGTTTAATTCCCATGTCCCAGAAAGTCATGAGAATGTGACACTAAGCCAGCATGCACAATACCAGGAACCTGAATCATCCATCCATCTTCCACCGCTTATCCTGGGACCAGGTCGCGGAGGCAGCAGTCTGAAAGCAGAGATGCCCAGACTTCCCTCACCCCAGACATGCTTCCTCCAGCGCTTCCAGGGGGGATCCCGAGGCGTTCCCAGGCCAAGCCTAGAGACATAGTCTCTCCAGCGTGTCCTGGGTCTTCCCCAGGGCCTCCTCCCGGTGGGACATGCCTGGAACACCTCCCTAGGGAGGCATCTAGGGGGCATCCGAAACAGATGCCTGTTTGCCATGGGAGACCCTACCAGGGGAGGCGTAATGCCCCCGACAACATAGCTCCTAGGATCATTTGGGCACACAAACCCCTCCACCACATGTAAGGTGGCGGTTCAAGGAGGGGAAACCTGAATCAACCATCATTCATTTTATTATTTACACTTATGCTTTTCCTGCTGTGACATGATAAAATGTCTTCAAGTAAAAAGGACAATTACAAACTGTTCTGTGTCATTTATTAAATAGAATTAAAGACTCCATAAAAGACTCATGTGTTCATTATTAAATAACTCATTTCTTTATTACTCATAAAATATACAGCAATCTCAGTACTGAAAGAACTCATTGGAGCATTGAATTCACAGTCATAATTTCTATATACATGCTAGTTTCATCCCTCTTCAAGAAAAAGAAACGAAAAGAAAACAATCTTTTCTGTTCTAATGAAGCTAGCAAATGTATTGTACATATTTCCAGTTAAAAGGATTTTTGAACAGAGAGAAAAGGGGAGTTCTGAATCATGGTACGATTGAGTGGTTTCTTTTTTTTATGAAGTTAAAGCAAGCAAAACCTGTCAACAAACATTGACTAATATAAGAGCAAAAAAAAAAAAAACATCATTCAAAACAGAAGAAAATCAAACGCTGTCTTCTCATTGGTTTACAGTGTTTCTTCTCACAAAGCTGAGCCTCAGATACCTCAGTACTGGATCAGTGCTTCTTAGAAATGTTTCATCACTTACCTACTTATTTAGTGTGCATCACTGTACTTTCACAGCTGCCTCTACAGACCCATCATTTCTCAGTAACTAATGAAGGCACAAAATGAACACATAAATAGGAACCAAAAGTCCACAATAATTTATTCTTGAAAGACTAAACCGCAATGGACAGGTCAATATACAAAGGTAAGGTCAATCAACTTAAAAATGACCAGGTGGACATATCAAATGTTTTTTAATTACTCAGGTCAGTCAATCTGATTTTTTTCTAGAGGATAAGGAGTTTAAGACATGAAAATGGGTATATTAAAATTTTGATCTCAAAAAATAAATGATTTTCCCCCTGTATAACTACAGACTTGAAGAACAAGTGCATTCTGACGGATGTAGTGTGTGGATATCAACCTTGTCCGATTCATCAAGAAATTTTAAAAATGAAGACTGGCTCCTTCCCCTCCCTGCTAACCGATAAATCCAAAAACTTCCCAATTTTCTTTACACAGTTAAAACTGGGTTAAAATGCATCCATGTCTTTTGGTCCCTGTCGGTTTAGCTATCTGAAGTGCTACCATCCCTCTTCAGCATGTTATTGCTGTACAAAAGTCGCTGTCCGCCCAACAACTACAGTTTTTAGCACTCAAGAAGTCAGTGTTGGAAAAGCAGCGGTTACTGAGGTCCAGTATCAGCTGAAGGATACCTGGTGCTGGATGAGGTCGGGATGAGTGTGGGCCAGCCTGCTGCACCTCTTCCCTCTCTTGCTCTCTGGTAGGGTGGGGGAGGGGGGGTACTCTTAAGGCTCCTTTGAGGGCTTTTTCTTTTCCTTTGCCCTCCCAAGCTGGCGGTGGGTGATATTTAAGACACAGTGTGTGTGTGTTTATGCATTTCTCGCATCCTCCTGTCCCTCAGTACGTCTCTGAATCCGAGTCATTGAGCTCCTCATCCTTGTAGAAGCCGTCGTGATGGCTGATGTTGTTGAAGCTGCAGTAGGAGCTGTGCTCGCCGCGCAGCACGGGCAGGCTGTCAAAGGTGACGCTCTTGGAGGGGCTGGTGGTGTAGTGGTTAATGGCACTGAAAGGGAGGGTGGGTGCCGGGGCGCAGGGAGACACAGGCATCATGGTGGCCAGGATGAGGGCTAGGCAGTCTGCCACATCTTTGTTGGGGGCACAAGCCAAGGCGGGTGTGTAACCTGAAACAATGACAGTGGACCAGTGTTAGCAATGTGCCTGTGCTGCTGATTCTTTACAGATGAATCATTTGGTCAATAAAATCAGAATATAATAAAAGTCTGTTAAAATGTCTTGACCAAAGACATTGAGTTTATAACCAGATAGGACAAAGAAAAACTGCAAAAACCACAGTAGCAGCAATGCTAAGCTCAATTATCTTTTGTTATTTGAGATATTTGAGAGACTAAATTTGCTCTTACATAACAAATACAAAAACATTCTGCAAAGTAAGAATAATGAATAAAGTTTTTTTTTTCCATAGGGCTTCTTCAACTCTCTAACCAGATGTGTCTCAGAATTTCTCCTCAAGTTAATTTGAAAGATCTGGAGAACTAATCTACGCACATTTTAATTGACTGGTTGTCACCTGGCCAAATTCTGACCTTGTTTTGTCCTCTCTGTGGCCTGTTAACAGCTGGAGCTGTCATGCTTCTTAAATGATCATTATCCACAACACTAGGCAAATGTTTCAAAAGGTTAGGAAGCAGCTAAAAAGGTGGTAAAAGTGTGGAATTATTTGAAACTGGAAAATAAAAAGCAGCCCACTAGCACTCAGGACATTTTTGCTGTAGGCAATCAATAAGTTCTGATCCTGCTGTATGCATTAGGATGCATTTTTAAGAGGTAGTTCCTAATAATGTACTGTAGAAGCCAAAAATATGAAAGGTGATGGTAAATGATGAAGGAAAAATTAGATTGTGAATTTACCGTTTTCATCGACTGCAAGCACACTGGCTCCCTTTGCAAGTAGCTCTTGCACCACCACAGTTAAACCATTTCTTGCAGCCACGTGTAGAGGCCTTGAAGGAGACATAAAACGTGAGTTGACCAAAAGGCAAGTCGATATTTTCCAATTTTGATCTCTACATTACAATAAATTAATAATTCAAATCACATCCACCACTCAGATGCAGCGAGAGATGGGACACTAATGTGATATACAAGTGATACATACGTCTGTAAGGCGGCGTTTGTGGCATTTATGAGGTTTCTATCTGTAATCTTCTCCAATATCAACAAGGCACTGGTTTCATGTCCCTGTGGAAAATGGGTAAAGTATGACGAATATTAAAAACAACCACATACAGTAGCTTGTAAACGTGTAGTAAGTGCACATCATTTATGGTATCTGAACAAAGTGAACACACACTGCTGCAGAGTGTAAGAACAGTGCCACCATATGGTAATACAAACCTTACTACAGGCGAGATGAAGTGCAGTGTTCTTTACAGCATCCTGCAGAGTGAGATCTGCTTTCGCGCTGCTAACCAGCAGTTCTAAAAGCGAGAATGGGGGTTAATTCAATACAGCGCTGATTATTACATCCCACAGTGACATTTCCCAGTACGGTGGTTAAAGCAGACAAGCATTCGTACCAACTGCGTTGGTCTGGCCATTTTCAGCGGCCATCATGAGTGGGGTCTTCCCTGCGGCATCAACACTGTTGACCTGAGCGTTATGGCTCAGAAGAAGCTGTAGACACTCTACGTGGTCAGTGAAGGCTGCTGCATGTAGAGGGGTCCTGCAAAAAAAAAAAAAAGAAAAAAGATCAGAGTAAGGCTCCTTCTTTCTTGCTTTATGTTTTTTTTTTTTTTATTTCTTCCAATCAAATGGTCATTGCCTGTTCGAGGCTACAATTACTGTTACACTTGTAAGTATGCATACCTGTTTTTACTGTCTTTGGCATTGACAATGGCAGGGCCCAGTGTGTCTATCAGCATCTCAGCAGCACCTTCGTTGTCATGGATCCTGCAGCAGAGAAGACAGTATAATTATTACATCTATATGAGGTTGCCCGATGTCTTTGCATGTATTGATTCAAACAGAAGGCCGCTCAAGATCTTACACAGCACAGTGAAGGGGGCTGAAAGAATTGCCTTCGGCCTTGTGAAAAACCTCTTGTTCCAGCAAAACCTCCACACACGTATCGTGACCTGCAGGAGAGAAAGCATGAACTACCATTATCATTTTGAGGTTCTCACAATGATGGCTTCTAAAACCTCAACATGGGTCAAAATGCAGCCATTGGGTGCATAAGGAATTTGGATGAAGGATTTGTGCATGCCTATCTTGAATCTACACTTGCTTAAGTGCTCATTTTCACTCTCTTGGCAGCTTGCCTGTATTTAAAAGCATACATTATCAAAAATCAGATCTACATTTCGACAAAATTTATTATTTTTTAAGAGGTCTTCAAACCCTCATCTCTGTACCATTGTAGCAGGCCCAGTGCAGTGGGGTGTAGCCTTGGTTGTCTGTTAAGACAGGGAGTGTTTCCACTGATTGGGCAGCATGCAGCAGGCCTCCCAGTACCCCAATGTGTCCACACGCTGCTGCCAGGTGGATCGGCGTACGCCCTTTACAGTCTCGCACCAGGAAGTTGGCGCTGTGCTGAAGCAAGGCCTCCACACATTCTTCATGACCGGTCACCGCCTGCAGCCAGAAAACAGCGGATGTTAGTGTTATTACTGTTGACTTGATCATATCCTGAATGGTTATGCACTTCAAATGATGGGACGAATTTGAGTTTACAACCGGCTGAAGTAAGTAGCTGCCTTTGGGCAGAAAGAAAATTCATATTTGTAGATATATAAACATGCCTGGCAATATCTCAAACATACAAACAATCATATTGAAAAAATGTGAATGTTGAAGTGGAAAATAAATGTTACAATGGAAAAACATAGCAGTAAAAAATGGGATACGAGTTTAAAAACTGTCTCACACTACATATACAGTATGTGTCAGTGTATGTGGTGTATGTAAGAATGGTAAGTTCTCCTTACCCCTCTATGTAGAGCTGTCCTGCCCCACTTATCTTTGGCTTCTACACTGGCTCCCTTAATTAGCAGAGAATACACACAATCTGTGTGTCCACTCAGGACCGACAGCATCAAAGGGGTTCTAAGAGACAACAGACAAAATGTCAGCAATTCATTTAAAACATCCCAACCTTATAACTAGAAAAATCCCAAACACAATTTACTTACTGTCCATTTCCATCTTGAATGTCTACTGCACTTTGAAGATCAGCATTTCCAATCAGCAAACGCAAACATTCTGAATGACCATTAGTAGCTGCAGGGAAGGAATAAACACTGTATTAGGATACTCTTAATAATAACAATGATAATAATACACTTAGTTTATACAGGACTTTTTACAAGGGTTTTACAAATAAAAAACAAATCTGCACAACAATTAAATGAAATTCAGCAAACAAAAAAGTACAGAGAATAAAATATCTAATTTATGGCCCTTTTCCACTACCACCTACTCGGCTCAGCTCGCCTCTACTCAGTTTCGGTCGTTTTCCATTACAATAGAGTACCACCTCAGCGTGGGTGGGGTCGTCATAGCAACACGGCCGAAACTCCAGTAATGACGTCATTTGTTATGCGACATAAAAACGACTATGGAGGCCACCAGACAAAGAAATATGTCTGCACCTCGTCGTTGCTCCGCGGGGTTGATTTCTGTGCAGCCATCTCTGATCGTGCGTTCGTTGTTATTATTGCGTTTTAAAAATGGCGGGTTGACTCT
The DNA here is from genome assembly GCA_023238725.1 of Scortum barcoo. NCBI lineage: Eukaryota > Metazoa > Chordata > Actinopteri > Centrarchiformes > Terapontidae > Scortum > Scortum barcoo. The sequence continues at coordinate 10,651,218 of CM041546.1, read as the reverse complement.
TATGAACGTGAGTTGCTCTCCCGACTCATCTAGTGACATCAGGCCCTGGCCAATCAGTGGCCTGTCGTCTGCCGACGTCACATTTTTGGCTCCACTCAGCTTGCTTGGAACCCCAGCCAAGTAGGTATTGGAAAAGTAACTGGTACCAGGTACTAAGACGTAATGGAAACGCGTACAAACCGAGTCGAAGTTCGAGTAGGTACTAGTGGAAAAGGGCCATTAGAAGATTGTTTACTGGTCTAAAAATTCAGAAAAATTCATGAGCCACCAGGTCCATACCTGCAGCATGGATGGGGGTTCGCTTCAAGGTGAAGTCTTTAACCAGGATGGAGGCTCCCTGGTTGATTAGGACGTCCACGCACTCTACATGCCCCTTAAAGGCAGCCAGGTCTAAGGGTGTGCGCCCTTGGCTGTTTCTCACATCCAGATCCAGCAGAGACTGCACCAGAACCTCCATAGCATGGTGATGACCATGGTATGCCTGAAACATTAATTTACCATGAATGAGTTCACATGAATAAGCTAAGAGATTGAAGATAAAGCCACAATAAGGAAAATATGGTTACTACAATACAATATTACAATATGATATTACTCACAGCAAGGTGCAAAGGGCTGACGGGGGCTCTGACATCGGAGTCATTCAGGATGTCTGTCCCTGAGGTTTCCATGAGCTGAACAAACCATGCGCACAAGTTAGAACCTACTTCAGATGTAATCACTTGCTTAGCAGTGAAGCTCAATACTACAGATATATGGTATCATGGCCAACGCTGAAGGCCAAAGTCAGACAAATGATCTGCAGTCAGAGCAGACCAACCATCATGTAGGTCACAATCACCTGAGTAATGAACATGTTTGTAGTACCAGTACAGGTTTTTTATTGATTTTTCAAGTTTTTTATTGTGTCCTCAACACTCACTGTCTTATTGTGGCCTACTCTACCCACATAAAAACTGCCAAACATAAACAAGGAAGAATCGCACAAATTCAACTCACCACATCTAGAGGTGTTTCACTTGCAATCTGTAAAATAGAGTGGGAGAAGTAGAAATACATTACATATCGTTACAATAATACAGCAACACTGAAATTTATAGATGCTCATGGAGTGAAGTTCTTACCAGTTCCAGACAGAGGCGATGTCCGTACGCCGAGGCGTAGTGCACAGCATTGTAGCCCTGATTGTCCCGGATCCCTGGATTTGCATCATTACGCAGTAAATATTCCAGGCACCTGCAGACACAACAAAGAGGCTGTAGTCAAGGAAACAACATCATCTTTCAAGTCTTGAACTGTTACTCAGGATATGTGTAATGCAACCCGAACTTAAGCCGCCTCCCACACATCCACCACCTCCATTATAATTCTGAATTTAGTATTATAAGTATTACTGACTTTCCATCTGTGTCAGAGGCAGCGGCGTAGTGGAGAGGAGTACAGCCCCTCTCGTCTAAGTCATTGACGCTGGCCCCAGAGCCCACCAGAGCAAACAGGCACTGGTAGTTACAGTTGGCAGCGGCATAGTGCAGAGGGGTCCTGGAAAAGCAAACACAGCACAGCTCCCTGTTCAAATTTGACCAAGAAAATAGTAGAGCACAATCTCTTGATCCACAGTTAAATGCTACAAACCTGCCAAAGCTGTCCTTTCTATTAAAGTCTGCCCCCGTGTTGAGGAGAAGATTGAGACATTCCAGGTTTCTGAAGGATTAGGGAGATTTATTAGATAATGTATTTATATATATTGTTATAGGTTATGAACTACATTTTAACACTTGCAGCTAATATTAAACAGACTAGCCAGCTCTTCTGTACTCACCCTCCAGCAGCTGCAGCATGTAAACAGGTTCTTCCAAAGTCATCAGGAGTATCGATATCAAATCCTGCAAAGTAAAATATTATAAACAAGATTGTGCATACTATATTTGAGGTTTTACAGTACATTGTTCAGTTTTTAAATGTGGGATATCATAGTGACAAACCATGTCAATCATTTGGCTTATTAAACGCCAATATCTGAACCATTCAAACATAACACGTGTCGTTCTGTACTGTGACGAGTTGGGTTAGCACAGCAGCCATGCAACACGAATGAAGAGTTGCTCACCTGAGGACAGGAGCTTTCGGCAGCAGTCAGAGAATCCACTGAGAGCAGCCAAATGCAGTGGGAACATACCATGAACCCCTCGTCTGAGAAAGGACAGAAAATTGTTGATTCACCCAAATATCACTGGTGCTTAACTACAGTCAGAACATTACTATTAATAGAACAAAATCATCTGTATCAGTTACATAACAGACGTTAAATAGCTTTAGACATGCAGTTCTTCCATAACACGTAAAGTCGGAACAGTTGCAGAAAAAGGAAGGACAGTCTCACTTAGCCGTGTCAGCTCTGTTGGTGATGAGGGTGTTGATAAGGAGCTCGTGTCCGTATCGAGCTGCAATGTGCAGTGGCGTATTTCCATTCTTATCTTCAGAGTCAATCTCAGCACCTTCAGAAAAAGAAACGAGCTAAGCACTTAGCTGGTGTTACACTGAGAAGCAGTTCTGGTTTTACAGACCAGTGTAAGAAACAAAGTCAGCAAGGCTGAATTTAAAGAGGAGCTCACCATTTTCAATGATTGCTTGAGACCTAGAAAATCTCCCGTGGATGGCGGTCATGTGGAGGGGAGTCTTACCATCTTTACTCTGGAATCAAACAAATGCATGATGGTATCACAACATAGGTCATTACTATGGTTTTTTAGCTAGAGTACTAGAGGATATTCCCCAAAAAACAGGCTCCAAAAATCTACAATAATTTTTAAAACAGCCTTTTTGACATCTAGGTTTCAGTGCAATTAAATCCACACAAATAAACACCTGAATTCACACCCAAGCAACAAGATCAACTGGTTAAACACTGACTCTTAACCACAAATATTCAGTGTGTGTTCTGACAGATAATAGCAACATTGGTGTGACATTTCTCAATGACGTGGCTGTATTTGAAAAAGGAGTGCCAGTTATTAAGTAACATCTTTCCAGGTCATGATGAGCATTTTTCCCAAGAAGTAACCAGGTAACATTCGTGTTTTTACCCACCTTGATGTTGACATCAGCCCCGTTGCACACTAAGAGCTCCAGGCAGAGTGCTCCATGACGTGAGGCAGCCGTAAAATGGAGAGGTGCGAAGCCCTTCTCGTTTACCTGGTTGACGTTAGCTCCACACTCAATGAGCTCGTTCACCACCACATCCTGCCCGTTATAGCAGGCCACGTGGAGGGGTGTGTTGCCATACGCATTGGGCTCATTGATCTGGACAACAAGAAAAATAGGGAGAAGTCACTGTGGCACTGTTCTCATCAAGACAAAGAGGTATTATATACTGTGCATCTTTTAATGCAAACTGTAAAAATCTCGAGTCATTATCCAAAACATGTAAAGTGGGTCAGGACAGGTTACACGTTATTACATTTCTGTTCTCTCCTGATCGACACTGTCTGCAGTGCAATTACAAAAAGCTCTGTGGGTGGAACTTACATCCACCCCCAAATCCAGGAGGTATTTGACAACGCTGATCATTCCACTGGAGGCTGCTGCATGTAGGGGGGTGTAAGATTTCTTATCTTTGCAGGCCACCTCAGCTCCATGAGATGCCAGCAGCTTCACTACTTCTATGTGTCCTGAAGATGAAAGGAAGATGATTTCATTACATCAATAGGCTATCAAGATATCACCAACTATTTTGTTTCTTCATATCAGAACACGAGTACTGATTTCAACATATTAACTTTTTAATAACTTTAGCGCACTTAAAAATAATGACAGACAAACGTATGTCCAACTAAGTCCTGGAGACTTTCACTGACCACAAGATCAGAGGAACCATTAAAATTAAAATTTATAATGGTATGTAAGAATCCTTGTGGGTGTTTTGTTACCCATGTAGGCTGCCCAGTGGATTGCACGGCGGTCCCTCTTATCAAAGGCATTGATGTTTGCTCCTCTGGAGAGCAAGAGCCTCACCATCTAACAGCAGTAACAGAGACAAAAAAGGAGCAATGCTGAAATATGTCACGGGAATTTGCAACCTGAACATTTTCAGGCAGTTGTTTAATGTCTTAATACCAGACTAACAGACTGATTCTCTAGTCCACACACATACATACATATTGTTTAGTACTGTCAGAGTTCAGTACTAGATTTGCATAACCTCTTGGTTAGATGAGGAAGTTCCACCTTTAAGGGAACTTGTTTGCATGAGAGTATTTAATCACAATCAGTCATTTGCATGCAAGCATGTGATTGGACAAGCACTGCCTGTGCACCTGATGTCCTTGAGTGCGTGGCCAAAAATGATTGTTCCACCTCACTCTTCTTAAAACAGGCATATACGTAGCCATTGTTTAGTAGTTTTGTATTTCACTGGTACATAGTACAATACCCATTGTGTTTACACATTTATGAAGCAAGCAGGAATACTTCCTTTCAATAAGAGGAGAAGAACTGGGTACTTAAACTAACAAGTTAGATAATCACACCTGATACCAAGCCTGAAACGGTTCGCCAACAAGAACTTGTGTATGTGGTACATACTTTCTAAAGAGAGATAGCACTTCTTCCGTCAGAGCAGCACTGATGTTTTTATACTTAAAACACAACATACACGCTAGACTGTAAAGCCAAATAGTCAGCAATTACCTTTAAAGTTAGTGTCTTTTAGTGTTAGTGTTTTTTTTATTTTTATAGTGATATTTAAACGTAACACAACAAAATCTATGCTCAGTGCATTACAGCACTTCTTCCACTACAGCTTATAACTAAATCAAACTATATTTAAGCTTAATATTACCTCAAGATGACCACTGAAGGCTGCGTGGTGCAGCGCGGTGCGGCCTGCTCTATCTGACACATTCACATTGCTGAGCAGTGGGACGAGGGCTTCAGCGCAGCGGACAGCCTTATTTGCCGCGGCGATGTGAAGCGGTGTCTGCCAGTTCTTATCTCGGGCATTTACGTCTGCAGAGTGTTTCAGCAACACCTGGACAGCGTCCTGTGAGAGATAATCACATGGAGGTTTAGGTTTGCACTGTTCAGATGGATAAAACAGTGCGCAACAGTGTGTGTTGCACAGAAACACAGGAACGTTCACATACCTCACTGCAAGAGGCCACAGCCCGGTGCAGAGGAGTGAGCCACTTGTTATCTTTGGCATTTACTCTGGCACCTACAAGTCAGAGGACATATGGTTGTCAGAATATGTAAGGTCATACATCTACATGACATCTAGTGAAAAATTTCAACAAAATCATGCAAGCCTTTTTGACAGTTATGAAGTCCATATTCATCTACATATGTGTAAGAAAAGAGCAGCCTGCAAAGGGTGCATGTAGAGGTATTTTACAATATTAAATGCAGATGCACCATCTGGAGTGTCACATTTGAATTATATCAGTATGCTCTCAGACAGGTTAACATCAGGGATCACTTACCAACACCCAGAAAAGAGAAACGAATACATTAGGACCTTCACGTACCCATGGCCATATGTGTCAAATATTAACACTCTCACTAACACTTTAAATGGGCCATAACCTAGATAATCTCTATTGATGCCTAAAAAATAGTCATCATTTCTGTAGTGTAACATTAAACCAATATTTGTGTACAAAACAATTTTGCTTTCAGGAAGATTGCTGGATGTTTGACATTAATGTTGATGATGAAAGCTTTCTGAATATTGTTACCTAAGTGCTTGCCAGGGCAAGATTGAGAGAAATGCATGTAACTGAAACTGCTCTAAATTATCTTTTGAAAAACACACCTGAAAGAATCAGCAGCTCTATAATTTCTGCATCTCCGAGATAGGCAGCAGCATGCAATGGAGTTCTCTTCTCATTGTCCTGTAATTGAATGGACAGAAACACATTACTAGGACTGAATAGAAACAGAACAGTTAGTATTTACATCCTTCCTTCTTCACTTTACACAGGTTAATATAGTCTTGATATGTGACATTTATTCCACAGCGTTTCTTTACAATTTGTAATATTACACTGCAAAGGAGAAATAACAATTAAATGATGACAGCCACATAGTCATCATTCATGCCAAAAAAGTGGGTTAAAACACAAATCCAGTAACTTGAAAAGCATTCCAGTGAAACATGAAACAAGTACAAACCAGCCTTATTTTGCAACAGACACCCCCACCAAAGCAGCAGCAGTGAGGAATGCAATAAAATAAGCAGAGCCAGATCATGCAGTGGGAACTATAAAAGCAAACTATGTGCTGTTTTGTACTCAGCGACTACCAACTGAACGGCCATTTAAGGACAATTATACGTCAGAGGTTTTAATTTCAGAGTTGCTGGGATGTTTTTAAAACCTAGCAATAATATGAGGAAACAGATGCAGAGATTAGTGAGAGTCTGTTAGGATTACCTGCGCATTCACATCCTCTTTTTTGAATATGAGTGACCGTACTTCATCTGGGTCCACATTGAAAATAGCTTTCAGCAAAGCAGGCTGTAAAAGAGAGAGATAGAGAGTCAAAATCAACTGAGTTTCAAGGCTTTTCTGGCTGACAATGCAACACTATCTCAGACTTTCATGACCTATAAGTGAAAACCTTGTTTGCTTGAAACAGCAACAGTATAGGTCAAATCTGAGTAAAGAATAACTATTCAGACCTTGGAAACCTTGGAGCTTAGAGAGACTTCAGGATCCTCGTCGTCAAGCACCACAATACACACGCGACTCATTTGCACACAGATTATGCAACCTTGCTCAAGCTGCTAGAAAAATGTTTTAAAATCCTTTAAAATGGCATAATCAGGTTATAGTTGTGAGGAAAAAAAAAGATACTAGAGCAGGCTGATACAGACATTCAAATGCACGTTTAACAAAATGATGAGTCCACAAATCAGAGGATGATGGAGGCAGACTGTCAGGATTGATCCTGACACGTGCTGAGCAGCCACTTTCTAATTCTGTTCTGTGTTTACAGTCTGTTGGCAAGCAAAACCACATCCATCCCACGGCACAGAGAGAAACATCGCAATCTTTGAACGAAGAACTCGGCATTGTGCTCTGCATGACTGATGTGCTCTTCTCATCTTCTCCCTTTTTTCCAGACATACTTTAGTATGACTAACTTCCTGTGAATGTCTGCATCGTCATCATAGATGGGAAAAAAACAACAACAAACAAAAATGTCCACAGCTGATCTGGTTTACCACATCCAGCATGACAACAGGTGGCGAAGATGATAAAAGTCAAACCGAGTTTCCAAAGCTGAACTGAGGTAAAGGAGAAAAGTGTTGAAGTTCTTTGTGAAGTCTGACTCTTGAAGATCTTGCCCTTCCTGCCATGGCTTCTTAAAAAGTAGTTAATTTGGCCCCGCCCTTCTTAGGGGTGTATTCACTAGGAAAATGCTACTGTGAATATGTGCTGTACTATACACGCGAATACTCTATATACACACAATGATATTTTTTTCTCATTTCCATTTTTTACAGATACTCAATCATGCCCCTCCATAAAAATGTGTAAATGAAACCATTTGAAAGGCAGGCTGTTTATTTCTTACTGTCTTGACAAACGTAATTCTCTTTTCTCCTGCCTTACAAGACTTCCCTGAACCGCTTACATGCAGTCCAAAATGCTGCTGCCAAGCTTCTGACCAAGTCCTCCAAAAAGGCCTCATGTAATACCAATCCCGCTTTCCATCAAAATCAGAATCCAGTTCAATATTCATGTTTACCACAATACATGGTCAGACACCTGCCCTATATCACCTGTAGGTATACAAGGTCCTCTGATCAGATCTTGGCTCAAGACTAAAGGAGACTGCGTTTTTGAGATTGTATGTCCTAAACTTTGTAGCTCTTTCCTACTGGACTAAAGATTTGTGGACACTGTGGACACCATTAAAAAACAGCCCCAGACCAATTTGTTTAGATTTGCTTTTGTTTAGTTTAGTCTTAGCTTTTGTTTTTAGCTGGATGCCTGCATTTGATGTCTGTTGCTCTGTCTCTTATTTCCTTTTATTTTTTTTATTGTGAAAAACTCTGTGACGTCTGTGCCAAAATAAATAACCTTACTTACTGAAGATTTAGTGCAATGTTTACCCATGTGCAGGCAGCTGAGGTTATTCATTGTGATACTGTTGCAGCATTTTGCCAACACTTCCTGAAGGACGAGGCTCTTTTATAAAACTTGAAATGTCTCTGAATGGTGAGTTGAGAACTCGGTGTTCAAACACAGAGGACTTTAAAACGTTACAGAGCGTCTACAGCAGCTAGTCCCTGAAGCTGCCCACATCTTCACAACAACTGTCAATTACTGACAACCTCAAGTAATACTTTCAATATTAGGCTACAGCTGCAATAGCAAACATTTTCTACTTATGAGCACCAGTTAGCATCTATCACTCATTTTGTTGGTAAAGCATAACTTTGCCATGCTGTAAATGATAGGTCTGAATCACACAGAGTCAATTCAGCATAACCACTTTCCCTGTTTGTGCTGGATGGCCAGTTACATCTCTATAAACTTATCAAACTGACATGGAAACAATGCTGACATCAACACACCTATCAACAGTCATAGGCTGTGTAATGAAGTGTGCTTATGGTCCTTCATGTGTCATGTTAACCTGCTGAACGCTGCTGCACTCCCCTATCTGATCCACCATAACACCAGCAGAGTGTCTTTGATCAGACAGATTTCCTCTGCCAGTAGGAGGAGGCTGGCATGGATGGGGAGAACAGTGAGGGCAGGGGATCCCTTCCAGAGGCTGTAACTGGTTACCCATGAAAGACCCAGATGGAGCATTCCTGGCTTACACAAAGAAACTTAACCCTTCCCTGACTTCAGTCAGGCTTAACAAACAAATTAACTTGGGCTTACAGCTGCAGCAACATCAGTTAAAAGGTTTTTCTTTTCACAAGTAGTAGCTGTTGAATTTGGTGATACTTAAATGCTGTGTACACTTCCATTCCATGTGTGCCATCATAACCTTTGAATGAGCAATGTGCAGCCATGTATTCAAAACAAAACACAAAATGAAAAGGTAGGGGAGGTTTCCAAAAAGTGCCAAGAATCAGTAGGTTTTAAATGGAAAACCTGTAGTATTTAAAATGTGACCACAGAATAGGGAAACACTAAATAAGCCTCATGTTTGGGGGGACACTGAATTTTTCCTATTTGAACAGTCCATCTCGCTCTACACAATCAATTCCATGAGCTAGGTTTCTTCCGGCGTACAGTCAGAATGATGTCGCATGGAGAGCACATTTGTTCATTAAGACTTCATCCCTCATTTAACCCACCAGGCTGCCCAGCTAGCTAATTAGGTAAAGTGCAGCCGAGTAGCTCATAAGACTTCATGTACAAAAACATGTCTATTTTATATGGCATAGTTTGAACCACATTCTTATCAAACAGAACTAGCTACTTTTGCTTACCAATATGTTTCAATTGCTCAGGACCACGAGGTTATCAAGGGTCATTCACATCTTCACCTTCAGCTGATACAGAAATTTGTACAGTATGTCACGCATGCAATAAACCTTATGATTAAACAAATCCAAATAAAATATTACTGTATTGTAAACACCTTGCTATGGATAATGAAAGGTAAACATGCTAGGTAAGATTATTCACTTTGAAGTATATCCAAATCAAAAGGATAAGATAAACTATGCCCATGTACACATTTGAGCCACATGACACATTTCAGCAAGCGGACTGATGCTCAGTGAGTGTTTAGAATAAGCAAGACAAAGACTACCATTACCATCTAGGGACCAAGTAGTTTATAGCCTCTTTTTAAAACCACAAGACAATCCTCTCATTCAGTTACTATAAAGCCTGTGAATATCTGCAGGGTGCAATAGTGGTCAAGAGTTACTGAGGATATATTCAGGGTAACAAGCAGGCACTTGTGCTTCTTACACTGTTTCATTTTGACATTTTCTGCAGGAAGGGAAGAACAAATCTGCATTTTGTTGTTTTCAGTCCTCCAGTCCTGGTGTAGGAGATTTTCTATGCTTCTCTGGCTGCACGACTGTGCACCTCCTCTCCTCATACAAGCCAGCCTAGTTAATACCATCACCATGGAGACAGCTCTTTGGCAACTCCACCGGCTCACATGAGCTCAGGTACACGATCATTCAAAACCACACACACACACACACAGAAAGACACATGCACATACGTATGCTACAGGAATAGCAGTCATGTCTAAAAACACACAGCTCTTAAAATGATAACAGCAAGCTATTCTCGTTTTCACAAGTAGGTGGAAAGTGTCTAATAATATTAGACACTTGTCTAATACTGTCACATTTCCAGTCATCATGCATTCATCTCAGCCATTACATAGCAGTTCATCTGCATGTTTACCATTCATACAGCACAAATGGATACAACATAGTAAACAACTACTTCCTAAATAGCTAATACATAATAACCATTTGCAGTTTTTACAAGAGAACAAACACTAAAGGCTTGTGATCAAGCACATTTTCATCTATAACACTGTCATACAGCTGCTATAGACAATTACTATTAAAAATTAAAATAAGGAAAATGAGCAGAGAGCCTTTGACAGAGCCCCTCATCCAACAACACAGCGATGGTGTTCAAACACATTAAACATTCAGTTAATGACTTAGGTGAATCGGTGTGTAAAGCAGCATCACTGTTCGTGTGTTTACATGTTTTCCACTCTCATAGATACCATAAAAAGCTCAGCTAGCTCACCTAAAGATGTCACAAACAACTAGTTGTCACAGTAACGTCACAATCAACAGATCACTTTGCTGTTATGGTAATGTCCCGTGGTAATCTCACACACTACATTACAGACATTTAGTGACTATTATTAAATAATAAAGTCATTTAAAAGTCATGTTGTTTTTTTGTTTGGTTTTATTTATTGTGTAGTTACAACATGCTAACTAGTCACTTTCCGACTCAGTGGCTAGCAGCATTTCAGGCTCCGGCTAATTGCTGGAGATAAACACAGTATCATTAGCTGGCTGCAACAGCTTAAGCATGTGTCTCAATGTAAATGTGATGCCTTTTATTATAGCTACATAAACATGACTCCAAATGTTATTCAACCAAAAATGCTGAATCTAACTTTCACCTCCTTAAGAGGAGTGTTAACACACAGCTTCACGATAACATAAAAAGCCTCCTTTTCAGGGAAAGGCGAAATTCATTCCGCCTGCGACTCTTGAAATAGAAGGAGGGAGCTAGCTGACGTTAGCCGACCAAACAGTAGCTCAAACTTGGCTCAGCTTTTCTCGCAGCGCTCACTTACCTGGTCTCTAATTTTGAGAACCACCATATTTCTGGGATTTTACTTGTTCTCATGCAGATTCATAAAGCAGTATTTGTCTCCTTTCGAACAGCAGTGTCCCGCTGGTTTGCTGGAGGCCTAGAGCGACGCTAGCTTTAGCTCTCCTGCTAGCTTCCTAACCCGATGGCATGGAAGCAAAAAGAGCAGCGGAAACTCCATCATGTTGCCGCCACCATACTTGGCCTCCCAAAAGAGACGCGATCCAATTGGCCAAACGCTCTGCGCGCCCCAGCAAGGGAGGCGGTGATTGGCTGTTGCTAACAGCGTCCAGCAAGAAACGCACTATCTTAAATGTTGCATCGCTCTCTGCACTTATGTCATAAGAAATATAGATGTTTTGTAAATCTGTGTGCAATTAATTCCTTTATGGCACAGTCATACCATGTTTTCAAAAAAGAAAAAATCGATGTGTGGACCAGTCTGGCTCCGTTTGTTCAGCTGCGTATTATTCTATTTAAACACGGTGACTCATCTTAAAGTTGCACAAAAAGCGAGAGCGCTGCTGCCAGCGACCGCAGAGCAAATATAGAGGAGCCACTGGGGGAGTATATTTTATATCAACATCAACACTGTCTCAGGAAGAGGGGTTTCTCCGGACAGAGTGTCCTCCAGCCGATGACTGACACTCTTATTCAATAAAGTAGTCATGTAGACACACACACACACACACGCACCATATAATCCCCATGGTAGCTAGTGCATTAAATTCAGTGACAAAAATGTGAAGTGTTCCTATGACTTAAAAAATGTAAAAACACTACTTGCCTCTAAACTTAATTAACACAACGGGGTAGGGTGTATAATAGGCAATATATTACAATACACACATATAGCATAGACTGTTTCATGACGTATATATTACCAGCTCCTTCTTCTCTGCTTTTGCCTGGCCTAGTGGTCTTATATATTTATTTTTAGCTTCAGTTATTAAGTCCCAAACGGTTGTAAATACCAGCTTTCTTCTTCTTTTTCCTTATCATGTTAATCATGTTTATCATGTTTACATGTATAGTGGCATCTATTGCTGAACTGAGGGACCACTTCAGAGATAAGTTAGTTCTGAAAAGCCCACAGGTGGGTTGGAGTTCAACCCTGAGTGTATTTCAGGTCCTGTGATCTCACATCCAAATGTGATGGAATATGGCCCTCTAGTGACTCACCCTTCAACTACAAGCAGGCTTTGAAAGTAGCAAATGTGCATCATATTGAACAAATGCTTTTACACCCTTGTGAACTTAGAGCCAAAGTATCAATATCTGTCTTGTTACTCGGTATTCAGTTTTAATTGACACAGGCTGAATTTGAGAGGAGTTTTAATTTGTGTGGCTTTTGCAACCTTCAGTAATCTCTGTGATGAAATAGATAAAGAAGTCGCATTAACTTAAAACAGAAAAAGTACTCTTAAGTGTCAGTGATTTCAGATACGGACAAGATCATCCATTGAATCTATGCATTAAGAATCCTGAAAATAAGGGTGTCTGTTCTTGAAAGTTTAAATCACTCATGGTACAACCACAACAGCTGATGATGTGGGACAGTAATTTCCTCTGTATGGTGAAAATACCACAGGCGGGGATGACATTATGGAGCAGTGCCAAAAGTCTTGGACACAAAACTGTCTGTTTACAGTGCACTCTGTGACTTAGAGACTCAGTCACAGACACAGTCAGAGACACTAAGTCTCAAAAGTTCACAGAGGAATGATTCAGGCCTGGAAGATCTGCGGCTATATATCACCAATGGAGCTATTGTACAGTTAGATCACATCATTGCAAGTTATTTGAGTTTTGCAGCACAGCTCTTCTGCTTCAGCAGTTCAGTGTAGAGAGAAACAGGAACAATGTTAATGTAGTGTAATGGCAACACGTAACTGCTGCAGCATTAAAATAGCTCGCTGAAACTAGTAGATGTTTGTCAGACAACTTCCCCATTTGATGTTAATTATAAATCTTTATGCCCCTTCACTACAGAAATGTGTTACAAATAAGCAACTTATTCAATACGGCCGCTTCGTGTCTTCAGCAGTCATACAGGGGCACAGAGATGGTTACTTCTTGTGTTTAATCTGTGGTCTTAGTGGCCTTAGCACCATTAATAATGATAATAATAATAAAAATAAGTATAGCAAAGTGTTTCAGTTTTATGTGTGAGGGAAGTAGTGGGGGTCTTGTGAAAGAATGTGGGTTATGCTCACCAGGCAACTTTCTAGGGTAGTCTCACATTTCAAGGCACTGGATACAAAGGGAGGGGAGAGGGAAAAGTTTTGCTTCAGCTATGTTGATGATTTTGGGTGTACTTTGGTCGCCTTTTCTGGGGGTAATCCCCCTGGATTTGTCCCTAAGCCCCTCTGAAGGCCACAGTAACCTCACAGAAAGGAATACTATCTCGCAGGGGGGGGCGAGGTAGAGAGGGGTTCCCACAAATTAAATTAAGACAAGGAGATACAGCGGACAAAAGAGTAAATGCGTAAATGGAGAAAACAGATGCATAGTTGAATACCTCCCCCAATCTCCACCCCTCTTTAAAATTGCACCCTGACCCTGTGTTTGCACCCTTTTTGTTTACAGGACCCTTTGTGTGTGTGTGTGTGTGTGTGTGTGTGTGAAAGAGAGAGTGAGAGAGAGAGGGAAAAGATTTATATGTACTCTCCTAAACCAAGATAGATAGATATATTAAAATATGCTTCTATGACATTTATGTGCTCTACATGAAGTGTTTACACAGAGTTATTATTAGGTATGGAAATAATAGTCTTGCCAAAACTGCTCAGAAATTCGCTTCATTAGAGCCTCTCAGGTCAGTTCAAAACTGTAAAAAAAAAGATTTTTCATGTATCACTCTGTTATAGAGAAGAATTGGAAGATTGGAAGGTCTTCCCATGCAGCACTTACCAAAGGTTTAACAAAAAGTGAGTGTCATTACCCACCTTCACCTTACAGCTGCCACAGAGAAGTAACATTCATCAGTACACTGTATTCAACTTTTAAAACAAAACTTTTAAAAACAATTTTTGTAACAGCTGTGTCACTGCACCAGTCGATAAAGTTGCAATTGCTCAAGTGTGGGCTGTACTTGGCAAGAGCAAATGCAAAATTGAAATAAATTATGCTGACAATTAGATGTCTATATATTTGTGAAGTCTGCAGAGCTCATGGCATTCTTAGCTGGCCATCTTACTGAGAATTGACACGGTCCTTAGCATCCAGGGGCCAGCTGTGGGGTCCTGCACAGCGATGAGACAGCCACACTGACATGCATGCAGGATCATGCCTCATATTCTGTGATGCTGGGCTGTGCCCCTGTCTGTTCGGATGTCAGGATGAGGGATAGCAAACAGCTGGACAGTTGGGATCCTGGGATGAAAGTGGTGTCACCCACTGGGTCATTCCCAGCTGCTGTAGGACAGTGGCAGAGAAGACAGAAAGAATTAGAGCTCATCTTTTCCCACCATTGCTCCTGGAGTTCTGCTGTAGAGCCGGAGACCACGTAATTAGCAGATAAATCAAAATTTTTGTCATATACAGCTTCCTACATTTCTAAATTTCTCTACAGTGAACCAAGAGAACTTTATCCAAACATTCACATTGTGGAAGTTGATAAGCAACGATGTGAGAAACAGGTGAACAGAGATGAGAGAGGCGCTTTGTTCTCCTCCTAAAGAGAAGACATTTGTCCTCTGGGCCAAACAGTAAACTAAGGAGAGGTACAGAAAAATGCTTTGAAGTGACAAATAAAAATGTGAGACCGTGGACAGCTGTAGATTTATGACGACGACAAATCTGCATATAATCTGTGCTAATCACACAGGTCTTGCTCCTGGTTGAGATAAAAGCTTCTCTTCTCTTCTTTCTCTTTCTTTTCTTTCTTTCTTTCTTTTTAAATTTTTTTTTCTTCTTCTTCTTTTTTTTTTTTTATATCAAAACAGCAGCTGTGTAACCAGAAAATTGGGAAGATGCTCAGCTGGTAGATTCACAGCTTACAGTTCAGGGGTAGAGTGCAATGACAGACAGTCAATAACTGGCATTGCAATTATTAGTTATTGATTAATAAGTCAATAAATTCTTGACCCATATATTATTGTTGTTGCACAGCTGCAGCTGATGTGACAAGGCTGTCCTGCCCCAGCGCAAGTCCCGATGGAGTCCCAGCTGATAACAATGACTAATGTGACCAGTAGATGGCACTGTATTCATTTTAATGCTCCTTTTTTGCGCACTTGTGGACGCTACAGGTGCTATTTTTAGGGGGTGCGTCGTTTTAAACGGTGGTCTGTCGATGCAGCTGTCGTTGCATTCACATTTCGGGATTGCGCGTTATGCAATAACAAGCAAATAATAGCCTCTTTACAAGCAGCGAGCTTCTTGACTGGCCCATACCCCTATTATCATAAATCCTGGTGCAGGCAATTATGTAATAAAAAGAAAAACACACTGCAAGAATAGAGTCAAATGCACCAGTTATTTACATGCAAGCCGGTTTATTATACGAGCTTTATAAAGATTGGGCACTAATAAAAGTTATCAGCAGATTATTCAGGGGTGGGTGACTGATGAACTTGCCGCAGGGGCCGGAGCACCTGCTGAGGACGGACGGCGGCCGGAGCTGCCCTCGTCCCTCCATCACAGAGATGATGAGAGGAGCAGACAGCAGCGCTCAGCCCGCCTCTACCTTGGCTCGGGTTATGTATTTATTTATTTATTTTACCGTGCCCTCTTTCGACCGAGGCGGACTATTTATAGCTGCCGTCGTCACGTCGTCGCAGACACCGGCCGCGTCTCTCTCACGTCCTCCAACCCAAACACAGCGGCTCAGCCTCGTCCTCCTCAAGGTAGACGACTCCCTCCCCGGCCTCCCTGTGATTAAGATTAAAAAAGGAAGTGAAGTCAAATTAATAACTGATTTAATTAATCATTTTGAAAGCAACATGTCCACCAAGTTCCTTTTTTTTTTTTTTATTAAACCGAAGTTATAGGCTAAACAGTTGAAGTAAAAAACCTAATTATTTAGACTGTAGTTAGTAATTATGTAAAATGTATTATTATTATTAATTATTTATATTTTTATAGAAAGTTATATGACCCGAGGGAGTGATTTAGCACGGCGCATTGATACATAAATTACCGCTTGGTTCTGTGGTCACAGGTGGTCGGTTTCCCCCCCATCAATTTCTTTTGTCAGTCCGCCAAGAAAAATGAACCGGATGTGTCTGCGTTACGAGAAGTTGCGACAGTCTCCACACAGCCACTGAATTTTTTTTTTTTCTTTTGCTTAACTACTCCTAGAGCTCACCATCGCCGCTTTCGCAGGCTGCTCCTCATTACAAGCTGCAGGGCATTGTAGTGCAGCCTGCCGTCTATAAATAGGCTTGCCTACGGATGTATGATCTCACCAAAGTGTTGAGGTGTGAAAGTCTTCATTCAAAAACTCGTCAATTAACCATGCTGCATCACCCTTTGTCACACATTGCACATCACTCGATTTGACTAATATATTTTTTTTATACAGAAGCTGAATTGAGATCGTGAGCAGTGTGATGTACATTTGGACAGCCAGTCTGCTAATTATAGCCATAAATACTGGCAGCAACATCTCAGTACTTGCCTCTACGTGGATGAGTATCAGAGCTGCCTCACATTACATTATATCCAGAAGGTGGGAGAAGCATTCATCAGTCACTTAAAGCATGTACCACATGATACACTGCAACTACTCAATTACAAGTACAAATCACAAATTCAGTATTGTAATATTTAATAAAGTACACAAGTATTAAGTAACCAAATGTATTTAAGATGTGAAAATACATGTAGCCATATAGCAGAATGGCTACTTTAAGTGTTATATTAGATTATTACAATTAGATCATGATTATTGATGCATTAAAATGTAAGCAGTACTTTGATGCTTCATTTTAACTGCACTACACATTGTTGGGCAGTTAAAATTAGTCTTACAGCGCATCAAATTTTATTTTCTGAACATATGCTTTGTATGTAAAATCTCAATTTGAGAACAACTGGAAATACTCAAAGTTGCCTCAAAATTAAGTATGTGTTTAACATTGCACTGCTTTGCAATTTTACATTTTGCTCTTGCTCCTATGTCTTTTTGAATTTATTGTGTCTAAATTAGTCTCTAATGTTTGCCAAAAATGTTTGCATTATATCCTAGTAACTTTAAATATATTTGAACATCCACAGTCTGTGGAGATAAGCAATGATCTTCACACTGTACTGTTTACGATTGTGTATGTGACAAACACATCTTTGAATCTGCAGGAACTTACTTACTCCTACATGTTTTGTCTTTGCAGATACTGACGAATCAAAACTGCAAACACAAGCAGATGCAGACATGAATGTGCTGGGGTAGAGTCAAAAGTAAGGAGGTTATTTGTTTATTCTAATTAAATATCTTTTTAGATGCTGGTAACTACATGAAAGTTGACTGACAGTGCAGGTGCTGTAATGAGTTTAATATTATAAAGTTAGTTTGTTTTTCATTGGTTTTGCTGGACACCCTGTCACTCCAACAAAAACATGTAACTTTCAGATCAGCAGGTGTGTTACATTTGAAATGACTGTTGCATGATGACTTTGGTGACTGGTGCTCTTTCCACAGGTGTCGTTTGGTGACAGCATTTCAATCCCCTCTGAGAGAGGTAATAAGAAAACACAAGAACCACAGGCCCTCCAGTGTACATACGACATTTTCACTTAGACAGTGACACAAGAAAAACACTGCTCGTACTTGACATGAAAGCCTTTCACAGCCATTCCAAATGACCCTTCAGCTGTCATTCCTGTCTTTCCATTTCAGAATATTTATAATATTTTTACATTAGACTTGTTCTTGGCAGGTTAATGCTCACAGATGTCTGCACTGCTCAGATGGCTTGAGGGGGCAGGTACCATCTGAGCAGTGTCAGGGAGAGAAAGTCATTTTAACAGCACCTTACACTTAGCCTAACACATAATTTCATAGTACCAATGAATGTGTTAATGAGACAAAATGTTTTCGATAGAACAAATCTTGGCAGGCATCTGTGAATTATTCACTGGACCTGATAAGTTGGCATGTTCGGCTATACAATTGGCAAGCGGTATTCACAGAAGCAGCATGTTGCATGACATCCCTGCTGTGTAATGCATGTTAACTATACTGGATGATCTTTATTGTCCTAAAGTTGACATCTTGTGGATCGACCAGTAAAAATATTCTGTAATTGCCGCAGTAAAATCAGTCAGCTACTGTATTAGCAGAGATGACATAAGAAGTGTCAAGATTGAGCTTGTTTATCAAAGTTGAGAGAATACAATGCCTTTTTCTTTTTTTTTCACAACTAAAGTGATGAAAGTGATGAATTGCGCTTTGTCACCGTGGGTTTATTTCCTGTTTGTGTGCTATCCTTGACTGACCGTGACAGTGTGAAGGCAGCCTTCATGTCACGCGGCAGAAAGTGCAGTTCCAATAGAGAAGGATACTCTCGTGGTGTGTTGTGCCGGGTGACGTCAAGTATGACAAGATAAAATCCTTCTGTCTCACACAGGAACAAATGAATTGTAGGAGAAACACAATCATAAGCCCTTGTATGTCCAGTGTGTGTCCATGAGTTTGAACAGGTAGTCTGACAGTATGCTAAAACATGTAGATGAATGACGGTCATATGGAGAAAAGCACTCATATTATTTATTTGTGAAGGAGCTACTGTATGTATAAGAAGTAAGCTTCCCAGTACATAGTAGTATTTGAATAGTAGTTCATAACAGATTCTCCTTAGAGATGTGGACACCTGCTCTTTATAAGCTAGGATAAGACTTGAGTCTGTTCTAATTAAGTAATCAAGAACCCCCCATAAATGTAATGATGTCTTCCCAAAATATAACCGAGTTCAATTTTATTTGACATTTATGCCAGAAAATGTCATAACTCATTATTATATTAGTGTATGATGAGTCTCACACTGAGACCTTGTCTTAACAACAGGACAGTCTGTTTTTATTTGTTTTATTTTACACATTGAAAGCATTTAACAGCACAGCAGAGTTTCATTGTGTTTGCCTCAGAATATGTTACAACGTTTTATGAGTTTGAGGTGACCAGGTGATAAGTATTGTGAATAATGTATTAAGCACAGGACTTGAATTCATTAAATAATACTATCGTTATTATGAATATGGTGTGTATGTTGTATAACCAGACTTTTACAGCTGATACTGAATGCATCTTATACAACAGATGTCTCTTTATTATTATTTCAAGAGTTCATGGAACTAAAGACAGTTACACTGTAGGACATTATGAAGCATTAATAGGAGCCCCAAAACACATAATAGACTACATATGATAATACTGTTACACAGGTGTTACAGGTAAATGTATGATGCTAAAAAGACTCATAACACAAAACTCATAATGTATCGGAGCCTCTTGTGACATTTTCTAATACAGTTAGGATGTCTAGTCTAATTGTATTGTGCTCATAGTGCCTGCATGAAAACATAAACATGGAGCATTACCAAGAAGAATGGCGTTGTGATGTAGTGAAAAATCTGTATGTTAGCTCTTGCAACTCTAATGTGATCTACAGGGAGGAAATTTATGTAATTCTGTATGATCCAAAAGACTTAAAAACAGCTTTGGTAATTAGTACCCAGCTCCCAGTGCCAGTCAGCATAATGTGTTCTTTAGCTGGATTTCACACTTGGAAATAAGCTCTCATTCTATCCATCATTTCACTTGAAAACTGACAGATGAATAATTATTATATAATTTCACCAGCAGTTGCAATTACAGAAACACTCACACAGTCCTTAAAAACACACACTAAGAAGTGAGATTTGTTTCTTAAACATACATTTCCCATGATATGTCCCTCATGTTGGCAGCGCTTGTTGACACCCTTAAACTATTTTTTGTGCGGTCCAGGATCTATTATTGGCTCTGGCTGTAAGTGTTTTCTGTTCTGTTCCAACAAGATGAATCCCCAACATGGCATTAGGTTACCAGGCAACAGTGTACTCTCCACTGCTTGGTTATAATTTTCTTTGTATAGTTATGATGTTTAATAGTAAGTGACTACATGGCAGTCAGCCCAAATTAACCACTGTTAGCAGGACCCGTAGAGCCTGATGTATGTCAGGAGGCGTAGAGGCTAGCAGGCTATATTTGGCTGCTATGTTCCCTTCAAAGAGACGAGTTCTAGGTCTGGACTTGACATTTCTCTTAGACTGGAAAAAATGGGTTTGGGTCAGTGAGTTTTTGCAGGAGGAGGGGTGTTGTTGATGCCCAGAGGAAGGTGCCGGTCTCTTTCATGCAGTGGCTCATTGTTATGTTCCCTTCATTGGTACGGCACAGGAAGCTTAAATGACAGGATAAAACTAGCAATTATATGTGTTGAAATACAACACTGTTTTTTTATTATGTAAAAAGCTGTCAGGATTTTTGTCCCCAACAGATTATCATTACTCTAATTCACCCAAGGTTCCGAAAAGAACAGGACAAATTGGGGATAAAACTATGTATAACTGTAAGTGGGGTAAGTTTTATATTTTCCCCATTTCCCCATTTTCCCCTGCCTTTGAGAAAATCCTCTAACTTCTTAGCCTCACATAAGACCAAACAATTCAAGTCATTATTAAAATACATTGTCAACAGCAGAAATGTTTTTCATAGTTATTGAAAAGGTGGTGATAGGTGGAAATACCAGATTAAGGCATATGACGCAACAGGACAGTACAATAGCAGTTTGGTGTCATTATGTCATTGAACATCTCTGGCCACGAGTTGTGAGCCTTGCTGGTCTTTCAGTGGCAAACTATATTCACAGGTGATGATGGTGAAGTCAGTCATCTTAGATCAGTTCATCTACCTGCTTCGTGATACTGTTGTTGATGATATCGTCTTTGTCTATTTGAAGCCTCTAAACTTGCTGATCATCTGCATTTTTAGCAAACGTCATTAACAGACGCCTTTTTCCTCTGAAATGTGAGTCATATCACTTTAAACTTTATGTTATATAATATATTATTCGTCTCTTCTGTGTTTGTTTTGAGATTAAACAGAAGTGCGGTCCTGGGCTTTATCTCCGTGTGTTGTCACGAAAAAGAAATGGAGTCATGTTCGCACCTTTATTTATTTTGCTGTTCTTGGCCGCTGCTGTTCCAGTGGAAGCAGGAGAGTGGCTGTACAGCAGACATTATGCAGGCAATCTGAATGTAGCCCGGGTGCCACAAAACTATTCTGACTTAAGTTTTTCCTCACTCACACTCCTAGTGTTTGTTTCTGTTCTTTTTTTATTTATTTTTTATTTTTTATTTTTTGCCATTTCAAGATATTAACGGCAACTCTGTTCAAAGCTTCGCATACACAGAAAGCATTTTAATCAATCCACAAACCAACCTGATGATGCATCTCTCCTGCAGGGTGAAAAAGTCAGAGGCCTTCTCACAGGGCAGAGCTGCGGCTGGGACTGTTGGTGAATAAAGGCGTAGATAGTGGTGTATGTGTGAGGAATGTTTTCTCTCTCTCGATAGGTAGTGGGAGGAGAACAGTGGCCCAGAGGGGGAATCTGGCTCCTGTTGCAGCTGAGACACAGTGCTTGGTGGGTTTAGCCTGGTGTTCTCAGTGTTGTTCATCCAGCCCCACTGTAGACCCCTGAGCTCTCTGGGGGAACCTACTTCCATTTGTTTTCACTTCCTGTCCAAATGGAGTTGGAGAGATGAATCATTCATGTCTTTGAGAGGCCTCTTGTGCGGATGAAAAATAGGGAGATTTAAGCCTCTTGCCTCAAGTATTCAAGATAGATTAATATCCTAGGTGTTCTGCTAAAGCCACATATTTTACGATTTCCATTTGCTTTTTTTAATTCTTTAGTTCAAGTTGTTTCACTGAGATTTTTATTTTCAAAAGCTTGTTATTATTCACAGTTTATTTTTAGCTGAAATATGTGTGTGCTGTTATCATGCCTATCTACTTAAACCCATCAGCTTATCTGCCTGTCACTATGCCCATTGACAGGCGCCATGGAGAGTGCCCCTGCCCTAAGTCCATCCTGGTGTGTCAAATCTGCATGGGGAAATCAGTGATGAATGAGCCGTGCTTCAGAGTTCTTGGTATGTCCAGCCTGACGGGCAGATTGTCGCCTATCTGTCACAGGGTAGGGCACTTTTCCCTGATGTCAGAAACAGACAAACTTCAGACTTCACAGGCCCAATAGTTGTCACTCCATGCCATCCCAGCATCCTGTGGGGGCCCCAGCTGTGCTGCCATGCGTCATGCTAAACATCTCTTTGTTGTTACCTTTCATCTTCATGTACCTGCCACCTCTCTCAGCCCATCCTGTGAATTATGAGAATGCAGGAGGTCACGGCCTGAACCCCTCCCCACTTCGCGTGAAATGTGCAGAACAAACGGATCCAGGAATTACACAGCGATTGGACACACTGGCTGGATATCTAAGAGCGGAGCCCTCGTAAAGGCCTCTGTGGCCAGATAGGTGTGAAAGGGTTACCAGCCCATCTGTTTCTAAAACAGAAAACTTTACCCCCTTTGAGGTGACAACATTAGAGCATTCTCTAAATTCTCCCTTGTAGCTTTGAGTGGCATTATCTCAGCAAAGCCACAGAGGTTTTCAAATGGGAGGCTTGAAAGCTACATTATGTTTGAAATGAAAACTGACAGTCAAGCAAGTTTTACTCATGTCCTTTAGATGTACTTAAAAGTACAGACTAACATCAGTGAAGGCATCTTGTTTCAGTAAGCAGACAGAAGAAAAGGATTTTTTTTCTTTCTTTCATTTATTAGTCTTTTCCCTCTTTTAAAGGTAGGAGTCCTCATACTTTGTAGTCAAAAGGTGGTGTCTGTGTTCTTAACATTATTTCATCTTTTGATTTTTCAGGCACAGCTTTGAGGAGATCACATAGTTGACACTAAGGCTTCTTGTTTTTATGCTAGTAGTTTCTACGTGTTATATAATATATAATAATATATAAGCCAACCAAAGCTTGTTAGGCCTGTGTTATTGGAGGGGTTGGGTTGAAAAGTTTGGTTACTGGATCCGAGATGAAAGGCAGAGGTCAGGAACGCTGCAGCCACTCCCAAGCACAGCATGGTAGCATTGCTATGTGGAATTGTATGCATGTGTATGAGAGTATGTGTTTGCATGTGTCTGTTTATCCGTGCATGTGTATTTGTTTGCAGTGTGAATGTCTTGATCTGTATTTCTGTGCTCCTCGGACCTCTGTGCTGTCAGTGTGTTTGCCATATTTTTTCTTCTTGTATCCACTTGCGTTAGCACTGTGTTTATTGTGTGTCAGAGTATTTGTATTCGCACTCCTTGGAGTTTCCATTGAAAGCTCACAGTAAAATCTCCAGCATCTCTAGCCGTTCTTGGTTTCTTTAGTCCTTGTTCCTGTTTTAATCCACCTGCAGGGTGCACTGTTGCTGAAGGATCCACCAGGGGCTTTACCCCGCTTGGACACTGTCCCACAATTACAAGTCCTGCTGCCTTATTTACTTCTACGCTTTCCAGTGACAAGCTGATGAGACTCACAGACAGACTGATTGTAGAGACAAAAAGACAGATAAGGAATTTGTCATAATCATTATCAGTATTACAACCTGTGCAATGAGAAAAAGTGCAGTATATAACAATGGCATCAGCATGATGTGTGAGAAAAGTGATTTCTCAAATTTAAAATGTAGACAGAAAGGGAAATTCAGATTTAGTTATTTAGTTCAACTGTAGCACTACATTTGTTTTCCTACCAAACAAGCAAAATGACCCATGAACCATGCCTTTTGCTTCTCAGGGGAAAAAGGAAAAAGGGAGCTGCTTGGCTTGTTTAGGCACTCTCAAAGGAATTGCAAAAGTAGAACATTGTCTTTATAATGTACTTGGGAGTTTATGTAACATAAGCCAGCAACTTCCACTGCATAAGAATATAATAACTCATTGGGGTGAATTTTTAACTATGGTGGAAAATATAGATATATGAATATGATGCTGTAATAAGATCCAGAACCCCAAGGTCACCCTAGCAAAGTGTTTAAAAATACATCTGGAGCCCCTCCAGGTTTATGCATATGGAGCAGCCCAAACATTAACATTGTAACAGAGGTGGTGGGTGCACTGCAGGACATTTCCCGGTATGCATAGCAATACCCTCATAATCAGAGGAAGAGCTATTTTTCAGATGTATTGTTGTGTCCGAGACCTTTGAGACACCACAGGAGGAGAGTGCTGTGACTGTGCTGTGGTCAAGTAAAGAAGTGGTGGCGTAGGTGGAAGTGGCTTGGACAATAAGCATCAGCCCACCCTTCCCATAGTAAACTTGATTTCCTGTTACACTTTTTTACATGGCCTTTTAAAATCCATGAATGGAGTTATGCTTGAGTCTTTAAAGGTCATTGATAAATGCAGAATAGCAACCAAGCAGTGAACACAGTCTGTAATTTAAAAACTACAGTTTTCCCATATGTACTGCTGTTGGGTTATCCGTTGATAAGTGTGCTCAGTATATTCAGGTCACTGAAGTGAGATTTGTCCCTTTAAAAGAAAATCTGGAACTTGGGTGAAAACTGCCTGTACTTTTCCTGTGACTGAAATAACAATGCTGGTATTTTGCCAAAGGACAAACAAGCCTGATAAAATGTATTTTCTCAAAAAGCTGTGGTATTACCAAAAATATATATTTTGTTATCATATTAAGATAATAGCTCCAAGGCAGTTGGGAGGGATGATGCTATGATTATCCATCATAAATGGTCTTGACTCGCAGGATGTTGATTGGAAGGATGACTCTGAACAGAGAACCTTTGTTTTTATTAATCCCTCTGGGATTTTCTAAGGTCAGCTAAGCTTGGCTGGATTCCACCAAAGTCACATGTGTCTGTTTGGGCCTGTGTGTTTGTGTGATACTGATGAGGCATTTGACTTTTGCAGGCATTTCAGTGATGTAGGCCTGAGAGCCACTGATGCAATGATTCTGCACACTGTGGTTTCAGGCACAAAGTTTCCTCTGAATCCTGCCCCTTGTTCAGTGGTTAATAGCTCACTAAAACGCTAGCTGACATAAGGGATGATCTTTCAAAGGATCTGATCAATGCTAAGCCTTTTGGTGTTAGAATATCGTTAGAGGATCAATAGTTTGTGTTGGTTTGAGGGAACTTGCTTGGCAAGAGAGAAAAGGTGGAACATGAAGTAGGCTTGTCATGACTGAATGTAGGGTGGAAGTTGGACGACAACAACATGGTCAATTTGATACAAACAGTGGATCAATGGTTTCCAGCAGAGATGAGCACATTGATCAGTAAAAATACTGAGAGCTGCCTGCTGTTTCCAGTGTGCCTTTGTGCTCCATATCTATTTTTAGAAAGCCTATGGCAGCAAATGAAGGCACAGCATCAGGGACCTATTCAAAGTTAGAAAGTAAACTGACCCCAAGGTCAGTGCACAATAAGTGGATGCTTTGAAACTACTCTGAAATTGTGTATTTGCCATTTTTGAACTCTGTTATGGTTCAGCCTGTCCCTTACATCCCAGATAGAAGGTTCACAGCAGATGAATGAACACATTTTTCTGAAAGGTTTTAAGGGTATATGTTGATTGATCTCTCTCTTTGAATAGCACCATCTCTGTCTTTTTAAGGTTCGGTCTCTTCCGCAAGAGAAATGCGAAATGCTCTTCGGCCTCCATCTGACTTTGTTATTATTAGCTGTATTGCAAAACTTTGTTGGCAATTTTTCAAGAGTAAGTGCCAAACATGACTGCCTTTTAAATGCTTTTTCATGTTATTTGATCCAACCTGTTAAGTGCATTCTATATCACCCTGAAAGTCCAACAGGAAATACCACAGGACCCCAGACAGAGTAACCCAATAAAAGCAAGAGCGCCCAAATCATTAGTGAGGAAACACACTCACATAGCACATCCAGATGTACAGGCTAATTGGATTTTACCATCAAATCAACAGTTGTAGTGCCTTTGTGCTTTTATGAGACTCACCGCAAGGTAAAGGGAAAATGGGCTGCTTGAAGTGACAAAACTTTACCCGTGGCTTTTAGCAGGTAAAATGGCTGAGCTTGGTGCCAACAGAGCATGCTGTGCTCCACATGCAGAGACTGGGGCAACAATGTGCCATGGCTTCACTCTCTAAATTGATCCTGGAACTCTTCTACAGTTAGCAGTGGTGAGTCATCGGGCTGATGTAAGTAAGATGGCGAACACTGAGGTAATTGGTGTGGAGAGGTAATTTCCCTCCTGTACCAGGGCTGTCCCTAGAGCTGTGGGGTGGCCGCTAGAGAGAAGAAAAGTCAGGGGACGGCATGGTTACGTCAGAAGTTGCTGTTAGTATGAGGCCCCTCCCGAGGAGGAACATCCCCTCTGGCTGGAGAAATCAGCACCTGACAATGATCACATCCGCCACAGTCCCCCCAGGGTGGCATGATGAAACTCTGCATCCACACAGGCAGGAAGACAAGCAATATGCAAGAAGTCAGAGAGGTGGATAAAATGTATTTCATTAAAACAGATTTTAATAAATACATATTGTAATTAATATCATGTATGCAGGCAATGACAGTTACTCTGTGATCAGTTTATTTTACAATAGACAACACCCGCCTGAGATACAGAAGGGCTTTGAAGTTCAGAGAACACTGAATAACAAAACATGGCTGACTCACTCCCTCCTACACATGGATCATCTGCTATTAAGGGGAACAAAACATTTTTTAGCTGGATCAAATTAGTTATAAGGAGCGGTGTTTGTCCACCCCTCGTATCTGTTGCAACACTTAAGTTCAGCTCCCTTCCTTCTCCAGCCTGACTCCCTGCTGGGTTTCATCATGCACAGTGTGTCACAAGGCAGCAGTGCTATGGTGATTAAGCCACAGAACTCTAGTTGATTTGGAACTGGTACAGTAATTGTGGTAATGTGAGTAAGCTTATTTGGTAGAAAAAAATAAGTCCCCAGGTTCTGACCACAGTTTCTCGAAATAGAACGGAAAAAGCTGAAGTACCATCGTGGGAAGTATCTTTTTGTTTAATTTCTTTTCTCCAATAGATCATTTAAATTGACTGATATGGAGTAAATAACATAATGAACGCATGTGTATGTGTGCGTGTGCACTCACATCTCTTGCTCTTTAAAATGGGCTATAATGGCCTTTCATTTAAATTTGGAAAGTGCTATGGGCACTAGTCTGGCCCACTTGTTCCCTCATCTCTAATATTCCCCCACTCCACGTTGGTGCTCTGATGTCAAAACATACACACAGGCACGTACACAGACACTCACACACACGCACGCGGACACACACAGAGTTTGTGTTTGATATGAGGGAGGTGACAGACAGTCGAGCCCCGGCCCCGGAGAGCAGAGCGGAGTGGCTCTCCAACAGGGACGCTGACGTTCACACTAAAGTAGACAAAGGCCGCCAGTGACGCAGTAGGAGCTATAATGGGCTTGCCACATTGCAGGTTTACTGGACCCTGCCTATTGGACAGAGCAATTTCCAATCCCACAATCCCTCATCAGCCTCAGGAAGCTAGTTATAAATAAAAAGTGTAGGTTAATCACTGCTAACGTGTCCTACTGAAACGTCTGAAATATATATTTTTTTCCTTTAAGAAGCAGTAGGTCAGTTAACCGATTAAATTAATTAATCACTTACAAGTTCGGAGAAATGAGTTTGACTTAGTAAGACAAAGTATAGAAAAAGTAAATGTATGTATATCGTGCGGAAGATGTTGTAAACAACCAATTGACAAATAAATAAATAAAACAAAACTAATGCAGACATCAATGATCAGAGTTTACCATCAGAAATATTGCAGCATATGTTATTTTTATTGTGTAATAGTGGAAACAGTAGTTGGAACATTGCAAAATATGTTTTGACCTTTTTTATTTCAGGATTGTCATATAAATAGGGATGCCATTGTCATGATAATGTCTATTCATGTGACAGCCTTACTTCCTCTTTTGATCAATTATGCCTCAGCCTGTTAAGGTCAGCCCACAGGGTCAGAGCCTCCCCATTCCGACTGAGACTGTGACAGATGGAGCTCTGGGTCTTTAGCCATCATTACCTTGGACTTGAAGGTTTGCTATCTCTCACACAAGCTTGGATGCCAAAACTAATTCACCAAGATCAGTATAATGTGTCACCAAGGAGAGATTAGAATAATCATTTCTTGATAAATTTGCCACAGTGCTCAATGACTATCTTTGTGAAAACCATTTTCTCAGCTGTTACACAGGGTAAACAAAGATGAAAAATATTTTATTTACGATATTAATTACAGTTTTGTGATCACAGAGAAGTAGTAAGGAATCAAAACAAATGTATTCATGGTCCTCTTGTTGTCTCTGTTTATGAATAATCAACTAGCACAAGATTATACACGGGTAGTTGTTTTGTCTCTGGGGCGAGCCTGCAAGCTGTGCATTTCCTTCTTGGCTTCTTGGTTGCGCTGTGATAAAAGGATTGAGGGGTTAAATGTTTGTCCAGCTGAAACAACACAGTAAAACTCCTTCTCTGTGTCTCTGTAGCCGAGTCGTCAGAGCTCAGGACCTAAAAATAGCTGTGCTGGCTCCACGCCCCTGGCTGGGGGACAGGTCAAATTATGAAGGAAGATGAAAAATTTAAAGGCACAGGCTGCTTGGCCACAAACCCAGCCCTGCATCAGTGGTCGGATAGAACATTTGACTTGACTTTTATGGGCTGGAGTCAGATTATATTAACTACAGATCTTGGCCAGTTTGGGATGTAATATTAATTGAAAAAGTCCTACTACATAGCCGCTTGGTACGCAAAATTCAGTATTCAAGTTCTTTTAGATTTATATGTGCACTGTATTGCATTGTTTGTTGTTTTGAACACAACCCTGTTATAAAGTATTAAGGGTGTTTAAAGGAAATGGCATGTGTAATCCTGAAGAGGTGTACTTGACACAGTTTGAGAGGTTTATGTAATTGCGATCATGCTGTTATGGCATCTTACAGTTGGCTTCTTTGGCTAGCTGAAAGCATGCTTCCTGAGTAGCAGCACTGCCCTGGATACACACTGAACCCTACACATACACTGAGCTAATGCACTGAGGTTACACTCTGAGTCTTAAATGAACACAGTGTTCATCTGGTGTTGCGTTTGACGTAACACATCTTGTTGGGTTTTTGCCTCACATGAAGATTTTTCACCTAAATTCTGTTGTTTTCTTTGTTTAGTTATGTTTGTTGAAATATATACATTTTGTACGGTTTCCCCCCCCCAAAAAAATGCTACAAACTCTATTTTTATGTTTTGTGAATCATATTTAATAGAAGCATCCATTTTACAAAACCTTTGACATGACATACAGAGGTGAACTTTACATGTGCTTCTTTTAGCGCATCAAGGCAGAAATGGATCATTTTGCTAATGTACCTGAGAGCACAAAATAAAGACATAAATAGAGCGAATGAGAGAGACTGGTTCAACAAATCAGAAAAGAGAGAGAGAGAGAGAGAGAGAGAGGAATCAAGCCTCCATCTGCAGAGAGGGAGTCAGGAGACATGCCTTCTGGCAGGAGCTGAAGAAGACAGCTGTGTTTGGTGTGGTATTTTTAAACGCATCAATGCTGCTCCAATCCCCGCGCCTCGCCTGACCTATTTATAGCCAGGGCTGGCCATTGTTCTATTTCTGTCACCTGTGGGCCACGCAGTTGTTGATTCACATGCAAATGAAGCTTGCTCCCTCCCTGGCTTGCATTACTGCCTCAGCGAGGTGCTCAGTGCACAGTACACGGCTTTCCTAGCAACTCAGCCTTACATTTTTCTCAGTCTCTGCTCAGACACTTTGCTGAGAAGAAAGAAAAAAGCCACAGATTGGAGAGAAACACGGAGAGAGGCAGATAAGAAAAAAAAGCTGGACTTGTCATCTTCTACTAAAACTGTGTTAGTATTTGGACCAGACTGAAGCAGGGCACCGGGAGAGTGGCAGCTCTGCAGAGAGAGTGTGCTGTTTGTGTTAGTGCTCCACAGTGAGAGTGGTTTATCAGAGGAGGAGGCAGAGGAAGGGAGAGAGTTGCTTGTTGTCGTGGTCTCTCCCCTGAGTGGCTGAGGGGTGGCTCTTGGTGACAGGAAACGCAAGGCTTGCAATGAGACCTGAGCGCTGAGTGGAGTATGCTGCAGACGATTTACGAGGGCGAGTCAAGTTTCTCCACAACAGAAGGGCGCGTTGGACACCAGCAGCTCCCCAACCAGAGCAAGATGCACAACGTGAACAACTCAGGTGATCACACAGCCCGGTTTATCTACTCTTCTTGAGGAGTCTCTTTTTTTATCCTCCTTTTTTTCCCCCTCTCTTTGCATTCCAATCTCTGTCTTTCCTCTATTTCTGAATCTGTTCCTACTTCTCCGCTATCTTCTGTGCCTTTCGCGCACACATTCACTCTCTCCCTCTCTCTCCCACGTACTCTCAACTCTTTGCGCTCAGCCGGTCTCTCATTCTGTGTGAAAAGAGAAGTCAAAGCCTCCCAGCACAGCAACGTGGTACGATCAGGCACTTCTTCCTGAATCAAGGTATTTGCTCTTGTGATGGAAAACGCTGCTTTATGATTAGTCTTTCTCACTGGGATAGTTACCATAATCTGTGTTAAAAAAAAAGATGTGTTGTAAGGAGTTAACAGTGCTGTTTATCACCAACGTGCACGGAGTGTTGTTTCTCTACTAAAATGAGGAAATGTGTTAACACCTATTCCCATGCTCTGGCTGCCTGAAATGAATCACTGTGAACATGAAAGGGATGTTGTGTTTTGTGAGCTTCAGTGTCAGCGTGCACTTTTCAGGGAACAGGAAAAACAGAAATACTGAAGGGACAACTGAAAGGTTTCTCTCAGGTTATTCAACACAGACATTGACTGTTCTATTTTTGACATGGGCATTGCATTGAAAAGTACATGGCTGACATCAGTATGAGTAATGTCTATTCACTGTATTGACTCAAGATGAGTCACACCTCATTTGCTTAGTTTTTTTTCCAGCGTGTTTCTATTGATCAAATGTGAAAATTGTCTCTTGAAATTAGTTCAGAGTGGAAGCACTGTGCTCTGTGAAAACATTGTCATGTGGGTTGCCGGGAAGCATGTGTAATGAGAGAGTGCAGATTGAGTCATGTGAGTGCTTCATTTACTGAAAAATGTATTATGACCTTTGAGTTGTCACTACATTATCTACAATTAGCCAACAGCAAGAAGGGATAACATCATGTAGAGTGGTTTAAAGTAATTGTTAAATGTGCGTTTATTTTCTTTTTTTTTTTACAGCACAGTGACGGTTAACTGATGTTTTAACAAGTGTTTTCGGTGCTAAAAATAAGTCAGAAACTGTCACATAAAAAACAAACCAAAAAAAACAAAACAAAACACTGCCTTAAGTCTGACCTCAGGCAAGCAAAATGGGTGACTGAAAACATCCAGAGGCAGTGGGCTGAACGTGAGGAGATTTAAAAATAAGACAGGAGGATAACAGGGGGATGACACATTCCATCTCTGTCAATAGAGCAGGTTATTTGACTGTTGGGCTACGGGAGCAATCCTTTCTTCTTCTGTCTTAGCAGCCGGTGAGCCAAACAACAGATATACCGAGCGCCTGAATTCGGGCTCCTTGCTTATTCTGTGGGTCAGCTATTCTTAGGTGAGTTATTTTCAGCTTATGGCATTAGCCTGCTAAGATTAGGCGTCTGTGCGTTATCATTCCATCTCGGCATGCTCCTGATATAACAGCGGTTTGGAACAGATATTTATAGAGAATTCTGTCATTTGCCTGTTTAATTTGTTCTTTCCACTTTATAGTAAATCACTTGACGGTGACTAACATTGTCTTTCTAAAAATGCTACTCCAGGGTGGTTTTCTGTGAGTTTACTGGATGTCATATAAGTGTTGTTGGTTTCAGACTCACTCCCTGAAAGACAGACCCGGGGGTGGGTTTATTATGTGGTGTGTATTAATGTTGTAGTAAATGAATCTATTGTCGCAAATGTTGTTGGTGAAGTGATCCTTGTGTCAGCTCAATAGGTTTTTTTTTAAATTGTTTTCTGAAGCAAACTTCTTGACATTTATAAAATACTCTACTTCTCTGCTGTTAGATTTTAAGTGGAACATGAAAATAAAGGGCATAGTCTCATTTTTATTTTGATTAGTGTCAGTAACACAAAGACGGTCCTCAGATGGGCTGTCTAACAAGGGAAAATTAATTAGTTCCCTCTGAGTGCAAAATATTATGTAAAATCACGTAAGCTCTCTTCAATAGGGACCTTTCAGACAATAACTGTGCTGCACCTTTCAAGTCCTCTTTTCTGCACCCTGTATCAATTCAGGTTGCCTCACCGTGTATACTGAAGGACATGCAAAATGATACAAATGAAAATTAGATTTTGCTTTGCAGTTGCTTGTTGTAAGAAGTAACTTATTACTGGTAATAGCAAGGTGAAAAGGCTGTAGAATAAGAGGTCCGACTGAAAAAACATGAGACATTTGCATTATTTTTTTCTGTTTTTGTTTTTGTTTCTGTTTCTGTTTCTGTTTTTTGTTTTTGTTTCTGTTTCTGTTTTTTTATATGGATTTCTTTGAAAACACACTTTATGGCTTGTGTTTTATTAGGATGCTTTTCCTCTGGTTGGTGGCAATTGACTTTTTGTGATTGATTTATTAGGAATTTGATTTACTGTAGGATCTGGTGTCAGTGTTGACCACAGAGGTTAACATATTGATAAAAAAAAGTAATGGCAGAGAGACTTGCTAACTATTATTATAACTACCTACAGTTTCCTGGGTTTTCTCCTTCTTGCTTGGATAGAGATCTAGTTTGTGTCGTTTTGTGTGTTGTTGTTTTGTGAGACGGTTTGGCATGACGGCAGGACAGGAGATGGCTGGAGTCTTGGCTCCCCTCAGTGAAAGGCTTGTGGTGGTTCAGCTCAGCTCTCTTTGTTAGCAGATAGCCTGCAAGCCGCAGCCCTGGCTCAGCTGCAAGGACGAGCCTGAGTCTTAAAAATAAAGACCTGTTTCTTGCTTTAGACATGCCAGCTGCTCAAAATAACAAGGCACTTAATGAGAGATCCAGCACCACATTGCAGTCCCAAGCATCAGCTTATTTTTGCCCTCAAACATCTTCTCTATCTCTGGTTCTATTTATACAGCCAGACAGGGAATTTAGATCAGCAACCATCTCTTGTGCACACTAAATGCATGCAACATAAAATATGTTTTAAAGTGTAAACACAAAGTGTGCCATTTTGTATACTGACAAAAGTGGTATTATTTAATGAAGTATACACTTCATAAAAATGACAATAAATGGTCCAGTATCGCATTTGATTAAGATGCTCTTAACACCTACCCTTTATATATGTGTTCTGTTGGAAAACAAATGGAGCACTGTGTCCTTCAGTGATAATGGTGAACTACACTTAAAATTTTATGATTTTTGGGGTGTTGTACTGGTTTTAATTTGTTCCAGCCAAAAAGAAATTATGAGAAAAACCTGTCAAAAGCAGGTTACTTAACTAATACAACCTGTGTCAACCATATGTAACATAGTATTTACATATACTATTGTACAGACTGAGACTATTGACAATGTATATCAGCTTGTAGGTGTATGAATCTTAACATTTATGATTCAAGTGTTGTTTTTTTAAGCTTATTGGAAGTATAAATATTGTAAAATCAACATGAGCATCTCTGAAATAATTCAGAGCAATGTACTGAAAAAAAGCTTTCACGGTACGTATGCAACATGTGCGATATTATCACTGAACTCCACTCTACTAATCCTAAATGCCTGGATTAAGATTTATGTTAGTTATTGTTAAAGGTTTCCTGTGGATTTGTCTTTTACACCTGTAGTAGCATTATGGAGCTGTTTTTTTCCATATGTTGGTCCCCGTTTTGTTGATCTCGTGCTACCATACATGTGGGTGGAGCGGTGCACAGTTCTACCAGTGGTGTCATTCAAGATATGTTGCATTAAAGCTCATTTTGGTGTTTAGCAGTGAATATAGATATAATTTTTTTTTGTTTACAAGAAAACTGCACACGCCACCGTTAAGCTGAAGCTGAAGCTGTTAATTTCTTTATCAACACTTGTCCATCAACACTAAAAACAAAGTGTTGCAGCAGCATTTAAGTTTTTTCTATTTTGATAAAATATGAATATAATTAGCCGCATTCATCAACACCAAAAGGTACCACTGGGTGCAAAGTAACTTGTTATAAGTTATAAGAATAGCCGCACCATTTATATTCAGTGGATAATGCTTAAAATGTTGATAACTCCTTGCTAACATCAGTCGTCAGTTTATGAGCTTGAGGGATAAAAAAGAGATTACACTGAAATGTCAAGGTGCTCTTTAAAACAGGTCCAACACGTCCAACATGAGCCTGCATAATGACTCATGTTGATAATGTTTTGCTGTATGCAAAACTATATTTCAGACGGTAATGTCGCTGCTGATGTGTGTCTATTCTCTCTCCGGGTGGGAAGCCTGCTAATGTGGCCTGGGGCAAAAAAAAAAGACAGCCATCTAACATCTCAAATTAAGGCTGTGATTGTCACTCCAACCACCACCAAAGCTAATGAGAGGCAGATCGGTTATAGAAATAAAAACTTTTGGGACACTGGCGGTGCGACGCTGCAGTGGGAGTGTGGTCAGAGGCCATGAGTCACCCTATCCCCCCTTGGCAGGCCCTCCACAGGGAGGAATTTGGGCATGAGATGGGGTGCTTGTCGCTCCCTTGTGCTAAAAACAAATTTGGGACCTGTCATTCATAAATCTCTTGTTTACCAGCGCTTAGAGACACTTCTGTGCACTTTCCACCAATCAGGAGGCACCTCACTTTCACCCATAAAAAAAAAAAAAAGTGTATTCATATCAAGGGTTATGATGGCCTGTAGCACTAAAGGAGCGCTGAACCAGAAGTGCAAGT
The DNA here is from genome assembly GCA_023238725.1 of Scortum barcoo. Taxonomy (NCBI): domain Eukaryota; kingdom Metazoa; phylum Chordata; class Actinopteri; order Centrarchiformes; family Terapontidae; genus Scortum; species Scortum barcoo. The sequence continues at coordinate 10,615,888 of CM041546.1, read as the reverse complement.
GATCATTTCAAAAGTGACCCGAAAGTTACATAAATGCAACACTGCGCTTTTATTTTTGCCCGTGTTAAATTGAGCAGGCGGCCTCACAACTGTGACAGTCTTTCGCACATTGTCTATATTAAGACCCTGCTCAGAAAAGCATTTATATTTAGCCCTAGTTACTGGTGGTTCCGTATTCTCCTCTGCCTAAGGAGTATTTTTGTAATACAGAAACAACAGATTTCAGTTTCGGGTAGTTTCAGGGTGCAGTTGACAGAAATATATCAACTGTAAATTTGTGGCAGTCGATGTAGGTCTAATGTATTCTGTGGTAGCGTAAAGCGCATTGACAGAGACATATTTTGACCTTTTCTGTTTTTTTCAATCAATGCAGAGAATAATGTCAATCATGAGGATTGTAAATTATTCATTAGGTAGAGGCTTCAGTGGAGCTCGAACAATACCTACCTACCTTTAGGACCTTATTATGTTCCCCTCAACATTGTCATTCCATCCAGCATTATTCTTGCTGACACAGTGGACGGGGAGTGGACAAGAGCACAACAGGCATCTCAGGCTGTTGTGGTTTCCTCAAGGGCCATTTCATACAGCCTTGGTTATCAAAGGTGGCTCAAGCTTTCACACTCCTCCTCCTCCTCCTCCTCCTCCTCCTCCTCCTCCACCCCCTTCCCATCCTGTTAAACCACTGTCTGAGATTTTCTGATGGAGGCTCAGCTTGATGTGCTGATCAAAGTGGAGATACTTAATGCCAGTCACAGTAAGGGTACAGAATGAAATATGAGATTAATTAGATATCTCAGTGGTGAATTCTCCCAGGCAGCAGGTGTTTTTTTGTTGCTATATTTAGGTCCATTAGGCAAAAGTAGCACTAAGGCTGTCTGACTCTCTGAGCCCTTCAGTGGTTCACAGGTTCACGGCTGCCCCTGGAACGGCGCCTGCTACAAAAGAGTCCTTTGTCAAGTACTTACAAGCTAAGATTAATATTCCCTGTCAGGAGAGAAGAGTCTGTTCTACAGGTGCCTGTTCTCTGTGCCTGCCGAGCCGTTGCCCTCCTCTGTCATTTGATTGGAGCTGTTTTTAGAACAGAGAGAGAAAAATTACCACACGGGAGTCCCCTCTAGCTGTCTTCACTCTTTGAACATGTTTTAAGACAAGTTTTCACTTAGCCACTGAATATCTACTGTGTGTGTGTGCGTGTGCGCGTGCGTGTGTTGGAGGGTTTTGTAATGCCTTCTCTCTGTCTCTCTCTGCTGGGGACTCCTTCCTTATATAAGAGCTGAAAGGCTGATATAATAGTCAACATGTCACATTGCCACTGTAGGCAGGAGATGACATGCAGTGAGACTCAGTATCTGCAGGATGGGGAGACATAATTACGTCGCCAGCGTTGCCATGGTAGCGGCAAGTTAGGGTGGTGGATACTAGGGTGTGGGGGTTGTCACAGACCAGGATTGCGCCACTTGCTTTTATGTTTCTATTTATAATCATCACCGCCGCATACACATGGAATGGTGGCAATGAAAAACAGGCTACATGACAAAACAAATGGGCGCCAGAGAGCCTCGCAGCATCAGTGAACAGGAGGGCACTGCTTCTTAATTGATGGCTACTGTAGACTGATGCTGCTTCTTTTGGCAGGTTTAAACTCCTCTTCATTGGTATTTTGTTTTAGTTTACGAGGATGAATGCGTGACAGGACCAACACAGGATTATTTATGTGGACACATAAATTGTGTTTTCTCTCATGCTTCCACAGAACAGGTGGTGTAGTAACATTGCTTGTGTTTGTTCCCTCAAATGTGACCCTCGAGAAGATTACGGCAATGAATATACTCAATAAATCTCACCCCAGCCTCTGGAATTTTAAGTAGGTTTGAATATTTCCCTGGTCTCAAAATGGAAGAGACATTATACAGTCTGGACGATGCGTACCCTTCCTTGAATGTCACATCATGATCAGCATAATAAGTCAGTTTTTGTGAGATTTTGACATTTTTATTAAGTCACTTATTAAATACATGCCTAAATACTCTTTTTATTGCTGTAGCAAGGATTCAACAAGATACATCAATGTTGATGAAAACAGAAGTATGAAAAGGATATAGAAATTATTTTACAATCACTAATCATCCTCCGTGGAATAGCGAGATGAAGTAGCCCTGTCTCCTATGTTCTTAACTGGGAATTGATTTTCTCTGTGGAACAACCTATATATAGAGCTAGAGACCAAAGGGATGCCCTCTCACTTTGTATTTGGCAATTACTTATAATGGAGGTAGTTGTCAAAGACAAAGGTAGTTCTTACCGATGAGCGCATTTCAGTATCTGTACTCAAGACCAGAGATGGAAGAATCACAGGAAATTTGAATTCACAAATGCATGTGGGTTCCAGGCTCACAACACACCACTTTGCCTCAAATCATTTAAATAAAGAAGGGGTATCTGCATGATGTTCTGGTAGAGACTCCCCTTATTTATTTATCCGACAGTAGAAAGATAAGGTTTACGTAAAGACTTAGACTGCTTCAACATTTCGTGCCAAATGTCCATTGAGTCTGTTATACAGCTGCTCCCAGTAGACTTTATGCTGACGGATGTGATCCCATGTTTGTTTATAGAAATTATTATAATTGCAGGTTTCTGAGGATCAAGGGAGAGAAAGCTGTGCTCCTCAGTTCTGACCGTTTTTCCTTCTCTCATTTTTTTCCTTTTTTTCATTTTTAAAACTTCATGCCTCATTTAGATTTAGAATTCTATTTTTTTCTGTCCTCTTTAACTCTAAACAACCTGTTTTGTTCTGCCCCAATATACAGATATACTATACACAGTCACCTCTGATTGCATGGTTTGAATTGCTAAACATAAAGGTGCAATAAAGAGACCGATTAATTTTCTCTTTTATTCTCCCTGCAGTGGATATTAAACCAGACGTGCCATTGACTGTGGAGCCCTTATCCCCATTGGACCTGCGCACAGATCTGAGGATGCTAGGGCCAGGCTCAGACCCAGGACTGTGGGAGAGACAGCTGCAGCAGGAGCTGCTTCTCATTCAGAAGCAGCAGCAGATCCAGAAGCAGCTACTAATCAGCGAGTTCCAGAAGCAGCACGAGAAGTTGACCCGTCAGCACCAGGCTCAGCTCCAGGAGCACCTCAAGGTCAGTGTTGCACTGAACAGTTGTATGGAGGACAGCGCAGCAGCATACACAGTGGCACAGCACAGCACCACAGTGAACAAAACAGCAAAGCACAACGCAGCATGGCATTGTGCAGATCAGTAGAAAATGTTAAGCTCAGGACAACATTTCATAGTGCAGAAAAGAAGAGACAACTCAGCACAGCGAGGCAGGATGTTAAGCAATACATTACAGAACAGCATGAGTTTTGTTTATACAGACAAGTACAGAATAGTTTATCACCGCAAAACAGAAACTGCAGAAGATCACATAAGCCACTGTTGTTTTAAAAATATATTATCAGTGTGCTGCCTTCATGCTGACTTGGGGCCTGCATGATTCTCAGCTCCAGCAGGAGCTCCAGGCCATGAAACAGCAGCAGGAACTTGCAGAGAAGGAGCGCCGTCTGGAGCAGCAGCAGCAGCAGCAGAACCAGCAGGAAAAGGAGCAGGAGAGGCATCAGCGAGAGCAGCATGTTTCCAGTCTGATCCTCAGGGGCAAGGAGCGCTCCAGAGAGAGTAAGAGCTCGACACCGCTATAATCACCATCAGGGGCAGAGTTATTTTGAGGGCCGTGGGCAAAAACAGGCATGGAAACTCAATTTGTAACCCTCACCCTTTTCAGTCATTTTTTAAAGCATTATGTTAGAGTGGAGCCTATGCAAAACATGCACGCCACAGCTGGATGGAAATGCTTGATGCTACTCTTACTGAGAAAATGCTGATATATGCACATTTCCTGGGGTAACAGCAAATGCACAAATCTCAGAAGATGTGTATATAAAACCAGAACTCTCTGCAGCTACTGTATGTAAGTGAGAGAATGTGTTTCTGTTTGTTCAGTGAAACAACCTTTTAAGACCACCTTGTCTTACTTACTAGGACTAATGGCACTCTGAGCCGGATCATATTCTGCAGTATAGCAGTGAGGTTAAAAATTCATGTGTAGTATATCGTTCTCACTTCAAGGGACAAAATAATTGCTATTCATAAGCAGGGTAAGCTATGCTGATTTCATGTCTCTTGCAGTCGGAGGCCCAATTTCTCAATATAAGATCTAACTGTCCTGGAAGATGCCTGGGAATGAGGCAAATTACAAAATTGAGATTCACTTTAGTCATCAGGTAAAGGGAAATATAAAGAGCTATAAAAAAATAAGATGATGACATGGTACTTAACCAGTACATTCAACTGATGACATAAGGTTTGCCGGTGACATTTAAACTTTTTATTTAGGAGAAAATGTCTTTCAGTAGCATGATGAAAATAGCTTCAGATATAGTATTTCATTTCTTTTTTTACCTTATAGCTAATAATAGACAAGATTTATGACTTTGTCAGGTCAGGTAATTTGAAACTGTGCCCTGCAACTGTAACCCTCCAATGGGAAAGAACATCTCTCTGCAGTATCATTTTAGCAGTATGAATCTAATGTAGAGCTCTTGGACCACTAGGGGGGGATCTTCCTGCATAAGTTGTGACTCCCCTGGAAGGTAGTGTAAACTAAATCAGAGGAAATAAGTTATGAGTTAAAGAGCAAGTTTAATGTGATCTAGGGAAACAGCTTATGAAAGTTGCAATAGGGTTTAAGTTGAATTGGAATATTTTTTAGGCAATAACATATCATAGCCCCGTAGGGTAACCCCAATCCCGTTGGTTCCGTCTTTTGGTCTCACAGGTGCTGTGGCCAGTACCGAGGTGAAGCAGAAACTCCAAGAGTTTCTGCTGAGCAAATCAGCAAAGGACCCTGCCAGCAATGGAGTAAATCATTCTTTCATCCAACACCCGAAACTCTGGTATACGTAAGTATTTTCTGTTGAGTTAGTCTGAGGGAGTGCAGACATTATATTTAAATAACATAGAAACATAAACTACATCAGCATACTTCCCTCTCTTAAATTTGATTTTGTTTTTATGTGATCAGGTCCTCTCACCACACATCACTGGACCAAAGCTCTCCACCTCTGGGCGGCACATCCCCCACCTGCCAGTATACTCTGCCGTCACCCATAGAGAGCAAGGATGACTTCCCCTTGAGGAAGACAGGTATGCTAATTTGCACACACACACACACACACACACACACACACACACACACACACACACAGCATAGACATAAAAATGCAAATACACACATATGCATTCATACATAAATCTGCCCAGACAAAGTTGGTGTCAGTGTGTTAAGATGCTTGCCTTGTATTCCCCAGTATTTCCCTACTTTTGGTTATTAATACAGTGAGTCTTTCTACGGTCTTTTTGACCCTCGTCAGTCAAGAGGTCGGTGTGCCCACAGAGTATTTCCTGAGGTTGCTGATGACCTGCTAATAACATCAGTTAGCCTCATTATAACTTCAGCCCCCTGCCTCATCCCTCCAAGGCTCAACGCAAAACTTTCTTAAGGGGTGATGCAGGCCAGAAACATAACCTCCACTCTTCCTGTTTGGATTAAACTAAAACAGCAGAATATAGGCAGCAACACAGCTTAATTGTAAGTTTTCACTTCAGAAGTTTAATTACTGTTATATGTTCTGAAATTGCTTTGCCGTTATTTAAAAGGAACTACATTTGTCCCTATGTTAAAATAATAAACCAAGTTTCAAGGCCTCTTTCAACTGTTTAGTGGTAAATAGAAGAATTAATGCGGATTAATTTCTCCTGAGTTGAGTTATTGGTTTAAAAACTGTTTTGAAAAGACACAGGTTCCCACCAAAAAGCAGCTCAGGTTTGTTGGTTTAAAGTTTGAGAAACCCTTTGGGGATGGCTGTATAAATAGGGATAATTCCTGCCTCTTGGTTTGCACGAGCACAAGTGCTCGCCAAGCTGAAAACTTCATAATTCGGCAATGAGGTCACCAAATTACATTATGTTCTCTTCCTCTCTGTGTCTCTTTTAATTACATTGGAAAACAATTATACTTGTTGAGTTATTTAACTACAGGCCTGTCATGTTGCGTGTATACACAGTTTAGAGATCAGGCAAAGGAATTATATCTTGTAAAATGAAGTCTTGGTAGAGCAAGAATAAATATTAGAAAGGTAAATTAAAGCTTTGAGAGCTTTGAATCATGTCATCTTCAGAACAGAGAAATAGCTTGTCTAAATGTATATTTACATCTCTGGGTCAAGTCTTTGGACCCGTAAGGTAAGAAGTGTAATGACCAGTTGAAGACAGGTTTTCTAAAATAACAGAGGGGCCGTTTATGGTAGCATTGTTTGCCCTTCACAGGAGAGTTTAAACAAATAACTGGACGGATACCATTTCAGCCTCTGCTGCTCAAACATGACATTTTCATCCTTTAATTTATGGTTAAATCATCTTCCCCTTTCTATGTCTGACTCTCTCACACTGATGAAACTATTTCTTGTTCTTTGGATTCCTGAATCTATATGTGGTCATTTCCTGCTCAGGCCTTCCTCCCCCACTTCCTGTCTGTCTTCATTAAAGTCCTCTGAGAGCTTGGCACCCGAGGGGGACACACAAAGGTAGTGTTGTTCCCTGAGTCACCGGCTGTCACTGATAGCTGACTGGCAGGTGTTTCAGAGTTAGGACGTGCACGGGCTGGATGAACCTCGACAGGACTGTTTGTTTAAGCAAAGATAGCTCTCTCAAAACAAAATGGAGATGCTCCACGTTAGACTCCCCACTGCTTGGTTTTGGCCAGAGGGCTGAGCACCATCTTTTTCTGGTTGAGGTTGAGGTTCACAATAAGGTTTATGATGTGTGTGTAATGTGATATATACTGAGTAATACTTGAAAACTTGAAATTATTTTTTTTTTTGTTTATTGTTTTACCTTGAAAAATAGAACAGACCAATAAACACTCACAGTAAACTCTTTATCACATGTTTTGGTAAACGTCTGAGAATAAAGTGGGCTCAGTTGAAATTTACCATCAATCCATTTTAAGCACTCTATTTGGTATGTTAAGGGGTAGACATTAAAATTGAATTTTACAGCTTGTCAAAAGTTATATCATCCTTAAAAACACAGAATAGCTGCTATGCCCTTTCCTTGTGATTAACTTGTTTACCCGGTATATCCTCTTTGTTTTAATTTCCAGGGACTAGAATAGAGTGGACTGATGGCACGCGATAGTCTGTGGTGAGAGTAGTTGCAGCTTAGCACAAAGAAGTACAACACCCTCCCTAGTCTTGACCCAGTTACCAAATGTGTGCATTCAGCAGGTGTAGGGAAGATTTTCGGAAACAATCTCACAAAGGTGTAACTGTAAAGCCCAAGCAAGTACGGTTTGTATGAAAATGCCCTATGTGAAGAATTTGATCTGATTTTATTTATCAGAAACATTAATAAAAGAACTGAACTTGCTGATCTTACAAGAAATATCTAAACTCCAAGGGACTGCAACTTATCTTTTAAAAGCTTATGTTGTTAAAGGAGGAGCAACCAACGAGTATTACTTCATCAATTCCAGCATCAGTTTAAACCGAAATGTCAGACAAAATGCATAACAGGCCTTCTTGTGTGCAGAACACACACCTCAGCTTTCCACACGGCCATCTGTCCAGGTCTAGGCTCTAATGGACACAGGCACTCACAGCGACAGCGAAGTTAAAATTCTGATTAAGTGGAGATAACATAACACATTCACTTGCAAAGCCACTAGCCCTGCAGCACCACTTTCAAATGTAATAAGATGATTGATTTATGACTCTAGTATATTGCAGCCATTACTGTATGTTTTCATTAACTGAGAAGCCGGAGCAGGAGTGACCCAGGTGTTCGGCATATATGCCTTTGCCGCTGCCATCATTGCCTCCTGTTGCACTGTGCACCAGGGCATTTTTTCCATGGAGACCAGTGAGAAAGTGTTTGTTGCCGTGCTGCTGTCTGGCGTTCCCGTGGCGACCAATTGGGATGCGTAGCTTGGTGGCAGCAGTGTGTAAAAATAGAAAGCAATCAAGGCAGCAGGGCGTGAAGCAGATTCATACGACTCCCAACAGCGTTTTCTCTCCATTTATCTCTCCTGCCTTCTTTCTTCCTCCCTCGCTCTCTTTCATTCTACCTCACACCCACAGGATTAGAGGTCTGTGCCACGTATTAGGGAAGAGGGTTTTGCTGCTTTTGACAAAAGCCAGAAATAGCAGCATCTGGCCCACTCTCCTAGCTGTGCCCCCATCACCACTCCCTCTCCTCCTCCTCCCTGCAGTGCTCGTACGTCATAGCCCCACTTCAGTATGTATAGCTGTATGTTGTACACATTGCAAAAGACCTATTTAATTATTGATCAGAACTAAATAATTGAGACAGGTTTGCTGTTGTGTAACAGAAGGTTTACATAACTTCAATACAGCTTTGTGCTCTGGCTTCCAGTCAATAGACCAGCTTATCTATTCTGCTTGTTTATTTGAGTGTGTAAGGCTAGCTGTGGGATTCCATGTCCAAAGGGTTGATGGGAAGTCCACATGAGACATGTTGACCCAATGAGTCACTGTGACAAGACAGGCTCAACAGTCACACACAAAAGCATTAACTTTAATTCACATAACTGGGTCCTGCATTATTCACAATTATTTCCACACCTGAATTCAACCTTGTTTTTATTTCAGTTTTTTTTTACATTATATAATCTTTTCATTGTCATCTGTCCCAAACACATTTTTTAGACTAGTTCACTAATTGGTAACATTATATTGTCTGTGAAGGCTGTACATGTAACTACCATTAAGGTTATGTCCTCAGACATCCTTTCAGGTTCTATTTCAAAAATTCATTTAGCAAGAGATAGTTCATTTACTGCATTCACATTATAAAATAAATTTGTAGTTGTCACATTTTATCAGGGAGAATAAATAACACAGTAATCTCTGTGTTGCAAATCACGTCAACACTGCTAAGTCTCTTAACCTCAGTAATTCTCAGGTCCAGGTTATATCCTTGTTTAGTCATTACATTTAGTATAGGCAAATAAACATGGGCCAAATAAGACTTCATTGTACAATGACTGTACTCTCTGCTTCATTCACAATTAAATTTAATGTCCTCAAACTTTTATTTGTAACTGTGTTAGTGTGGAGTAGGGTGTTTCTGGGAAAAAAGTGACCATTCTTGGCAAATCTGCTTTGTTTAAACAGAGGTTTAAAAATGATTAAATAAACAAACAACAGTAACAACAAATGCCCTCAAATCTATCGTTAATACCAGCTGAAAAGTTTAAAAGCAATATAGCTATTGTGAAGAATATTACGTCAACATTTCTATCAGCGCTGATGGACTGGATTCGTAAGTCTGGATCAGTTCAGGCCAAGCTCTGTGTGAGTGTGTGTGACTTTGGAGTGTGTATGGACTGTGTATTTGGGTATCTCTGTTTTGCATTAGGAGGAGGGGGGCGTGGGGAGAGCCTGAAACATCTGCCATGTTTTTGTGTTAGTTTAACTGTTGCTACTGTATCAGACTGTGGTCACCAGGGCGGCAGGTAGCGGACTATTTCACTTAGAGCCTGTGTGTTGCTCAACCTAATTTAGTCCAGATGAGGTGGAAATGGGCCCAATCCTGACTCATTTAATTTATCTGAAACCTGCTCTGAATTTCACAGAAACTGAAATTGTTACATGTCGAAACGTGACAACATTGCTTATTTTTTAACTGATTTATAGACTCTTTATTTCTCTTTTGGTTTCCTCTTATTTTATGATGTTAGTATTTTCTTTGATAATGTTCATTCCATTCAGGCTGTATGATGTGTGGGGAGAGCCTACTGTTTGACGATAAAAAATAGCCACAGCACAATCATATGATTGTATAAGTCATCATCGTGTGATGAGGTTTCTTTATCGTGCAAATAGTGTGAATCGAGCCTTAGAGAAAAATATCTGTTCCTTATTTTTTAGCCTCTGAGCCCAACCTGAAGGTACGGTCCAGACTGAAGCAGAAGGTCGCAGAGAGGAGGAGCAGCCCCATGCTGAAGAGACGAGATGGAAACATCATGACTCCTTACAAGAAGAGGGCTCTGGAGCTAATGGGTATGTAATATTACTGGCTATATGATATATGTTAAATCCTTTTTTCCTGTTACAACATGTGTGGAAAATTGTCTACATCTTATTAACTGGTGTTTAAAATGTTCTCTGACAGCGATATGGGCCTGTATCTTAGTGTTATTGTTGCAAAGCTGCATAATAATCAGCCATTTTGCAATGCAGTAGCACATTATGGTCATTGCGCTTTCATGTAAGAAAGACCATTGTAATCAGGCAGCCCATGACCGTACACATTGAAACTGTTGTGAAGCTGCAGCTGTTATGCCAAGCCTCTGTGTATGTGTGTTGTGTGCAGAGTGTGAGCATGCATACTGTGTCTAACTCCTTGATGTTTCGTAGACTCTACGCCCACTAACAGTGCCCCTGGCTCCGGCCCCAGCTCTCCCATAGGGGCCTCCAGTGCCTTGGGGGCTGAAAATGGACCCTCCTCTCTGCCTACTACCACAAAAACTGAGGTATGTTTATAAATCATCAGCGCTGCTATTGATTTGCCAAAAACATGAAGCAAAAGTCTTGCTGCCGTTGTTATTCTCCATGCAAATCATTTGAATATCAAAACTATGATTTTATGTCAGGACACTAAATGCCTTTCTGCCTTTCAGCCTGCAGCTATAAAAACAGCCAGTTGTCCTCTGTCTGTTACAGTCCAGTGAAAATGGCTCCCCACACTGACATTAAAGAGGCACAGTTTGACCCACATGTCTGATTACCCCTACATTGCTTGCGTAAAGATGAAACATGATGCAGGAAAATAAATGGACTCTTAACATGTTCAAATTCTGAACACAAATGTTGCAAAAACAACAGTAAAAATTTAAATGCTGCACATTTTCTATCCAACATTTTTCTTCCAGATGTGCTGTACAATCAGTTTTATATTTTTCAAAAAAAAAAAGAAAAGAGAAACTTCTTTAGTTTGGCTGTAAGGTCGCTGTTGGCTTGTCATTGTATTTCTGTCATTGGCTTGGCGGCATGCCTGTTCTGAGTTGTTCTGAGGCGTTTCCCAATAGATTCATGGCTGAGTTACTGACCAGAGCTCCCCTTGGACCGAGCTCACAAAGCAGACCATTATAGAGGGTGGCAGATATGACACATCTCTGAACAATCTTAACAGAACAGCTGTGTTTTCCTTAACCGTCGCTGTTTACTCTCCCAGGGACCTCCAGCGACACAGAGAAGGGAGAGACGCCCTGACAGCGGGCTGAAGGTTGGGGCTTAGGGAGACAGACGAACTGTGGAGTTTAATTGATATCCCAGGCACTGGTAGCCAAAGACATCCACATGCTAACAACATAAACACGCGGGATTGCTATTGTATCGGCCCAAGCTGAGGCTCTCATGAAAGTCATTGGTGGACTCTGGGGCAGCCTGTAGACCACATGCCTGTTGCAAAAGCAAGGGGTGTTTGTGCACTGTTACATTAGGTATCCTTTTTCAGAGGGAACGGGTCCCTCGGGTCAAATATGGGCCGGATATCCACATACAGGTCACTGAGCACTGGTAGGGGTTGGAAGGATAAACATGGCTGTTCCAAAACCACATGCTGGTCTGCTGCTCTGCTGGGTACAGGAAGTATGCCCCAGTGCTGATGTTCTCTGAGAGAGTAGCCTGAGGGTGGGGACCGAGGAGTAAGAACAGGCAGCAAGCCAGTTGGGGACCCAAAGAACTGAGGGTGGAGCACTAGATTTAGAGGTTTGCACTGTTTTATAATAGCGTATCATGCTCACTGGTGCCATTCTGTGAAGCCCCAGGAAACTTTTGCTGCCCACCACTCCTTTATATCATCCATCATGAAAACTCATACTTTTCCGTTTTCAGCGAGGAGGGCTGTTGCTCGTCATAGTGCATTAACGTTTATGCCACTGCTCATGTTGCCTTTTGAAATTGTCCATACTGGGATTTCTAAATCTGTCGCCTCCTCCTAAATCTCTCTGCCTTTTGCTCTGTCCTGTGTGTTTGATGCAGAGATGGCCTTCACAGCCGAGATTATTTCGACCTGAGGGCTCCGTGTCGATGCTGAGCTTATACACATCTCCCTCCTTACCCAACATCTCCCTGGGGCTTTCCACTGCATCTTCACCCATTAGTGTGAGTATGTTTTTTATTCTCAGATATTCTTAGATAACCTGTGGGTTTTACGTGTCTGGTTTAATGCACCATCTTAGAGGTTCAAGTGATGATTTCTGCACGGTCTATGAGTTGAAAAACCTGCTGTCAGTGGCTGTCTGAGTTCTCTGTACAACTACAGGTCACCGACCTGTGGCCCCAAATGATTTTATCGCCCTTAGATAAATATTGTTCTGCAGTGTCTTGTGTCAGGCATGCTCTTATCTTCCCTTATTACCCCATCTATCACAGCTTTTAAAAAGGCCAAGTCCACTCAAGTGCAACTCCTGATAACTCAGCACATGATATATCATCTTTTAGCTCTCCGGCACATTCCACAGAGGCCTGCTCATCAGCTGCAGTGACTTCTAACCATTGATGGTCTCTGATTTCAACACTGCCTTATCAGAGATTCATAACTTCAAGAACCATTTTCATTCACAAAAACAGTTGACATTATTGCATTTGACTTGTTAAAATGAACTGTTACATTTTCTACAAGTTACTATGAATTGCTACCAGTCTCACTGCACAGCATGTGTAGTGTGAAGTTAAGCCCAACTTTTACTTTATCTTCTTTGTCTCTGCCCTCAGGCCGCCATGGGGTTGAAGGACAGATCAACAGAAATCAAGCATGGGCTGCCTGGTCACCTGCTGGGACCTGTGCCCCTTCAGACGGGCCTTGAGTCCAAAGTGAGCCCCAGTCACCAGGCCCTCCTCCAGCATCTCCTCCAGAAGGAGCAGATGAGGCAGCAGAAGATGCTCTCCTCTGGTAAGAGTTGGTACTTGATGTTAAGCATTTCATTTTGTTACCATCCATAACCCTTCATACTGGTTTACCTTAAATTAAAGTCATGAATTTAATAGTAATACTAGTTTTGATTGTCTTTGTCAAGGCCAAGGCTCCATGTCATCCCATCCTCAGTCCCCTCTGGCCATGAAGGATCGCCCCTCCAGCAGTCGGCCTAAACTACCAAAACACCGGCCCTTGAACAGGACCCAGTCTGCACCGCTGCCTCAGAACACACTGGCCCAACTTGTCATCCAGCAGCAACACCAGCACTTTCTGGAGAAACAGAAACAGTACCAGCAGCAGATCCATATAAATAAGGTATTGTGCTGTTCATCAATATTCAAATCACAGGGGAGGATTTTGACTTTCAGATTGCTTTTCGTAGCCTTCTCTATTCCTTTTTAGGTCTCGTGAGGTCTTATTTTACTGCAGGGAGTCTGATTTAATCATTTTAAGTACACAAATGCTGATCTATTTTTAGCCTTTTGTAAAAGCATCTGTGGTAGCTCAGGTTTATACACTTGTCTGTTCTTCCCTGGAATCCTGGTGTTATTTCTGCAAAGCAAAGAACTTCTGCCTGACTTCAAATGGGGAAGAAATGCTTCCCCTGCACTAATTCTGTTATCATAGCTTAAGGCATCAGTGCTGTTCACATGCTAACTCTGTGAAATTCAATTCAGCTAAGTTCAAATGAAGGAAAAAGTGCCCAGAATACATTTTGTTCCTCTGTGGCAATATTTGTGTTTCTGTTAGCTGGCCGAGGTGACCCCGCTATACACAGAGTGTAATTATTCTGGTGAGGGACGTGTGCGAGGTGGCAGACACTGTGAAAGGCAGCATTGTGTGAGCTCACATACTGATGTGTCCCAACGCTGTGCCCTGAAAGAGCCATGGGAACCACAGAGTAACTTACCTAAAAGTAATAAAAGGCACAAAGCACCACAAGCACTTATTGAGTTGTACAGTGTGGATGTCCAGCTTTAACTGTAACAAACCTGGGAATTCCCCTATAACACTAAAAGTAACCAACACATGTTGAATGAGCTTTAATATCAGCTTTAAGTATTTAAAAGTACTCTATGAAGTTGATTTGATTTGAAAAGAGCTTGGAAATCATTGCGACCTCCCGTCTAGACACACGTGAACAGGCCCTGCTTTGGTCACTCAGGCCAATGAGATCACGAGTAAAGCCTCTTTAAGTGGAGGTTATAAATGGCCACTAATCAGGGATGAGCCCTCAGTGTTTATTGTGAGGGATCTCTGAAACATTGCCCTAATTAATTTCCTAGCAGAGGCTTGTCTATGGTTGTTTTTAAACGTCCTTCAGTGCCTGCAACAGTAGGGGGAGCTAATGGAAAATTACAAGAGCTTAGGGGTTTAAGGAAGAGGTAAACAGTGTTTACTAATGCCAAGCTAAGGAGGCTAATTCTTATAGCTGAAGGGATATTTATATAAGGCCTACATTCTGTATACAGTTATATTATTAGTTACCAGTTGGGGTAGGCGCTTCTCAGTCCTGCTCTTGGAGCCCTCTTGTGGCAGAGTAATTAATTCATGGCACTATGACAGACACTGAAACACACAGACCAAGAGTTCCTCCGTCAGGCTCAATTAGTATTTTCTTTACAGCCTTTTAATTTGTTTCCATTAGTGCAGAAATGTCCCTTTAACATTCTTACACTTGGTTCTGTGTACTTGTTAATCAGACTGAAGAACTCATATTCTGATTAATCAAATGGTTTTTGATGACAGAAAGATGGTGAAGACCTGTGAGCACATTGTCCATATTTGGTGTGTAATATGACATTCTCATGATCTGGTGCTTTTAGAGTGACCGAGTTTGATTCAGGAGAGTGTCATATGGACTCTATCCAATACCATGCTCCCTCCAGCTTGTGCCTCTACTTGCAGAGAATAATTGCAGTTTACAGCAGAAAACACATGATTCACTTTAGACAAGACTTTGTACATTATGAACTGTGCTGTGTAAATATAAAGCAAGTGAGTGATGGTAATCCACTTACCTGGAGCAGCCAGCATTATTGAATTTTATAAACTCACATAAAAAGGAACAAGAAACAATGGCTAATCTGCTTCCACTCTTAAACCTCCTAAAAATGTAGTTTACCAAAGCCACCAGCCAGAAACAAGGTTGACATTTGCCTTTTTCACATTATTAAAGTCGCAGTAGCTTTATTACGTGTAGACACAGATGGCTGGTAGCAGCTGTCAGTACAAATGTGGCATTTAATACACTGATATCATAAATGTCAGTTTGTTTTCCAAGAGTGTTTTTTCTGTTTTGTTCAAATGTAAGAAGAACACTAAATGCTAACACGTGCTTTTTGTGGCCTGAATTGATCACTGCAATATATTTCCTTCTATGGACACAGCCTGAAATATAACTATATGGAGAGTTAATCCAGATATGACACATTTGTGAGTTATTTATATCACAGAGACTGTACCTTTGTTTATGAAAAGTAAGTCAAATCCTTCTGCTGTTCTTTGAATGTATTTACATGCTTATTGTTGTTAATGTGTAAAATAGTTGTTCTTTCTGCTTTTCTCTGATAAAAGTTTTATTGTTAAAGGTCATTTGGCTGCACAATATCATTATTAATGTGGAGCCAACATGTTTTTTTTTTCGCAGCTGTTGTCCAAGTCCATCGAGCAGTTACGTCAGCCCAGCGCACACCTGCAGGAGTCGGAGGAAGAGCAGGAAGAGCAGCGCAGAGAGCTCATTGAGAGCATGCAGGAGGACAGGCTGCCCCCTGGAGGAGTCATCCGGAAGCACACGCTGAGCAGTAGCAGCAGCAGTGGCTCGAGCGCCGAGCTCCCCGACGCTCACTGCGGGGTCATCAAGGTCAAGGAGGAGCCGGTCGATAGTGAGGATGAGGCTCTGACCAGTCAGAGCTTGGAGTCTGAGCAGAGCACCTATCTCCACCAGGTCAAAGGAAGACTGGTGATAAGAGCCATGATCTGAGAAGGGAAGAGGATGAGGTCACACACTTGCAACATTCGCAGATAAACAAGTCTCTACAAACACGTGCAAATACATCCCTGCAGTTTACACACACACACACGTACACACAGCAGCCATTGCACAGCAGGCCAGCTCTCCCTGTCACAGCATATGACCCCTTTTCAATCGGCTGCAGCCTCACTCATCCCACACTCTAAGACTCTCTGTTCTGTGATCTTTGTGTAGTGATCTCTGTAAAATATGTACGTTTTACTTTTGTGTATATAATATGAAGAAAATTTAGACCGTTCTTTTTAAGAGCTGCTTTGGTCGTCTCGAGTCCGCTCAACTGACAAAAAGTTGTATGTACATAAACTGTGGATTTA
Organism: Scortum barcoo; assembly: GCA_023238725.1. Lineage (NCBI taxonomy): Eukaryota > Metazoa > Chordata > Actinopteri > Centrarchiformes > Terapontidae > Scortum > Scortum barcoo. The sequence continues at coordinate 10,599,465 of CM041546.1, read as the reverse complement.
GCATCAAAGATGATTTCTAGAGGGAAGGTTGAACAGGTGTACAGCTTTGAAGAGCCAACATATGTTCCCATTGTGTACATTTTTGCCATAAAATATTTGAATGCTGTTCTGTCCACTTCAGCTTTGAGAGTCATCATGAAGTCCTCGCAGTGTGTTAAAAGAATTGAAAACACTACATACTCCGCTGTTCTCAAAAATCTGTGATGATGTTCCATGTTAAGTGGGCTCAGAACTGAAATAATAATGAACATCTGTCGTAGAGAGAATGTACACTTAAATCCTAACAGAGGATGCTCCCTTAGGGCAGACTTTTGCGCTAGGAGTGATATTGCCATTGGAATATGGTCCGCTGCTCATATTGCAATTTGAAGGATAAAGTCTAAATCCCTGCTTGGGTGTGCAGGCATCTCCCAACACACCCCGAGTCTCCGTGTCTCTCTCTCGGAGCGGTCCCAGAGCCAGGGCCCTGTGTTAAGCCGAGCTCTCCTCCCTCTCTCCCTCTGGGTCCAAATCAAAGCTCGGCGGGTTCCTGCCCAGCTTTCAGCAGAGGAGTCAGACAGAGAGAAAGAGAGAGAGGGCCGGGCAGGAAATGCCTTCTAGAAGCCAGGACTTGGAGTGATTCATGTGCACAGGAATGTTGAGAGAGGAGGACCTAGGGTTGGAGGAGTCCAAGGGGCCAGGCTTGAGAATTGATTTACTGTCAAGGCGAATTACAAAGTGAGTGGGGATATGGTTAAGGGAGTCCCTTTTAAAGGGAATCGCTTCCTTCGTATTCCCGCGTGGCATGCTTACCTCAACATGCAGGTTTGATGTTACTTCAATAAAAAACCCAGGATGGGACCTTGCTTCTTCTACTTTTCTTTTTTTTTTTGAGCCTGTTTTCCCCTGAAAGTGCCCATTGCGACATGTATAGTCTGTCTTAAAGTGATCAATCAAATGTATTGCATAGCTGTAAACCTTCCTGTTTCATTTGTACCGTCAACTAAATGTAAAAAATAAAAAAAGCAAAAAAAAATGCCTCATGCTAGTATGAGGTTCTGTGTTTGGATTCATGTGAAAATCAAAACTGTCTGTCTTATACTGTACATTCAGATTGTCCGGTTTTAATGTTTTTAGTGTAAGTAAACACAATCAGAACAATGTGAGTCTTGTTGTCTTGCTCCTTTGATTTGGTTGTAACGAGAACCCCTTTGCTGCCAGCGAGTGGGTGGAGGGGGGTTGGGGGTCCTGTGGTCTGTTCATAGCAGTTTGCATTTCTTCTCTTTTTTTGCCTTGTGTGATAAACCTTTCTTTTTTAAAATAAAGTTCATTTACCTCTGACGTTCTTGCGTCTTCAAATTACTTAAACGGATATCGCATGAAGAAGTTGCACACATGCACACATAGGAAAGAAAGCAGAACAAACTCCATCAACTCTTTCAAAAGTTTTTGTTTTATATTTCAGTTAACAAATTACACTCTTAATAATTTTGACATCATCATCTCAAATGGACTGCCTAAATCATCAGCCCAGCTTGCTTTTCCCACACTAGGTCCTACAACCTGGCTCTTTATTTTCAGGGGATCTTTGTAACCCTTTAAGTGGAGCTTAAGAGGCTTTCAAAACATTTCTTTGATGTGAGCAAGCAAGGCTTCTTGTGGCAGTATTAGAGCAGTCAAGATAAGGTGAGCTGTGAGCGGGTGATATATTACTTGTGCAGGTCATTTCAAACCAAGCTTAAGCAATTTCACAGCAAGCTTAGGTCATGGGACTGGCCTGATATGCTATACACGCAATGATGAGACTGGAAAAGTTCACTCGTAGTCTAATGTTGCTCTGTGCCAAACACCACTCTGAGAACATCCTCCGAATGACAGCGCTGACCAAGTTATGATCAAGTTATGATTATTGAAAGTTAGATTGGCTTCTTTTGCTACACATTCTACATACTGGTTCAAACAGACCTTTAAAAGATTATATAAAACAATACATTTTGTACAAACAGGCAAACTCTTTCATGAAACTTTCATGACAGCTTCTAAAGTATTTTCACAAAGGTGTCGAGTTACCTCACATTAGGAATTATTTCAGTTAAATTAGACACTGACTCTTTCTTAAGTAGATTCCATCTGTCTTGGGCTTCAGGCCCTTGTGATTTTAAATGAGCTGTTACAAAGGCAGAAAAAATAACGAAGCCTAAATCCATCTGTGCTGCCCCTCCCCAGCTGCCCACAGAGCCAGTTGTAAAAGCAAACAAGCATTTTTAAAGGTGTAAGGAAGTAAGGACGACATAAGCCTACCTATTTCCCCTAAATGGATTAGACTCCAAGTGAGGCCAGAGTTTTTATCACCTATAGTGCCATAAAAACGAGGCATTTGGATGCAGTGTGCACATACATGCAGGAATGTGTGATAGATGATGGTGATGATGACTCTGCAGAGTCTAAAATCTCAAGGCAGCAACGCAAATGGCTTTATTTCTAATGCATGAGGATTGAAAGAAAACTTATTCTTACCCTCAAAAAGCCTGCTCAATATTTTGAAGCAGGGGGAAAATAAAATGCACTAAAAGCAACAGCATTGCTGACAAAACTTAAAACCCAGGGCTTACATAAATTCATTCCACATGAACTGGACCTAAAAGTTCAACTTTCATGAATTAAGTTAAATTTCTTGTGTCAGCTTTCTATTGATGATGCATCATGACATTTTCAAGACTGTCATAGCTGAGAATGTAAAAAAAAGCTAAAGTAGGTCTTTACTTTGCAATTGAAATAAATCTAATTCTAACTGAGTTTAACAACTTGGCCCTGTTTCAAAGTTCAATCAGGATTTTAGTTTTCCTGCAACTGCTGTACCATTGCCAAACATGGTGGCCTTCTGGTGCAGCCATCTGATGTACATCAGATCCAAAGTTGGTGTAATTAGCTGCAACTGACAACTGCAAACCATTCATTAAAAAGAGAAAGAGGCAACAATCCTCTAAGACTGCAGACCCCTCGACTGGTTGAGTAACGGACATTTAATGTTTCAACATCATGGTGAATACGCTGCCAGTTTAGCCTCATACTGCTCTGCACGTCACAGCCATTATAAGGAGAATAAATACCACAAGATGACAGGTCTCTAATTCAAAACTGATAAATCTTTTACATTTCATTTGCCACTTTATCCATCTTCGTCTTCTTGTACTATCCATCCTCATGTCTGTCATTAAAGAGTAGATAGCAGTCATAATAAATATGAAAAAACATGCTTCTTCACTAAAAATAACCAAATGTTCTGTACTTCTGGAATGGCACTTAATGATACTTATTTCAGGTTATGATGTAAATTCCCACTTTGTCTCGTGGTCTTTCGAAGTGTCACAGTTTTAGGCCTGATGAGGGAGCTAATGTAAGGATACCACCATCTGATCCGCCAACCACATCAACCAAATATAGCAGGTCTGGGGAGATCTGACCATAACAGTTGACTACATTTCACACTTTGCAGCCAGGTCGACAATACTCAATTACGATTCACCTGACCACCCGGGTCAGTGATGTAAACATGTCATTTTTTAAAAAAATCCTTCACACCTAGAGTACAGGAATGAGGTCCTGCTTCTGAAGCTCTGGGACAAGGAACAACGGTGAGACAATCCATATCTGTTTCTAAAAGTGCATCTTTACTCAGAGACCAAACTTCTTACTTTGGACTGAGACCACCAAACAACAAACAGTGTGCACCTCCTGACTGTGTTAGTAGGGTCTACATCTTTAACAATGCAGATCCACGTTAGTATTTCTAGATCTACAATGGCCATGCATCCTGGCAGCTTACTCTGGAGATCAGAGGTTGATTCTCACACACTCAAGGTGTCTATAATGTTATGACAGGATGGATAGGACATAAATAGGTTGCATAGATTTTGGTGACAGACTGTTGCGGTGCTCAGGGAGACACTGATGGACAGGTGCAAATGGTTTTTCAGCTATGGGCTTAACAAAAGAAATGCAAGGAGAATTCTCAGAGTAAACCTGTGGCTGAAGCAACACATGATAATGGAGTTAAACTGCTTGAGTAAAAGCCCTGAGCTATCCAGGCAGAGGCATCGTGTCCCAGTTAATACAGAACAGCTGTGGGAACATTACTTTCTGTGGTCGCTAATCAATAGATGTCAACTCCTGAAAGTCCCAGGTCAGTACATGCCACTAAACACATGTCGGTGCCCTCTGGATTTGGCTCCTCTTCAGCCGGTGAGTTTAGCGCACACACCTTTTCTTGATGACCTTGCTCAGCTGGAGTAAAGGAAACAAATGGGGTGACTTGCACCTGCGTTTTCTACAGCATATTGTTTAAGGCTCAAAGAACGACCAATGGTTCCACAGTTGATTTTTTTTTTTTTTAATTCAGTGACCCTTCTAGAACTTAACAGACTGGAAAACCCATTAAGAAATTTCACATGGTTGCAATGATAGCTTTCACAGTAACAATGAATCGAAGATCGAGAAACACTCAGTTTGGCCTTTGCACTCATGTTGGTGTCAGGGACTAAAATAAAGCTTGAAATCTGTGGCGAAAACCCAAAGACTCAGAGACGAATGTCAATCTTGCCATACTAAAGTTACTGAAGTGCTCCTCCTAGCTGTCAAATCACAATTATTTAACAAGCTCCATGTTTCAATCTCTGAGAATTACTTGCAGAAGACACACAGGAATACAGTTTTTGAAGTAGAAACTACGGCAAGGGGTCATTTATGGCATGAGTGTTTCCATTCATAAAATAAAGACCTAAGTTTAAGCAGTTTGCACATTTCCTTCTTCTTCTTCTTCTTCTTCTTTGCCTACCAGGTTTACCAGCAGCAATTGATAGGTTATAGGAGTGAAGTCTTGCTGCCATACATCATTTTACTCATCTGGTCAGGTTTCTGAGGATTAATACTGAAAACAAACATACAACAAAGAAGTGGCAACCTTTTTTTCCCACCATGTTAACAAAAGTTCAAGTTCAATTTACATTCGAACTTTATCAGAAACAGGTTTATGTTGATTAACATTGCGACCTTGGACGTTTATCATCTTGGCCTTGCATCATCTCTGTCAGAATGTGTAGCGATGCTTCATGCTATCTGTGCCATAAAGCTACCATGAAAAATGTGTTTGATGTTAGCTGTTAACAAATGAAGTTAGTTTGGGTCTTCATCATTTTCCTTATGTTAGAGTTTGACGTAGCGGATAAATATGTTGCCCACCAAAGTTGAAGATGACAGCGGGCTAAAACAGCTAAAACAGGACATTTTCCAGCTTTCTTGTGTGCTTGTCAAGATTTGTATGAATCTGGCATCTGGTTGTACAACGTGGTGTTTTTCTTTCCATGTGCTGTTAACCATGCTCGAGGTGTAGGACAGTGCAGCGCTGGCAGCAAATGGGGGGAGACTGTTTTGTGTGCGAGTGTGAAAAAGTGCACCTCAAAAGAGAGAGGAGAAAATAAAAAGCACTGATGTCAGATGGGTGTGCAGGCAACTCATTTCTGCTGGATTCTTTGTGGCTTGTGACTTCTGTGGGGCCAAGATTTTATTTCTTTGATGGCTTGTGTGCCTGTCATTTAACATTAAATCAAATACTCATATGAGATTAATGGATCTAAAACTATATGAAAAAAAAACTTCATATGTTGGGAGAGGATTTTAAGGAATTAAGTATTTATGAATGGAATATGTGTTGTTATGTCTAATAACACACTAATTTGTGCAACAATCTGTGACCCACTGGAGACATTTTCCAAGACCACTATTTAAAGAGTAGAGGAAGAATTCCACGTCTTCTCTTGTCTCCTGAGATGAAACATTGATGACCCAACATAGATAGCGTTTATATTACTGTCAGTCTCCCTGACTGGTGTCATCCATACTGTTATCTTAGCCTTTCAAGGATTAATATACCTTTTCAAGTTTAATGAGATAAGAGACCTGGGGGAGTTCTCCCCCTGTTGTGTTCAAAGACCATCCGGCCTGAGGAACTGCTTTGTCTCAGCCACTGATTGACCTGGCTGATAGGTGATACTGAGGAACTGCAGTGGCCCAGGGAAGTGGCCTCTGCACTGAGGAGATGGGGACTGGCAAACTTGGCCTCTCCTGTCTGTGAGAATCCCATCAGTGGGGCTCTGGCGTCCCCGGGATGCCGCCTCGTCTCTTTGATTCCTGCGACCAGGCACTTTTACGTGCCTACCTCCCTCACACCATCCAATCCAGAGCCCATAAAGCAAGTCTGCTGCTCTCCAGCTAGTTGGACAGGACGTGTTTGTAAGTGTTGCCTGAATGCACCGCCAGACGAAATGACACCCCGAGGGCTCGTAAGACTTGTGATTTCTTCTCCAAGCCCATGCCAGGAGACCCTTTTGAGTTCCAGCAAAGTTCTCCTAAAATTTTGCCATTTGTGGCTTGTGACCATGGACCACTGGGGTTTGTCTCATGATCTATATGGCATGGCAATCACTATGTATGAACTGGGGACATAATCATAAGGGAAACACAGAAAGCCAATAATAATGGCTTGAGTGAAACACCACATAATAACCTCACTCTTCAAACAAAAAATATTCTTGAAAATATATCCAGATCTACATCAAAGTCTAACCTCTAAATAACCAGTATATAATCAAATACATTTCTCTCAACACACATACATTCAACTTTGTCCATATTATAGAAGGTATAACAAATCTCTTATACTGTGGTTCAATTCTATATTTTAAGATACTCCAGAAGATTTAAGATGCAAGATAGTGTGGAATGAGGAATGCAGCCGGAGGGAGCATTGCTCCAGGGAAATATTTTTCAAGGACGGTTTAAAGGCTCTCTCATTATCACTATATGTTGAGAGAATAAAATGAGGGCCCCTGAAAAGGTCCCCAAGGCATCTGCATGCGAGGGAGTTCATGCTACACACTATATCACAGGCTAATCTCTGAGGGAATCATCTGTGTGTGGATACATGAAGCACGTGTTGGTGCAACCGAGTAGCAGGTCGACAGACAGTGGGAAAGGCAAGGGGCTCCAAGCTCCATTAATGTTGCTGCCGCCATGTTTGCTCATCTGTGCAATTTCCAAGTAACGTCATCACTCAAATACACTGCAGAGGGGATATGCCTGAAGCCTATGGACTGTCTTGTGTAAAATTTACTGCTACTGTGTAAAATGTCACAGTCTCAAATGGTCAGATATCTATTTCAATTTAGTTCATTTAATGTTCATTTTGGAAAAAAATGTAATTCAAAATGAACCATTTTGTATCCTAAAATGTAGGTGTGTGGTACCACAAGTGAGTGACACTGAAGTGGAAATTTTACAAATAGTGAATATCTAAGTACCAGAAATTGACTATTAAAATCTCTGCTCTACAAATTTTAAATTGCAACGCACTGACATAATGGGTTGGACTGAAACAGATTCAGTATTAAGGGACTCGAACAATGGAGCTTTGAGATTCATTCTTGAACTTGGAGACAGCAGTTACTTTTTATTTTCCGCACCTTTCAACCACATTTCTTCGGCGCTGACAAGTAAACCATAAGGGCCATGAAATGTGGTTGCAAGCCCAAGAAACACAAGATGAACCTTTTGTTGAGATTTCTTTTGTCAAACTGAAAAATTAGCTCAGTCTTAATAGTTTATAACCTCTTTACAGTCTAAAGTTGAAAGTTTGAAAATTGAAGGGATGTGTGGAATTAATTATGGATCTGTTCTTCTGGGAGACAAATCAAATTAAGGCAGCCGTGTGTTTAAATTATGCTTCAGTTTGGCAAAAATTGTTTGTCTTCGCTGTGTGAAACCGCTGTGGATTCCTGAGGGAGCATGAAAAGTCTGAAGTGAATGTTTTCTGAACAATATATGAGCTCTGAAAAGTTTTAGAAGTCAGTATGCTCTTGATGTGCCCCGGAGAGTCACTGTATAATTCACATAATTCATAACGAGGAATGGACGACACAGTTTCATGTTGTGTGACTGGCTTGGGTAGAGGCCAGAGTGTGAAACAGCGCTGTGACAGATCCACGGTGCTACATCACAGTTTTAACAGAACAGCACAGTGTAGGCATGTTGTTGACTGAACATAACGCACCACTAATGTAATGTAAGAATGTGTTACCCGACCAGACGGGAATGTGTGCCCACGCTGGTGCTTAGAGTCGTGACAGAGCATTTCTTTCGACAAAGTGGGAAATCACCATCCATGTGAAGGGATCATGTGATTTAAATGCATAGGATGCCGCAAATTGTGGTGCACTAAAGTTAATGGCAGCACCCCTCATGTTTTGAAGTTCAGCTGGCACTGCCACCTCACATGGCCTGGTGTTAATCTGCCATGAACAAGCTCGCATTATGCCAAGTGTAGTAGAAGTGAGTGGGAAACAGGTGGCCTCGAAGCGCTGGCTTCTGGACACAAAGTTGGACAGCACTGCATTCTTTGGGAGAATTTCCTCCCAAGCCACTTTATTAGTGAGTGAAAATAAACCTCAAATATTACTAAAGTGTTTACATGTGCGGATTCGCGCAGTGCAGAGTTCTCGGCCGTAGTGACTGTGCCTAAAGGACAAGTTCGCCTCAGTTGCTTTCTTTGCCGAGAGTTGCATGAGAAGACTGATGCCGCTCTCATATTTGCATACTAGATATGAGGCTACAGCTAGCAGTTTATCTTAACATAGCACAAAGACTGAAAGCAGGGAGAAACATCTTGCCTGGTTTTGTAAAAAAATAACAAAATCCGCCCACCAGCACCTATTAAAGCTAATTAATACACTACAGCTCATTTATTTAATCTGTTAAGAGGTAGTTTCTCGCTGTTTTGTTCACATGGTCAACTCCTGCATTTTACATCTACCAATAGTCACTTTTCCGATAGTATTCATATAGACATACAGTGCTATAAATAACAACGTCACATTCTCATGAGAGACTTCCATGGATTTATGTTGTGTGGAACAGATAACCACATATGAAGTTAAAACGTGCTGTCTGGCTGCGTAACACCAGTGTTTGTGAGAGAAGGAGCCTTGATTGCACAGCTATTCTGAGCACATCTTTGACGGCTCCATAAATAAAACTTTCATTGTTATATCTGAGATAAAAAGAGAACATAAATATTACTGTGCATAAATTGCTCCATCTACGCACGCGAGACAACAGACAATCTCTTTTGAAAGAATGTCCTCGAAAAAAGAAAATCTTCAAAAGACCCTGTCCACTGCTATTACTTATATCTTGGCCGTGGCGCAGAGTGTGATTCCACGGATTTGAAGAAATTGATAGCAGATTGCCTGCGAGACTCCCTCTGGCACGAGAGGATGGGTAGTCACGCGTCACGACTGTCTGTTTTCTCTAAAAAGGGGTAAAAGAATCCCAAAGCTCATTTAGTTTGTGACTGTCGCCGTGTGGAGTCTTGGAGAGGTTTCTGGTGGAAACTTGATGAAAACAGGAAGTGATTTTTTTGGTTCTACGTCGGGGGGAACCCACTGCAAGTTACAAGTTTAGGTTACGCCTTATTTGATTCTCAGCTATAGAGGAAAATCACTTTTATCCCTCGGAAGCACAAAGAGTCATCGGTGCTTCCTGAAACCAAGCTTTTCCCCCTTCAGCATCATTTTTGCACAGATAGTATGCCGTAACATCAGTTTTTCACACTAATAGACAAAGTCAGGTGTCAGTCAACAATACCCAGACGGCCTGGGGAGTCATGGCAGATCCAGGCCTCTGGTGCTGCAGTTGGAAAGAGATGAGAGAGCGCTGGGGGGAGAGAAGGAGGTCTGCTTTCCATAAAGTTCTGGTATCCTGTGAGGCAGCTTCACTTCATAATCATAAATCGTCTAGATGGAAATTGGGGGTTCGTCATATCCCAACGTAACAGGGAAGTTTCAAAATCAAAAGATGGACTGGCAGTTCTCATGACAGTTTAATATCAAAGGGAAAATTTTGAAATTTCCCAAGGTTTCTGTTCAGTTTTATTTGAAGTTTTGCAACAAGAGAAGGCAGCTACAGAACGTCTGGAGTTCAATCCAAGTTCAGTTTGCAAAAAAAAAAAATCTTCTCATGATGGACATATATTACAGCTCGTTTTCTCTTATCCTCAGAGCTAATGAATGTAAAATGTTAATATCTGTGATTCTAGGTTTTGCATCTCCACGTGACAGACCCAACTCCTTCATCTCTCTCCTGGAGGCTATGGAGGCCTTGTGCTCCGTCCAGCTCCAGCCCATGCGTGTAATGCTGTTTGTAATGAGAAATCTAAACAGGGAACAGCAGTGAGGCATGACAGGAATGTGTTTCCATTGGAGGGAGCTCCATGCAAGAAAAAAAAAAAAAAAGAATAAGAAGAAACGTTAAGGCCGATTTCGGTCCAGAAGGAGCGCTCACTTTGGCCAAAGCGGAAGACTAATGTTATTGTACATTGGCTGTCACTCTGCCAGCCCTCCCTCACCAATTGGTTCCCGGTCTCCCTACCAGTTTCTCTCCCTCTCTCTCTCTTTGCTTCCCCGAGACTCTGTTTGCTCAGGTGGACAGTGACACAGTTCTGAATGAGCCCCAGTCGTCCCCCCTTCTGCACGCATGGCTGTAGACTGTGTCATCGAGTCAAAGTCCGGAGGGGCCTGCAGAGAGCTGGAGGTTGAGGCTCCAGCCCGGGTTCACTCCGGGTGGGGAGGGAGCAGGAAGTCGGGGGACAAACACCGGGAGGAACAAAACAAAAATGGAGAGAAAATGCAAACGCAAAGAAGTGAGGAGAATGAGGGGGCATAAACAGAGGGAGAACAAACAGAGGGGGAGAAGAAGTTGGGGTGAAAAAGGAGGAAAGGGAAGACAAAGAGTGAGCAAGAGCGAGATGGAGAAAAAAAATCCGACCACCCATTTTGAAAATTAGAGAGGGGTGGTTGTAGTCTGTGGAGGCCGTTTTGGTTTATGGTCCATGGAGGATGTCTTGAAACAGCGCTGTTTAGAGTTTATTTTACCATGCCACGCCGTCTCAGACTCTGTCAGGAATCTCATTCTGCAAAGACTAATTACAGTGTAAACATTACATTAAAGTCTCCAGGCCACTCCACTTCACTATTTACCTTTTCTTCCTAACAATCCTGACATCCCCATGCAGATTGATTTTCTCCATAGAAACCGCCTCTGCTGGTGTTTATTTGTTGTGAAGCTTGCATGCAATTTGTGCTCAAAGGGACGGACACAGCTTTTGGTGAGAACGCTCACTTTGAAAGACAGCAGAGTCAGTCCCACCTGCGAAATGCAACTACATTTCACTCCACATCTGAGCATAACCAGATTTACCCAAAAAAACAAAAACAAAAAAAAGACTAGAAAAAGAGCAGAAAATACCAACGTTCCAGTTGCCAAAACATTTAACAGATACAGCACATTGTAGAACTGGTGAATGTCAAGGCGATCCAATGCTCAAGGGAGGCAACTGAGCACAAAACTGAATATCTCACCCTTTATGAAAGAAAAGACAACCAGGAAACTCTGCTTCATTAGCACATGCGTTGGGTGCCGAGGAGTGGTCACTCAGTGTCAGTCACCTGCGTGGCCGAGCCAGGGAGCGTAATTACTACCACATGGAGCCAAAGGGCCGGAAGAGAATGCTTTCAAGGCAGCCGGAGAGTTTATGGCCTCCCAGATCTTTTAGCGTATAAAATAAACAAGGGAACTGCTACTGCGTGCAAATGCATGTGCCTGTGTCACTGTTTTATTTTTCATTGTGTGCTAGCCTCAGAATACCTGACCATATCTGCTTTAAAAAAGTATTGAAATCTCTTATATTTGTAAAAGTAGAAATACGACACCATTGCATGTAAAGGTCCTGCATTTATAATATAAAGAGGATGCATTAAAGTACTCAAGGGCAGTGGGTAGGCAGGGGGACAAGAACACTCGCAGATCAGTGTTATATTACTTACTTATTATTACTTACATATTAAGATGTAAGCAGCATTTTAATGTTTTAGCTAATAAAGGTGAAACTTACTGCTTTATGCACTATTGGATAGTTTCATTTGTACCAATGCTTTAAATGCATAGAAGACAAAGTATCTAGTTGCCTAAAATTGAAACTAAAGTACCCCAAAATTATACTTAAGTACCGGACTTCAGAACGTATTTACGTTCTGTACGTATACGTGTACGTATTTACATTCCACTGCTGGTTAATTGGGGTTAATATGCAATTAAATAGGACACCACGTCACACAAAAGTACAGTATAATCCCTCTGTATTTCTCATTGTTGGAGCACATGACTTAAAATAGAAAACTAGCATTCGTGTGCGTTGTCTGATTCTTGCGCCGACACCTGAGGAGTGTTGATATTCAGGCTGGGCCAGTATACCCGGCAGCTGCCTGGGAGGTGTAATAGGTTGTCTTACAAAGCACAGACAGGAAATGAACCCTGGTATCAAGCTTGAATCAGCTACATCTGGACTCAATTATTCATTCGGGTTGTTTTTGGCTGGTGATAAATGATTTAGTCACACTGCTGACACCATTTCTCAAGTACAAATATAACTATGATATAGCTCAGTGTAAAAAAAAAAAAAAAGTACAGAAGGGAAGATGAGGGGAAGATTGCAATTATTCACCTGCAGCTGCAAAAAGAACTGTTAAATTATAGTAAGAAATCTTATTATTATTATCCTGTTGTTTTTAAGGACTGTGTGGCTTAATGTTTATTAAATATTTGCAGGGTTATATCATCGCTAAGTGCTCTCTGCTGCTTGATTTGTCTCCTCGCTGTGTTTTCTCTGTTGTGATTAACTGTGCTCTTAGACAATAAATCCACACCATACCTTCTGTAATTCCAAAACAAAGCAAACACGTTATTATCCTTATCTCGACACGGCGATCTGATGTTTAAGCCGATTCGAGTGTTTTGTTGCACTTGCGCACAGGGTGGAGAAGAGCAAAAACATTCAAATATCTTTCCAGTCCAAATCAAACACTGGCATTTCTGGTGTGACCACAGGAGAAACTTTAATAGCTCCTTGGAGGTTATGAACTGTTGACAGTTAATAAGTCATAAAATTTCCCCTTAAAGAGGATGCTAGATTCCATCTGCAGGGCACCCAGTACAAAGAACCGGAAAGTAAATATCTCGCAATGGAAGTGGACTGGAATCTCTCAGTGGCTGCTCATGTAGAGTCTCCAGAGCATGTCCCTCAAGGTTTCCTGATTTCTAGAGGCATGGAGGAAAAATGACCACATTACTGAGTAATTTTCCCTTAAAGTACACAAACGTTTTTTTTTTTTTTTTTCACTTTTGAAGAGTATGAGGCCTTGAGAGTGGAGTGGAGGCAGCACATTGCAGGCAACTGACCTTCATGATTACACCTCATATTATTGTACTTGTCATCTATTTTCTTTGGCCCTTGGGATATTTGCCATGGTAACAGCACACAGCGAGCTGTCTGGGCTGACCCATGCTGTCCTCTGCATTTCCCAGCTTGGTTGTGATGAAGGGAAGTCTCTGCCCATGATCCCTAACCCCTGATGAGGAGGGTTCTCAGTTTCAGCTCCAGGTCCTGCGTGGGCCTCACATCCCTCTCTGCTTCTTTGCCCCCCTAGCCTCCCCCTCCAGTTCAACCACATAGGGCATCCCTTCCTTGAACGAGCAGCTATTTTCTGAGCCAAACTGTACCGGATTACCTAAACTGTCCCTTCTGCCCTCTCAAAAAGAACATGTGCTGGTCTACTTACTTGAAAAGTTTATGAACTTTTTTTTTGTAAACGGTGTCACAGCTCTTGTCAATCAGATTTACTTTGTCTTTTTAATGGTTAACATTTTGTTTTGAAAAATGGTTCAACATTTTGGGATGTACACTTACATAGACTGTAGATAACCAAATCGTCAAATCCAAATGTTGTTTTTCTTTGCTGGGCTTAAGAACTTCGTCAGATTCATGTTGTCACCTTAAGACTGCCAGGCAACCAGCGGAGAATCCAGGAAGTAGCTGTACTCAGCCAAGAAATGGGTCGGCACATTACCCATATAAAAAACCACAACATGTTGTTTTTAGTCTTTGGAAAGTTTGTGGTTTTGATTTAATGTTAATTAAGTCACTGATGATTTTTCCGCATTAAACCAAGACCATGACCTTTCCCTAATCTTAACTTTGAGTGCATGAACACAAAAATCAGTGGTTGCTACAAAAGGATTGTCAGCAAAGAATCAACACATTCACTTGGCATCAACAGTATATAATACATCAATTAATTATGTCTCCTGATTATGTTGATGAGAAAATATTCAGCAAAATCATCATCGGTCGCAATGTTCCTTTAGAACTTGTAAACTGAATTTTAAGCAAACAGATTTGGTTATGGAGGTGCTGAAAGGTGTGGTTGTTACCTTTGGACAGACCCAGACTAGCTGTTCCCCTCTGTTTCCAGTCTACATGCTAAGTTAAGCTGATTGTCTCCAGGTGCTGGAGCTACATAACAAATGGAAGGGCATGAGAGTGGTATCTTCTCATGTACTCCTCGCCAAGAAGGCCAACAAGGGTTTTCCCAAAATGTCGCACTACTCCTTTAATAGTGTCTTCTGCACAGCATGACTGCCCGATATTACTTCTGGAGTAGAGTTTTTCCCATCTTTCAGCAAAGAGTAGTGCTGTTAGGCTATAATTGTACTGTACGTGTTGCTTTGACAGGTGTCCACGCCATATGCTGAGACGCTGGCCTTAACAAGCCGTCCGGGCACCAAAGCAACCGGGCTTCTCATCGATGATGAAGCACAGCCACAGGTTGGTAAGAGAAAATCACCAAAAGCACTGACACCCTCATGCAGCTTCACCTGAGAGCAAAACTAACAACGTTTTGGCTGACTCCTTGTAAAATTTAGGACATCCTTGAACTGGGATATCCAGAGAAAAGAAAAGTTGTGTTTTCTATGTCCTGTGGGGTTGAAAGAAGAAAATCTATTTACAAAAGCATGAAAATATTTTATCACTAGCAGCAGGGGCAGGAGTGTTTTAATGACCTGATCCACAGGCCTCTGGCTGGCTGCAGGCTTTCTCAAACTGCAAAGAGCCCACTGGTCTGCCTGCCAACCCTTGGGGCAGCACTGAGATGAAACAGATAAGATAATTGTCTCTAATGAAAGCCAGATCTCTAGGTCTGTCTGGACGAGGAGTAGCTAGGCCCGTTTCTCCCTTTTCTCCTTTTTTTTTGGCTGCTTTTTTTTGAAGGGGGTGTTCCATATTGATCTTGAATTTGAAGAGAGACTGTGGAAGTCAGCCCCTAATTCAAACCAGAACTTGCGCACCAGCCCCGGTGGAGCTTTGATACCGTTTGAAGTTCTGCAAGCAAACACGGCACCATCAGCCCGCTGGACCAAGTTGTCATGACAACCCTAATTATCTTCCTTTATGGCCTAGTTTTTACACAGGAAGGGAACCATTATGTTCTTTGGGCATTTGCATCTCTCTGGGGCAAGTGTTAAAGGTCGGAGAATGAACCAAAATAACACATAATACGAGTGCAACAGAGCAAATTTATGCGTGTGTGAGAAAAGGTGACTCACTGCAACGCATCTGATACTTTGACAGGCATTTCTATTGTGAAACATTTCTTGAATTACTCACTTAAACATATGTTCCCAAGGACGGCCCGAGCTCCAGCTTTCTGCAGTATTTTGTCAAGGTTACATTGAAGAAACTCTGTGTGCTATTAGATGTTGCTTTCCTTGACTGTCTTTGGACAATTTTTTGGACTATTTTTAATAGTGTCACTGAACTTTCTTTCTTTCAAACATCAAAACTCTGCTTCCTCAAAAAAACCCTCATACTCCCAGCCCATTAAAAAGTGCAGGAAAGTGCATGCATTGTGAAATAATCAGCCGTTCTTCCAGCTTCAGAGAGCTCCTTTTATTAATACTTTGTGCTTTGTCCTAAAAAAACAGCAGTTTTAACACAATACATTATTCATTCTTATAATGTGATAATACACTTGTAATACAAAATAAACACAGGGCTGTTTTTCCTGATGGGTTTCCAGTTGTGTTCAGACGCCGTCCGTGGAAAGTTAATGTGCCGCATGTATTCCTTTGCTCTTGGATAATGTACTGTACGCTGGTACCAGACTGTTTGGTTCAAAAAAAGCAGAACATGGCCCAGACTGAACTGCTGCTTTCACACGGTAGATGCTGCGGTTCTGACATCTTGTTCATATATATTTAAAAGGGGGAAAAGCGAATCACTGCCAATCAGCCGCACCCAAATAGGCCGTTCAAATGATAAATAAGGATTTGATTTACTGCATCGGTGATTTTAGTTGCATTTCCAATGTCTTAGATTAAAAACAAAAGAGACAAATGCCAACAATGCATGACATCCATTTCCAAAAAGGATTTTATATAGTTACACAGTAGTGACATTACAGATGTAAATCAAAACTTTTAAGCAAATTCTCAACATCTGGAGTAAAATAAAATGAACATATTCCGTTAGTCTGTATATGAACACTTCATATGCCCAAAGAGCACAATGGGAATTAATAAATCCTTTGATGAGAGTGTTTTTCAGTGACAGAGTAGAATTAATGTTGGTCGTTACTCAGGAACGAAGCCACTCACGGTTGCTGTTTAATAAAGCATTTCTCTAATCTAATTTCAGTGTTTTACTAAAGTGGAACTGTGTTATGTGAGACTGCCAAAAACAAGTTCTTCATGTGCAGTAGTTAAAATAAAACCTTTGTGTAGAAACGCTAAGTCATAAAAATAATTTGGTTAGTGGAAAAGAGACTGAAAGTCAAGTCAGTTATCACCCAGATCTTATCAGACTGACCAGTGTGGCTGAATGAAGAGCCTTAAGTGGTGTCGCTCTGCCAGGGGTCACAGAGAGCTGCGAATCAAAGGGGGAGCCAGAGGTTGACCAAACACACTGTTCTCCCACTGCCCTTATGTAAAACTATCTGCCAAACACCAGTGGTCCTCTTTGAACTTGATTTAGCACTAAGGTCACAAACAGCCGGCCCTCTGTTGTGGAGGACGAAGCCAGCACCCTGATGACACGGAGACAGAGGGGA
Organism: Scortum barcoo; assembly: GCA_023238725.1. NCBI lineage: Eukaryota > Metazoa > Chordata > Actinopteri > Centrarchiformes > Terapontidae > Scortum > Scortum barcoo. The sequence continues at coordinate 10,582,435 of CM041546.1, read as the reverse complement.
TGAGATGAGATTTATGTTGTCCTGCACTGAGATTGTCAGTGGGTTCCTCATGGGCTTTCAGACTTTACTGTTAAAATAGTTTATTCTTAATATCTGCTCTGGCTATGAACCTGACCTGCAAAATATTCAGTTTTCATAATTATGAATAGGGTGGTAAGTATTTTATATGTGTAAATATGTGCATTTTCAATATGTGTAATTTCCAGATGTAAACATTTACACTAACTTCAATCATAATATCAGGGAAATACATCCTAAATTGACAAAATGCTTTTTAATAATTAGCATTAAATACATTTTTTAATCAAATAAGCAACCATAAAAATAACCATAGATGCTTGTTTTTAATATCGTTACTTCATGACGTCGTCGTCGTCTCAGCTTTCTGACCAGGCGGCTCCTCAGTCGGTGGACTGAAGGATCCCGACGCCACGTGTGAGGAGTCAGCGCCCTGCACCAATGCTCCTGCTGTGATGTGAGGAAAATACATGATGAGTCATAACTTATATAGAACATTAAAGCCAGGTGAGAACTTGCCTAAAGCAACACATATCAGAAATGACCCTGTTTACCACTCGGTGACAACGGTAGCAGGCTAAAAGTAATTTTTAAGTATTTCCTTTTTTTCCATATGAAATAAAAAGGTAGGTCATTATATCTGACTGTTAAAAACCGTTTGTTAGTGCTATATTTGATTTGAGCACAAGTAGTGTGTTATTATGTATATATGCATGATAAAGCCCATTAACACAAAAAGTTGAAGAAACAAATTGCCTCTTTGATTTGAATGGGATTCTTCCCAGGAAAAGACAATTTATTCAGTTCGGTTTTGGCTTTACATCACATTATGGTCACTGCTGAACGACATGACTCTCAACAGCTTGTTTTCATTACATTTTTTGATGCTACGTTGTTGTGCATTTTGAAATCTATTTCATGCATTCTTAAATACAGCATCCTTTACAAATTGTGAAGAGCTGGTTCGTTGAATATGTTCTTTGTCACCTTGCTAAAATGACTGACCACCACTGTCTGTATTAGAAGAAGTTTTTGCATTGTAGTTGTTAATTAGATTTTTTTCTTGCACCCACCTAATGCTGCTGCCTGCTAAGACTCCACTAAATTGGATAAGACTTTCAGATAGTTGGGGAGGGAATAAGGAGCTCATTGTGACGAGGTAACAGCACCTCAATTATATGTGTGACATTACAGTCCTGGTATTCAGCGTTGGTGGGACCGGTGGGCCAGCAGGTTAATGAAGGCAATGGGATTAATACCCGTGGAGTGCAGCCCCCTCAGGGACAGAGGCAGGGATGCTGCATCATTAGAGGCCTATTAACCCCCGGGCAATACACAAGCACTGCATGATTCACTCAGCGCCTCAATGGGGGACGAATTGTGCTCTGCCTCTGTTCACAGGAAGACAACTTTTACCAACATTAGTTCACACCACGCACATGTGTATCACAAGAGAATGATGATGAATTTGTAGTGATTTAAACGTAACCTTTCACAGCGTGTTGGGACATTTACTCAGGGAACTGATGTGTGTGCTTTACTAGATGTGTGTGGCTCACTTTCCAAAATGAGTGAAACACTCATCAAGCAGTTTACATTCTATAGTGAGGTATTCTTTTTCCCTCTTCCCTCAGAAAATAATCCTTTGTATATGTCATGCTCAAACTGGGGCTACAGTTATATATATACTCCATCTTGATTGAACATAAACAGGAATGTTGGAAATCACTGCGTTGGACTACAACTGCCCTCCACCTCATCTGTATGTTTATACTTCCTGTGAGAGGCCCTCTATTTATGGACAACTGAAGAACACAAATAATCATCCCCCTCGAGTGAAAAATCTGCTTTTATTATCTGCAAAGTTTTGCAATGCCTTTGTGTATGCTCACGCTGCCTTCTGATTGCCTGTTTATTATTACAGCGTTTCTGCTGAGCCAATGGGGATCCGGCCAATTCCGAAAGGTGCCAAGCCTTTTCCAGCCTTTTCCTGTCTGTGACATCATTGTGTATTCCCCTAAAACACTCTGATCCGTGTCTTGTCTGCAGCCTGGGTGGCACACATCACACGCAACAAAGGTTAAACACAAGGTGCGCACGTTTCGACCGAGCCCTTTGGACGTGTATCAAAGGACATTTCTGGTGCTGGATAAAATCACATCGCATGCCTGAGTCGTGGCGTCATCCATCATGACCAGTGTTCCTTTCGCTGTGATGAAACGCTGACCTGTTATGGCTTCACATTTTCAGCTGAAATCTGTAATTTGCCAACTTAAACATGGTGCGTGTCCACAAGCCTTCAACCAGATTTAAACAAGCATCCATTAAACATTTGTTCAAACAGCCAAAGGCCTACAGTTCCTTCTGTTCTCAAGAAGAGTATCTCAAGAAATAATGTTTCGAAATCATAATTTTGACACAGATCATTTACCTCAAGAGACACTTTTCCGACAAAAGCTTTATGTTGTTGTATGATCTCAAGATAAAAAAATCTTTGAAACTTGCAAATTGAATGTTTCTCTATAAGAAACAAGACATTACCTTTAATCTTTCAGCTTTTGGTCGTGTCTCTGAAAGTTCATCTTAATTCTTAAATGCAAAAATATGTGATCAAAACACATTTTCCTCTGCTTTTGGAGGAGAAGAGATAAATAATACAGTTTGAGTTTGTCTGAGAGCATGAGCAGTAATCAGTAAATCAACAAAAAAAAATAAGACGTTTCAGTCAATAATTTAGCCAAATACTTTTGAAGCCAAATACACAATCATCCCTCTCACTGTTTTCTTCTCATATGTTGACATAAATCAAGTGAGAACACCACAGGTGTCTGTGCTATTTAAACGTCAAATGCTGCTGGACCAACATAGAAATGTGTTTTTTGGCTTGAAGTATCCTCACTTCTCTATGCCAGGTTAGACATACTGTATTAGAGCCTGTGTTGGATCAAACTGATTTATGTAAAGACAATGTTTTATGATCAGGGGGAAATACTCTTGAAAGCTACATTTCCATGTGTTTCCACAGCGATTGTGATCAGCTTGTTATCAGCTGACATTTCCCTAGGGCCAAGGGCATAATCTGCGATGTTTTCAAGAGGTAAGTTTTGTATTTCCTCAATTGATGATGAAAACAAGAACGCTGTGAAACCTTCTGACCTCTTGAAATTTCTTCAAACGCTTACGGCTAATTGAGTTTCATTTCATTGCCGAAATACAATAATATCATTTAAATCTGTTGCATTTTCTAACTCAACTCAAGAGTGAAATGAACACTCAGAAACACACCTGTGCTTGTACTTAAAAAGAAATGAAAGTGTCCACGGTTGCTTGATTTTGATTTAAGAGCGGATTCTCATCCGGAGCTTCAAGTACACTTTTTCATCCATTGAGAGATTTTGGCTTTAATTCACGTTAAAACAGATTCTTGCGTCCAAAGCACTTTCAGCTCCGGAGACAGAAAAAATAATAATCAACAATGCTTCAGGATTTTCTGGTTGTTTTTCTTTTTCAGCTTTGAATAGTTTAAACCAAAATGGGTTAAAATATTAAAATGGTGCAAACTATCATAATCATCTTGCTCTTACAGTGAACACACAAGAAGGGGTGAAAATTTGACGGCCCATCCTTTATTCTTTGACACACAGTTCTTCATAATCTGATGGCTGATCTTAAGGTGCTGTCATGTGAATAAGCACACACAGCTGCAGGTTGCTGCTCTTTTTCAACAGCGGTAAAGGTCAGTGGACCCAACAAGTACGCAGAGCTGCCATCTGCTCAGAAGTGTGCAAAGATTATGAGTTACAATCTATTTTTTTAATATTCACACCATATTTATAACCAGATATTTCTTAAAATTTAATTTGCCATTTTGTTTACTAGGACTTTTCACACACTAACACAATATTTTATTATATACTGCACCATAAATTTAGATTTTCCATCTTTAAGCCACTTTTACCATTCACATGTAAAATGAAAGATCTCGCCCAGATGTGTGTGGATCAACGTGAAGTTGTCTGTACACAACATGACTGCTTTCAACTTGATTTAAGGCTTTTTTGTGGACAACTACACATGTGTATCAAATAAAATGTCCTCTCAACAAAGAGCAGCATTAGAGATGTTAATGTATTCAATAATCAGCAGACGCAGGAGGTATGCACTGTAGCTGTCTGTTTCTGCTTAGCCTCTCCTCTGTTTCCTTGCCTTAAGTGCAGTCCTGTACTCTGATCTTATCTCCGTGCAGCTCAGCCACTCCTGGGTTTGATATTCACTTTCTGAGGCATTGTCAAAGGTGTGGGTGCGACTGTGTGTGGGCCTGAAAACGTTTGATTACCAGCTAGAGGACTTTTCATTTCTGACTGGGACTCAAAATAGAAAATCTGGGATTTCACTTAAAATAGCTGAACTGGCAGTAAAGTCTGCACCTGCTCCTCCCTGTTGGGCTCAGAAATAAACCTTTTAAGGCAACAACATAAAACTAACTTCAGATGTCCTGAGTACATATATTGTTGAAATTATTCTAAAGGGTTCTCACATAAATTAGCAGTTACACCGTATTTATTTTTTTTCAGGTAATATGATGTATTTTAAAAACTATGTCATGAAGATTTTACTATTTCAAAATAAATAAATAATTTATTATTTTTCATTTTCATCGGTGACACAGGACAAAACTTGAAATAATTTTGGAGGCCAAAATGTTTTTTCTGTTTTTGCAGTGGCCTTTAATTTATGAGTAACCTCTCTGATGTGATATATCACCTGACAGCTGTGGATGCTGCTGATATATTACCGGCCACAGATTTTATTCTGAAAAAAGTTTTGCGCCAAGCGGCCTGAACACAGCTTAATACAATGCATTAATTAATTCAACTGTAGTAATAAAAATAATGAGAACGATAATAATTATCAGAATAGTTGCAATAATAGTAAAAATATTATTTTTATTCTTTGATCATATTAAATATAGATTACATATTTAATACATTACATAAGTTTTTTTTTATATTATAATAATCTGCACAGACATATGAGAGCAAATGAATGGTTTGGGATCAGGTTACTCCGATAATAAAAAAATAGAGAAAAAAAAAGTCACTTGTCATTAAAGTGCAGTCAGTTTAGTCATTCAGAAATTCAGCTTATCGTCCATGTGTGACACAACAGTTCTGGTACAGTCTTAGTCAGAGGTTCGTGTGTGTCATGCATTTATTTTGACTCCCCAAAACTGGATCATCAATTCTCGTCCGTTTCTCAGTTAGTTACTCCCTCTTTTGAGCTTTTGAGCCTCCTCCCCCCCAAAACACACACGCACGCACACACACACACACTTCGTTTCAAAGTAGTTAGAGACTTCGACTGCAGTCGGGCTCTTTAAGAAGCTTTAAGATAAAAAAAAAACCCAAAAACATCCTGATCCTCACACATCATCTTACACCTAAAACAATCAACCTCACAGACTCACAAGTCGTCACACACTTTCTCCTGACAGCCTACCTTTGTCTCAGCGCGGATCGCTCCGTAAATCCCCCGCAGGTGGCCCTCCTTTTTTTTTTTTTTTTTTTTTTAAATAAATCCACGTTAATCAAACTTAGTGGCTCGACGTGAGCGCGGATCGGAGCCGCCGCAGTTTTTGGGGTCTGCGTGCAGGCGCTCAGCTCCTCCGGGCTCTCTGCCTCCGTCTGCACGGCGAGCCTGCGCGCAGTCTGAACATCTGCTCATTTCACGTGACTTTTTTAAAAATACTAACATCTGTTCTAAATAGGTTTCATTCTGTGCCTCTGCATCGTGTCAATTGCCAACTCCTCTCTCCTGAAAAAAAGAGAGAGAAGGGGAGAGGAAACGTATTTAAGCCTGTTGCATTGCGTAAGGGCTGAATTTGGAAATTGTTTTTTTTTTCAGATCAAGAAAAGACTTTTATGTGTGTGTGAGTGTGTGTTGTGCATGTGACGAGCAGGTTACAGCTCATATTTACTGCGGGCCCTGATTGTTGATCTGGCATTGAGCGCAGAGCCTCCACTGTAAAAGTTTCAAGAAAGCCTGTTTATTGATCCAGATTGTGTGTGTGTGTGTGTGTGTGTGTGTGTGTTTCGGCCTCATGTGTGTCATTTCACACCCTCAGCCCATACTACTATACTGCTACCTTCGCGGCCTCCTTGAATTTCCTTGAATTTCATAGACATCTGGGAATTCCACACATGCCTCGCAAGCCAATTATGCACACCTTCAAACGGGCACACACTTTTTTTGATTCGGACGGCGAGAAACGTTTTCCCAGATCACCGAGATCAATCACGGCGCGATAACGGCGTGAAGGATTTATTTAGTGACAATAATCGGGGTTGCCTCTTCGTGGCTACGGGCATGCATGCGCAAGGACGCACGGGCGCAAAAACGCAGGAGATTATTTCCAACACAGCGAGTCAAGTGATCCCATTTATGATTTCACTTTTGTTTGATTTTATCATCACGAATTTGTTTGTGTCATCCGCTGCAATGCTGCGATTAAAAACAGCAGAGAAATAGTCTAAAATCCTGAACTGCAGAATGGAGACAGTAGCATGGACCCAATGGCAGGTTGACACGACCCCAGCATAACTTATTTACTTAATGGTGAGTTTCAGGTCTGGTCCTTAATCCGACTGTAAACAAACCCAGGAAAAGAGAGAGTGAGGGAGGAAACTGGAGACTGCATGAGGCTTTTAAAATTTTAATTAAAATGGAATTTTAACTCGGTTTATACAGACTGACTTTGTTTTTTCTACACTTTTTTTTTTTGCAGGAATACAACTTTTTTTTTTTTAATGATGTAGCCTTTCCTTAAATAGTTTTAGTTATAAATGGCGTGACAAAAATGTATTTTTGTTCCCTTTTTTTCCTCTTTTTTGGATGTGTATTAATTTTCTTTTTCAAAAAAATGGCTGCATGTTTCTCCAACGCCTTTCCCCGAGCCAATAATAACTCCATCTGTTTTCCCAAGAGGTTCCATGTGATACAGTGGGAGCTGTTGTCATTAAATCTGATGCGAGTCCACGTGATACATGCACGAGAGCTATTTCGTTTCATATACAATTTACACCGACAGCCAAACTCCTGTGTGTTTTATTGCAATTTTGGCCTGCAGAGCCGCCTGTCATTAGCAGCAGAATAAGACTGACACACAAAAGAAAATGAAAGGCGAACACTTCTATCGTCGTTTTTCTTTAATGCAAAAAAATGTACAAACATTTACAAAAAAAGAAAAAGATAATAAAAAATAGGAATGTATTTGTATTTCAGACACAGGATCTATTTCCTCAATGTAACACCTTTAACCAATAAATAAATAAATGTATTCTGAAAATATTTTTTTTTTTTGTTGCACAGGTTAGAGATCCACACAGTCAGCCTATAATGTGAGCTACACCACCAGTTGACAGCCTCACACCAAAGACCGAGACTTCAATAATGCACTTTGACCTCTCCACAGAAATAAGTCCAAAGGCATGCATTAAAAAAAACGTCTTTTTTCTTTAAACTTTAAACAAACACACAAAAAAAAAACAAACAAAAAACAAAACAAAACAAAATAAAAACAACCACATGATATTTTCAACATTCGTCGTCAACAACATGAAAACACATCAGACTTGGGGAGGTGGGGTTGAGGAGGGGGTTGTACGCAGCAAAGCGCGCGGCTGCAGAGGTCCCCTATCGGGCCTGTGCACCAAAAGTGATCCCCAGAGCTTCTGTTGTCGTCTTTTATTTCTTATTTTTTTTGGTTTTAAATAGAGTGATCCCATGTATCCAGCATTGGACTCCAGGTTTGTCCCGTCAGAATGTGATAAGTAGAATCAGCAGTCACCTGTGGGTAAGACAAGGCATTGGTTATCAGCAAAACTGTGCGTGCATGCAAAGAAACGACGCCGCTGCGTGACTTCCCAACATCCACCAGCGCCTTGTTACCCCCATCCACCCCTTCTCCCACCCCATCCAACATCTTACAGCTTGGACCGTGGCTGGGGTAAAAAAAAAAAAGTCAAGCGTACCATTTAGGGCATTAATTCCTCCAGATGCTAGTGAGATGTTGACATGGACCAAGCGCCCTCCATCCTCCACACGGAGAAGGCGTAGCTCAGCCTCTCGTGCGCCACATAGCTACAGCTTGCCATTTTGGAGTCCAGCTCGTCGCTCTGCAGCACCTGGTAGAGGAAGTCGATGTATCTGGCCGCGAGTTTGAGGGTCTGTATTTTGCTGAGTTTGTCCGAGGGCAGCGTGGGGATGATTTTGCGCAGAGCCGCGAACGCCTCGTTGAGGGACTGGGTCCGCTGGCGCTCCCGGACGTTGGCCATGACCCGCTGCGACTGGAGCTCCTCGAAAGACTGGGGGCTGCTGCTGCTGGACTTCTTCCCTCTTTTCCCAGGGGTCGGGCTATCTGAGTCCTCCCCGTTTTTCCTGCTCGGTCTCCTCTTCCTCCCACATCTCTTCGGCTGCCTGTCCAGCTCCCCCTCGCTGTTGCTCAGGCTGTCCACAGGAGAGACAGGGGAGCTGCCCGACTCTTCCCCCATATTTTCCTCAGACATCTCCACTTTGGGTAGATGGCGGCCAGAAAGCGGGGGGGAAAAAAATTAATTCCCTCTCATGAAGTCACGGAATTAGTCCACCTGTGGGTCTGCCTGGCTTTGAAGGCACCAAAGTATCCATAGATGGGTTCCTGGGAGGACAAGCCTTTTCCGATACTTGAGAAACTTAGGCAGTTCTTATAGGCTGCATGGCGTAAACTTTTTGGGCAGGGACAGGATTGGCCGAGAAGATGAATTACGTGAGGCGAGGGGGTGGGAGCGTCCGAGGAACCATCAGAAAGTCTCCTGATACAAAGTCAGTTGGAGAAGATCACTGGGTAAGGCTGCAATTTCACATCACAACACTATCATTACAAAAGCAGCTAAAAATGATTAGTTATAATATTAATCAGTATGACCGCAATATGTTTTTTTTTATTAGGGCCAAACAATCTTTTAATTCATTTCACATAAAAGAGAAGGAATAGTTTGGTAAATTGCTTCATTATGCATATTCTAAAAAGGACTTACAACGAAATCAGATTTAAAAAACAGGCAAATATGATTCAAATGAACAAAAAGCCTCGCTTTTTCTGCAGGTCTGAGCGCAAACAGTGCGCAATTTCCTCCCTTCTTCCATCCATCGGCATGCCAATTAAATGCCAATTTCCCCCCATATCAATGCTGCGACATGTCCTCCACAATCTTCAGTAATTGTGTGAGCTGACACATCTTTTTTTAAAATCGAGGGGTGTGCAACCATAGCACATCTCTGCAGACCTAACCTACATGGAGTTTGGGTTTATGTTTCCATCTAGTCTTACTTAAATCAAGCGACATCAAAAGACTTTCATATAGGCAGCACATGATCCCAATCTTACATTTTTGACATGCTGCCAGTACTGCAGATTTTCAAACTTTTCCTTGGAAGACTGCTGCATGCTTTAATTATATTCCCCACAAGAGGGCATGTTTTTTTTTGGTAGATTGTAATACACCACAAAATACAAAGTGTAAAATTGCAGTAAAATCAAGTTTATGTTTACGTATATCATTGTTCCTCCATAAAACAGTACAAGAAGTGATTGTTCCCTGTTGGCTCTTGTCAGAGCTGAGGAGAGGGCAGCTCTGCTTCTAAGGCCCTCTGGTATTTACTAGGTGGGTGATACAATATCCATCTTGTTTAGTGGAGGATTACTTTGTTTAGGTTGAGAAGGCTGTGGTCCACAGGAGCAGCATCTGGTTCAGGAAACAGGGGGGGCAGCCGGGGTCAGAGGTCACAACACCAGCGAACATCATTTACATCCTCGCAGAGGCCTGAGAGTGGAGTATTGTTCTAGAGGGAGACACAGGCTTGTTTAAGTTCTTCTTTCGAATGAAAGATTTTACATTTTGACCAAAGAAACGATCACATTTTTTAATTTTCTTGCTCAAAAACATGCCTTCATTTATATCACTCTGCTGTGAAGTAAATGTGAAATTTTAATAGCTTCACATGTGGAGCTGCATGTGGATGTGATGTGATGCTAACTGAAGAAAAAAAAAGCCAGAGAAGGAGCAGCTTGAGCCTCCTCCAGGTGGGTGTACCTGTCTGTTGGCCCTGTCCATGGTGCTGATCTCAGCACAGACCACTCTCTCTACCTGCTCTGTCTCACAGGTATGCAGGCAGATCTCCAACCACATCATCTGCACCTTTTTGTCATTGTTTGTCCCGCCAACCTGCATGCTACATATGTCATGCAGCATGTAAACAAAGGGTTCACTTTTTAACAGAAAATATGTGATGCTGTTATATTTTAAGTATTTATCACCTTTAATTTCCCCTTTGTGGTGGTAAAATGTTACCAATTACATTTACTTAAGTACATTTCTGGATACTGGTCATTTGCTTGACTATTTACATTGTATGCTTCATGACACTACTACATTTCAGAGGGAAAAATGTACTTTTTACAGCACTACATTAATCTTAACTGTAATTACTGGTTACTTTTCAGATTAAGATTTTTCGTACAAAACATATGATCAGTTTATCAATCATGAAGCATTGTTGTAATTAAAATAACAGTGAAACAGGTAAAACAAACAACAAAAAACCCTAATCATGTTAAAATGCTAATGCATTAATAACAATGACCAAATATTATAATGAAATAACACTAACAGGAGTCTTTGTGCATATTGATTACTTGTACTTTTTTTTATATCTTATATACATTAATACTTGTAATAATTGTTATACTACTTCATGTAATACTTTTACTTGTAAGGTAGTGTTTTTATAGTGATGTGTGACTACATTTCTTTGGGTAAACTGATCTAAATGTGTTTTCCACCACTGTGCGTTTATTAGATAGTACACAGTGAACAGGTGAGAGGAAATGAGAAGGGGCAACATGCAACAAATGTCTGCTGTTTCCTTTTTAAGTTTCTTTTCCCTGCTCTTGTTATTTATTTATTTTGTTGTTGTTGTGTATTTATTAGAATACTTTATTGAATCTCAGATTTTTTCACAGAGGAGGAGTTTGTAGAGGCCTTTCAGCTTCCTTCCCCCCCTACAAATCAACTGAGCTATGATTGCACGTCTTCTGTCATGACATTTTAACTGAAATATAAAAAATAAACAAAAAACAAAAAAACAGCCCCCACTTCAGTCAGATTTGAACCGGGGATGTTGTGATCGCCTGATCAGCATCTTAGACCTCGAGGCCACAAGGCACCCACTCCACATTTACATTTCTTGGCAGATTGCTCCGCAGAGTTCAGGCCTTTGCTGCTGAAGTGACTCTGAGAAAACACAGCTGCTTCTCGGGAATATGATGTCATCACGGGACAACTCCTCCAGTGTTGATCTTTAATAAAGACAAAACTTTCATCAGCCAGTTACAGACTGTCAGGGCCTGACAATCACAAGTGCATGAAGAGGAGATAAACGGCGCTGATTGTTTTGCGGCGTGATTTACTGTACGCCGCTGCCCGGCCTGGAGTGTTGGCTAATGACAGATGAAGAAAGCCTTTGTCCTTATCAATGAGCAGTGAGTGGGTGTTGTGATAAAGTGAAGTGTATATTACTGACTCATGCAACTTGACACAGCAGTCATGAGTGACCCCAGAGCGTCATTAACCACGCCTCTCCAAGGTCACATCAAGGCAGACACAACTCAGGCTCTCACTCACTAAGTCCTGAGCCAGGAGCCAGATCCACAGAGACCTGTCTATTTTCTCTGCTCAAGCCCTGGAAGGCAGTGTTTCTCTATCAGCCTACTCATATCTATTGAAATAACAAACCACAGTCCTCCACATGTATGAGGCTCCCACAATTGACAGTGATATTCATGTTCACTCCATTAAAGTTTAACCGCAGTGAGTCCGGTGCCAGCTCGCCAAGATGGATCAGCTGCACGGGATGAGGAAAGACAGGGGTGCGTTCTTCAAAGAGCGGGCCCAGATAGCCTCTAATCAACCCTCGGGACTAACGAGGTCAAACAGCAAGAGTTGGATGACAGCATTTTTTCCTCGGCAATAGCTTCAAAATCTCCCGTTCTGCGGAGAGAAATCCAGACATCATATCAGGGGATTTCTGATAATGGCGGTCCAGTGGTGGTGAGAAAGGATTGGGGGGGGGGGTACTGAATTGGGAGGTGAGGATGAAAACAGTCCTTTATAAGCCGTCTGGACACATAGGAGCCAGGACTCCTGAAGTTAGCTGTAAAAGAAAGCCTTTGAAAACGGAGTGCTTTGATGTCGCAGGTTCTAATCGTGGTTCAAGTCTGTATTTCTGTTGCAGGAACACAATTTAACATTGTCAGAGGAAACTGAGCAAAACCCACCACTTCCTGGAACCTTATCTCATAGAAAGTTTAGATTTTTGTAGACCAAAAGGCAAAAATTGTCTACAAAGAGGTGCACGTGTACATGCGTGTGTTTGAGTGTGATAGATGTTCTGTTAAATCTATTCATGACGTCCTAATGTCTCTGCAGGATATCAGACAGCTCTACCACACAATGACACCTTATTAGCCACTAAGAACCAACAAACCTCCAGTATGTTTTCACAGCTTGGAAGCTCAGGGTGATGTGGGGTCGATGGAAGAACTGGCAACCCAGCAGTATAATCTCTGCTTAAAACACACACACACGCACACACACACACACAGGCAAAACAAACACAAGCCTTCCTCCGAGGGTTTGAAAAAGTGTTTCACTGCTCTGACTTTACTCACAAAACAACACAATAACATGTATCGTGGAAAAACAAACTGAGCTCCGCCTTTGACTCACATAAGCTCCCTTTCTGTCAGTGAAGACGAACATCCACTCATACATTTTGTGACCTTGCTAAAATTTGAACCTCAGGGCTTGTGAGCCGTGCCTTCTGCTGCCTATAAAGCCCACTGCCACCCAGCAGACCACACACACACTGACCGAGGCTGCTGTAGCATGGAGACCAGTGCACTGACCCATGCAATGAAAATATCTGTTCACAGAGTTACAGTAGCTTTACAATATTTTGGCAGGACCAAAGGGGCTTAACAGGTGCTTAGAGACACCATGTATGCGTGCAGCTAATAGGGGAATGTTTTATCTGTGTTATATGCTCAGTTGTCCATTTATTAAGTACATCCAGCAGAATCAAATTGTCAGAAGTAATATGATAAATCTGCACCTTTAGGGCTACAAGTTTGTTTATCTGAAACAATACCACTTTATTGTCAGAATGTTGTTCATGAAAAACAGGTCCAATACGAAGTACGAATAAATATAGTACTATGTACTATGCAGCATCTTCTACTTTTTGTATTTCTCTTATTTCATGGTTACTCAACAATAGCCTAAAAGTAAAAAATCTACCTTGAACAGTAAAACCTTTTTATCTAAAGGGAAAATAAATATTTTAACATTTTTTGGTATTTGGCCATACATACTGTCTCCTGATATTCGACCTTAACATATACGTACCATTTCCTGCTTGGGAACACAAGCAGTGTATGTCTTTTTGCCCTCAAACAGCAATTTGAGGTCCAATAATTAGCCCTAAGGGGTACATTAGTGTACACTGAGGGCCAGAAGTTGTGCAGCTATTTCTGAGAGTGCAGAAAAGTTGTTATCTTCGCCATGTTTTACATTGTATTGATAGGTGTTTCTAATGTTCAGTAGATTAAACTGTTCTTGTATATATCTGATAAATACCAAATACAGTGTATTGTGTACATGTATGTGTGTTATAAGGAAGTCTATATACAATAAAAAGCATGTGAAATGTAAAAATACAGTGAGCAGTGGTAGCTGTTGCTGCATGTAAGTACAAGCTTAACTGTCAGTGTTAAACAGTGTTAACAGTGTTAAAGATCCATTTCACTCAAATCACAAACAAACCCCACTATGAATCGTATCTGTGCAGATAGTTTTGGTTTTATGTGCTGAAATTTGAGTCTGTTTTTGGCGATTTCTGACGCCACCCTAATACGAAGGAATTTTGTTTGTAGTGCTCATAACATTGAAAAACAACATTCATGAAACTCAACAGCGTCATGTCTTTCCAGAAACAATGCACCAGTTACTCTTCATAATCCACAGACCAGACCCTGCTATGAACTTTTTTCTTTATTGGAATTTTTTTCTGCCGATGAAATAGTCCCGAATGAAATGTATGTTGAAATATGAAACAGGTTGCAAACAGTTCATCTGACGTGGACGAAAATGCCCCCAAATAAAAGCTGAGTGTCACCACTCCAGCCTCACTGTTAGTGCTTTTCAACTTCAGACTAAAGGAGAAGAGAGCCAGAAACAACACAGAGATGTGTCACTTCCCCGATACTTTATGATTTCACTGTACAGAAGACAAACCCTTCATGTGTATTAATGACAGCAAAGAAGTCATGATGTCATGAATCACATGCATTGAAATAAACAGACAACTCTTGGTGCTGCTCTAAAACTGTTATTTTGCAACAAACAGCAATTGATGACATAATTTGGAAGTCCTTTCACAGGTGCATGCTGGGTAAAAATCCCAAACTCAGGAAATGATAAATTATTCTCGCACTGCGCTGTAATGTTCCCATGAGCTGGGTCTCCTTTTATTGTTTCATATCGAGCATAACTGACAAGATGACTTGGCAAAAAACAGCCTGTTGGAGTCCCTCACGCTCCCAAAGAAGAACTAACTGCAGGGTCTTTATCTTGATCTGTGGCATGAAGCCCAGCGAAATAACCCCGGTAGGGCACACGTTGAAAATCAGCGTATGCATGCCGTGTCATGCAGACTTATGCGAGTGATGAGCATAATGTCAGTAGTCCGGTGTGGTGTGGCTTTGCTCCAACCACAAGTGCTGCGAGGAGTCCACTCACAGTCCCTGTTAATAAGTGCTCTGTGAGGAGAGGGGAGGTCAAACAGAGTGCTCCAGCTGCACAGGAGGATGAATAGCATACAGAGGGATGATGGGCAGAGGTGTGGGGGCTGGGGGAGAAGGGGTGGGGGGAACTGGGGAGTGATCAGGACAGAGGAGGGTCTTCCATCCTTCGCCAAATAAAACAGAGGAGGAGTGCAGAGGATCACGCCGGCTGCTCATCTGTAGATAGATAAATGCGATGTGTTTATGTTTATGTGTTGTGTCCACATCCCCCTTTCAGTCTATTTATGTAGCTTTCAGCCCAACAAGTGCGCGGCATAATAAATTCAAAGACAACCCTTTTGCAGGCAGTCAATTCTAAATTATGTGAGGTAGTAACGCCACTAACTCTCCTCTGAACCGCAGCTGTGTTCCCATCTCCCCCAGATTTCTGCTCACCTCTGCTCCTCCCTGTGTGTCAGTTAGAGGCGACCTCCTCCTCCTCCTCCTTCAGTCAGACCAATCTGTCAGGACACAATAGGCTACCTCTCCAGCTATGTTGTTTTTGGAATGGGAACCCCTCAGCCCGGCTTGTTCTCCCCCTAGGTTGACAGAAATTAGCCAAGAAGACACTCTTCCTTGACGGATTAATCTGCCTTCTCTCAACTGACTGTAGTGTCTTTTTTTTTAAAAAACGTTTTTCTTCGCTCTCCCAGTCTTGTTTACTTTTTACTCATCAATGTGGAAGTTGTGTGATCACGGCCACCCAGCTGGGGATCTCTTCAAGATGTGAAGTCATTCAGCTTGATTATCACCTTCCATAATTCCAGTTAGAGGAACATGAGCATTAAGAGGACCATAATCACTTGTCATTTAGGTTTTTGGATGAGCCACAGAGTCGTCATGACATGAGTGAAGGTGGACCGTCTGAGCATTATTCAGATACTGAGAGCTCAAATCTGTTTAAGACATTACTTGCTGTTGTGAAGTGTAGACACCTGCAGCTTATAGCGGCTCTCACCATCTGCTGGACATTCTTTAGGTAATTGCAAGAAAAAGCAACAGAGCTTATGGTTCAAACTGTCAATTACAATTTTGAGGTCTGTGCTTCTTGTATTTCGGTGAGGAAAATATTAAAAACACATATTACAAAACACAATTCACTATTACAGATTAATCATGCCTCCCAGCATTTTTGTCTTGTGATCCTTTACTAAAAGGCAGCGTCTTTGGGGAGCATTGCCGTGTTTAAAATGCACCTTTTCAGACTTTTCAAACTCAATTTGTACAGGTGTTGTATAAATTCAGTGATTCTCTCTCTGAACATGTCAGATTCATTCAAATATTCGTTTGGTGGCCAAATGGGAAAAATGATCTAATATTTGACAAAAAAAAATCATAGAAAATATAAATAAATAAAAATGTAGAAGAACACGCATTTGTGTAGCAAAACTTAGTTTTTACTTTTTTTTCTAAATTTCTCTTATGATCATGTCACGACCTTTCCAAATGATCCTGTGACCATTGTTGGGAACCACTGGATCAAACTGTTTAAAAGTACTTCAAACTACCTCCACAATCACCAACCACATCATTAAAATACTGCTTACACGTTGATGCATCAGTATATAACAATTACCAGAGAGCTGTTTCCCTTCAGAACCAATACTTTTACTTTGAAGTGAATTTTGCTGTTAATACTTCTTTACTTACTGTATGTGATTATGAACACAATACTTCTACTTGTAATGACGTATTTTTACATAGTTGTATTAGTACTTTTAGTTGAGTAAAGGATCTGAATACTTATTCTACCGTTGGTATTGTTAATGTATTCAGAGTAATACTTCACACTGGATCCCTGAAGGCCTGAGATTTGAGGCTGGAATGCACTCTGTTAATAGAGCCCATGTTGCCAGATTGGTGCACTTTATAAGGAGAGAACGATTACCAGAGGCCCGGTAGTGAAGTGCTCATTATTAAAATGTTGTGCCGAAATCCTCAGCATTCCCATGTCTCATTCCCAGCCCTCCTCCATCTGGTTTTTAGATCACTGACGAGCTGGGAGTGTCAAGGCTGGTACATCAGGCCTGTCAGCAGACACGCTCCCTGCACCTCCCCCACACCATCACGGTACACCTGACAAAACTTCTGCCTGCGAGATAGCATGTGATCCCATCAACAAAAATAAACCTGTCGACTAACGGGGGGAAACTGGGGAGAGACTTGGGCCATGACTCTGCTGACGGCAGAGTAATCTCACTCCATCGGGGGACTTTGTTGTGGTCTGAGGTGCAGATGCTCTTTCGGATGTTTATCAAGAGCACTGGGGCTTATTTGTGTCTCCTCATTTTCCTTAATCTTTATCACAGTGTTCTGCCATGACGAAACTCTCTGTGAGGCTGGTTGATGGAAAAAGTGAGAGTGAGCGCAAAGTGAGGTGTCCAAGGATGTGGACGGTGATTACTCACAAAGCCGCTCTGAACGCTGCCAAACACTTCAGGTTGTTTTTTTCTCCCTGTGAGTCATTTGGTAACAGAGCTTCCTCCTTCCCAGCGGTGGTCATGGGAAGAGGCTCTGAGCAGGCTGTTAGTCAGCAGAAAGGCATTGAACTCCGGGCAACAATCGACACCTTGTAACACACACCGCAAACATTTTCAGCTAAAACGGGAAACCATCGCAGGTTTACAAAACCACAACATTGTCTGTGTTTTTGTGAAAGCTGCAAAAGGCAACGGATTTATTGTAAATGATGGCTGATTGAGTCACAAAATTTCTGATTTCTAGCAAGGATATTGTTATAGATGTTCTCATGCGGTGGGGTTTCCTTTTCTTAACGTGTGTGGACTTCAACCATAGTGCATGTTGCTGTGGCCTGAGCATTTAATCCTTTACTGAGTGACTAAAAGGCCCATGAAAAATGAAGTGCAGCCATAGAAATATTAACCCTTTTTTTCTGACTTTTCTAATTGCTGAACTTTCTCTGCTTTCACATCATCTATTACCAAATTATTACGGCACAGTGACAAAGGGGGTGAGGGGTGCCGGTGGTCTCAGAGACACCACCAGCACCTTTGCAGCACACATAAATCACCAGGCTAATAAATTGAAAGCTAAATGACTTCTTGCCCTCTACATATATCATGGAGGCAAACCAAATGAAGCCTTATATACCCTAGAGGACAGAGGAATGCTTCTGTTCATAACAGTGATTTGTGGATGGCTCTCATGGCTGCTGGCTTCAGGAGTCAGACTGTTTGGACTCTGAGCATGCTTACGTAGTGCAATGTGGTAATGTATGTTGCATGTATATCAGCAAGTTGAAATGAATATATTATGGAAAACTACAAGAAATCCCTTTTCCAAAAGTTTCCCTGTCCATATATCTGTCTCCCTTTTTCAGATATCCTTCAGACACCTGCTATATTCTCTGTAAAACTGCAATTTTTGCTTTTTGTCCATAATGTGACCATTTAATAAGTATAATAACGCCTGGCGGCACTTGATTTCTTTCATTATGTTTTAGAAGAAATTTTTGTGTCATCATCACATGAGATTATTCTGCTAAAAGGCATATTCATGAAATAGATTTTGGTTTGCAAACAACTCATGAGGCTTTATACGAATGAACAACTGTGGACTGGCACTTAAACTCACTCAGCGTCAATACAATGGCGCCACCCGCTGGATTGAAAGCGTTAGGTTCTGCAATGAAATAGTTTAAATCTACCTTGAAAACCGATGCGCTGTATTGCAGATATACCTTACAAGCTTCTGTATGGTGAGCATTGTTTTCAGTATTCACCTCAGTAGCAGTGAATTCAAAATCAAGTAACTGTGACCACAGCGAAAACAGGACCTCAATGACGAGAAAAGTCTCTAAATATATTTTTCTGGAGCAGCCATTTATAGCAAAAGGCCCAAATCATGCCAGTTCATGTCCGCCTTGTTACTGGGAAAACATGAAACCCTTTTGAGGAGGACGGGAAGCATAAAATCCATCATCATGATTTTAAGGATGTAATCAACATCTTCTCAGTTAGTACATCATCCAAATTTCTATGAAAAAAGAGGTACTAATGGACAAAGTTTTTCTTGGCAGTTAGGTGGGATAAGGTCCAGAGGAAACTAAACTATTCCAGATTTTTTTTTCCTCTTAAAGAAAATAAAATCCTGCCAGATTCTCACTTAATCCTGCCTGGATAATGAAAGCGGACTGAGACAGGCTTTGTTTGTGAGGTCTCACCTTGTCCATTGTCCTGATAAAGAGCAACATCTGTCTGGGATGCCTCTTGAAATGCAATCCATGGCGAGTGTTTGCCTTGAACGAGGAAGCCAAGAAAGATGAAGATGAAGTACGCTGAACACACATGACACGCGCTGGAGACCAAACCTCAGCATCTTGGCCTCGCGCCTGGTTCAATGCATTACTGGGACTTTGATGCTGCAGTCATGGGATGCACTTTAGAGAGTATGAGAACATTTTCAGTATCAGAAGACACTTCAAAGCACATTTTCCTTAATGCAGTTAAATATTCACACACTGAGAAGCAGGACTCAGTGTTGGCACAGGTTTGGCAGGACTCTCAGTGACAAGGACTATTTAATGTGTTAATTTGTCGATGTGTTATGAGCAGCAGCTGTGGCTCATGTTGGCACGGATGCAACAGCAGTCTGGGGGAGAAGCTGCGGGCATAAACTCTCTGATGACTATGATGTCTATATGATTTGCATTCATTACACAGTTTCACTGAGAACAGTCTCAGTTAAAAAAAAAGGAGAGATGTTACAGTCAGCCCTTCTCTCAACTAAAAATGCACTTTGTGTAAAAATAAGACAGTCAGTGGTCTACTGAGTGATGGTGAGATGAGTCAAACTTCAGCCTACTCTAAAAAAAAAGTGGAGGAGTAAATGTGGCATGTCGAAAAAAAATGCCTGTTTCTTAAAGGTTGTGGTGGCTCTTTTGTGGTGTAGAGTTAATTTATTCTGGTGTGTATTTCCTGGTTCACAGACTGAGTACATGCCAGAAAACTCAAAGCAAGCAAAAATAGTTGTCTCCTAATGGGAACTGAGCTCATTCAGAAGAACAATGCCCATAATTATACACAACAAAAGCTCATTTAATGGTAAAAAAAATGGAAAGAAAAAAGAAAAGTTTATTTTAAAAACAACTAAAGACTAAAAGGGTAAAAGATTCTGAACAACTCTAAACCACTAACATCGAAATACCTGATGAGGATTATTGTGTATGAGTGATATATATGCTGACGTTTCCTTGTTGTAAATGGATTATGGTAACTCTGCCGTAAAGGTGACATTTCTTTATCGAATAATTGCTTTCTCTTTGAGTCGATCATTTAAAAACTGTACTCAACACTGAAAAATCATCCAGACACAATGAGATCTGAATCAGTTTACATGTTCTCACCAGATCTGCAAACCTATAACCGAATTACAATACCTTTCACCTTTTTTATCGTATCATTAATTTCCTGCGCATCTGAACAGAATTGGAGATGTTATACCTAAAATAGTCTCTTAAAAGCCTGTGGTATTTTCATCAGTACTAGAAAGGAACTGTTGAATGGTGAACCCAGTGATCCACTCAATCATTGTCAAGGAGGTTAAAAGGACTGCAGTTAGAAATGTTTAAACTGAACCCTCAACATGACTGTGATCATGTTTTTCCCTGTAAATGTGGCTTGATTGTCAGCAGATTCCTTTAGGCCTCCTACTTTGTAGATGAACAAAACCTCTTTTTCTTTTTTTTTGCTGTCTGACTTATTCTGAGCTCAAGTGCAAAACATTTTCTGCTGTTTTGTTGACAGGTGAAGTGGTCTCCGGTACTGAGACTGTTCAGCGGCATTATCACGTACATGTGAGGACTGTAAAGTTTGAATGTATATTGAATATTGAAAAAAAATGCTAGGCGTCAGGCAGGCAGCAATATTCATAACAATTAACTGTTATCTGCACCCTCACACTGCTGCTATAAAAGGCTCCCAAAACAAAAGTGGTCACAATTCATTAGTCACAAAGTTTAATGCCTCACTGCACCTGAAAAACAGGAACCTAAAAAGGCATCGTTCATTTTTAATTTGGATGCTTCAAACATTTTTCCATTTGTTTCCTCCATGTCACTGTAATTCTACCAGCGCTTCACCCTGTATCTCGTTATGGCAGCAAAAAGTACACTCTCCATAATATATAAAGAATAATACACCATAAAAACCTAGCACTTATATCATTTTTGAATGAATATTCCTCAATCCCTAGGCATATACAGTATATATATACACATAAGTACACTACACATCCATGCATATCTTTATAATATATCATGAACATTGATATTGACTTTTGATATATAATATTGTAATTGAGCACATAAAGTTCTGGTCATAGCCTTAGATGTTCACACCTGCAGCAACAATGTTCTGTATTAAATGATTAATTGTTGGGTTTATAACTCATTGTTAACTTTTATCTATGATGAGTCATATGTTTGAGCTTTTCATGTAGATAAACTGTCCCTCCTCTGAGCTGACCCTCACTCATGTTCAGCTCTCACCAAAAACAATGAACTTTTGTTCTCTCTGTGCTCCATAATACAGGACACAGTGAGAGCAGCAGCAGAGAGGCCAGTGTTGTACATGCTGTGTACAAGACACATATTCACGCATTAACTTGTTGTGAAAGTCAGTTAATTCATGGCTCTGTATCAGAGCAGCTCTGTGCTACAACTACGGTAGAATCCCTTTAGGATAAGTGTCTGATTGATCTGAAAGTTGATCAGGAAATTATGTTTTTACAAGCAATAAGCTTAAAATCAAATTATGAGGTACAGTTCCCTGATTTTTCTTTATTTGATGCCAGAGAGATGACGTAACTCTGACTGACCAGGAACCATGAAGGGGTAATAAAAGGAAAAAGGATATGACTACTCTACTCTCTGATGGATGTTTATACAAAATGTGTTATTGTAGGGGAAAAAAAATCAGGAGTGATGTGCAAACTGTTTCTTGCTTGGCATCTGAGTACAAATCTACAAATCTCCCAGTGTTTTACATCACTGACTTTGTTCTTAATGTATCCTACACTGTTTATCATCAGGGGAAAAAAAAAGTCCCTCTTAAGTACAACTTTATATAATCATTCTGTTTGGAGATTGAATCAGTGCACTCTGCTGCCTAATACCATTTTCTTTATTTGATTTACTTTTCCTGAGATGCATTCAATGAGCCAAAGTAAAGTCGGTTCAGCGGGCTTTGCTCTCTGTTTGATAGAGAACCAACACACAATGCTCTCAGCTGAAACTAGCTTAAACAAACAGTGAAGGGAAAAGCAAACAGTCAGAGAATATAAGTGGAAAACACTTCAGGGAAAAGTGGTGTGATTTTACACTACTAAACTGGAAAAATTACAAACGTCACATACTGCAACTTTTTAAGTACTGTATTAAAATACTGTTTGAATAACAAGTAGTTTTTGCCATTGTCCTGTTTCCAGTCTTGTTAACTATTAACTATATAACTAGTTATTTCACCTCATCATTTATTAGTATCTTCATTAAGAGCCAAGCAGATTGGATAGTTTACAGACATTCATATTTATTTCTATCATATTCATATCATGCAACACATCTCCATTTCAGTATCAAAGATATAATTTTGTCCAAAATGTAAGTGACTGAATACACTGTGTAGTGTATATGGCACCACTCTAAACACTGAGATTTCCACTTGGCAAAAGAAAACAACAACAAAAAAAACATGATCATAAAAACATCAGCATAATTAATTTATATGTAACTGTTACTTGTTACTGTATATCTTATGAAATTATCTTCTTTGTACATATCTAAAACATTACAGTATAAAAAAGGCAAATACACTAATATTTAAGATGACAATAGTTTATGACAGTTGTATAATAGCATCTCTGTGGGTTGTTTACTGGCATCCAGAAACTTTCACTTTGGTAGAACATTTTCAATTTCAGCACACATACCTCAAAAAAGATAAATGTACTTAGAGTACTGCAACCCTTTAAATGGCTAGCCAGAAAGTATTCACAGTTATCGGTGTCCTGACTGTACATACAGAATGTTACAGAAAACTAAAACCTAAAAAGTCCCACTGATGCAAACTTTCTCTTAATCCATAAAGGTGATGTGGGTCCTGATATAAAGAAAACTCAAAACAGTGAGTGACTTAAGTAGTGTAGAATAGGAAATCGTATTAAATGCATAAATATTAATTTAGAAATCTCTCTCTCTCAGACTTGCTCAAACAATATGTGCATTGCCTACATGATTAAAAGAAAAAAGAAAATGCATAAGATTAGGCTACTAATAAAGGGAAAAGAAAAAAATATTTTAAAAAATATTGATACACCAGGACAACTGAACTGCTGGCCTCATCCACATTTGACTGAAAATGATCTACCAAAATGAAATTTCATTTTGAAGCTTCATCACGTGTCCGCAGACATGCAAAGTGACAAACTACACTTGTTCGCAAGTTGAAGTGACATTCCTTCATGGCTCAAAAATTGCAAGATATAATTTTACACTCACTGAGTGAGAACTAAACATATAGTGTACCTCATTGAGTTTCACTAAAGTCGGCACTAATGCTTTGTGTAAAAATGAGTATGAATAGCAGAACCATGCTGCAACAAATAGAGCCTAGTAACATCAAAAACAACAGCAAAACCTTGCTGCCGTGTAACAGAACCTCCCTCTGTTGTCTCAGTTTTTCCCAAGTGCGTGGAGGCTGCTGTCCTCAATGGAGTGCGTTTGCATAAGGCTTAGGAATTTGGGTATGCAGACGCTCGAAAGATATCGAGACAGTTCACTGTTATGAGGGCACCAGTCAGCTGCCTCCACTGTCTGGTGGCAGGGTTTTTCATTTTGTCCAGGACCAGGTGCAGATCCTGGATCATGTCCCTGTAGCTGTCTCCATAACGAAGACTCCAGGAGTACAGGAAGTCATAAGCCGGCTTCCACATTGACTGAAACAGAACAGGAAGCACAGAGTTTGTATTCAGTGCACACCAAGAATTCCACGAGATCACTGGTATCTTTTATATATCCATTACTTGCTGCTAAACTGACCTGGGGACCCACTTCTCCATTCTTCCCTCTGTGCGGAGCCTCGTAGCCCGCTATCTGAGCACTGGAGAGTTTTCCCGTCTTCTCAGCGAGCTCCCGCCATCGAATTCCCAGCTCCACAGCGGTGGACAGAATGACTGTGTTCTGGATCAGCTGGGCCACAAGATTCACAGAGTCCACCTTCAACAGACCCTAGTGGTGATAAACACAGCGATGAACTGTCACAAATCCACGGACGGTCCAGGAGGAAATCAGAGCATAAAGGCTGATAGCACACGCATTGTTTCGTGAATTTGCTATTTCTCTTGTTTCGGGCAAACAAGGATTTAAATGTTAAATAAAAACATTCTCTGTCCTTAACTATCAAACTATGTTACTTACCACCATGAGCTCATGCAGAAACTTCCTCCTGGTCTTCTCAGCGTGGCAGTCCTCCTTCAGCTTTTCCAGCACGCAGGCCACTTTATCAGCCTCGGTTTCAGCGCCCCTCCGTGCGATGGTGTCCAGTAACGGGCTGCTGTAGCCTAAAGCATCAGCCAAACCTCTCCAGCTGATTATGTGCTCGGTGACCAGCGTCTGGATGGCGGAGTACATGTAAGTCAGCTTCTTGAAGGGGAGTGTCATGTTGTCCAAGAGGACCTCTGTGGTGATCTGAATGCCGGTGAAGTCAATCACTTGGTCTCTAGTTATGAGCTTGACGTTCTTGCAGTGCACCAAACCAGTCCTGCCTCGGAGGAATGCGATATACCACTCCTTCACTTTCGAGTTACCCACTGACCTAACAGTCTCTCTGGATAGGAGAGCCACGGTGTCCCCCTTGAAATACTCCAGGAGGTAATCAACACGCGGCTGACGAAGGACTGACTTTAAGGCTACACCGTACCACTGTAGATTCACAGGTCTGTCTTTGAATTTGGGGAAATGTGGAACACTTTCCTCAGGAATGGGAGAGGATCTTGGCATTTCAATCCGCTTTTCTATCTGCCTCGACGCTCGCTTTTCTGATCGGATGGGCGCTGCGGGAGGGGAGGGCACCTGGAAATGTGCAACAGTGGCAGCGTTTGATTCCTTCACTTGCAGATCTAATTTAAAAGGAGTCATTTCTGTATTACTCGCACAAGATAACGCAACTGGCAGATGCAAAACTGCCCCTATTTTGAGCTGACTCTGTCGCACTTCTTTCAGGTTGTCCTCAGGTTTAATTTTAAACATCGAGTCCTTGAGGCTGATTCCGACGTGCAGGTCGTTCACTTTGCCTGGTTTGAGCCCGTGTTTTCCCCAAAGCTGCAGCACAAGTGGAGGCAGATTTTTGTTTCCTCTGCAGATCACTGAAAATGGAAGCTTTGTTGGAACGTCCTCATGACAGCAAACCACTATTACGACCTTGAATGATGGATGGATGTACCTGGGACCATAAACTGCGACTGTGATTTGGCGGTCAAGGTAATCCCACACTGATGTGGCGGGGGGCTGGATTGCCGAAGCCTCTGCGACTGCTATCACATAAAAATGTGTCTTCAGTTCCTGCAGCTTCATCTGCATCATGTTCTTGTAAATATAACAGTCGCTCACTTTCACATAAGGTCCCTCTCTTTTGTTGGAAACCAGCCCGACCACTGTGGTCATCACCTGACTTAACGGGTCACTCTTCACCTCTCCGGACAGTTTGATATCCAGAGAGATACACTCCTTTGTGTTGATGTTGCTGAGGACCACCTCAAGAAGCAGACTCATGGTTGTCATGTAGTTGTTATTGAGTCCAGGAGGAGGGTCTAGCACGGCTTTCAGTGTAACTTCCTGGACTTCTCCAGGAGGAACATGGCCTTCTGGGATGTGGAGGCTAATTTCTGAGTCTGGTAACTGTACTGAGCCTCCGGAGTGGCCGATCTTACAGATGACCTGAAAGTTAGTGGCCTGGGTCTGAGCCCACCCTGGACTCTGACTCATGCGATTCAAGTCCAGACATGAGCGTGTGAGCTGCCTGTGGCTCAGCCAGGCCATCTTGTAGGCCTCTCTGTCATTCTTTAGCCACTCAAAATCTGGGTTCAGCACCGGCTGAGGTGGTTTGAAGCTGTTCTCCCGTTTTGGCACTTTTCTCTCCAGATCATCCAGAATGTCCGAGGCGCTTCTCCACCTCCCAGATCTGTTGCTGACTTTGTGCTTGTTTTCCAAAAAGTTCCCCACGTTGCCCTCGTCCGACGATGTGCTGATGGCGTCATCGTTGTCCAGATGCTTTTTAGCTTCCTGTTTTACATCTGATGTGTTGGAAATGTGTTTGTCGGTGCTGCCGTGTACGATGTCATCCAGGAAAGGGTTTGATCCAGACAGCTTGTTCCAAAAGGGATTTTTTGACTGAGATGAAAGCACGACTTCTGGCTGTAAAAGCGGCCACTCAGAGTTCTGCGAAATTCGCGCCACCTGCCGACCTGTGAGAATATTAGAGTTTTGTTAGGAGATCTGTTAACCCCATCAAGAGGTTTTCAGAGTGCAGGCTGCTTATGTTTCAAGATGAAGATTTTACCATTCAGATTGTCACTGGTGGGGGCACTGTCGTCCAGATCAATTAGAGTTCCCTCAGATTTACTCCGCATGAGACTGCCAACGCGACGGAAGGACATTGCTCTTCCAGCTGCCATATTTTCATCTGAAAACATAAAAACAATATTGTTTTAATTTCTCTGTGTTTTCCTTCTACCTGCAACTTTAAAAAAAAAACCTTCACCAGTTTATTCCTTACTTCACTTTAAATGATCCAGTAGGACAGAATGAACACAGAATATACTGAATAAATATCATATTCCTGTAACTTCAAAATGAAACAAAAAGTCGACTTATGGGACAAAAGAAAATTAACCTGTAACAACATTTAAATATTTTAACTAATATATGAATATCAATACAATATGCTGGTCTTCTCTCATAGCAAACCGAAAATCTGTGTTTGGGACTGTCGTTTGCACAAAACAAGCACTTTTAATATGTTATCTGTGTTCATAGAGGTTGTGATGAGCATTTTTCATCACTGTCTTTCTACACTTTTGCAAACATTTAACAAAATATGAATAGAGCAAACAATAGTCAGATAAACCAATCAAACTATAGCCGTTGTTGGTTGCAGCCCTGAGCTTTTCCGACAAGCAGACATACATTTTGAAATGCTGTGACACATGACAACAGCTACTACCTTCACAACAAAAGACATGTGAGTTATTGTTCGGTCTCAGCTATGTTTCCATCAGCACAGAGAGCCCTGGGCTTTCTGTCTTGCCACAGGAAACTGTTCCAAATAAGCGAATAAAGCCTGAGCTCTTCGGCCTGCCACTTGTTTGCGTAAAAGGACACTACCCATTCATGACTTGTCACAGTGAGTCAGTCATTAATAATGTGGTTTCTTACGCCAGTGCACAAAAACAGGTTGGTCTTGTCAAGCCTATGACAAAGTAGTCAGCTCCCTCTGCGCTTCTTGCTGTGATCAAAGTGCACTGACACCGTACTGCTGACAGAGAAAATGTCTTTTCTGATGAAATACTACATGGCTGCCTCATTTACTGTGCACTGTACTGTCATTCATGTAGTCCACAAGCCAGACTCAGACAGTGTTGACCAACTCTGATTGTAATCTGGAGCAATAAAAGTTTCTTGTTTCTTTTTTCAAGATTTAATCAGCTGGGAAGATTATTCAAACTTATCATTAATGATCCAAAACAGAGCAACAGATTCAGAGATGAGCTTCACTGATCACAGATGCAACAGCCACCATTCACCCTGACAAGTGCAGTAACAGGTGTGTGTGTGTGTGTGTATACTCACTAGTTACACATTAATAAAGCAGATCATACACCGGACACTTCCTATAATAAGTCAAGAGAGTACAAAAATAAACGTCAAATAGAAGAAAAGAAAGCAAAGTCTGATCTCACCGTCGGCATGAGATGGTTGGAGTTTGGCTTCAGAATCTGTGGCAGGAAAAAAAAAAAGAGGCCGATCCACTATGGTTTACACTTTTTTTTTTTTTATATATCTAAAGAGTTCACGTCCTCCTCACGTTACAGCCCCGCAGCTCTCTGTTTGCTTTTGCTCTCAGAGTCTCAGAGCATTTCGGGACTGGAAGTTTCACACGAGCCAGGATTCCCCGGCGAAGGAGTGGCCTCTCGGTCAGTCGTCACTACAATACCCACAAAGCACCGCCGCCTTGTGCGCGTGGGGCTCGCGACACCTGAAACCGAGCGATACCTGCGGTTTCGGCAGGAGCGCGCGCCGCGATAAGCGAGGGGAGAGCGAGGTTAATCCTGCCGGTGTGAGGTCAACCTGTGTCAATTATTATTATGGTGTTTATATAGAAAGCATCAGTACACACAGCTTTGGGATCATTTGACAACAACAGCAGGTGCTTACGTGTGTGTTGTTGCCAGGAAGTTAGTTGTTTCCTTCTTTCTCTGTCCTTCATTTGATTTTTATTTCAGTGACAGTTGGGTTTTTTTTGTTGAGTTTATACTGATTTTATACGTGTGTGTGTGTGTGTGTGTGTTTATCAGTGCCAAGCATGAACAGAGAGGTTAACAGGATCTGATCTCATCAAGCACACAGGCCGTGTTATCTCACCAAACAGGTACCACACGTTCGCTCTGATGAATGCCTGAATAGATCACAAACAGAGATTGTTACACATCCCATTTCATCTGCACAGAAATAATATAACAGGAAGGAAGCAACTATGAAACCCTGGGGTGTTACAGTTGCACGCCAAGGTTCAGTGAAACATTATAAAACTTGTCTCTAGGAGAGGCTCACTGTTCGTACTGTAACTCCTTCGCTGATGCTGAAGCTGAAATGTCCCATCAGAGCTGTGGTGGTCTTTGGGTGCAGGCCCTGGCAGCCAAAAGCAGTTAGTTCTCAAGGAATGCAACTAAGCGCCCTTGAGTGGATTATGAATTTTCATGCAGCAGACTGGACTTTAGCATGACTAATTAACATCCTCCACGACCGACGTGAAAGTATTTTCTGAGATATATGATTAAGCATAAAATCTGTTGAATGTTGAAATCTGACCTTGATTTGTGGCATTGTTTTTAACCATGCACACGTCACATGATGTTGGTGTCGGCTGCTTAGGTATGAAACAAAACAGACAACACGGGCATTCCTCCCACATTCCACCATGAATCAGTTTCAGTAGTTGCAGTAATCTTATTATCAGTGCTGAGTCAGGTCTTTTTGTATCTGTGACTTGACTGTTAGATGTGTGAGCAAGCTCTGCTCCCTTGTGGCTGCTGTGAGTATCGATGGGATAAGGCTGGTGCCAGAGAAAGAAATGGTTGTCACAAGAGAGGCCGACTTTAAATGCATGGATGGGCATTTACAGAATTGAGAAGATAAGAGCTCACATTAACCATACACTGGAACTACTGGAAATATTAGGTTAATTATGTAATGCCCCGTAGACCAGATTTTGTATTTGCAAATCTTTAATTATTCTCTGAGGAAAAGATCACTCCCTAACTGTTCAAATCTCATTGTTATTCCTGTGTTTTTATTATTTCGTAAAACATAAAAAATGGGACAGCTCAGACAAACATGCATGTTTTGCAAGAATATTTGTGTGAATTTATGTGAATATGATTGATGCTGACTGTCAATGAAAAAAGATGATTAAAAAGAAGGCTGGTGCCATGCTCTATTCTTGTTTTTCCATTAATTGTTATTCTAAATAAACCCCATGAAAAGACCAAAACCAGCTAATTAAAATTAGGCCTATTTTTTGTGTATTCCTGAGTCCAGTTGTTCTCCCAAAAAATATCAATAAGATGCCAGTGTTGCTGTAACGTTTGAGCAATGTCTGCTAAAAACTAAACTAAAAACACAGATAAAAAAAAAAAAACAGAATAACTCCAGACTCATCTTTTAGGATCACAGTGTATCAGCTGGTGAACAACTGGACAGGCTCGAGGCAGACATCAACAATACGCAAGACACAAAAACCACATTAAAATACATCATCCCACATGAATGTTCAACGTTTTACATGATTGTAATGTATGTACCACCTTACAATAGACACCTAGCAGACCTAAACAGCAGCTTACAGTACTCCACCACCCCTGCACTAATTATCACATGGTATCTACTGGAACCTTTAAAATGGTGCTCAGAAACCTTGAGGACTCTTTTAGCCTGAACACCTGGAGAGGAGATTCAACACAGGTGAGTGACCTGAAGTCAAACATTATTGCACAATCAGTTAAACACAAGGTTTTACTATAGCTAACTAATCTTACCCTAACCAAACTAAGAAAACATGTTTGTCTTTACAGGGTCAGTCTTCACTCAATTCCTGCTGAGAGGCAGCTACAGTATCTACAAACCTGATTACTATGTGCAAAAATTATGCTTCAGATAATAGTAATAATAAGGATCTTCGTTACATCATTTTAAATAAAATAGGCATTTTTCATTGGATATTTTGGGATGTGAAAAGCACAGGTGCAAATGATTAAAGTTTACGATGTCTGAATTCAGTGTTAACACCTGTGCTTTTCCTCTGACAAGTTGAAAAGCTCATCTCAGCAATGGTAAGGTGTTGCCATTATCACTGAAAATGTATTGGCTGCACATATTATACATTGTCTAACATTTTTGTGCTTGCATTGTTACATTAAAAGTGTTTAATCTCTACTAACTGCCTCTCACCAACAAGCTGTTCTTTATTTTAACTTAAAATGAAAGTTAATACATTAAACTGAAAATATTGAGGAACCGATTATTAAATAATATAGATGCACCAGAAGATTAACTAATGCAACTTATTACTGCTAATATGGCTGGTACTGACCCCATGGCAAAATTTTAGCCGAGTGTACATTTTGTGAGTGAACTTCACATCTAACTTCACTGGTGGCATTTGAGAATTTTGTTTGTTCAGGAAAAATAGAAATGGTCTGTTCCATTTCAAATGTTCACATACTGCTCACTGTACAATTCGTTACTGTGGAATTTCTTGTCATTTCAAATAGAGGAACGGATTTCAGCTAAGCCAGCTGAACTGTTGTTGTGTAGAAACACTTTGAATTACTCAATTTAAAGGTCAACATCAGAGAAATGCAAAAAATGTCCAACCTGCTATGCAAACTATCAAGTGAAGAATAACTCAAATGGAGTTTAAGGTTCAAATGTAGAAATGCTGTTTGTAACTTGCATGTTTGTGTCACTTGGTGGAGCCATTTCTCTACCAGTCAGACTTGAACATGTTCTCTACTGTTTCTAAAACTCAAGAGCGGATGTTGAATCTGTCTTTTATCAAAATTAGACAAAATTATCAAGAAAAATCTGTGCTTACATCAGAGCAGAAGCAGTGACTCAAACTGTTGATGGCAAGCAGGATTGGTTATTTTAAATGGCCAAAATAAACATGCATAACACTAGGTCAAAGTAACTATGTAACAGGTAAAGAAAGTTGAAAGATTATTATGCAGCATTGATATTACTGTAAGGATTGCAACTAAAGATTTTCATTGATTCATCTTGATTTTCATAATCAACAAATCATATCTAACACCAGAAAACAGTAAAAAAAAAAAAGTCCAAGGCAATGTTGTTTTTTTCTTACTGTAATGTAAAAACCTTCAGAGATGTCATAGTAATAGGAAGGTATAGACTTTTAGTTAACAAATACTTCCTGGAATTTTGTCTGTGCCCATAATGTTTGCCAGAATCTTTGGATTGGTTTTGATAGAAAACTGTAGTTGCATGTAATGTGATGTCTTTTGATCTCAGGTCTCATGCTTGTTCTGGTTTGTTACTTTCAGCAACCTCAGTGATTTTTGTGATTCACCTTTTATAATAGGAGAAAATACGTTTTTCTCCTTTCACTAAAGGAGTTCTCTCGTGTTTGTCAGATAATATGCACTTTGATCCTGTAACAAACTTTTTAAATTTTTTTTTTTATTATCTTTAGTGTGGAAATCCAGTAGAGCTTCTCTCAGCAAGGCTCAGTCTGTAGGTATTCCACTCAGCAATGACAGGTGAAACACCACCTGTGATGTAAATGAATCCAAATTGTTGAAAATATTGTATAAGGGCACCCCTGTCAGTGTGGCAGCAATTACTGTTGATTATTTTGACTGACCTCTTAACCTCGTCAAATTGTCTTTCCCACGAGATTGGTTGGTTTGACAATGAAGGTGCGGTTGGTGGGTTTTAACCACAAAATTGGCCACGGATGCATCATCGGTGAGAGGTGCTACCACAACACTGATTTGCTGGTAGAGCTGGAAAACCCAATATGTCATATCAGCAGCGGCTAGTGTTTCATTACGCTTCAGTCAAGACCGATTTCAACTTGAATTTTATTTAGCAGTGTGCAAATTTCTACTACCCAGTGTAGGATAATATTTCTTTTTCCTGTTTGCGAGGCCAACTCAGTGTGCGCTTTGACCAGAGCTGTTATCGTGGCCTTCATCCACAGTTGGCAGCTCACCCTCCTCCTGGCACGTGTGCTCGTCCTCTCTGAGGCCAACTTAATTCAAATGAGGGCAGCAGTGGGACATTGCTCTGAGGGCCAGGTGATGCTGCAACAGTCTGGGAAGGTGTTAATAACATGACAACACAGAGCCATGCACTCCGAGGCACTGGGCTGAAATGGCTGTTCATATTTAACGATTATCTTATGAAATTTTAAATATTTTAGGCATTTGTTTGGAATGTTAAACTGGAACACCGTTGTGTTTTGACAGGAAATTGTCTCAAACGTTCAAGGCCAGTTTTAGCACTGGATACTTTTTTTTTTTTTTTTTTTATAGCAGTTTATGGTAATCTGTCTTAAATTCAGGTTAATTATGCATGTGTACAAAGGTAACATCTTGAAAGTACCTACTGCTTTGCCAATAATATTCTTTAATTCAGATCCTTACGGAAACAAATGCAGCAACAATAATTTGAATTATATCTTGTTGTAACCAGAGTTCTTAAGGCACCAAGCTATCTGTATTTTTTAGCTTCATTTCTGGGTGTATACACTTCTGGGGAAAAGGTGACTCAGAGGTTTTAAGTTCAGTTCTGAGGAATACAACTCGTACAGAAGCTATCAAATGTCTCTATTGCCCAATTTTAAAATACAAGCGCTTCAGTGACCCAGTAGAGGCAGAGCCCACGTAGACCTCTATTTCAGTTATTTGGTTCCCCCTGAACTCAGCTTGGTTTTTACTTTTGATTCTAACTATTGGCCCTGCAGCATTTTCTGCTTGACTGCATCATCGTAGAAAAAGAGCGCACGATACGAAGGTGGAACCAGCTGCAGCTCTGCCCCCTGAGTACATCTGCACTCATGTTTTAGCACGTGTACGAAGGTAACATTTAAAATAAAATGGGGAAACTAATTGTTCAAGATGATCAGGTGGGTGAACCAGATCTTGTGATCACTTTATGTTGTAGAAAAATATTATCCCAGGAGTTCATCTCTGCAGTTAAATTCATTTAAATTGAAGCCTCAACTTCTACTGTACAACAGTAAAATGTAAAAATGGTTTAAAACGGCAAGAGATGGAGAGATGGCTTCAATAATTAATTCCTAACTCCAAACCACAAATTGCTCAGGGTCTGTGGATCAAGACTGTTGGTTGAAAGTGGAGGCGCTAGATGGCGCTACAGAGCTGTGCATAAAAAGCAGTCCAGCAGAAGTTTGAAGGATACTGGCTTTAGTTTCACCCCTAAGACAAGCCTGAGAAACGGAAAACACAATACTTATAAAATACGTAATTAGAAAATATAATAATTAGAATTGAGGTGCTTCTCATTTCTTTTTTTTTTTTGTAACAGTTTAAAGATGATCTGAACATCAGTGCGCAAACGACCGTTGAGTTTAGTGCGTTCATTAGATGCAAACCCTGACCCAAGCAGATAAAAACCCTGAACAAGAGCAAGAAAAAAAATAAATGGCGAAATTTAAACTTCTCTCTATTATCGGTTGTATGTGATAGATAATACAAAAATCAAGCTGCTCGCCAAAATGGACGGGGGGAGGGCTGTGTGACCTCAGACTGGTGTTTAACTCCAAATAGATATAAAATGAATAGCAAATATCAAATGAATAAATAAGTAATAAAATGACGACAGAATTGTTGTAGTTTCTGCAATATTAAACTGATAGCTTTGAATTTGTTTAAAGGCAAATTATTTAGTGGAGCTTGAGATCAAGTTTAATCAAGCCCGAGCTGAAGGGGATCACGTCTCTTCACAGACGGAGCTTTTCTTAAATTGTATTACAGAGCTCAAATATTTACAGTAATTTAAGCATTTATATGTACACTCTCACACAACCTGCAGCGCATTTTAACTGCACCATTTAACACAAAATCTGTGCGTGTTTTTCTGAAAAATGTCCGCTGACCAACAAACTTTGATTTAAAAAATCCTCTGAATTAATTATTTTTTTTTATAATTTGGTGGTGGCGAAAAAATATCAAATAAAAGCAAAAAGAAGAAGAAAGGTGTGCACATTTGGAGATGCAGGAAATCAGGCGGTATTTATCCCACAGATCTTAAATACTGATGAAGTGGTGGGTTGACATAGTTAGTCGTGTTTGACCTGCGGTGACTTCTGCCTCACAAGTTTCATTTTCACGCTCCACAGAAAAACAGACTTGGACTGGGAATATTGGGATTTAACCTGAATTTAAATCACTACAACACTGACTTTTCCTTTCTTTCTTTTTTTTCCTTTAAAGCAGATGCTCCATTTAATTGTTTAATTTTATATCTTAAATTTAAATTCATTCCTGGGTGAGGCCGCGGTCTTGCTGCAGGCCTTTTTTTTGTTTACACCTTGCACTGAGACACATGTAGTCTAAAATAAAACACACCAGCTGTCGACGGAGGTCATGAAACGCAACACCTGTGATTTCACATTAATAATAAGAAAACATGCTATAATACAAAATATATAAATATATATATATATATTCTAGGTCATTTTTTTTCTGGTCTGCCGTCCCAAAAATAAAAAGCATCGACTCAACAATCAAACAAACCGAGTCGATCAGCTGCTTCTGAATTCATACTGACTTTATTGAGTGGCTTACATAAAAAGCCATTCTCGGAGAGAGAGAGGGGGAAAAAAATCATTGTAAAATTAAAATCACTTTACAACATGCTTACTTAAATTAAATGGAGTGGGTAAACAGTAAATGATTTCAAAAAAACCTTACAAATAAATTCAAAGTGCGCCTAATGATAGACCCCTAAATACAAGAAAACTCGTGGTTA
This sequence comes from Scortum barcoo, assembly GCA_023238725.1. Lineage (NCBI taxonomy): Eukaryota > Metazoa > Chordata > Actinopteri > Centrarchiformes > Terapontidae > Scortum > Scortum barcoo. Next base: position 10,547,171 of record CM041546.1, on the reverse strand, counting down.
AATATAACTCCCCACAATACATTTCATATCATGTCAAAGAAAAATCGAAGTACATTTCCGTATATTTTCAAATATTTACTAGAGTCCATATACAACTAGAAATACCTATACAAAATCGTCTCCTGGACAAATACATTACTCACCTTTACATTGGGCTGTAATTATTTCTAACCTACATTTCTCATTATATACAACACATTTTTTTTTTTTTTACTTTTTTTTGCAGCAGCGTAAGTTAACCTCAGCTGGCCTACTTACAAAACTTGGCGCACACACTGTAGGCTGCGGAGTGAATAGCAATAATGTGATATAAACCTCCAGCTGCTCCTCCATCATCAAAACGCTCGATGGTGATCAGACAGACTTAACGCAGCTCCCCCGTCCCATATGTGATCATACTCTGCAGGTACCGAGCAGTCTCCATCCGCAGGGACAAGAAATTAAAAAACAAAAAACATAAAAACATCTCCTGCTCGATTATAAAGTGCCACAGTTTGGTTTTTGAACAACATGTATGACAGCAGTAGCACAACTTTGCAGGCCTAACGTTTTTAACAGCAGTGTGTTTTATTTCCTCCCATCTTCCCCACTCACACTCTGAGAAATAAAACATCAGAGAGAATTGAAGATCGAGCTGCCAAACAAAGCAAAATTAAAAAAAGAAAAGTTTCAGTTGTGCCCTGCCCCAGTGTGCCCACGATAACTTGATTACACTTTCACACCGCGGATGTATTAATGAGAAGTTTCTGATGGTACAGCTATGAAATTATGCAATTAGTAGTCTTAAACACTTGGGCGAAAAAAATAAAGTCAAAGAAACGCAGAGGCCTATTTTTCCTCATTATATGACAACACTCATTGCGCATACACCAGAGTATGTCCACTTCCTTGTCCTCTGGGACAATTCCATCACAACACTTTGTTGTTTTACAGTTTTTACTTCACTGAGCTGGAGTTTGTTGTTTTGTTTTTTTTTTCATTTCAGAGGCCGTTCATGCCCACTCCCTGGGTTGACTCAGGTGGGTGCAACAGGTCGGGGGAATGGCACGGCGGGCTGCCCGGCGCGCTGTGCTCGCTGTCGGTGTCGCTCCCCCTCTTCCCTCCGCTGCCCCCGGAGCCGGAGCCGGCGGATCCCCCGGCGCTGTGAGTCTTTACGTGTTTGCTCAGGTGATCGCTACGCATAAATCTCTTGTTGCACACCGGACAGGCGAACCTTTTCTCGCCGGTGTGCGTGCGTAAATGTCGCTGGAGCTCGTCGGAGCGCGTGAACCTCTTCCCGCAAAAGAGCCAGTTGCACACGAACGGCCTCTCGCCGGTGTGCCACCTCAAATGCGCCTTTAGGTGCGACGTTTTCCCGTAAACCTTCCCACAGCCGGGGGGGATGTGGCAGCTGTGGAGACCTTTTCTCCGGAGGCTGGCGCCCGCCGGTCCCAGTCTCTCCGCCTCCTGACAGTTCGGACAGTCGCAGGTGGCTCTGCCCGAGTACCGCCGGGCAGATGACCTCGGAGACCCCGCTAAAGATGCAGGTGGACCCCCGGAAAGCATAGTGCCCCCTGCCCCGGCCAACGGAGAGGGGCTCGTGTCCGGATAAGAAGATAGCACCGGCTTGAAACCGTCCATCAGGTGCTGGCCGGTTGTCAACAGGTGCGGAGAGGGACTTGTGCTGAAAGCAGAGTGACTTAAACTCGAGTAATCAGAATTATATCCGCCCAGAGGAGAGTGCAAGGAGGTCTGGAGTCCACCGGAATGTAAGGAGGTCTGTAGTGCTGCTCCATTAGGGTTCTGAACATCAATCCAGCCCGCTCCCACGTCCCACCACGCTGAGGCTCCGGTGGTTCCGACCTCTCCCGTGGGGATGCCGGGGTGGGACGACTTGAACCAGGACTCGTAGGGGTGCGCCACGCTCATCCTCGGGTAGATGCCCTGCAAACTGTCCACCGAGGTGTGCACCTTGGAGATGAAGACCGGCTGGTGGCTGGACTCTTGGGAGCTGCTCGACACCGACGCTTGGAAAACCGAATAGTCGTTCCCAAAGTGCGAGCCCGACGAGGTGCCGGACGTGAGGGAAAAGGCGCTGGATCCGCTGGAGCCGTTGCTGCCGAAAGAGTCCGAGATGCCGGATCCGTTGCGGGACACCCCGAAGCCGGACAGGCCGGATCCGAGGCTGCAGCTGCTCGCCGCGGCTCGTTTCCACGGGTGGAAGCCTTTCCCGTACGTGGAGGAGTTATCCGAAATAGTGGAGGGCGAAGGGCTCGGACTCCCTATTTTGTTGCATGTCGCAGCTAACATGGCTAAAGGAGTCGATCCTAACCTCGGCTCCTCCTGGAAGGGCAAAAAGAGAAAGCAGCCGTCAGTCTACCAAGTTTCACAGGTTGGTTACACACATTTCTCTGCAGCGTTTCAGCTCCAAATCGGACGGTAAGTCCCTGAAACGTCCCCCCTTACCCCCTCTACAGTTTGTGCATATATCTAATACGCTCCTGTTTACACGTTTTAAAGTTTATGCATCATTCCAGCAGATTACTATCAACACATCCTACCTGGACCAACAGAAAGCAGACAAGTGAGACGCGACACAGCGCTTTACGCACGCCAAAAGGGACAGCAATGACAACATGCGCCTTTTGATCTCCCCTCCAGGAGCAAACCTGGACCCGGTCTAACACAGCCCCGGCTCCCTCACAGCGACCCGCTTACCGAAAATACACCCGGCGCACTGCCCTAAGCTGCAACTCCGCGGCCGTAAGTAAGTTTAATCCCCCCCTTCTCCGCCGGACAATGACAAGAACTAATTAAACCAGCAAGAAAAGTCCTTTTTCCACTCACCCCTAGAAGTGAAGTTGCCATCACCCACAAAAAAAACCCCACTGCCCTCCTCAGAGGATCTTTTTATATTTATGAATCAGAGCACTGTTTTTTTTTTTCAGAGGTGTGCAATACAATGATGTGTTCCGCCCATTCTTCCACAATTGTAGGCTCCTCTCCGGCTTTGAAGTGCCGCTGTGACACGGGCGACCAATCAGCGGCTCCGTCCCGCCGCACCGCCGCACACCGCCGTGAGGTCATCAATGGAGCGCCTCAGACAGCCCCCCACCCAACGCACCCAACACCCCAACCCCAGCATCCCACACCGCCCCCTCCATAATAAAAGACAGCGGAAGGAAGGTAAAGTTAAATGAGAGTGAATTAGGAAGGAGGAATTAGGGGGCCACTTATTGAAATTTTTACAGAACATCACGTTCCATAAATCTAAAGAAAAAAGCCGGGGAGGGCGCGACGATGATGATGAAGACGGTCGTGAACAGACCGACACACACAAAGTACAAACATGCACCGTAAATAAAATCAAACCCTTATTTAAGTTCATTTTCTATTTTTCAAAATGACTTTCTTACTGTACTTAAATGACCTCAGCTCCAGCGGGTTGACGCAAACTCCTCTTCCCCCTTTTTACGCACGGCCTAACCGTGCGTAAAAGTTTAAGTGGGTCAACTCCACCTAATCCTCTGTGTGTTTACAGATTTCAATGCAGGACTTTCTCCCTGTTTTTAAATCATAAAAACATGCTGCTAAGGTTTTTTATTCCAACAAAAATCCTCCTCGTGTTTCTGTGCGTCTCCCTCGTCTTCCTCATGTTAGAAAAGCTCTTCTGCTCCTGGCACAAACCAACCCCGCGGGATTTTGCACGTTTTAACTTCTTAAGAGTTAATATACACAAACTATTACTGCAGATACAAAGGCTGCTTTGTGCAGGCCCAATATTCCAGCGTCTCAAAGTTTCACATTAACTGTAATTGCGCCCAATTATCTCAACAGTTTTGATTAAACCATGTAGACGGTGCATTCCGGTGGAGGATGATTCATTTTTATTTATTATGATCTTAAAACAGCAGACGAGGAAGGGGACGGCGATGCTGAGGGGGGCAGATGGAGTTGACTTTGGAGCATTTTTCCACCTCACAGTGAGATTTAAAGAGGAAAAAAAAGTAAAATATAGTCCCATGATGGTTTATTGGCACCATAGAAACTGTTGGTGCAGCAGGTTAATTTGGATTATTTGTTAAAGTAAGTGATTTCACCGCGTGTCAGGCTGAAAATAAAATCACAAACTGGTTATACTGAACAGCCTCATCACTTTTAGTTAAATCTATAGAGGAAGCCGCTGTTACATAATAAGAACTTGTGGGCAAAACGCGTGTTGAACCCTGGGACTCTGTGTGGGCGCTATTAGCATGCAGTGCGCACTGGAAGCATAAATTTCATTTGAATTTCAAATTTAATAACGCAGGAGGTTTTTAATCATCGGCAGTTTTATTTGTTTGATATTAACATGCTTATTGACCGGGTCTGTTGACCAGCTTGGTCATTACAGGACAGGGAAAAGTTAATTAAAACGACCAGGGATTATTCATCACATCATCTGCCTAACCCATGTCGCTTCCTTTATTACACAGCGTGATAGATGGACTATCTGATTAATTCTTGTGTTTCTAAGATTGGACAACAGCTTTTTTTTTTTTTGGGGATTAATTTACACCGCTTTACCTTTACGTGTAAAAAATGAAGCGGCGAAAAAACTGAAACAGCCAAAATTATTCATAATGTTGCACACTTAAAAAAAAAATACTCCGAAACGGATGCAGCAACGTGGTACATTATCTTAATTATTATTCCCACAGCACGTGTGTTATATAGAGGCAGACATGTACAGATATTTAGAGACAATTTTAACAAGTTTCTAACATTCATTAGATGGATTATCCAATATTTCTTTATTTTAAGCCATTCTTTAAACGTGTGTGCGCCTGTTCTCAAACTAACGTGTTGACTTAATTCACTAAAGGGAAAATGAGAAATCACGATAAGCCATGAATTTATATGAAAGCAAGGGCAGATTTGAGATTAAAAGAAGAAGAAAAAAAACCACTTGGTTTATTGACGCTGGAGATAAGACAGAACTTGTATCGATCTGTTTTCTGCTCGCTCATTATTTTATTTTCGAGATACCCAATCACACAAACTGCGGGGAAAAAAAATCCGGAGCGAGCTGCGGACATTATGTAACCGCGTTTAAAGGCGAACAAAATGTGACAAAGTAATGACGAGAATAAAAACCCACGTACCGTGCTCCTCCGCTCCGCACCGCATTGATTGACCCTCGACGTTTGCTCTCAGCAGAGTAAAACACAACATCTCCTGCTGCCGGTGTGATTGTGGACCATGCCAGATAAATGTTACACTGGCTATTCAATTAGGAATAACCTGCAAAATGCGCACCGACCCCTGTTTTGCTCTGCACGCACACAGACTCCTGTCAGGTATACAGAGATCCACACATTTGCACGCACAAATCAAGTTTATATCCCAACATAAAACAATTAAACACCTGCGATCAAACTGGTTTTCCTCTTTACTTCTTCCTCCTAAAGGGGGTGACCATTCATAACATTATGCGCAATAGTGATTTTACGCATTTGGAGAGCAAGGTATGGGTTGCGGCTGCAGGGGACGTGTTGGCCTCTGGTGACAAATTACCAAGTGATCATACCAGCAAGACTGATGTCAGAGGTCAGTGTGATAACTCCTCGACAGGAAACGTCTTGCTGCTGAAGCCACAGAGGCACAAGAGATATTTAATCCGTGTGCACGTCAAAATCTGATTTTATTCTAAGCGCACTACCTCTCCAGAAAAAAAAGGAGACGTCTTTTGTTGCCTGTTGCGTTCAGCATTTAGAGGGTCGGTCCCAGTTCATATGGTGTGCACAGGTTGTTCTTAACGCGCGGCTGTAACTGTAAGCCGCATTGAACAGATGTCCCCATTGAAGGCTTTCTTCTCCTACACACATGGGCTATATTACCATCATGAAATCAAACTCAAAACCTGTCCCTTTCGCCACCATAATGACCGAGTTATTCTGGGCCGCTGAGCACGAACAAAGTGTGTGTTCAATATTGCGTGCTCCAGAATCACTCCGCTCAGAGAGCCGGGAGAAAGGAGTCAAGGCAGAGATGCAGAAATATACTTTAATGTGGAGATTTACAAAGCAAAGCGATAATCTGAAGGCTGTCCTGTCAGAGATTTCTCTGGGAGAAAACGGAAGGTAATCACTTGTGGCTTTCACCAGCAATTAGAAGATGTTGCTCAGAGTGCATATAGAGATAATTACACTCATTTATTCTGCAGTTATTTTTAAAATAGAAATATATAGAGTACATCATTAAAACTCTTACATTAAGTTATAAAGATTAAGATACACATTTCTTTAGTAAATTTAGTATACTGTTATTATATTAGAAGGGATGGACGGATGGATAAATAGATGTGACTTTTGCTGTTGCTGCATCAAAGTATTCCTATTGGCCTAACAGACACTGTATCACTGTACACAGTAAAGTATGCAAAGAGTAAGAGAGCAGGGTCTGTTGGTTGTTTTCTCTGTTCACCAGGAGGTTGGAAAGAGCAGATGTCCGTCTGCACTGTGAGCTGCCAAGTGGGTCCGGAGCGGGGCAGCCACAGACACAAGGGCCCAAATGGTGTGACAAAAGATGTGCAGGAAGCCCCTCTCCGCCTGGGTGAGCCACAGAGAGGGTCTCCCTCTCTGCCAGCCTGCAGGGACACTCTCAACACGAGCCAGAGTGGTGGCAGCAAAGCCATGTGTTACCGGCTGGGATGCATGGTACATCAACACACTCATATTCACACAAACATAAACTCACATGCATATGCAGGAATGTGCAAATACAGGCCAGTCCCACCCTCCACCGCCATCAGTGCATGCTCACACCTGCACGTTGCACTCAGCCTAAAACCTACACACATTAATGCCTTTTTTTTCTGAAAACCTTCATATAGATAGCCAGTTAGCTATTTTCTGTCACCTTTCTCTTTCAAATGAGCTGCTGACAATGATGCACAATGTGGTTTACATGAATATTAATGATGCAAATATGGCAGAAAAAAACAGCAAACAAACGTAAACAAACGTAAACAACCATATGTATCTAGCTATCTAGTGTTTTATCCAACATGGAGATGGCGTGCCCTTTTTTCTTTTATCCATGGGGTCATGAAAAGTGGGTGAAGAGGCCTTGAAAGTGTTCCAAGCACAGGTGTGCAGCATGGCCCGCACTGAAGGGGTGCACTGAACCATAAACAATGATATAAATGTCTGGCAAATAAAATGGCTAGTTAACAATCTTTTGACTGCTCTAACCTCTGAGCCTTTGTTGGGTATCGATCAGCCAGCTGTTCCTGGCTTTGTCTGGCAGGACGGGAGCCTCTGGTTCCTCCTGGGATGAATGGAGAGAGCCGCCAAAAAAACACTCTTCTGCTTTTTCAAGTTGTGTCTGTCGGGAGTACAAATCAAAACAAGGAGCTGTTCATCACCTCCTGTGGGTCAGAAGGTATATATTTATTACATTCACATAAAATAAAATCATAAAATGAGCTTGTTGGGCTCTACAGGCTGTTTACAAACCTTGATTTAAAGTTGCTTATTATATTTAACAAGCACTGGCTTCTTTGTTCACAGTTGCCATGTTGTTGGTTTACATGGCGACCATGTAAATGGTAATTTGGATGGGCATAATTTGTCTCCCTATATTAAGATAATTGTATGTTAAATAACGAACATCCTCAGAATTGCAGTGGGTGACACGTGATGGGTCTTGTCACGCAAATATGTTAAGACAGGCTGCTAATCATCTGTTGGAGCACCTGTCAGTCAAAGACCAGCAGCAGTGACATTCGCTGGCCAGGACTTTATTGTACAGATTGCCAGTGCCTACATCCTGCAACTGTTAGTCAGTCTATCTGGATTGTTTGCTCTTCTCTCACCAAAACTCTGTCTACCTTTTATCAAAATAAAATCAGTTGCATAATAAATTTAGGCCTTTGTTGGATGTTATGTTCTGTATTTCCCCAGCCACTTGTTTGCCTGGCTGAGGTGATAGATTACAGCGTTTCAAACACAGGCTGTTTATGATAAACAGAGACAACAGTGTATTTTGCCGCCATTTGCCTTGACTGCTGCATCTGTGGGCCATGAGGTCTTCTTATTGACTTTCCCTGAGCCCAACATTGCACTTTGTCAGTGTGAGCGGCAGTCTAAGAGACAGGCGGGCGAGGCAGTCATACAAAGTGAAGTACTTAGGATTAGCCCTGGCTCTTCAAGTTTCAGTAATTATCCTCCTGGAGGCATTCTTGCTGTGTTGGATAATAATGGAAGTCCGGGTGTACGCCTGTCACCTCTCAAGTGTGGGTGGAGGAAGCCAACGAGAGGCGCAGGACAGAGAAATGTTTGCTTTTCTGTTATGTCATCGGAGGAGCACAACAGTAAGGCAAACTCGCATTGTTTCTCGAGCGGGGATGAAGCCGCAGAACACTGATTTTCTCCTGCTTAACATGTGACACACAACTTGGAATCTGTTCAGTTGTGGATGTGATAATGAAACATGTTCTCTGGAGGTGATAATATGTTCTGAGATCAAGTGTAATTACCAAGTGTCAGGCATGTGTTTTTGATAAACAAATCTGTTAAAACACACAGTTGCATTATTTGTTGGGAGTGTGTATCATCTGATTGGCGTTGATTGCATTTGCAAGCACAAATATGTGATCCTTTTCCTTTCTCCTTCTCCCCTTCTTGTCAGGTATTTACACAGGAAGAATAGCTGTGTCTTATCCCACTCCTGACACGTTGCTTCAGTTTATTTATCACATTATCCTTAAAGTTCCATTCAAGTGCATGTTGGAATTACAGAAAGGCCCCTCTACCCCACAGCAAAAACACAATGCTTTAATTAAGAGTCTGTCCGATTTCCCAGAGGGGAGATTGTCTTCTTCCATTAACTTAGTTTATCATATAATAAAGAGGTTGCCTTGTCCTTCCCTACCCAGACAATTGGTTTTAATCAGCCAGCAGGTCTTTCATGGCTGATAATTTATGCTAAATTGACAAGGGTGGAGGATATCACAGAAAATCATTATGACAGGGCTCAGGTCACTGCCTGTCACCGTCTGGTTTTGTCCCGTCCATTGAGCTCACGGACAACAACAAAATTCAGAAATAGCAAATAAATGTGATGGAAATATTGGTGTTGGAGTCTGCTTGCCTCGCATCTTCAAAATAAATATTTAGATCACATTTTATACAAGTTTTGGGGCACATTCATGGGTTTCAGTTGTCCTTGAGGCCACTCTTAAGGGAAGTGTTGCGGTCATTATCTACAGAATAAACAACACACAGACAGCTGAAAAAGACAATCAATACTCAGCTTTTATGTGAATTAGTAAAGTCAGACATACCAAAAGAATCAACAGGTCATTTGTCTCAATAAATTAGTATCACGTAAAATCAAGCTGGCAAATTAATTTGTGTCAAACGAGAACCACAATACACAGCAACAGATTATTACAGTGATTGCACAAAAAATACATGTCTGCAGACTGTGCAAGTGTGAAAGTACAAATTATGATTTGAAGTAAAGGGGGTTGGTGAGGGTTGGTAGTTGGGTTGGGGAGGGGGGCAAAGAGGAGACACGGGATGAGCATGAGGAGGAAGCTGGGACACACTTCTCGCCTTGCAATTTAATCACTGTATACCCAGGGAAGTATTGACAGTTGTCCTGTGGAAGCTATTAAAGTTGCTGTCCAAGGTTAAATGAAATTGCAGTTTATCAAGGCAGCATTGAGAAAATAAGGGAATCTGTTCATGGCTGTTGATTAATGTGGAGCGTGATCAACACAAGGGGTTCATTAAGCTATACATCACCGGGGTAATTTAACATGTCATCGTGCCTGCTGTCGCTCCCCTTCACACGTTTTGTGCACTGTGTATGCTTGCGGGCTGCTTGTGCGAGCTCTGACCTCACAGTTCGAGACGTGATTGTGCCTGCATGCCTTTGTGTTTGCGCGATCAAACTGTTATCACTGTAAGCTACACAGCCCATCTCTCCAGAGCCGGCATCTGTTAGCGCTGTCATTGTCATGGCAGGAAAAACCAGTTTGATTAAGAACACATCACGGAGGAGCAGTCACAATGCTCATCATTGGCCTTAAACCGGAAGTAAATAACTTTATTTGGGCATGCTCATTTCTCCATCACAGGGTATCCCATCAGTGTAAGAGCACACATGAACCTAATCTTTGCCTATAAGTATAACATCAAATGAATTACTTATATTGAATGAAGTGTATATTGTATAAATTTAAATTCATGTAATAGTATTTAATCAGTCTAGGGAGAATCTGAGAATCAGGACAGTTTCTTAAAAAAATCAGACTTTAACAAGACCTCAGTCTTTTTTTTTTTTTTTTTTTTAATCCTGATCATCATCTCTTCTGATCCTTTTATCAGCATACCGTTCATTTAATCACATCGTCACTTTGATCACTTGTAGTTGCACAGCAGCTGGCGAGCATACATAGAGGTATGCTAATCAGGCCTGGGACCTGGAGCAGCTTATTTTTTTTTTTTTCCTGGTGGATTTGTTTACTGGTGGATAATTGATGGTGCTTGAGGGACAGGCATGAGTCGGACATGAATCACGGGCGACAGGGCTCATGATAAGGAGCTGAAAGTCGCCTGTAATTAAGCCGGGCACTAGAGACCAATTGTTTGTAGAATGATTTGGTCGGGGCTAATTGACACTAATTGTTTAATCAGATTTTCTTCCCCTCCATACTGCAGGAAAGCGTGCTCTACCAGCACCTCATCCAACAATGCAGTGAAAGAAGCCCACGCTCTTGATATGAGGTTCTCGAGGGGGCTGGGGACGGTTGGAAATCTACAAGTCTGGTTATAAAAACTGCTGCAGAACAGTCACGTTTAGTCATGTGACCACAAGAAATGCACATATACAAGCACTTACCCCAGTTTTAATGTATCATTCATGTCTTGACTTTTGAATGCCCGTGTGGTAATGTCACTCTTATTGATATAAACTATTTTAGCACATGTGAAATACATGATTGAGAGCTGTTATGAAAGGTGACATCACCCAAAAGCATTTTTGGATACTGAGGAGGAGTTGATTGATCTCATTTACCAGATGATGCTCAACAACAGCAGTGGTGTTGATGAGCTGTTGAACAGGGCAGATTTATGACATTTGGAGAAGACTCATAAATTAGTGCAGTAGTACCCACGATCCTCCCACACTCACTACAGGAACTGTCCCGTTTAGTGTACAATTGCACAGCAGCTGGTTTTTTCACTCTGCAGCAGCACAGACTAAATTACAATGCAAAACACAACTCTGGGAGGCCATTTTGGAAGAATGGCAGATAATTGTTTTTTAACACCTGTAATATTTTATGGGTGTGGGTCACCATCAAAGCCACAAAAAATGTTATGGCTCATTTGCCAAAACTGTTACAGTGAGACAACTTGCGATAGCTCTCACACTGGAGTTTCCTTTCTTTTTTTTTTGTTTTTGTTTTTTGCACTCGCCAAACATGATGCGGACACTGTTTTGTTGGTGTGAATTCATCTCCTAAAATCCACTTGCACACTCATTTTACATGATACTGTGCTACGGTGGATTTTATGTCGATATGATAAAATGACGCAGATAGAAACACACAAATCGTGTTTTTATGTATGCGAAGCTAATTTAGTGCTGCTGTTTCACCCCACTTTGCACTCACTCGGGTTATTAAACATATACAAGAAGTAAACAGTGTCTCTGAATAAAGACAAAACAAAGTATAGTTTTTATCAGCATTTCATCGTCAGCACTCATCGCAAAGATGCATTATAAGTTGAGGCTGCAGCACGCGAGAGGAGCTGTTTTACTAAGATTAAATGATGAAACGGAGCAGATAATTAGAGACAAGTCTTCCTTCTCTGTCTGATTAAATCCAGCAAGTCTGAGTAACGAGCCGGTGATGGGTGGAGCTGAACACATGAACATGAGATCTAACATCATTACATTTAACGGCAATTAAACCTGTAGCTTTTTTAATTAACACAAACTATGATGGGAAATTAATGGTTATTACTGCGAGGCCAGCAAAGGGAAACAAGGGATATTCCCTCACCTAATGTAAACCACACTACGTAAGTGGAGAAAAAAGAAAAAAAAATGTCCTGAAAGGTTGACATATAGCTGATTGTGATGTTCAACTTCACCCATATTATAAAAAGACATATTTTCTTACTTAGTGCTATAGATTTATAACAACATCCATCTCAGTTTGTATGCTTCAATGCAATTTATGAAATGAAAGTAAAACCATACATTATGTGATCACACATGGGAGAAGTGCTGTTTCACGAGATAAAAGATGAGTTCACCTAGATTTCCAAAAAAATATTCACTAACTTCTTGCAGTCTCTTCTCATGCTGATAGTTTTAGTTTTATTTGTCAAAGATTTTAGATATGGGTGGATGAGCATTAGAAAATTACGTTTAGGACCTCTTTTTTTCCTCCAAAACAGTGGCAGATACCCCTCAGAACGCACTCAACCGTCAACAGTTTGAATTGGGAGGGAAGTGTTTTCAATGTGTATTATGTGTGTGTGGGGGGGGGGGGTTACTTTGTGGGTATTAGCTCTAGTTAAAACTGTCCTGGGGTTTTCTGTGCATTATCAAGAGTAAAAGACACCTAGTTTCTGATTTTATTATTTTTTTTAAAACCTTCTTTGCAAGGAGAACCACAAATGAAATTCAGTTCACATTATTTTACTGGGATGGAGGAAAAAATCTGATAGCTCAAAACCTGGCCAAATAAATCCAAAACTGGGTCCACTTTTTCAGCTATGTTTGATTTATTTGTGCCTATATATTGCCACACAAAAGGGTAAAATATGATTTTGGTTATTTGGGCAGTGTTGGAAAGTTACTGCTCCATGTAAGTAATTTCCAGGTACTTTTCAGATTAAGGTTTTATATAAAAAACAAATTAATCAGTAAGAATGATCAAATATGATACATTATTATAAACAAGCCAGCATATATAAAGCAGTTAAGATGTCCTCCATTTCAACCAACTACAACACTGAAGCACCACTTATGCATGGATACATCAATAATAATGATTTAATAATATGATAGTTTAACACTGACATGGGCCATACTGCATCACAGTTTTACTTGATATTTCACGTTTTTGTATTTTTATTGTAAATGCAGGAGTTTTTCATGTAATGGAGTATTTCATAGAACAATATTTGAGTATTTCTCCCACCACAGAATTTAGGTGAACTGACCCTTTTAATAATCCATTCCTGCATCTTGTAAAGTAACAAGCCCACTTTTCTTAACTGTGTGAGCTGTGGCATTTCTTATGTGCTGCACTGATGTTTGCAGCTGATGACCCTGCAATGAATACTGTATTAAATCTAAAATACCAGTTTTCTATTAAGACCCTATTTTCATCCACTGAAATTCAGCCAAGTTGGAAACATCCTACCCGTTTTGATAGTATTGTTTTTAGTATTTCACGTTATTCACATTCCAATTAGAATTTATCTTGTCTGTGTTGCTTTTCAATAAAGTTTTCTGATTTATTGTGGAAGGCTGCCTATACTTTGTGCTAATAATTGGATGCTATTGAAAGGATGAGTTTCATTGATTTTGTGGATGACTAGGAGCATTACTGGCCCAGACCATAGATTGTCAGCAAGGTCTGTGTTGAGCTGGGATCGATGCCGGTGAATCTTCCCTTCTGGTTTTTATTTACTTCTGTCTCCATTGATTGAAACATGCAATAGTTCAGGGGCTATTATCACACTGACGCTAAGTTTCTCTGTCTCCTCATTGAAATAGCTCCCTCTGTTCCGCAGCAATATCTCACTCCAGCAAGTGCTCCCATCGTTCCCTTTCTAACTAATGAGTTAAGAGTATTGCTATGACCTGTAAACATCAATCATGGAGAAAAAGGGAGACAGTGACTAACTGCACCAGCAGGAGAGGGACAAAATGAAATGAAAGTGTACAATAAAAGAAACATCCAGCTTGGTGTTTGTTGGAGAAACTAAAATAAATAACACCAGAAATGAATCTAGGTAATCATCGAATGATTGCTAGTTTGTGGATTTATGGTAAATCATCTCATACACAATAGAAAAACGTGAATTATCTTAATTAATGGAGGCTGACTAATAATACCCTGAGACTTTAGCTGTATTAAATAGGAGATAAAGAAACTGAAACTTTTTTGTTCGCTCACTGTGAATTCAGTGGTGTCCTCTTAATCCAATTTAGTGCTCTTCCAGTCTGAACAAAAAAGCAATGAATCTCTATTCAACTGTTAAAATTAAACTTCTCTCAAACAGATAACTTGCACAGTCCGCCTCGTGGCGGCTGCCTTGCTTGATTGTTTCCACAATAAAACATAGAGATGCTTCTGTGTAAGTGGCCTGTCCCGCGTTTACATATCTTATTTCCTGACAAGACAGCAGAAAGGTCAGCGTCCTATCCAACTGGGACTCTCATGATTGAATGTAATCAGTATGTACTTGTTATTCTGAGTGCCAGGCCTTTCTTTTATTTGCTGGCCCCAGAAGTTAATTTCCCTGGTGACCTTTGTGTAATAAAACAGTATTATCTGTTTCTGGAGCCACAACAAGGAAGCAAATTAGCTTCCTCAGCAGTGTTTTGTCACCGAGGAGATCGGTTATAAGTTTATTTACTTTAATTAGATTAAGGGTGCAGTAAAGGCATGTGTCTGTGTGGGCATCATCCCTTGTCTCCTTGCATTATCTGATTGTCCCTGCCAGTGAATTGGACAACAGTTACGCATTTTAATGATTGTTCACTCCATGCAGTCAATGGAGACACTTGCATATATTAGATAAGTGTTTTTTTTCTCCTTCTTTTTTTTTTGCTGCGAAAAAATCAATCTGTGCACTTTTTGACTATTAGCGTGCTTGAGGAAGTAAGTTAACCTGAGCATATTCACTTAGTTTAGACAAATTGTGAGCACTGATGCTTAAAAGGACACAATCAAGCTGTTGATTTCTCACACTTCTGCACGAACATATGTCACCTGATATTGTGGAATTCCTCTAATCCTTCCCCTAATTTTAGTGGGAGTGACGCTTTTCCTTTTAAACTGGATCCCTTTTTTCTTAAGTGCACTCAAACAAGTTCCAATGAACACCTTGCATTTCCTCTTGAATATATCATGTACAATTTGTACCAGCACAACAGTAGTTACAACAACAAAAGTAATGTTAATATTTGCTTCTTTTGAACAGATTTCTCTGTTCTCCATTTAAAAAAAAAAAAAAAAAAGTGATAGACAACGGCTAAAAAAGCATTTAAAAGTGGATCTTTTACTTTCCGGTTTATTTCCAGACAATAGGAAAACACTTACACTTCACTGATATATTTTCTATTTTAAATATCTCCTATAGCTGTTGCAGTTTAGACTAAAGGTGAATGTGAGAGGAGAGGCTGTGAGCTGTGGAGGCCAAAGTGAATGCAATGCTTTACTGACCCGAGGAATCTCTTTTATTATGGGCTCTTTGTGCCTCTCCCTCCGCTGCTCTGTCAGGCCATTCAGACCCAGTGGCAGCCACCTACATTATATCCTGGATAGGCAGGACATTCATGCCTTTTTAACCCATTGTCCTTCCCCCTGGGGTGAGGGCCCAGAGCGGGATGTGAGAACCCCAGGCTGGGTATTGTGTCCCTCTGTGCTCTTCACACACCCGGCGGGGGACTTCCTTTCTGGTGTCACCGAAACCTGTGTGGTGTAATCCGCAGCTCCCTGCTGAGCAGGATGGGAAGGTTATTAAAAGTGCCTCTAATGTCTCGTTAATAAATCGCTTCCATTTTCCGCTTCATTTCTAAGTAATCGTGTTGGGAGTGTGGATAGGAAGGAATGTGTACCCGTTCCTGTGTTTTCAGTATCAAAGCGGCATAAAAATTAGCATGTCTTTTTATTGTCAGCTACACATATCACAGACGCGCAAATACAGATCCATTAGAGATGTGACCCCCGCATCAAAGATCAAGTATCGAGACTGCTGTGTGACGGGGTCAGCCTGCAAGGTGTTGATGCTGCTGTGATTGCCGGAGGAGAGATTTTTAAACACACTGAGTCCAGTCTGGGGGTTTCGGGTTAATGGTGTCTTATACTGTGACCTGCTGGATGCTGCGTTTAGGTCTCCTCTGGGGGTAGCTCTATAAAGCAGCAGAGGTCACTTCAGTTAGAGTGCTGCTGTGTTAAGAGGTTAGAGAGCAGAGGTCCCCACAGCGTGGTATCACAAGCACTCTCCATGATGCGTTAAGGATGCTGATGCCTCTGATTGCCACAGTGGGACCTGGAGGTGAGGTTAGGGTTGGCTCAGGACTGCTGGGGTAATCCCATTAACTGTGACTCCTGTAGCCCTCTCTCCCAGTGTGTGTGTGTCTGCATGTGTGCACATATGCATGCGTGTGTTTCAGAGAGAGAACGAAGGAGACAGTGTCTGCCTATGAGTGCGCAGGGGGTGACCCAAAAGACATTAGCCTGCCCTGGAGGTCAAAGGACACACAAAATTAAAATACACGTGAATCATTAATCAAATATGAGCGTGTCTCCTGTTCTCAGTGACCGCTTAGCGTGAGTAATTACCTGTCACAACTTGCGAACCAGCAAGCCCAGAGTTTGTTAGCAATGACCACATTCACTCGTCTTTTTTTCTGAAACCGCAAACTTATTTAAAATCTTACTTTTAATATGTTTTCCTCTCAGTGATCTTACAACTTTTATTTCATTGCTAATGAGCCCATAATTGTTTGTGACAACCTCTCAGATACCCTGATGTGTACGGTATTTCTTTCATGAAGCAGTTGTAGTTTTTAAGTATCTTGCTGTTTGACAGCTGGAAGTTAAGAGTAGCTCCTTCCCATGTGTAGGAAAGTCACAGAGCTTCTCAAAAGAATCAAGATTGTCAGTTTCATGTGGCAGTGCACATCTCAGTCATTAGTTAAGGCACAAATAATCATGGTGAATAAATAGCGGCATGTCTAACATGGCATGTCAGGACAACGCTTATCATTAGTTAATTGGTATCAATTATCACGTGTCTCTCATTTTGCCGTACAACAATTAGCTCAAGTTCCGCCTCAACTTGCACAAAGTATGTATTGATGTCCTTGATGGCTGCTAAAAAGTCACCATTGAGCTGATTTTAACAGCATTGTTAAAGGCTAAAAGATGGTGGCTATTATGTGCTGTATCTGCTGGGCTATCTGCATTGCTCGCAGGCAGTCAATGCAGCGCTGCGTCTGTGGAAATATAAGTGGGGCAGTTATGGCAAACAAAAAGCTATCAGTGATTCTGAATAGAGAAAAAAATACTGAGGGGGTCAGACGTCAATGGTAGGGAGTCGGAGAGCATTTGGTATTGTCAATAATGGATTCTCTGTTCGAGGGTGGGACATTCAGAGTGAAAAGCTTTTGGTGGGCGGGATGTGAAGGGCCAAAGTCATTCATGCAAGAACACTATATCATGTACATACTGATAAAGCAGAGCAAACACATGATTAAGATTGAGGATGTAGCGTCTTTCTTCCCTCTGTGAAATTGAGGTAATATGAGGTTTTGTATGTTTACTCACAAAATCAACTATCATGGGGCTTTTTGCCTTTTTTAAGAGTGATTCTTTTAATGTTTTAAAATATCCACTATTAAGTGCATGTATTTTGTAAATACATCTTCAATCCTCCAATACTGGACCTACTGACCTCTTTTCATTGGAAAAATAATTAGTTGTTGCAGCATAATCACTCCAGGATTTTTTATTTTTAGAGGATGTGCTCAGCCAGTAAATTTAATTAGACTGGTTACTATGATCTGTTTGTTGAGGTATGTTTTGATTCGAAAGTAAGATTGATATTGTTTATCATGGCACAATTACAAATGAAAAGTAATATAAGGATCTTTTTTTATGTGAACCAAAAATAAATATAATTATGTACATTTGACACTTGGAATCATCTATGTTTAAAAGAGCACATTTAATTATTTGACTGTAACTAATGCAGTTAAGATGGATATTCACAGTTATTGGTATTTGGAACAATATGGTGAGTGTGTGTATTGATCAGACTGGAGTCTTGTCGCGTCTGTCAATACCAGTAGATGAATCTAATTATGGTTCCTCTCAGTCCACTCAGTTAACTGTCAGCATGGGAGCCCTTAGCCTGTATGTCCAGTGTCTGTCCAGACACACACACACACACACACACACAGAGCTATCACAACATTAGGACAGTTGGCTTAGAGACCCACCCTCTTCCTTAACATCCCACCATAAAGCCTCAACACTGGTGCTAAAGCAAAAGCAGCTACGATGGCTAATGATACATCTCAGCCATGCGTGCCTAAATTTTTTTCCACATATCCAGAGGGAATACACACTAAGGTTAAGATTCACTGAATATTTACAGATGCCAAATCCGTATGTCTTCTGAGAGAAGTGACATTGTTGGTTGCAGATAATTGGGCTATGTGAAGCATTTAATCTGTTCCATTATTTGCATTGTCATGTTTTCCTGTAACTGCAAAATCAACAGCATGATCTGTTTATCCACAGTGCGATGCACAAAGCCCCAAAGATTAATTTACTCTGAGATTAAAGCTCAGGTTGCTTGTGGATAGACACAGCACAAAATGACGGGAGCCTGTAGATTTAACACATCCACTTAACAGAGACCAAGAGGTGGCAAATGAAAGAAAAAAGAAAAAACTTATTACTTTTAATTTTGAAAATATCATTCTTACAGAGAGATGTTGCAGACCAGACTATAAATGTATTATATATTATATACATATTATATGTATTATAATGTAAGATTTTTTTTAAATTAAACCCAGGAAATATGAATTATTTGCATTTAGTGCAGATTTAGAGTTAGGGTGGGAAAACATATAGGACACAGCACAAAAAATGAAGTTGGTATTTTTACTTTTAGGGATGTCTGTGTTGTTTTTACTTTTATATTTTATTATTATTATTATTATCATATTTTTCTTATACTGATTTTGTGTAATATTGTTTCGCCTCAGACAGAATTTCTGTGATTTTTATTTTTTGAAAACACCTGAACCGATCTTTTATTCGGACATCGTCAGTTTTAAATTCTCACATCAGTAATATGTCTTATGTCACATATGTCTTATGGTAACTTGGCACCTACATGTCTTGATAACAGCAGAGCCCCATTTTTAAGGATGATTTATTTTGCCATGAAATTCATGCTTTTCTCATGTTACAGAAAAAAACAAGCTTTGCACGTCACCTACAGACCAGACTGCACACAAGCCTGTGTCTTTGTTTGTTCAGTCTGTCACTTCACTCAGCCGTGTGTGGCCGTTCAGGGACTCCCCTATCTCCACAGGTTTTTCGAGGGAAAGTCATTTGAGTTCGAAATCTTCTTTGGCAAGTGCAACACTTCATCAAGGGTGAAGACTCCCTGGCTATCAAAGATGTATCAGTTGGTCTGATAAAGCCCTTGCCCTGGTCCCCGCACAGCAACATCCCATCATAAATAAAAGCAGCAGAAAAGAGGCCTTTGTCACTGTTTATCTGGACTGCTTTTCTTCCTCGCCCTTGATTTCCTCTTCAGAAAATTGATGCACCCTTAGATTGAAGCGGAGGGCTTGACAGGTAATGGTTAGTGTGATAACTGCTCAGATTTCATCAGCCTGGGCTTTTTTTTTCTTTGTGTGCAATTGTTGGAACTTTCAGCTAGATTACCTGTCATCCAGTGCATCAGATAAAAATGCAGAGTTGAGGAGATATAGCCAATACTGGAGCAGATAGGAAGAAAAAGATCTGGATGGAGAATGTTGGATGTGAAAGGAACAGTGAGGACACAAATTTACATTTATCTGATAGTGAAGCAAATAGAACATATTATTACCATCGCAATCACAGACCGTTTCCTCTTGGCACAGAGATTTGTGATTTATATTATGTGGTTTAAATGGTGTACATGCTACATACGCATATAATTTAGCAGTGTGCAGGAAAAAAAACATGTCGCTGCCTGAATGGGCCTTTATGATTTGTGTCTAAGCTTCAATTTCCACTGGCACCAGAATACAAAAAACTGTGAGACTATAAGGTTTCAAACAATTCTACAGTCTGGAATTTTAACTGTGACTTCATTTATTTATTTATTTACATACTTTGTGTTATATCAAAATTTTATTTTTAAGACACATAACTGTGTGTAAATATGCTCCCTTGCCCACACAAACACTTTCGCATATATTTAAAATGACAATTGCTGATTTCGAAAAAGATTATTGATTTTTTTTTTTTTGTCAGGGAGAGACAACCTATTCAGGTCTCAAAAAAGTCAAATCTGCATTTGGTCTTTTGCTCTATCTATGTTATGGTAACCAATAGAGCTGAAATCTTTGGCAGATGTGTGGCAGCAATTTTTTCTTAGCTATTATAGCATTATAAACACTCGGTTAGAGTTACATAAAACATGCATATTTTTGACTGGGAAATTTTCTGACGAGGGAAACAGCTGTGCTGGCCTTACAATGCATTAAGTATTTCATCCCTTTTAGATGGTTAAATTGTGCATGAAATGTTGCTGGCGCAGGGTTCTCCCGAGCTGGACTGATTAGGCAACATCTGTTACATTGGGAGAAATCCGTGTCGTTTCTAATTAGCTGTCAGGCTGCGGCTACGTTGTGCCTGATGGTGCCGAGGATCTGCCACAGGTTCCTCTCCTCGTACTGTCACCTGCTTGTGCGCCCCCCCCTTCCCCTATTCTGGTTCCCCTTTCCCTCCCCCTCTCCTCCCTTACTCTCCCTCACACACACACACTCATCAGCTGTAATTAGAGAGCAGGGTCCATACAAAGGAGCGAGCTGGGAGCCAGACTCGAGCCCATCTGTGCAACCCCATCATCAGCGAGCTCACAACTCCTCCAACGCTGGGGGCCGCTCCCGAGCCTGGGCCGGGCCCCCGCATGCTGATCAACTGAACACACAAACTTTCTTCCTTCTGCCTCCCTCCTCCCTACCTTTATCCTTCTTTTCCACTTTGCTCTCTTTCACTCCGAGCTGAAAGAAAATCTATCTCCTCCAAGCTAATTCATCTTGCTCTAATAAGGCTCGGACGCTGGTAAATATTAAATACACTACAGTGAGGAACAGACAACACTGTGACCAACTATTGACAGAATGCAGCATTAGAGGGATGGAATGAGCTGAAATCTATATGGACAAATTAACAAACACAGGAGCCTCAAAGAGACACTCACGACTGATGGTGTTTTCATTCACACTTTGTGCCTTGTTGTTTTAATGCCACATATCTTTTACCATAGATTTTAGCATCAAATTCAACTTCCTTAAATCTCTGATTATTTATTTTTAGCGGAACATTAAAACAAATATAAGACCTACTTAAACATCTCATTGACCTTCTAAACTGTATCTGTTTCGTTTCATTCCATTACCAACTGTGTACACAATATGCCATTACAATAGGTCAGCTCCGGTACCAGTCATCACAGTGTCTGTCAGGTAATTCATTTCAGCAGCTAATCAATAATTGTTGTTTGAAAAAAAAACACAGCATGAGCTAGTTCTTGTCTTTTTTTTCTCTTTCCATGTTTTATACATCAAATCCTTTCAATCTTTTTCATTTTCCTGTGTTGATGGTAAAACATTGTATTGCATTGAAATTTTTTAAAGAGTTTTTTTTTCCAATGGGGCAAAATTAAAACACTGACAACAATATGTGCAAACAACGTCAACAGGATAGAACAACTTTAGTGTCCAAAACAATCTAAAATAAAGTACAACACAATGTATGTTGTGAAGCAGACATGCCAAGACTGCTTTAATGGTTTAGTCTAAGATAAATCAGGTGAAACTACAATACATGCGTTGTTTATCTTGCACAAAATTGGAGTTGCATGAAAAATGTTGATTTGTTTTTTTTAATCAATATCAGCACTTTGCTTCATGTTAAATTAGAATAGTCTTGCTTCGCTTGCAGATCTCTGAATTGCTATAGCAGATAAAGAAATACAGTTGATGTATACACCACTGCCTAACCTTCTGTAAAGAAACTCCTCCTGTTGTTATTTCCCATTGTGTATCAGAGCATTAACGCTTGAACATTTAAATGCATGAAAGAGAGGAATCACTTGCAGGCAACCAAGTTCATAAACTGACATAGTTTCACCTTAAAATCACTGAAACACTTCCCATACCTAAAACTCTCAGTCGGGCTCATGCTCTGTCATGACATAGTTAGACAGCATACACATCTGTCCCCTTTGGCGATCTCTGACAAGTTCAACTGAAGAGCCTGCGAGACGATGGGAGGAGCTGCTGGCCAGAGCCAGAAGTTCTGCTTGAGTGGCGCCTTAAGGCAGCAGATGAGACACAACGATAATGCTGAGCGGTTATCAGAAACACTTAACCACAACTGAGAGATGTCCTGGCTGTACCACCTTAAAATCAGATGTTTAATTTGAAAGCTGACAGGCACGACTTGTCATTTACAGAGTATTAGTAACTCATGTAATAACTCACGTCCTCTTAGGTGTCAGAGACATCAGCTGTGCTCTTAAACAAGGCCCTTGACTGCTCAACTTCCCGTCAATGTTGAGGCAATTTGTTGATTGACTAATCCAATCTGGATCATGTCGTGTCTGTTAGCTACATTGTATTGTAGTTGGGTATTGAAGATTGAATGTAACACAGATTTGTTTTAATTTAGTGGGTCAAACACCTTCACATAGACAAAGACTAAGTTTAGAATATGCAGAGGTTTCTGAATATAATTAGTTCTTAATGGGTTTTCTTAGTCAGTAAGTTATGTTTCTCCAAATGCATTCATAACATTAATAATATTGTCATAAACAGGTCAAATAAACCGAATGCACTGGACATATTTTCTCTTTTTAAACTGTTGTATTGTGAATAAACCTTACCATGGCTATAAAGAAATGCAAACTGATTTGTGCAGAAAAGCCGAGCAATTTTTGTCTTTTTTTTTTTTTTTCATTCTGCGCTCCTCGGTCAA
Source organism: Scortum barcoo (assembly GCA_023238725.1). Taxonomy (NCBI): domain Eukaryota; kingdom Metazoa; phylum Chordata; class Actinopteri; order Centrarchiformes; family Terapontidae; genus Scortum; species Scortum barcoo. Next base: position 10,524,166 of record CM041546.1, on the reverse strand, counting down.
GCACTGTTATGAAAATATGATTCATACTTAGCTCAAAATGTGTCAGGTCATCAAGGATCCACTGCCTTTGCTCCCATCACTTCTTTATTTCAGTCTCATATCCTTTTATGCGAGCAATCAGTGAACCCACGTTAATTGAAATGGACGAATATCCAAACCTGGACCTGACCCCGAGATGCATAATAGTATGTAGTGCACTGAGTGGAGGAAAGAAAAAAGTTGAAGGAAAAAAAAAAAAGTCTGTGAAGTAGGCGCAAGGCTGTCACAATTCTGCTGCGAGCAAATCAAAGGCAGAGAGGAAAAACAGTCTGTGACCAAGAATGACAGGCCTGAGAGAATGTCACAGCAATTGTGGGGCCATCACTGGCAAGAGATGATGGGTGATTGCTTTGCGTTCCATGGCAAGTCCATCCTGGAGGACATTGCGCACCCTTGCTCATCTGTGGCTCAACCTTTGGCGCTGACATTTAAAGTGTTGATTTTGGAGCACTTATGCTAATTGTTGTAATTTTCCTGATGAAGCGCCATTCTGATACCTTGATGTGGCCAAGATAGTTTTACATTTTCTATGTGGTCCTCTTTGCCATTTGCACTGTGTAGTGTCAGCTCAGAGTGCTACTGAAAGCAGACAAAATTGCAAGCAAATTGCATCAGATTGCCAACATTGTGAAAAGGTAAATTGCTTGCAAATCTATTTAAACCACTGGCCTATTTTCATCAGCTATGGTACTTGGTATTCATGATTGCTTAATTGACGACCTTTTCTATTGTGTAGTGCTTTATGGTGCGATGGAAAACAATCTTTACCAAACCAATTACCCTTTTTTTTCCTCCACACTACTACATTAGAGCTGTGATTGCAACAGCTAGTCCTTTGTAAATGAACTTTCTGGTTTCACAGAATAAAGTGTCATTTGCTTGATATGATGTTGTTGAGCAAGGGTTGTTTTTTTTGTAGAAAGCACTGCTAAAAAAGATGGACTGTTTTAGTTATACCCTGTCCATGGGTGACAGTAATAAGCCTCTAATAACCTTGTCCATGTGAGAGACTTGTTAGATATAGAAATATTTTGTCACACTATCAATCATGAGTGTTTACCGACTGCTTAGGCTTTATAAAGCTTTGGATGTGGTCATTTAGATTTGAATATTTGTGGCAGTTTTAGGCATTATAGCATTTGGGTGGGGAGTTAATAGTGACATTTGACTCTAAACAGAATTTCACCTATGGCTCCTGATGCTGAGATTTCAATCACGATTGAGACACACTCTTACACTCTTACACTCTTACACACTCTTATTTGTGACATAATTACTGCACGTGCTAGATGGTGATGGTTTCTACGATGGTTTACAAAACAGTCCACGAGTCACTGCCACGCTCAGAACTTTGATAATCTCCTGAATGCTGAGAAATTAATTTTTATTCTGCTTCAATCAACACATCCATCATCGGTCTGCCTGTCAGCAGTGAAATTCCATTTTCATTTATTACTGTCTCAAAAGCATGATGATGAGAGAGTGCCTCCCTCCCCAGACAGACTTAGTATTCCTGTACTGAATGTACTGAAGTGCCGTCAGTCTGCTCGCGTCTCCTCTGCCAGGCAGGCCAATAGAATTAACCCTGGATTAACCCTCCAGGCCCGAGTGCAAGGTAATGGCCTTGGCTAATGGCTGCATGTGCCCAATGCCAGGTACCATTGACTCTCGCTGGCACGGTTTGCTCCATCTGAGGGGCAGTATGACAGCATGGCCATCTCCGTACAGCTGGCGTCCGCATGCCACTGCCAGGCGGGGATGATGCTCGGCCATGCCATCCCTCTAGGATCATAAGGAGCACTGCTCTCTGGCCCTGTCTCCATCTTGACAAACGTGGGAGAGGATCCTTTAGGAGAACATGAAAGATACTTTTTTTTTCTTTCTCTCTCTCTCTCTTCATCTGGACCAACAGACATCCTCACATTCTTCCAATAGATTATGTACTGTAAACCCAAACAGTTTGTCATGTGATATCTCAGATTGATTCTACACTTATGGGTCTGTGAGATATTATCGTCAATCATCCAAAGCAGAATACTGGCACTTTTGAGGCTATGACAGGCTTTATTTTAGCCCAGTCATATTCTCCTCTGGCAGCTCTCTGCGTGCAGTCGCTCTCGTATATAAACAGCTCTCATCCTCAGTTCTTTTGTGCTCACGTCTTTGCCTGAGGTGAGGGAGTGTAATGCGGGCGGCGGGGTTGGGTGGTGAGTGAGGGGGGGTTGAGAAAGAGAACTCAAATCAGCCCGAACAAGGAAGCGGTCTCCTCCTCTCTTGTAGATTAGCTTATTTTAACTGCAGTCAGGCTTTTACACTGACAGAGGATGGTTTAGTGTGTGTATATGTGGGTGTGGGCGAAAGGAGGAGGAGGAAGAGGAGGGGGGGGTCATATAACCCCTCCTGCCATTTTAGCAGACCAGAGCTCACTGAATGTTGAAGCTGGGGCCAGGGGGGGGGCTGTAAATTTTCTCGGAGTCAGGGCAAAGCTGATTGATCTCTGAGTGTAAAATCGATAAGAAGACACTGTCATTTTTGTAAAGGATGAGTTGGAAAGAGAAAGTAAATTAAGACTCCCCAGATCGGGCTGGATGTGCACACACTGAGGCTTTGGTCTCATTAATTCAGTGCAGTCGGATATTTAGGTAATGTTGTGTCCACAGCTTCAATCTCACAGGTGCCTTAGCTGCAGCAGGCTACACTGGCAGCCCTTTATTATACTATGTATATTTCATTGCAACCATGCAGAGAAATCAGACACTTGCCCTTGCACCCCCTCCATGTCTTGATTCCTGATTAATCTATTTTGTTATTTTCAGAAGTACATCATGCCAGGGGTTGATTAAATCAGGAATTGAAAGCCATTGTCTTTCTTGCATGTCCCTTATCAGAACTAATGTACCGGCTGTGGTCATTTGTCTTGAGTTGTTATAAGAAATAAAGACTGGTGCACTTTTCTCTTCTGCGAGATATTGCAGGAAGATTAATTTACCACTTCTCATCTTTTAGCTCCTCAGTTTACTGTCGGCAATGTCTCCTGTGATATTTTTCATGCTTAGATATGCTGTTTTCACTTATTTATTCCTGTTTCACCTTGATCTTCTCATCTATTATATTGCACTTCTTCGGAGCACTGAGAGAATATAGTCCTCATGGCCTTATTAGATTGATGGTTACAGAAACCATTGCATAATATCAACTTTCAGTGGGCAATTTTTCACCACGTGCCCAGCTATGTTTCATTTGATCAGCGCTCGTGATTCGCTTCATGCTCACATCTCAAGCTAGCGTTTTTGTTTATACCCTTGTGCTTTGTGTCATGTAGGACATCATTGTGTGAGGTGGTGTATGCATGAGCTGTGTGTGTGTGTGTGTGAGAGAGAGAGAGACTACCCAGTGGCTTTTATCAGCTGGTCTCTAATGTGTCAGTTATTGCTGAAGATCCACTCATCACGCCGCTGTCTCTCTGCTGTTCAGCAGGGCCATTAAGGACACATCAAGCTATCAGGAGGAAGCTCTTTGGGACTGGCAGGCATAAAATACACCCTTTGGCCTCACTCTGAATAATCTTCAGGTCAGAGGGGCTTTGCGTATAGCTGGAGGCTTTAGAAGAAGCTTTGTGGGACAGAAACCTGACAGGCTGCAAGCTTAAACAGTCACACATCATATTTTTTTTTTGGTTTTCTGACCTCAGGGAAGTCTTCTAGGTGTGATCTTGTGGACTGACAATGTGTAGCATTTGCTCTGAATTTCATGTATCTGTTGCCTGCTCTTGAGTGGAGCGGGACTAACTAGACTAACCAGATTCATCTGGATGTGTAAAACAAAGTAAATCAGAAATACCCAAGAGGTTCAGAGACAAAAGAGTAATCTGTGTTTTGCAAACCAAAAGAGTAATTCTTTAAACCATACGCGTGAAAAGAGATAATTTGTATGTGAAATACTCATTTAATTCACATTCACTAAGCAGGTTATCAAATTAAATCAGGGCTCTGTTAGGCCTGCCACTTGGGCTTTTGGGCCAGGCTTCATGTGTAAAATTGGCCAACAAGAGATTTGGGGGAGCGCTTTGCACGCCCCTGTCACGTCATCTCTTGGCTCCCCTCAGGAGGCCGATCCCAGGGTCAGTGCTTGTGGAGAGATGCCTCTATGGACTGCCACAGGGCGACAGGGCCACAACACCACCTCCAGCTGGGCAACTTATTACAGCCCCAGTCTTTCTCACCCCCTCCTCACCTGCCCCAGCCATTCACAACATCATCAAGCCATCACATATTCATGAAGCTGTGGGCTGGTGGAGTGTGTGTTTGTGAGGGATGGGTGGCGGTGGGTGGGGGGAGGTTACCAGTGCACGGTGACACTGTGCGGTGGTTGTGGCAGTGGTGCAGTGGTTGGGAGAGTGCAGTTGGAGACTGTAGGGGGGTGAGTCTGCAGGTGGCTGTCACATCCGTAATTGCCTCATACTTCCCTCTGCAGCGTAAAATTGTTTTCATTATGTGTCATGCACACAGTGCCAGGCAAGGGCCTCTTGAGAGCATTCCCAAGAGCCAGAGGGAGGAGGCACTCCACTTAAACAGCCGCTTAGCTTCAAATAAGAAAGGAGAAAAGGAGCGAAGAGAGGAGGTGGAGGAGGAGGAGGACAGGAGAGAGGGAAGGGGTGTGGAAAAAACAGAGGAAGCTCATCATTAACTGTGTTCGAACAACAGCAGACAAGTGTGAGCTCATGCACAAAAACCAGGCAGAGCTTATCCTAAACATCTCAGTTACCAGGGGGGAGTTGTGTGGTTTCAACCACACTGTGAGCTCCTGGAGGGCTTCCGTGGTCAGAGGGGGGAGAAAAACAAGGAGCGGGAAAAGAAAAGGAGAAAAAGTTTCCACCTGACTGGAGTTCCCATGGTTTGCCATGCAGGAGGGTAAGCAGGTTTCAGCAATAAACTCAGGCATTGTCAGGCAATAATGCTCAGTCAGGTCCCTCCATTGGGATTCAAGGGTGTCTTTTTCTCTGCTCCCTGCGCTGCACTAATCACAGGCCTACTTTGTTTAATTGCAGCAAAAGGGAGAAAATGTGTTCAAGAAGTCATCCTAATCCCTCCCCTTTACCCCCTGCTCCCTCACAGCAGCCCCAGCTTTGCTTCTCCATACTCTGTCCCTCTCTTCTGCTCCCCACCCCCTTTTCCTTTTTTAATGAATTGTGGAACTTTACAGAGACAACAAACAGCAGAACCGTGATAAATAAAGGATAGACCAGAGGGGGAGTGTAATAGGTAAGGGCCTGAGGTGTTGGCTGGTTATCTATGAAAAAACACTTCCGCTGGATTTAGGCGCTTGCAACAAGTGCCATTACAGTAGTTTTTGGATGCTGCTGATGGACAGGAGGTGGGTGGGGTGGGGAGGTGGGGGGGTAGGAGGATCAGATGGAAAATAAATCCTGCATGCAGCAAGCTGCTGGTAGCCCGCTGGGCATGCATCCTCAGAATAATCATCGCTGTAAAAGCATGTCAAAGCGCCCTCAATGGACACAAATTCGCTCCTTATATTTTTCAATCGCAGATTTAGAAACTTAAGGTGCTGTGCATTGTACTTGATGACTCTGGGGTCACGGGCGCCAGGGGGGCAAGGGAGGGGATTTATCAATCAGGACTCCTCGTCTTTCTAAAGCTGAATAAAAAGCGACCCATGAAGAGACAAACCAGTCCCCTTTTAACCAAAGGCTTTTCTTATTCATTAGATCCGGATCCTGGCTTCTCCCTTCACCTCCTTTTCTAGAGAACGAGGCATCTCAAGCATAGAAAACCACTCAGTGGAAGGAGACGACATTCACAAAGATCCCTGAACCAAGTTTTAGGATAACGTCATAGGCAGTCTCCCTATGACTGACTGAGTGAAAATAATAATATTGATAATTATTAGATATTTGTAACATCATTGGTTAACATCATGCAACTTAAAACACAAACGTTGATATGCCAGAATAATAATAATAATAAGAAAAGTATTTGAAAAGAACACTGCCACTTTAAATATCCAAGGAGTTTTTTATTTTATTTAAAATCTATTTTAGAAAATAGCCTGTCATCATACGCTGTTCATTATTGTTTTCCTGTCAGTCGTTTTCCTTTTGTATGGAATTTTGACTGACAGGAGGAATAATCAAATGCCATCAATCTGTTTAGCAAATGGAAAGTAAGTTGTGAACTTAAATATATTTAGAGCAATGCGATACGCTCTGTTAGCTGCTTTAAACACATGAACTAAGTATTTAGTCATCATCTTCTCCCAGTGTTTTGTCATGATTTCAACAGCCCCATACCAGCGTTTGTTCATGTTTTAGGGAAATCAAATCCCAAAAGTTGTCCCAAACTGATGCAAATGAAAGCCCACATCATCCCCATAATTATGCAAAAGATGTGATTTTTTGAAACACAAGTGTTTTTTCTTATTTTCTGTAATCATAACAGTGAATTTTAGAATTCAGAAAAAGAAAAAAACAACAACAATAAAAAAACACACTGTGAAAAAGAAATATGTTTGAATGTGAACTACGGTAAAAATTCAAAACATTTTTAAAGAGTGTTATAGAAACCCCTTTGGCCTAAGTGGATGAGGGTTTAGATAAGAAAATCCACCCTAAGTAAACGACTTCCCATGTGACCTAGGGCAAGTCACTTAACCTCTGTCTTCATGCCCACCACCCAAGTTTAAACAAGAGGATTGCTCAGTTCCATCCCCATACACTCCTCAAGTCCCCTTAGACCAAATCATTTTGCTCAGGGTGAAAAGCCCTCAATGCAGAGCTCCCAGAGTAAACAAATATGTATTTTACCTACAATGTCCAACTGCTGACAACATTTAAAACTCGCATCTAAAGCTAACATAAATAAACCTGCTGAAACTGTGTTTGTGCATAGTGACTGCTGTTTCTAATCTGACTTTAAAATGTGTGCATCCGGATCTGCAGTTTTTCCTCTCACAGTAAGCGGGGAATCTAGTGTTATGATGTTCATTTTGTCTTAGTTTTTTTTGTGATTATTTCCCTGGTTTGTCCCTTAACTTTTGTGAATCTACTAGAGACTGTTGCGAGCCAATGAGAGCCGCTGATGCCTGTGAATGTAGCATTATGGCCCAATCTCTTTCTCACTCCCTGAAAGACTGTTTAAATGGTTTGGTTTATTATTGGCCAAGGAAGGCTAAAGGCTTCTGTCAGCGTTTGGGAGAGGGAATCACTGCCTCTTAACTGGACAGCTGTTCCGGCCTTACCCCACTTTTCATATGGATATGTATGTTAATGACAGGCAATGGACTGGAGATGAAGAGGCCTGAGCGCTAGGCCCTCTCTTCAGCGCACTTCTAAAGCTTCCACAAAAGGAGCAGTAAAAGAGGCTGCAATGGTGAAGCTCCCACTTTTGTGCCCTGAATTAGTTCTGCAAGCAATGAAAGTGATCTTTTCTGGACGACAGGGGAAGTCTGCCGATGGCTGGACCAGCTCATTAGCACAAAAGTCTGTTGGGACATATAATTGACTGATGCAGATCCCCCGCCTGTCACAACACAGCACAGGCTGCGGGACAGAGCACATACAGAAAAACACCTTTCCTCTTCAAAACTCACCTAACAGTTTACGTTAGAGCTGCCCTCCCCCTGTCTTTAGGTGCTGTTGTGTTTACTTCTTTCATGCAAATGTTGCATCCCACAGCCTGCTGATGCCTATAGAGCCACTTCCTGTTGCTGTCAACACTGGTGATAACACATCTATTGACTTTACTCAGTGGGAAGAGAAAAACAGATATCACAACCTGGGTGTGGATGTGCAGAGTGTGCCTCTAATTCGGGGAAATCCAAGAAAATGTATTGCAAAATTTCAATATTTCTTTAGCATTTAATTCATCCCAGATAATAGTACTACGGAATAGATAAAATAGTTGTTAGGATTTGTTTTGCAACTAATTGTGTAAATTGTTGGATTTTGTAGTCATGTGCTGTGTAGAATTTTTTTAAAGGATGAAATAACTAACATGTGCAATTACCGGAATATCAAAATTGCTCTCCTGATATGCGGCAGAAATCTCTTTTTGTTTCATTTATAGACTGGAGACTGGAGTAACAAACATGCTCAGCACACCAGAAGCCCCTAATAGCTGCATCATGGTTAAATTGACTGGAAAATGCTGTTTTAATTTCCATGTTAATTGAAATGGACTAATTGTTAATATATTCTGAGAGCAAAGTACCAAAATGGAATAATTTCCCCAAAATTTAATCCATTTAGAAATGGCTTTGGAACTGATCGTGGTTTCTGAATGTTTGTCTGGCCATGCGTTAAAAATGAATCACAGATAACTAAATAATTTAAATCTCATAAAGTTATTTTAACTTTTTGCACAGTGGACATTAATAAATTTTTTTTCTAGTTAAATTCAGAGACTTGGACAGTGAAAAGGAGTCCACTTGAAAACAATTGCCATTGTTTTTCCATTTTTAAGCAAAAGAATTTTGTCAAGCAGCTAAATAGGGTATTCTTCATGGTCTCCCTTCTTCACAGGCAACTATAGAAATTAGCCCTACGTTTCTCGGCTCTCACACATGGATACACACGCTTGCATGGACACAAGAAAAATTTCTTTTCTTCTGTCAGCATTCCTGGCCAACAATGGCTAGATTAGTGGACGTGAGGGCCCCCTCGGGGGCACGTATTGTGGCACAGAATACCCTCGGCAGGAACAGCTGGTAGGGGTTAATGGCTACTGAACCTCTCAGCCGGAGCCCTTTCTCTATTGTGTGTTCCGCTCATGGGAAGGAAGGGGGCCACTGACAGCTTCTGGGGTGTGAGGAACCCTCAGAACAGCACCCGGGTCACCCCAAATGGGGAGCAGGGCAGAGGGTGGGGGAAGGAGTAAGGGGGAGGGGGACCTTGATGCTGAGGGTGGTAGGATGGTGGCAATAGGGAAGTCTCTGTGGACCAGGAACCAAAAGCTGCACATCAACACAGCCAATAGTAGAATTAGCATCAGTGTATATTCAGCAGGTAACAATAAGGGCTGGACAATGGGAGGGGCAAACTGTACACGAGGATAAGGGGGGGTGCAAAGATGACCAGGGAGAGGGGGAGTCTGCAGAGGCTGAGTGACATCAACACGTCATGTGATTTGATGTTTACATGGAAAAAAAAAGCACAACTGACATTGTCAGTTTAATTACCACTCATGTCCCCTCCACAATTTTCAAAGCAAAGAATACAATTAAAAAAATACTTTCACTTGTGTAATAGATAGATAGATAGATAGATAGATAGATATGTGTATATATTTTTAAGTAAGGATTCAAAAACAGGATAATGAGCCTGACAATTTGTATGTAAATGTATACTAGAAAGGAAAAAAAAACACCTTCAGAAAGCATTGTCAAAGCTCCCTCTCACACAAATGATGGCTGGTCTAGAGTCTCGTTGCATCTTAATTATCCTGTTGCCTCATTTCAGTGATAGCCCGATGTGATCTCGGGCTGGGGTCACTCTGCCGGGGCTTCTATCCTCCTGTAATGGCCCCGCACATTAGTATTCAAAGCTGGGGATACACAGGAGTAAGCAGTCCTCAGATGCTGCCTCTTGGCTGTGTGTGTGTGTTTCAGCCATAAGAGCAGCTCTCCCTTCCAGTTCTCCTGATGTCTGCGTGTGTGTGGCCTGCGTCGCCTTGTCTCGTCAGCATCACAGGGCTCGAGCCTTGCCACCCAGAGGAGCCCCTCTGTCGGGGCCAGAGGGACCACTCCTCCGATTTAATCCCTCAGTTACTCACCCCCCGCTGGGCAGCGTGGAGAAGCCCTTCTTCCTGATCCATCCAAGCCTCTCATACCAGCGGCCACACTCATTAGACGGCTGATTATGATAGTGTGCCGGTGTAATGTTTAATCGAGTCTGACACCTGATTCTCCGTGTTACAAATCCTGTCATGCAAATTGAGCCATTTGTGTTGTTTGATATGGAGAGATGGGCTATGAAATGAAAGATTAGTCCTGAAATGAGACACGGGGGACGTGTGCCCTCTGCTCCTGCCGCTGTGATTACAAAGATGAGAACAAGCGTCTTTTTCCGTGCTGGTGTATCACACTGGACCAGGACACATTAAATTAACATGATGTTTTTCTCCCCGTAGGAATCAGAAAAGCGGCCTATCACAGAGAAAATGTCTCATCTCCCCCGCAAACAAGGGCTAGATAATGGGCCTCCGGGAGCGTGCTCTTAGAAATCACGCCAGTCTGTGACAACTGAAATCCAGTTCTTTGCATGACAGAAGCAATATAGCATCTTATGTGGCTCCAGTTAAATCAATATATACATGAAATATTTCCACAGCAAAGCAAATGTAATTTCAGTCTTTTCGTAGTGGGAAAAGCATCTTTGGCATGCTGTGGGAAAGTACTTCAATTTCATTGTAAAGAAAAAGAAAACAAATTGCTGATATGAGTGCTGCATTCAATTTAAATTGTAGGGGGTTGGTCGACATACAGATGAGGTAAATTAAATGGGGGAGCACACAACTTGCCATTTTGCACTGCGCTGTAATGACACCTGTTTTAAGAATGGCTGCTCCTCATCTGTAGCACAAAGTGACAGTCCAAACAAGTGCTCTCGAACGTCTCATGTGGCCTTGCTTATCAGCCCCCGTACTGTAAACATTTAATTTCCTCACCCTGTCAGAAATGTCTTTGTTGCTGGTTGTTGCTCGGGCTTTAATCTGAAAGACAAAGTCAGCCAGATAGCTCCCCCGCTTTCTATTTGTCTTTTGCTTCCTCCTCTCTCATCTCATGTGACAACCTTGTCTTTCGAGCTACTTAAGTTCATGTTCCAGTATTCCTTGCCCTTTATTGAGAGTGTAAAGGTCCTTTTAAAATATGTTCTTTTAAGTAGTTCACTGTTTGTCTGTGTCAATCTGAGGTTACAGCGCTGATGTTTATCTCCCAGTCAACAATGGATTACATTACCACAAACATTGTCAGATGCCTTCAGTCGCTCTGGGACTTTTTCATATTCCCTCCTGCGAGCATATTTGTGCAAATTAAACACTGCTATGATTTCAGTGTCTCTGGGCAGACGGCCAGAGCTCGGTCATGAGTTATTGCAGCAAGAGAAGCCTTTTATGTGAGTCAATTCTTGTCTCAGTGGAAATCTACCTGTTTTTACAAGTCATCTCCTCTGAGAAACACCTGTACTGAGCAACAGGCTCATTGTTTTCCTCTTAGCTACATCGTAAAGATTGAGAGACGCGAGAGACAACACCAGGCAGGTTTGCTGAATCACTCATCCTTCCTGGCGCCACTCGGCTGACTGAAGAGTTCCTGTCAAAAACACTCCGTCATGAACGGCGTTGGCCTAGAGATCGAGTAACTTGTTAGTACCATTTTATTGGGATGTTTTGCCTCGCAGGAACCATAAGCTTATCTCTGGGAACAGAGATGACTTTACAATATAAAGTCAATTTGATTGATGATCGCTAAATTACCATTTTCTTATTACTCAATGGGTTATGTGGCAAAATACAAATGATTTATCTATCAATTGAATGTTTTGGTAAATGGGAATGTAACAGATTGACAGCATTTTGTAGATCTGCACACACAATCTGAATACATATATGGAAAAATAGCATAGATGGCATTTCTTTTTACTTCAGGTTGAAAAAGAGAAATTATTTTTTTGAAAGTTATTGTGAAGGACAACAATTTCTCTCCGGCAGGCAGTGCAAACACAGTGTGACTTATTTTCAGCCTAAGTTACAGTCAAGCTCCTCTTATCCTTAGTTTGTTGAGTATAAAAGAGTGACTTGCTCTTTTCTGTTAAATATAAATGTTACTGTTTTCCCAAACTGCCCAGAATATTGTAAAGTTATTGATTAGTTGTCATGTTTGGCGGCTCTTATTGATGGCACAAGAATGTGAAAGTAGCTAGCAACCTGGATGTAAAGATCAGGATTTATTGCCCAGAATCTCTTGAACAATTTTATCAAAAGCCCATTCCACTGTGACATTTTTTTTCTCCCATAAATCAGCGTGGGGAAATCTATCAGTGGACAGTAGTGAGAGATAGATGAGCAGAGGGATGAGAGGGTCAGCAGAGATTTTTCACTGGTCCTCCCCGTCACAGCCGCAGCCTCACTTTTTCACCTTTATGAATTGGTCTTTTACTGACTGGCCGGGCTTTTAATTTGTTCCACACACTCAAAAAAAAAAAAAAAACCCTCTGTACATTCAGACTTTGCACATAAGATAATGTATTGATTGTTAAAGCACTGGTGCATTGGGCTACTGGCTCATATTTAGATAGCACAAACTTTAGATAAATGGTTCTTGGGAAATGGATCAACCCCTATATTATTAATATCCTGGATATATTCTACGTTGGCAGCAAAGATATGAAGCATCAGCGGTCTTAATACATGTAATTTGCAAAATCCCCTCAGTGGAAATTCAGATAGGTTACATAAAGAAAAGAGCAAACGGACAGAGTTTGTGTAGCAGTTAACATTTTGCAGTAATGACAAGGTAGTAATGTATGGCATTATTAGTCAGATATGCATCTCTGTCCTCAGGCTCGTGCAAGAAAGATTGCATTTCTCAATATGAGGAAAAAGTATTTAGGGTGAGGCACTAGTGGGAAAATAAAGGTAACGCACGCACACAGCAACACTTGGTTCAGATAAGGATAACCAATCTTGTACTAATTTTGTTGAAACAGTTTGATAAGTACTATAGCTTTGCCTTATGTTGAATCTCCTTAGGTGGGGAGCTGTTTTGAAACAAAAGGGTGCTATTTGTTTCATTAAAATGAGTCCAAATGGAATATTATATTGTCTATCTAGAAACAGTATTGTGTTGACCCTGAAAGTTTTTGCAGTTCCCTTTTTTTTCTTTTATTTGATGGATTTATTTCTTTGTCATTACTCTCAGTGCTGTGTGTTGGTGTACCTATAGTCCATCCACCCAATCTGACTTGATTGAAGGCCCACATTTGCTATGCGGCCATGTAAAATAGAAGCCTTGAAATATCACACTGACCTTGGTGTTCCTTTCTGATTCATTTTTCGCCGACACCCTGTCTTCAGATGGGATTTCTCAATAGTTCGATGCCTGACTGATATACTTGCACTGTAACTCTTCCTGTAATTTTAAAATATAATTCAGCTGCAAAGTTGTTGTGATATCAAAATGTAATTTTTGTCTTTGTTGGTGTAAAATACTGTAAAAAGCATTTTAAATCTAGTGAATGTAGGATTTTAAATACCTACATGGTATTCATCCTGCACAAAAACTATGTGATTGCATCAACTTAGTCAGAGAAGAAAATTTTAAATTCAAACTGATTTTTATCTTCTATCTTATTTATATTACAGAGTTTAATTTATTTTAGTCAGTTTAGATAGTTCAGGTTTATATTTACCGCACTGGCTGTTTTGCAAAGGCCAGTAAATTATCATTCACTATGGTAGATATTTGTGTTATACTTTAACTTTCTGAAAACTAATGTTACATGGATCTTGCTGATATTAGCACTATTCTATCTATTTGACTGTCATTGTACATACATTATATTAAAATATGTTTGACAGTGGTCTAGTTTCCTGATGTCAAGGTTCTGGTACTAGAAATAAAAGCAAACCTTAAACATTAAAGCACAAAATGTCTGCAAAGAAGAGTATTCCCTAAATGTCATCTGCCTGATACTGTTGGTAGTAAACTGCTAAAGTAATTTGCAGTATTTTGTACTATCTACGCATCTATCTATGGATCCACATGTGGTATCTACATAATGTGGACAAACTGGCATTTTCTATGTCTTGCAGATTTCCCATTTTCTAGTGTGTGTTTTTTTCAGTTTGTGCATTTTTTTTTCTGCCTAGGCACATAACTTCACAACACTCCTTTTCACAGCAGTCCTGTAAAATGGTTTTGTGGTGAAATGGCTCCACAGTGTTGTCAGGTGACATTGTTAGCATACCTAGTTCCTGTGCCCTCGGGGACAGAACACAAGTATGAGTGAGCCGCCTGGTGTCGTCTACCTGTCTGATTTACTGTCCTGCTGCGTTTGAAGTAGGACAGGCGGAATTCACTTCATTCTGGCTCTTTGTGATCAGTCCTCCCAGATTACAGCCCAGGTGAGGCCCCTCGCCATCAACCACAGGATATAGGAAGTGCCTGTCTCTCATAGCCCCTGGACATTGCCCCTGAACTAGCTTTCCTAATGTCAGCATGTCTATAATTGTTTTAATATACAAGACCCTTCTGCTTATGCGTGATGACTTATACTTGTGTTGACTAACTTTAAAGACGACAGCGTGGTGATTTCACAATCCAAAATGGGTTAAAATATGCATGTAGCATGAGAATAGCCTGAAGCAGTGGCACTGTGGTGTTTTAACCTGTTGTGGAACCAGACAGCAAAGCGTGAGCCTGGCGTCAACTGTGTTTTCTTTGTCAGACCTGTTCAGCACATGGAAACACAAGCCAGTTCTTGTGATGTGTTTGGCTGTAGCTCTTTTTGACAACACACTCTTTGACAACAGCAACAGTCACTGCTGCTGGCACCACAGTCGTCTTTGTTTAAACGTTTGCATATTGTTTATGTTTCGGTATCAATTGTTGCTGACAGCACGAAAACAGTATGAACCTAAAAAGACCAGTTTATCTTTTTCAAAACACCACTTTATCGATGTTCAGCCTCTATAGGCCCTGCAGACTACATATGGCTGTGCATATGCAGCCTTCTTCGCGTTTAAAAAGCATCATGGCATGCTAAATATTTATGTATTTCTCAATTCCCCAGTCCCTTCCCATCTAATCAGCCACCAGTGTATATGGGCTTCAGGACAGAGTGATGTTGGCACGGTGTTGCTGATTAGAGTCAATCAGCGGGGGGTGAAACCAACATTCCCTTCAAAACAACCACACAAAGAGAGGTCTGGAATTTCTCCTCTCCGCACATCAGCTAATGGCACAGCCAAATTTTCGTAGACCAAATGATAGCTTGATTGTGAGCAGCATGTTCATGTGGAATTGGGACACTGATTTTGTGCCATTTTAGGGGACCTAGAGAGGAAAAAATGCTGAATCTAATCAGCACCTCTAAAAGTTAAACTGAGCACCGGCATCAAAGAAATTGATTGGGGAAGATGTTGTAAGGGAGCTGATGTGTCCCAAGAACAAAAACAGCCGCCTTAAATTTGACATTTCGTGGAGCAGCACAATCAGACTGTTGAATGAACAATATTGTGTGTGACCATTACATAAATTTGAAACACTGGTAGAAGTTGATATTCAGATTTGATTATGCCAAGTGCAGGCATGAAATTTAGTCTCATTTAATATATCAGCAATCTTGCAGAACCAGTGAAAACACTGTAACCAAAAGAAAACTAGGGTAAGTACATGACTTGGTATAGTTAAAGTATTGTTGTTACTATTATTATATTGTGTTTCTGTCTAGTATAACACTGAATACATGAATAATAATACCATACATTCACTACTTTATGACTTGCCACATTTCTTTCTTCTTTAGCTTTCTTATTTGCTCTTGCTCATGCATATACACACAAATGAACACACACACGCACACATACGCACATTATTTGTAGCAAGGCACTGGATTGTGCTAAACGTATTTTGATAACAGACCAAATTAGGCTGTCATATAAAAGGTGAAAACCAGTGATTTTCTAACACTGTAGCAACAGTAATGAGGTGGCTGTTGGTGCATGTCGTCTTTGCGCGACATATTAACATTACGCTTACAATCTATTGTTAATGTCTATTTTAGAATAAAAATCTGATTTTTTTAAAACAAAGAAATTGTATTTTTGTTTAATTTAGCCAAATTATTGTATCTCAATAGCACAATGAGAACAAAAATGTTGTCTTTTTATATGCGATGAGATCAAGGGTCAAATTCACAGTAAGAAATGAGATTTCAGATGCAAAAAGACTGCTGTGAAATAAACATCACTACAGTGACTTGCATTACCATGTGTCAGATAAGAGACTTTCAAGTGTCTTTGGAGAACTAAATAACTGCTATTGATACTTTAGCATTTCAATGGCCACCTTAACTCTCAAAGCTGTCATTGTTTTTATTTAAGGCTCAGGCCTTTGCTGCTGCTATCAGTTCAGTTTCCCATTGAAGAGGAAATCAGAAGAAACCAACATTTAAATGAGGGATGAGAGGCCTCTGTGTGTCAAGAGCTAAAAGGGGCTGTTTTTTGTCTTGCATCCCTGTATTGCCATTTCAATGAATTACTTCAAGGGAAAGCAAAGTAATAGTGACGGCGCTCACATTGTTCACCTAATGAATATTGTTTTCTTCTTGAAAGGAACCTCTCCTAGTTCATTTCTGCATAAGTGATATCTGTCTCTTGTTGATTGACACTTGACTATGAAGTGTTTCATGAAACATGTAGAGTGTTTTATTTTTTTTAATCAGGGAATGACAAAGACTGACATTTATACCTTTTGTCACTGCTAAAATTGTGTTTTCTTTATCATTCCTTGATTACCTTTCAAAATAAATGTGCATTTCTTTTTTTTTTTTGAGCACATTTCACTCTGGCTCATCTAGTTTTAATTTTCTTAGTCAAAGAAAGCTTCACACATTTTGAGAGAAGTTAATTTCCATGGGGTCATTGCAAGTCATTCTTGGTTATGTAGAATTACGCCATTAAATAAAAAATGCCTATTCGTTGTATCACAAATTAAATGTTTGTAGTTGTCAGTTTAATCTCGTATTGGAGACTGATGACACGCATTCACAATAGAAGAGTGTTAAAAACATTGTTTATGTATATTAACTAATTCATCTGGTAATGTACCCAAAGCACAATAAGCCCTTTAAAAAGTAAGTGAAATGGATTCCTGTTTAACTGTATCATATTTTTTGGGATGCATCATATTCTTTGCAGAACAGTGTGGTCAGCTTCATCAATATCAACTGTTCTGAGTGTGTGTGAACTTACAGTGGATTGACAAATCTTTGTGTGGGGTTCTTGAGGCAGCAGTGAGTCCCAAATTGAATTACATGCACATTTCTCAGCCACAAAGGGGAGCCATCACTAATTAAAAACATGTGATTGATGACACTGACGCTTCATGCCAAAGGAGGATAAATCACCCTCACAGTCACTTTGCTGCATTGGATCCTGTCTCCACACCATAATCTACTGTAAGTTCAACACTTGCTCAGCTGAGGGGAATAAACAACTGGAGGGACACAGCACTGTTGCTGGTGGTTTGTTTTTAATGTTTTGTTGTGCATTATGTCCTTAATACTGTAGCTTCTTAGGCACATGTGAAATAATCTGAGGAAACAGTGTCACTTGTGAAGGCCAACATAGGTGTATGAGTCTCTGTCTAATGTATATGAATTTGTCCTTCCATGAGCACACAGAACATGCTCTTCATTATGTTATGCTGAGTGAAACTTTGACCCATTAAAAGGGAAGCTGTCAGCCTACCCATCCAGGGACAGCACTTTGTGAGTAATCGCTGTCTAATGGCTTTTACACTGAGTCGGTTTATCATAGACACAAACCTACATTACTTTCACACACACTTCTGATGCTTCTGTTGAACTTGTGGTTTTCTTTTCTGATCGGAGTTAACTGAAGAAACTGACATATTGTAAATGATCAACCACAAGTGTCGTAGATAAACGGAATAGTAAAGTGGTTTGTTTACGCATGTACGATCTGTAGGAACTTGGGAAAATAACTGATTAAAATGAATATAAAATTATTAAAAAATTAAAATTTACAGGTCAAATTATTTTCCAATTACATGTTCTTCATGACCATCCACAACTTGGGAAAAGTGGCGCCACTGACAGGGAAGTCAGCACATGCAATATTATTTTATTTCTGTCTTTATTTTATAATTCCGCATTTTTTCCATTAATTTAATTGGGACTCTTGGCTTAAATTCTAAAAAATGTTTGAGGTAGGACATGTCTGCAAATGCCGATTTTTGAATGTTTTTTTTTTTTTAATGGTACATTGTCATATTATTTCTACTGTGGCTCAAATAATGTCATCCACATTTTTTGCCCAAGTCTGACAGGAAACCAAAATCTCAATGTGTGTCATTTCATCCAAAACAGTGAGGAGAAGCCTTTCCCTGTCTACAAATCTGTCTAAATATGATCACCCACATGTTGCCATCGTTCCAGCGCAAGTCCATGCTGACTTTCTCTATAGATGGACTATTACAGTGGTTTAAAATGGCTGTCTTTGGCCAGGAACAATTTTGCACTCTTAAGCTGCATACAAGTCAGATCCTGTCAGTGGGTTAGTTTTGTTCAAAGGACCAATTAGTGGGTCCTACCTTAGCCTGCAGCTAAAAGGCCTAATGGTGGGGGCATCCACCTGAGGTGAGGTGCAGAGCTCTCCCCGCTGGGCTTTAATTTGAGAGATGGGTGGGTGGTAGCTCCTGAGGCTTTTACCATTACACAGGACTTCATTGTGGCTGCTGACCGTTTGATCTTAAAATAATTTACTTAATGATCTCACCACGGGAGCAATTGGTGCTGCTCGATTAGTCTGCAAGGTCTAATGGACATGGGAAAGAAAGAGGAGCAGGAGGAAGGAGGGAGAGGGAGAAGGGGGGTAGCACAGTAAGGACTAAATGAATCCGCGATGTAACCTTGGGGAGGTACATTTTTTAGCATGAATTCAGAGGGGGAATTCTGACAGTGCTACAGAAATCCAGAGGCTTTACAGCAGTTTAACAGGCTAAAATAACTATCACATCAAATGTCAGCTATTTATTTAAAGGAATATTTTGGAGGGCCAAAAAAATCCTCTGACATACAAAGTTTATATATTTTAAATATATTTATTTGAATTGCATGTATTCTACTTGGATCCATTAAGCTATGGCAAGTGAGTTGATGTAATCTTGGACACCACTTACCTTAAAAATATTTTTTTCCTTTTAAAATTGATGATATTTAGAGCAGCCCTGGTCTCAGTGTAACTTGTATTTAATGTAATAAAGTCACAATTTACTGATTGATTTAAGAGTGTTAGATTAACACTTTAATCCTCATAAAGATCCTAAAGAATGATAACATTTAAATTCAGTCACTCTAGTCTGAAATACCAATTGGAATAATGATGACAATCTTAAGTACTAAATTCCTTCATTTCTAATCAAAGTATTATCCAACATACTGTATGAAGACTGACATGAGTGACAGACAGCCCGAACCACAACAGCTTCAGGGATTCACAGTAAAGTGAGTTGAAAAGGTCGCTCCACTTCCAGCACACACTCGGCTACACGACTGAAAGGCCTCCCTGACCTCTGTGTCAAAGTAACAAGTCAAAGAAAGGGGGGGGCGACTGAGGATTTAATGCAGCCATTAGAAGACAAGATAGTTGCAGTCAGGTAAGTTTGTGCAGTTTACAGCAATCCCTCTGGCAAAGTATGAAAAGCGGAAGAGGGAGGGTGGGTGATTAACACAGATCACTATTATTAAATCAAGCTGGAAGGTTGTTAGTGCACATGAAGTTGTCTGTGACATGTCATGACAAAATCTGGCTCACTGGCAGGAAGAGCCCAAATAAATCTCTGAATGGAATTTTTTTTTTTTTTATGATGGAAAGATACAGCATAATTAGTGTCATCGCATTTAATGATGAACTACATCTGTTTCTCTTGTCAGCGTTATAACCTTATTCAGAAAAATGCTAGATTATAGTAATAGTCAAATGATAGCTGCCTGAGCCTATGGAGATTGGCACTGATTGTAAGTTTATTTTCATAACACATGCCAAGCGTCTCAAAGGCCCATATAAATTGAAATGTAGCATATCTGGACTACTGCCGTGCAAATTGTCATACATTTATTCACACAATCATTAGTCTGACAGCAAAACCAGTGGGGGGTAAAACCACTTTTTTTGTCTTTGTTTCAAACCCTATGGAATAGTAACTTAAAATAAACCCTTGATTTCAGTTCAGTTTGCATGATAAAAGGATGATCTACGAAAGCCTGAATTAGAATTTCAAGGCCCAGTAATGTAGTGCTGACTACCGAGAGGACAAACACTTGAGCTTCGAATGTTTGCACTCTTGATTTTATGCTGAGACTTTTACTGTGACACGAGCAAAGGTCAACCTCTTCACTTAAAGTGGGAATTAACTACGCAGTCAACGATTCAGTAATTAACAGCCAGTATAAGTGGAGCAATGCCTTCGCTGGTTCATTTGATGTGTGGCATTAATCGGCTTGATGTATTATTCCTTTTTCTATATTCTATATTATGATAAGAATAGCAAACCTAGACATACATTTTTAAAAAGTAAATTCAGTTTAATTTAAACTCATAATATTGACACAAACCAGACAATTTTGCTTATAATTTAATGATCCAGTGTGATACTTTACCTCTGCAAGAAAAACATACATGGATGTTTGTATAATAGCTATCAGACTGTAAGGCCTCAGATGAATTTTAAACATTTATTGACCCACCCACCCCCACTGAATAGCAGTAATCCTTGTGCCGAGCCCTGCCAGAGACCACGAGGTGTGCATATTAAAAGTTTTTACTGAGGCTCCACAACACCTGCGATCCTCTCACCATTGAGCCTTGCGCCACAAGAACATAAATCATGGCTTGTGAGTGGAATATCTCACGGAGAGCCAGCATTCCACCGCTCGTGCTGGGATTAGGAAATCAAAAGGGCACACGTTCTGCAAATGCTACACAAGGCCCCAAGGAAGCCAGCACGTTGAGAAACAGCCAAGGAGGCTCACTTAGCTCTGTCATTTATAATAGTGCCGGACTGACAGAAGCCCCTGGGACATTACCTCTACAAACCCCAAACCACTGACTGTATGTCCCATCCAAACAAGTACAAATTATGGTCTAAACGAAGCGGAAGAGCTACTGCAAATTACAGGAGGTGTTTTTTCCTGTGTCTTCATTATCTTGTTAGCTTTTTAGATAAATGTGTTTTCAGCAGCATCTGGCAATGATGATCAGCCTGAGGAGAAATATTTTCCCAGTATCACCCGAATGAGCCATTTTACTTAACATGAAATATGCAAGATCATTTTAGAGAATCTGGATATATATGTAGAATATAAGACAGGCTAATATCACCTCAGCAGGTGTGTATGTGATTAACATTGCGCAGAGGACATCCATGTGTTGCCCTTCTGCATCGCCCATTACGCAGTCTCCATGAAGGGAAACTGTACAGTGAGAAATTCAAGGATTTGATATGCAAAAAAACGCTCTGTATGTATCCTTGCCCCGTGTTAGTCAAAACATTGATGAGATCATTTGCATTTATGGAGTGAATGATTACACAAGTACACTATATGGGGAATAAAGGGCCCAGCTCAGGTTAAGGCTGATTGACAGCAGCATTGTCTGGTAGGGCTTCACTTCATTTTCAGGAGCCCACAGTGACCCCAGGCATTATGGCCATGGGGGCAGTGCCAGTCTCTCAGGATGCTGATTAAGTGGGATAAACCAGCCCCTCAGACACAAGTGGCCCTGCCGTCCTCAGGGGAGTCCTACCTAACTGCTTCCTCCACAACACACTTCCTCCAGCTTACCTTGTTCAGGAGCCTAAGATGGCTTTAAATGCTATGGCATTTAATTTAACACACTTTAGCACAGACAAACAAGATCAAAACTGCAAATCACTTTTAGAAATTTTGATGCTCACACCAGCAGTTTATACTTCTATTCGGCTATTAAGGATTATTAAGGTCCCTTTCCATGTAAGCCATTTAAACCAGGTTAGGTTAAACTTAAGCCTAATGCAGGGCATATGCTCTAATACCTATGTGTGTGAACCAAACTAAACAATGGGGATTGTACGACAATTGTAAGGTAATGGGCGCCCTTAAAGCTTTTGTTTCCCAGCAGAGGAGCACTTAAAACAAGCCCTACAAGATAAGCGGCCGGCTGTTGCGCTGCGGCTTCCGCGGTCCCCCAGGACAACATATCCATCACCAGATGCCCCCGGGTGAGGGCTAACAAATTTGTTCATTCTGGGGCTTACATAACACCCCGAGAGCTTTAGCCCTATTTGGTCGGATTTTAAGTGAGCTGCCATCAGAGATCCCACTGTCAGGTTGAGCGCACAGCAGTCCTGTTTTTTAACATTTCAGGG
The DNA here is from genome assembly GCA_023238725.1 of Scortum barcoo. NCBI lineage: Eukaryota > Metazoa > Chordata > Actinopteri > Centrarchiformes > Terapontidae > Scortum > Scortum barcoo. The sequence goes on along the minus strand of CM041546.1, from coordinate 10,501,963 downwards.
GCGTTAATTCACTATAGGGCCAAAAAAAAAAAAAAAAATCCCACATGTAGGCTATTATTTGCCACCAACACGGCGAAACTAGATTACCATGTCTGTATTTTTTTCCCCCAGACAGGTGGAGCAATGACTTATGACGGAGTGACTGACGAGATATTATTATTTAGTCAAAGTGATCAATTATTATATAAACGGGAGGTCACATCAACAGACGCACGCGGCGCGCTCTCCTCCTGACGTGTCTGTGTTTTTAAATATGGCTTACAAATTGATTTCTGGACTTTTGGCAACCAGCTGCTTGCCATTTGCTCTCCGTGAGGCCTATAATAATACACTAACAATAATAATAATAATAAAAATAAAGGAATGAGAGGAAGAAATGACATCTATCTATCTATCTATCTATCTATCTATCTATCTATCTATCTATCTATCTATCTATCTAAAATAAACTGCTCTGACATGGCAAACTGTCTCAAACTGTCTTATTTCCCCGCTGGATCTTGAAGTCCCCTGGACCTACATGACGATCTGTCAAAAGAGAAAAGCCAGTGCCCTCTGCAGGACGCCACTGATGCTGACTGATGGCGCACACCGAGAGACCTCAAACGTCCACATGAACCGTGATTTTCAAGTCTAAATCTAATTAATGCAGCGTATTCACAGCAGACTGCTGTAAACCTGTAAAGGTTATTTTATCTTTATCAAATAAAGAGGGTAAAGTAAAATATTGGAGAAACAAAATTCAAATATTCTCTTCCATATCAGCTAAGAGAGCATCCGGGGGACCTTCTTTTTTTCGCTATTTAAATGAAACTGACTTGACCACCTAGAGATATTCTTTTCAGGGATAATACTGACCTATGGTGAGAGTAGTTATAGCCCTGCAGAGGGCGACCTTGTGGTGTGGAGCCTCTGACATCCCGGGGTCAGATCGCTGTGTGCACACAGCATGTGGGTGTTCAAGATACTTTACTGTGATGTGCACAATAAGCACCCTTACAATGCTCTCTCTCTATAGAGAGAGAGAGAGACCCTGACATAAGATGCAATAGTATAATGTAGTATAGTATAATATAGTTATATAATATAGTATGATGTAGTTCTTATAGTTCATCATGTGTGCTGATCGCATGTATCATGTATGCCTTCAATCTAACTGAATCTAACTAAATTATCTGAAAATGAAAGAACTGCTCTCAGTGAAACTAACTTAGATAAATTAAACGTTTGAGAAATAGCTTGATGAATACTCTTAATGATCATTGTGAGATCATGTCTCTCAGCTGGCAAGAGAAAATAGGCCTTTTCAGGACATGTGCCTGAACCCAAAAAAAAAAAACAGTCATACTTATTTCAGTACTCACAGTGAAAAATGCATTGCGACACAGATGTAATTTTCACCAGAGCCCTTTTGGTTTCTTTAATTATATAGTTATTAATGGATATTTTGAAATGTGTAAAATAAAAATCACAAGCAGCAATAGGGTAAGTAGTGAAAATAGATTACACCAAACTAACATGAAGTTTGAATTTAAAAATCTTGAAATCTTGTCACTGTGGACATGATATAACTGTCTTGTCACCACTACTACTACACTACTACAATTTTCATACTCCCATTGTGACTAATTAAGTGCTATATCTATATGTATATATCTATATCTACTGATTTCCACACAAATTAGAAAAAGCAGTTAAAATACATGTCATGTTGTCTTGTTTCTTAAATGCAATAATCATGTCACTGTGGAGTGAAACACACTTATTTGCCCACTCATAAAGGCACACACAACTAGCAATAATTGAATAAAAACCTTACTTATAAGTACATTGTTTGATTGTAGGGGACCTTGGGGACGATAGCTTAGCGTGCAATGCAACAATATTTATATACAGTTCAGAGTCAGAAACTGCACATCATTAAACAAACAAATAACTGATTTTACACTCAGATAACACATTTGCTTGCTCGCCGCTTCTTGCTGGATTGACTGGGATGTTGTGATGGAGTACTTTATTGTGATTCAGTTTGGGAATCAATACAGCATCATCAACAAAACTCTGTCGACACTGCCAGTCATTGATGAGCTGCTTCGTATTACAAATGTACCCAGCGCGATTTTGAAGGCCAGAAGACAAAGTGCAACATGTCCAGAAAGAGTGCAGACCGCTACACATATACAGTTTCAGCTTGTTCTGAAGGGTGAGCCAAGCAAACAGATTATGCTGCAGAAAAGAGCACTAATTTTAATACCAATGGCAATGACTGCAAGTAATAAATTAATTTAAATATTTCCAGTCAGATTGCAGCACATTCTTTGTTGTGGCAGACCGCACAACAAGCAGTGGATGGAAATATTAGGAAGGCCAGCTCAGCAGTGTAACAATTAAGCCTTGGCAGGAAAGTGGTTGAGGTGGCAGGTACAGTGCCAGATTTGAACAGCATTATTTCCAAAGAAATAGTTTTTGGTTGCTTGGGATGGCACGATGGGTAGAGTCTGTCTTTTGCACTTTTTGTGATGTTACAGATCCTGGATCTGAGGCAGCAGGCAAAATATTGAAAAAGATATTTCTTTATTTGTTTGTTTCTGTATTGAGAGGGAGGCCAAACTATGACAATGACATAGAAAGATATGAATTACTATAATAGCACAAAAAGTGGACAGCGAGACATTGACCTTTCTCTCTTTTTCCATGTCGTGATGATAGCTGTAATGATCTCATCCCATTTGAGGCTGCAAGGCTTTCCAGGTCTTTGGCAAATTGAATGACTCTAGTTCTCAACCATGTTAACATCTGTGCTGATTTCCAGAGCAAAATGAGCGTGTGGATTACATCAGGAGCCATCTTCATCTTAACTGCTTGAATGCATTGCCTCCAACTTGTTATTAGCACCATAGCAACAGGCAGGCAATCTCTTCCCCGTAGGTGGTCTTGTCATTGTTAGTGATGAGGTCCAAAATGGTATTGCCACCTGCAAACCTGAGGAGTTTGTCTTAGTCTCCTCTCCTTTTTCCCCTCAGCATCAGTTTCTTACTGTGAAAAAGTAAGAAAAAAAGTCACTCTAAAATGAAGAGTGTATTTTCAAGAAATTGTATAAGCTCTTACAATGCTTTGGCCTAACCCCACACAGTGTCATCAATCTTGAGTATGTTTATATACTGTAGAAAACTACTTTAAGTGTTCACTAATAGCTCAGGATTTTGCTCAGCTATTTAAATCTTCAGTCTACTCAAAAGAATCATTTTGTTATTCAGTGAAGGCAGCCAAACCCTGAGGCTGCTCTGAAATGAGGTGCAGTAAAGTGCCTTGTAAATGGCAGTTGCCGGGTACAGTGCTCTGCTGCTAAGACAACAGTCAAAATAGTCACACACACACATATATCACATACATTTTACTACAGTCGATCCAACACATGGGCTCTTTCATGTCCAGTTGTGGCACAGAGGGGGGAACTGTGTCATAAAAGGGGCAGCAGATGTGCACCTGTTTATACTAGAAATGTTTTAATTGCTGTTATCCATACAGACTAAACTGAATTGGTCAATGTATGATGAAATGACTATAGCCATAGTAAAGCACATGCCATTGAGCAGAGCCTTCAAATAGACATAAAGTTGCACATCTCTCAAGCAAATGTTGAACATTATATTGAATATTTCTAAACCATGCATAATTAAGAGATCAACTTTTATTTGACCTTTAATGAAAAGTGCACATCATTTGTCATTAAGTCACATATGTGGACCAAAATTATTATATAAAAAGGCTTTTCTGGGATGACATTACAAATGATAAGCTCACATAGATTAAGCCATATTCACAAAGCATATATATACACAATGCAACAAATTAAGATTTGGAAAAGCTGGATATTGCATTTTAAAGTACCATATGGATTGTGAAATACAGATCAGGGCATCTTTTCAACTGTGCATTCAGAGTTTTCCTGATTTTACTCGAAGCAAAGGTCTGTATCTCTCATGCTCTATATTCTGGCCATCTAAATGAAAGTATAACGGTGCAGTGAGCAGTACAGTAGATACAGTAATAATGGGCTGCTCCATGTTCTTGGCTTTCATTGTGAGCTTTTACTTCCTATTTACAGGAAGATGCAGTGATTGAGGAGAGTGGCGGTTGCTAGGCGACGGAATGCGGAACCGCCCCCCTCTGCCTGTCGACTTCACGGGCAGCCATGTGTGCTAACTTCGAGCTATTGTAACGCTGAGATTTCCTCATTTTTCTTGACGTGGAGATAAAAAAAAAAAAAAAAAAGCACGTCGTGGTCGTAGAGCCATCATGTCCGACGAAGACGACGAAAGCGTGCCCTCTTTCCTGGAGGACGTCCGGGTGAAGTTTGTCGAGGGAAAAGTTTGCGGGCTGCTCAGACTGCGCCAGCTAACATGGGAGAGGAGCGCTGTCAGCGAGCACTTCCAGACACTCCTGAAAGACTTCTTTGAAAAGGAGTCTGTTATGTTTTTCTCCTTGTCCAAAAAGGGTTGTTTGGTGGCTTCCAACGAGGTATGGTCGTTTAGTGAATCTCCAGTAACTAGCCTGTGTGTATGCTAAGCACTGTGCTCTGTGTTTACGATGACATGTATAGAAGTGGAAGTATCTTGTCTCTTATTATATCAATGTAGGTCCCACCTGTTGCTCAGAACAAGCACATCTATATTCTTAAGAAGACAGTTGTTCCCATCAGTGCTGAAAACTGCAGGGAACATCTGCTTTTTGGCCTCCTGTCTCCATCAGCACTACTGCAGCTGTCGAGCACAGTTGAGCAGGTGATGGTTATATCCTCTATTGTACATCTATCTCATAAAAAAGCCTTTTGTTGCGTGTGCTGACAGTTATTTTTTGTTATGCAGATTTCCAGCTTGCCTTTATGAGGATCAATTCACTCTGTCTCGTCTCGCAGGTATGCGTGCCGCTGCTGTCAAACAACAAAAACCATCACATGTGGCCAAATCTGATGTCTGAAGACATCGTTCGACATGTTGAGAGCGTGTGCAGCAAGATGTCCGTCGTACAGGGACAGGTTTTAGGGAAGACCATTCTCCCTATCCCAACTGCAACAGATTGGATAGAAAATTCTTACAGCACCTTCAAAATGTAAGGACTGATTTTGCTTTTGTTTCAGAGACTTGGGTCTTTGTTTATGCTTAACAAACTCTATCAACATGTGTTTTTACCCTCAGGTATAATAACTATGACAGAGCACTGGCCCATGCCATCGAGACTCAGGTCATCAACTGGACCAGTCTGATTCAGAAAATTTTAAAGGAGGATTCATCTGACTTACTCATGACAGGCTGTAATCCAGGGCCCAATGCAGAACTGAAGTTTTGGGCTTCCAGGAAGAGCAATATGCAGAACATTTATCATCAGGTGTCCTCCCTTTTCTTCTTGATTTTCACTCAGATAGACCTAAAATTTATTTTCATGTCTTGACATTGCACACTCTGTTAAAATGTTTGGTACTTTACCTCGTAGCTCCAGAGTCCCATTGTTCAGAAGATGGCAAAGATGTTAGAGATCATGGATAGCAGCTATCATCCAACAGTCAAGACTCTAATTGGAAATGTGTTTGATGGTGAGATTAACTGGTCTCCTTTTCAAAGCCAAAGAAGACACTTGGGAGTTTGCACCCTCTCAGATGTCTCATACACAGCATAAATATGATTACCAAAATGCATTATCTGTAAATATATTGTTTTAGTCTAAAACTTTCTTTGTTTCTTGATCAAAAGCACTTCAAGAAGCCCAGGACATTGACCTCCATCTACAGCCACTACATGCACAACTGTCACAACTCGAAAAGGAAGGATTTCCTCACTTAGAAACATTCATCCCTGCACTTTTTCACACTCTCTTCCTTATCTGGACCAACTGCCAGTCTTATCAAAGACCTGCACGCATTGTGGTGTTACTGCAAGAGCTTTGCAATATGTTCATTGAACAGGTAAGAATCCTCATTTAAACATCTATTGTTATTGTTCATCTATTGGATGACATTGAGTGATGTATACAGGTGAATACAGTGCAGGGAATTTCTGCATTTAAGCTTTGCTGATGTAAGTCGATTAGTCACTAGTTAATTTCAATTATTGGCTGTCTATGGGACCTATTCACAGATCTACATTTTTTACCCTTTAGGCTTCCACATACCTCTCTTCAGATCTGCTACTTGGGGAGGATCCAGAGGAAAGTCTGCAAATGGTGAAGAGGGTGACAAAAGTCTTTAGATGTTTCAGAAACAGCTACCAGACCCAGAGGGAGAGGTTGGCCGACCATGTGAAACACGCACCCTGGGATTTCCCATCTGCCATGATTTTTACATGTTTCAACCAGTTCCTTAATCGTATGCTGCAGCTGGAGGTGAGAGCAGATTTTTGTCTTTGTATTCAGTTGTCACGCGTGGTTATATTTTTTCTATTATAATTTGTTATCTTTGCAGGACTTGCTTGAAACTATGCTGGACTTTCAGAGGATGGAAAAACTCGAGTTTGGTGGACTTAAAGGCAAACTCTACAGTGAGCATGCTGCTCAGATGTACAGAGAGTTCAGTAACCACTGTCAAGCATTAAAGCACAGTGAAAACAGCCCACTTGACTTAAACTCTGAGGTGAAATGATTTTTTTTTTCATTTATATTAAGATTTCTGTGAACAGCATAGAGTCAGCATCCACAATTGTACACTGCCATATGTTATTAAATATTGTTGAACTGTTAATTTTGTAATAAGGACTTTGAAAAGCAGTATAAGGATTTCAAAGAGAGGATTGTGGACTTTGAATGCCGCCTTGCCAGCCTTCTCTGCTTGGCCTTTAAGGATTGCTCAGGCCTGGAATCAGCATTTAAAGTAAGCAAGATTGGATAGGTGGATGATGGTGATGATAGTATTAATGAAGTGAATAGTGAGCATCAGAGGTATCAAGTGACTTACCAACATCTTTGTTTTTTGTCCTCTAGCTGCTAACTGTTGTTGGGCCCTTCCTGGAGAGAAAACAAATTAGACAGCTATTCAGTCCCAACTTCCTTCTACTTCAGCAACATTTCAGAGAAGAGCTGGAGAAATGTAAATGTTTTTTTAAAGCCCAGCTCAACGAGGTACTAAAAGCCAAACTAAGTATTGGTAAAATGTGTTCACATTGGGAATCCATACTTTCACCCATCCTTTCTTTGTTCACAGATGGAGAATGGTCTGATTAGGAACATGGCTCACACATCTGGAGCTTTGAAGTGGGCAAAAATGCTCAGAGAACGCATTCAGACACCATGGGAAAAGATCAGATTGCTGTTTGACATGTCAGTAAAAACACCTGATTACTTCCTGTTCCAGAACTAGTTAAAAACAGTAGAATATAGATAGAAATATAGATAGATAGAGTACACAGAACAGAAGGTAAGTGCATATTATGTGGCAAAAAAATGACAATTGTCTCACAGTTATGCAATCTCTCCAGGTATGCCGGAGGAGTAGATATGGCGAAAGAGTACTATATGTACATGGAGATGATGAGTCTCCTAGACCAGTATGAGGAGGACATCTACTCAGACTGGTGTAATGGTTTGGAACAGGCCTGCCTGATCAACCTGAACCAGCCCCTTCTCTCCAGAAATACCTCGTCAGGCCTGATTTCTGTCAACTTCAATCCAAAGGTAATTGATGTAATGTTGCTGCAAGCACTTACAAATCACATATTGCACAAACGCCCTCCAATGCTAAATAATTATCCAACTCACTGTTTGAAAAAAAATTGGGATCTCTCTTTTTATTTTTTAGTTCACCAGGTTTGGCCAAAGAATGATATTCTTGTCATGGTACAAAAGCCAGATGCAGGTCACCACTTAGTGGGTGCCACTTAATGGGGGTTAATTATGTCTTGGCTTAAGCTGTATCTCTCCTTTTTAATGCCAAAGTTTTTTTAAATGCTAGTGACAGATCTTTTATTATAGTCTCCTTGGGGATCTGTTAATTTAGACTAAACATTGTACCACGACCCTACTGTGACTATGTATATAAGTTAATTGCTATTTCCTTTCACTCCTCAGCTGACTGAAGTCTTGAAAGATGTGAAGTATATTCAGACTCTCAGTCAGATCAAGATCCCTGCAGCTGCAATGAATGTTTTTGAGAAGCGGTTCATGTTCGTAAAGGTAAGAAACAAACATATTACTTCATGGGCTCACTTATACTTGTGTTTGAGTTAAACAATATATTAATTATTATTAAACAGTTCTTATAATGCTCTACATAGTCAATAAAGTCCTCAAAATATATATTTTCTCCACGTTCGTATTTTTCAGTATGTGAGCAGTCTGCAGCTGTTAGTACAGTGGTACAACAAGCTAAAGCAGACATTGCTAGAGGTGGAACTTCCTCTCATCAGAGCTGAACTGGAGTCCATAGACCTGCACCTAACAAGAGCAGAGTCTGACCTGACATGGCAGGATCCGGACTGCTGGACCTTCATCAGCACCACCAAAGACCTGGTCCACTACCTTGTTTGTCGAGTCAGTAGAGCCAAGGAAAACTCTGAAGCCATCCAGTCAGTGATGAAGGGATGGAGCAGACAGGCAATGTTCTGCAGAAAGGACAACAAGAAAGGCTCGCTCATACAGCTGGAAGACAGGGCAGACCGTGTCAACAAGAAGTACAGCTCCATGAAGAAGGATGGAGACTCTATCCACAAGCTAGTACAGGTGCATATGGCTGGATTTATGATAATATTCACTCTTATTCATTTTGGAGGAATACTTTCTGTTTCTGTACTGTAAGTAAACACAAAAACATATTAGCATTTTGTCAGTTTTTGGATTCACCCCTCCTTATGCTAAGATCATGCATATATGATAAGATACATTAAAGTCTAACTTTTATCTCTCCTGTATCCCATAACATGGTTGAATTTAAAGCTGATAAAATCTGAGTTTTTGGATGCTGTTTCTGATCTTTTAGTTACAGTTTTTCTGACATCAAAGGTGATACTTAATATATATTTTAACATGTCCATACAAGTACATAGTTGAAATATTGACAGTTCTTGTGCTCACCACCTCTGTATATGCTGCAATTTCATCAGGAGAATATGGTCCTTTTCCACGCTGACCCTGCATCAGAAGTGTGGCATTCCTACCTGGAATATGTGGATGAGATGGTGGTAGAGGGTCTCTTCAGCTACATTAGCCGCTCTCTTCAGTTCTTTGTGGACAACATGGAGTCATGGCAAAACCACACACCTCTGTTCGAGGCTCAGTTATTGCTAAGTAGCTCAGGAATGATGTTCCTCCCCTCGTTGGAGCAAGATGCAGGGGACGGCCTCTATGAGCTGATAGAAGGACTGGTTGGAGACATATTCAAGACTTCAATGAATATCAACAGAGTGGCTGCTCATCTTAGCACGGAGACCTACCAGGTACTCGGCTGTACTGTAGATTTTGATCATTAAACAGATTTTTGCCTTTTCACCCCTGCAGGAAAATAACCAGGAGATTCTGTCACAGTAAATTGCTTGGAATGGGACCACACATTTGTTTTTTTATATGTTTCTTAATATATGAGCCGTATCCCAGGTTGGGATGTTATGGGGTGTTTAAAGTAATATAGTAATAAAGTATTATTACCTCACCTTAATACCTCCAGGGATGGTTTTTGGTAAATGTTATGTTTAGTATTTTTTCTAAGAGTGTATTTTATTTCAACTCCCAAAAAACACCCAAAATGTGTACTCTCCCATTGTGCTACTCATTAGAGCATATTCTCTAACACATCTTAGATTCTCCTGTGATATGTCATATATTACAACTCTTACAGGATGTAATGGATGACATGCTGGATTTGCTCGACCTGAGACAGGAAATAATGGAGCGAGTAGAAAATGTCCTCAACAAAGCAATAAATTACCAGAGAAAGTTTGACTGCTACACCCATCTCTGGCAAGATGACAGGGCTGAGTTTCTCAGACAGTTTCTCCTGTATGGACGTGTACTTGCAGCTGAAGAGATGGAGTCTTGTGGAGCGGATGTACTCCCTGAGAGCCCACCTACAATTGTTAACTTCAAAGAACAGGCAAAAGGCTTATTTTATTTTTTTTAAATCACTAATCAGTATTTTTTAATACATGGCAGGTGTCTTAATTGTAATCATTGGTGTGGTCTTAATTTTACAGATTGATTGCTATGAGGATCTTCATGCTGAAATTTCCAAGCTTGAAGACTTCAGAGTGTTCAATGGATGGTTTCGGGTGGATATCAAGTTTTTTAAAGGGAGCCTCCTTAACACTATAAAGAAGTGGAGCTGGCTTTTTATGGAACACCTCTTAACATATGTCACTAACAGGTAAAATTAATTTCTGCATGGCGATTAAATACAGAATAAATTCTAGCTTCAGTTGTTCACACTCTGCAAACTTTCCCTCTCAGTCTTGATGATCTGCAGAAGTTTGTCCGAACCACTGTTGAAGGGCTAGGCCAGCCTGTGGCTAAAGGAAACCGCCATGGCTTGGTAGAAGTGATGGGTCACCTGTTGGCTGTCAGAGACAGACAAGCAGCCACGGACAAGATGTTTGAGCCTCTTAGAGATACAGTAATCCTCCTGGAACAATATGGAGTTGCTATACCAGACCAGGTCTACTCTCTGCTTGAGGTAAGGAAAGGAATAGGTTAGTGCTCGAATTTTGTTGCTACTTTCAATTTTTAAAATTATACTAAAATTAACATGATAACAAATGATCATTTAGTTACATTCAACCAACTTACATTCAAATCAACTTTGAGAAATCAAAATTATTTTTTGTACAGGAACTTCCAGAGAAATGGAGTGGGGCAAAAAAACTTGCCCTAAAAGTAAGGCATGAGGTGGCACCCATGCAGAATGCAGAAGTTTTGGTTTTACGAAAGTGGTGCATGGCATTTGAGGTGATTGGTCACTTTAAGCTCTTATTTCCAGAGAAATTATATATGTGTTGAAGCTATTGTGTTCCAATGTGAAGATGATTTAAGTAATTCTTATTTTCAGGTGAAACAAAGCAAATTCAGGGAGATGTTCAGAGAAATGGCGCCCTTCAGTTACAATGCAGCACATCCCTACATCAGTCTGGAGAAAGTGGGAGTTTAACCATTGCTTGACCATAAGATTATAATAATTTAATACTGTACACTCATATAGTTACAATTACTATGTATTGTCTTCTAGTCTGAAAAAGCAATCCAAGACATGGAGAGAGAGGTAGCAGAGCTACAGGAGTCCACAAATCTGTTTGACGTCATTATTCCTGACTACAGAGACATCAAGCTCTGCAGACGAGAGATCATAGTCCTCAAAGAACTGTGGGATATTGTTGTATTTGTGCAGGTAAGCAGCTTCATGTATTTTGTGTGCTTAACTGTCACTCTTCTGGAGGAAATGAAAATACACCTAAAGGTCTCATCAAACCACTACAATACCCAAATAAATAACTTGACCGGCACTGTCCTCTTGGTGGCTGTCATTGATTCTTTGAATACCCTGTAGCCTCTAAATGTCCCCATTAAGCACCCTCAGCCCATTGACCCCTCTGTATTTGTCTTTATCTATACAGAGCAGTGTGGAAAACTGGACAATGACCAAATGGAGGCAGATAAACGTGGACCAGATGGACGCAGAATTGAGGAGGTTTGCCAAGGTGAGGTCACCAACAGTGCTACATCACACTAGCGCATCTCTCCTGCTGTCTTGCTGTCATGCACCATTGCTGTTTGTAACAGATGCCCCTAATAACTAATTATGTTTACCTACCTTCTGCTTGTGTAGGACATACGGAAGCTTGACAAAGAAGCTCGCGTGTGGGATGTGTACTGTGGGTTAGACCTTTTGTACAGAACCTGTACAGAACCTGTTGACGTCACTGCGGGCCTTGAGTCAGCTGCAGAACCTGGCAATACGAGAGCGTCACTGGGTGCAGCTAATTAGAACAACACAGGTGCATAAATACACAGAGCAGAGGTCTTAGTATAGAGCAACGTTTTTTTCTTGCGTGGTAAAAATCTGAGACTTTAAATACTGACAATAATTCTTTTGAAATAGATGGACTTCATTGTGTCTGACAACACCACCTTGGAAGATCTCTTGGCTCTGCAGCTACATTTGTTGGAAGATGAAGTTCACAACATAGTGGACAAGGCGGTGAAAGAAATGGCCATTGAGAAGGTTCTTTTTCAATTAGTAATATATTGTGGTAAAATATCTTATCATCAAGAGTCAAAGTTCAGGACTAGATATGTTTTATGTTTCTATTATGGAATGCATTTGAAGAAAGTGGTGACATCACACTAGGAACTGACCTCATGAACATTCGTTCATTACAGTGCTGTCCTGTTCAAACCATATATCTCCAAAACATCAAGTAAATTAATCAAACACAAGTCTCTTCTCAGCTTTGTCACATTTGTGCATTTCCCAGATTATGCAATGGTTTATGTAGCATATAAACAATGAGAATTTCTCAGTCCATTAAGAAGCACTTAATCCAAAATAACTAAAGCTAAAATCACATAATCTGGAGATGCCTGATTTCTACTGGGCAGCTATAGTAACTATATTTGGGCTGTAAATGCAGTAAGGCTATATGTATTCAAATGTGTTGTCCAATAATCTTCATTTCAGGTTGTGACAGAAATAAGTCAAACATGGGCTTCAATGGAACTTTCATATGAAGATCATTACCAAACCTCTGTGCCACTGCTTAAATGTGATGAGGAACTTATCGAAACTCTTGAGGATCATCAGGTAAATATCAAAGCCACTGTTACTGATTTATGTGTGGCTTTAGACCACAGAAAAATGCATATTGGCTGTAAAGCACAAGAACAAGTTCTCAAGATCAGCTGTCTGTGAGAAGCACTGATAGTTAAGTGCTTGAATAGAGATGAGAGTGCAGAAAGGGTCCGCCCTGTCTGACTGTCTAACAGCACAGCTGAGAGAAGAGAGGTCCCTATTGAGTCCTTAGATTTATAGCTGCTGTAGGACACAGGGCATTGTTGCACCATGGTGATCTTTTTTCATGTAAACCAGATGTATTGGGGGGTTATAGCCAGCAATTAGAAGTCTTGCCACTTTAGTGCCTACATATTTGTGTAAACAGACTGGTTCCCTCCCCCACTTTTTATGGTGTGGCATGCTGATGAGGTCGAATGTGCATTGTATTAAAACTGGTATATGTTATTAGGTCACAGTTATATCAAGATTGCCAAATACTGGATGGTGTATTTTAGTTTTATATTGGACCAAATCCTTTTGATACTCCGTGTCTCTGTGTCCTCATCCTCAAGGTTCAGCTTCAAGGCATCTTTCAGAGCAAGCATGTAGATCACTTCATGTTCCAGGTTGTGGAACTACAGAAACAGCTGACTGTGGCTGACTCCGTGCTGATGGTCTGGATGGAGGTCCAAAGGACTTGGGCCTACCTGGAAAGCATCTTCAAAGGCTGTGATGACATCTGCCAACAGCTTCCTGCAGATGCACACAGGTTCCAGGCTATAGATGCAGAGTTTCAGGTCTGCACTAATATCCCTATCATGTTGTCATGCAAATTCCATTGTTCAGTGAAACTCTTCATTGAAAAATATGGGGAATTTGTGTCTTTTAGGGGTTAATGTTAGACAGTGCCAAGACTAAAAATGTCATTGAGGCCACCAACAAACCTTGTCTGTTTGAGAAGTTAGAGGATCTACAAAAAAGGTTCTTGTTTATTTCATTACACTTTCATTATACTGTTCAGTTTGATGTGTTGTGCTTACTTTTTCAATTCTCACTCTCTTAACAGGCTGGGATTATGTGAAAAAGCTCTTGCTGAATACCTGGAGACAAAGAGACTTGCCTTTCCGCGATTCTACTTCATTTCATCAGCAGACTTGTTGGACATCCTCTCTAAAGGGGGTCGTCCAAGAGAGGTACATTTTTTATCAAATTTCCTTTCCTGTTTGTTTTTAATATTTGTCTAGTGTCAGTATTTTACTACTGTGTCATGTGACACTCTGTGTTGTTTGCAGGTAACTGTCCACCTCTCAAAATTATTTGACAACATGTCAGATCTTGAGTTTGCCAACAGTGAACAGTTGGATAATCCTAAACTTGCAGTGGGGATGTACAGCAAAGACAGGGAATATGTCCCATTCCAGACTGAATGTCGCTGCTACGGGCCGGTAAGGTTACAATCAGTATCCAAGAATTTGAATTAGCTATCACATTGCATAAAATAACTTAAAATACTTTGCATTAGGTGGAGGCATGGCTTACTTGTCTGGAGGAGTCCATGAAGGAAAGTGTCAGGGGTCACCTGTCTGAGGCTGTGTCTGTGTATGAAGACAGGCCCAGAGAACAGTGGATTCTTGACTTCCCTGCCCAAGTGGCTCTCACCGGATCGCAGATCTGGTGGAGCAATGATATGGAACTTGTGTTTAAAAGGCTGGAGGAAGGATTTGAGTCTGCTCTGAAAGACTACAACAAGAAACAGGTACGGTTTATGATGAATTTACACATCAATAGATAATTTCAGCTTATTTAGCACAAAAATCTCACTAAGATCCAAAATAATATTAACCATGAACTTTTTGCCAATATTAGCTTAAAGGGGACATTTGAAAATGGGCAAAATGTTATGGAGATTTCAGCCTGAGGTTGCTGATGCTTCACTGAAAGGTTTAGGGCCACATGAATGAATTATTAATTTATTGGTTTGTAAGTTTACTTGAGATTAATATGAATGTTACAACATCTATAATAATGTACTAATTGACAGAAGGTGTAAAGGTGTATGATTGTGATAAAATTTCATTTTAGGAAAAATTTACTGCCTTAATTATATTTCATTTATCCACACATTATACATACAGGTATAGATATTTAAATGTTAAGATATTATACTGATTTGTGTTTAATCTGTGAGAGAGTTGGTAACTGCTAAAGATGATGGACATGTTTTTCATGATGCCATCATAATCACATCAGAGTCAGTGACCTGAGCTGGGTTTGTAGAGCCTTCTTGTGGGCTCTGCTCACAGTTGTATTATCACTCTTGTCAGTTTCATCAGCACTATTTAAGATTAGCATGTCCTTGGTTGCTGTTTGAATAATCTCTCTCTCTTCAGTGCACTGTACTGCACTGATTAGACCTTCTGTTGTACAGGACCAGTGACAAATGCAAGACATCGAGTGATGTTTTAGTGAATACAAGAACACAAGACGACTTTGGATTGTCTTTAAAATTGAAGTTCTGGATTTGTGCTCAGTAGTGTTTCTGTCGAATCGTCCACATGGTCTGCATTTATATATTGACTGTATGTTTTTCTGCATGGATTGCAATGATGCTGATTGCTTAACAATTCAAGTGAGACTAAAACCTAGCTACATTATATCTGTATATATCTGTATATTGTTGCCAATTTAGTCACATGTTTAAATTGGCTCTTCTGTTTTAACTTCTGTCTTTTTTCCTCAGGATTATTTTATTCTGTTTTCCTTCCCTCCTCCAGATTTCTCAAATCAACTTGTTGATTGGCATGCTGCTGGGAGACCTGAGCTCAGGTGAAAGACAGAAGATCATGACTATATGCACAATTGATGTCCATGCTAGAGACATTGTTGCTAGCCTCATAGGCCAAAAGGTAATAATATATATATATATATATATATATATATATATATATATATATATATATATATATATGTATCAGAATTTTCTATTAGTCTCATTGAGCTAACTTTAACATTTAATCAAATCTGACTGTATATTATGTGTTTAAAAGAGCATATCACTGTGTGTTTCTTAATTTTGCTTATTAAAGATTAGTACAACTTACTAAACCATTAAATTATCCATTTGTACTCTATTTGCAGCAAAAGATACAGATACAGATTACAGTTACAGATTTGAATGCGAACAGTGCAATTTTTGCCTACATTTCGCTAAAATAGATATAAATGGATCTATAAAATGGATTAAAATATGTGCTGTAGGCTTAGACTAAAACAAGACAATATTTTAACCAGGAACCAAGCTGACTTGTGCCATATCTCGTGACATATGATCACTTTGACGTAGTTTAATAGCAGTCACCTTGTGTTCTTAGGTCACCACTTCACAGGCCTTCCAGTGGCTTTCCCAACTCCGACATTGCTGGTATGGGCACCAGCATCACTGCTTCGTTAACATCTGTGATGCTCAGTTCCTTTACTCATATGAATATCTTGGAAATACGCCACGTCTTGTCATTACTCCCCTCACAGACCGGTAACTGTGCTTCTTATCAGTGTCACATTTTACAATACGTTAGCTGCATTCAGCATTGCTAAAAAGCGCATTTGTGTTTCTCTGTGTGTCCCTGCCTCATATTTAGGTGCTACATCACCTTAACTCAGTCACTCCACCTGACCATGAGTGGAGCCCCAGCAGGCCCTGCTGGGACAGGGAAGACTGATACTACTAAGGATCTTGGCAGAGCCATGGGCATCATGGTATATATCTTCAACTGCTCTGAACAGATGGACTACAAGGTGTGAAATTCAGTGGACAATTCATAATTATTCCCATCAGTCAGTTTATGTCTTGATTAGATGTTCTTGCAAATGTGAGTGCAGAATTATTTTTCTTTTCTATGATCAGTCAATTGGAAATATCTACAAGGGTCTGGCTCAGACTGGAGCATGGGCCTGCTTTGATGAGTTCAATCGTATCGCTGTGGATGTTCTGTCAGTTGTAGCAGTGCAGGTCAAAACAATACAGGACGCCATTCGCTGTAAAAAGAAAAGGTAAGTAATTGAAATTAGATACATGAAGCATTTATGCTGTAAGAGTTAAAATGGCTTAAATGGCTCTCTATGCAATCTCACAGGTTCCTGTTCCTGGATAAAGAGATCACCTTAAAGCCCTCTGTGGGGATTTTCATCACTATGAACCCTGGCTATGCAGGCAGGACAGAGCTACCTGAGAACCTCAAGGCTCTTTTCAGGTGGGGGTGTTACTTACTTTCTTTATAACTTGCCACTTACTGAGTGTGAAGTTCATTATCTGCACCCTCTGTGTCCTGCTGTAGACCCTGTGCCATGGTGGTGCCTGACACTGAGCTTATTTGTGAGATAATGTTGGTGGCAGAGGGCTTTCGTGGTGCGAAGGTTTTAGCCAGAAAGTTTATCACTCTGTACACTCTCTGCAAAGAACTGCTCTCCAAGCAGGTAGGAGAAAAGCACTTAGTAGCGCTGCTATATTTCATATTGTTGGATTAGAACAGAGAGCATCAATAATAAATCTTCTCAGTTATGCCTCAGGAGCACAGCGTCGCATGAAACCATTCAATAAATCTTAGTGGTTTCTATGATACGATTTATGGTATGTGTAAATGTTGAAATACACATCTTAACTGTCTCTGGTCTGTCTATTAGGACCACTACGATTGGGGTCTGCGTGCCGTCAAGTCTGTTCTAGTTGTTGCAGGTGCACTGAGAAGAAGAGACAAGAGCAGACCAGAGGATCAGGTGACCTATACGTGTATGTCATCTCATAGCCAGAGGAACACGCACTGTCTTTTATGATCTACAGGTCCATTTTACTTCTCAGGTGCTGATGCGTGCGCTGAGAGACTTCAACATGCCTAAAATTGTGACAGAGGATGTGACTATCTTCTTGGGACTGCTCGGAGACCTGTTCCCAGGCCTGGAGGTGAGAGAGAGAGAGACTGTGACTTTGAGCAGGCCGTCCGAAATACCACACTGGAGCTCCGACTCCAGCCTGAGGAGACATTTATCCTTAAGGTTTGACATGATATAGTATATACCTGGTCAGCGCTTAAAAAAAGAAAACGAAGGAATCTTTTTCTAAGCATTTATTTTGTCAGGTGGTGCAGCTGGAGGAACTTGTGAGGGTGCGTCATTCTGTCTTTGTCCTGGGAAATGCAGGGACTGGAAAAAGCCAGGCAAGATTTTATTTCCCCCAAATTTTTTAAAGTAAACTCACAATGTATTTTTCATGAAATACATCAAATGTCAGATATTTATCTCTCTAATAGATATTGAGAGTCCTCTATAAAACCTATGTAAACTTGAAGAGGAAGCCTGTATGGAATGACCTAAATCCAAAAGCAGTGGACAGAGATGAATTGTTCGGCTTTATCCATCCTGCAACTCGAGAGTGGAAAGATGGTAATCAAAGCTGGTTTTAAATGTGTATAAAATTTTTTGAAAACCTCAACCAGTGCTAGCTTATACTAGGTGTATACAGTGCTTATATCCTGTAATCTTAGTTCTTCAATCTCTGTGTAAGGTTTGCTTTCATCACTGATGCGAGAGCAAGCAAACATCTCCCACATCGGACCTAAGTGGATTGTGTTGGATGGAGACATTGATCCGATGTGGATTGAATCACTCAACACAGTGATGGATGACAACAAGGTACCTCCCTCCTGTTCACCCATACACTATTGTACAACACATAGCAACCAAGGTGGTATAGATAGAAAAAGATGTTTATTTCCTCCTCCTTCAGCAATCGCTTCCTGGAGTGTGAGTACTTGGAGCTCTTTTTCCGGCACGATGAATCACGCTGCAGTGATCTTGTGCCTCTGAAATATTCTAAAGCAAGTCTGTCAAACCTGATGAGATACAAGGGTGTTTTCCTTATCATTTGGGTCGAATCCTGTCCGCCATTAAAATGTTACGATATTTTGAAACCGTAATGCTTCATAACATGTTTCAGGTCTTGACTCTGGCTAGTAATGAACGTGTGCCGCTCACTTCTTCCATGAGACTGGTGTTTGAAATCAGTCACCTAAGGACGGCCACTCCTGCTACTGTGTCCAGAGCAGGAATTCTCTATGTGAACCACCAGGACCTCGGCTGGAACCCGTGAGTCACACAGTTTGTAATATCAAAGCATTTTTGAGTTTTTCAGTGCAGTGTTATTTTTGTATTATCTTATGCGTTATGCTTGTTGTATGAAAGTTGGACTGTTGTGTAAAACTGTAGAATGATTCTCTTACATGGTTTACAGCAAAAATGTGTTTACATGTATTGCATTCAAAAGACAAGGGACACTGATCCTCATCAGATCAGCACAGCAATTTAAAATGATTCTTGGACTGTCGCTCAGGTACGTTGCCAGCTGGATTGACCAACGAGATCGCCAGACAGAAAGGGCCCACCTCACCATACTGTTTGAAAAATATGTTCCCCGCTGTCTAGAGCAAATGAGAAACACCTTTAAGACCATTACTCCTATCCCAGAAAACTCTATGGTGCAGGTACACAACACAGTAACAGTGAATTTATTTCTTCTTTTGCATGCATGTACAGTCAGAAAATAATGATAAAATAATTAATAATAATTGTTATTATTTTCTTCTTGTTCAGACACTCTGCACTTTGCTAGACTGCCTTTTGACACCAGAAAATATTCCATTTGAGTCTCCACGTGAACTCTATGAGACCTACTTCACCTTTGCTTGCATCTGGGCTTTTGGTGGGGCCCTGTATCAAGATCAGGTAGTACTTTCATTTAATTGTATCAAATTGAGTATGGTATAACAATTCAATTTCATTTCATATATGACTTTATATCTAGCATCTATAAGTGAACAGTTGTCCCACAGAAAATTATGCATTTTCCATTTCCATAGAAAAATGTATACATGGGCATCAAGTTCTGTCAGACAATGTTCCTTGTTATTGGATACTCTGTTAATACTCTTGGTAATATTCCACTTAGTTATCACTCCACTCCCAGTCCTTGCTTTGTCTTTGTTCTTCTGTCATAAAGGTATAAATATAGGGTGAGGCATGAGACATGTCAAGAGTGTCAAGTGACCAAGAATAATACAATCCCAACTGTCAATCATTTGGACTAATGGTGGGGTTGTCTATTGAAATGATATGAATGAATGCATGATGGTATATCTTCCATGATTTTCCCAGCTCTATGATTACAGGGTAGAGTTCAGTCAGTGGTGGACCAAAGAAATGAAGACAGTGAAGCTACCAGCACAGGGGACAGTGTTTGACTACTACCTTGACCCTCAAACCAGACGGTTCCTGCCCTGGAGTGATACTGTGCCTCCGTTTGAAATGGAAACTTGTACTCCTTTACAGGTAAGAACATGTAAACTACTATAAATATGGGAGGGTAGGACCTTTCTTGTAACTTCAGAAACACAGACTTTTCAAAGCAAGTTGACAAATCAAACACATAATCAGGAGAAGCAACCTTCTTAAAGAAAAATAACCAAAAATGAACAATAGAGTCATATTCAAAATGTATGTATGCCTGAGCGAACATAATAAGAGAGGGTAAAGTCACATCGTGAGGTTATGGCAGGGGTGCTAGAATATATGATAGGCTTTCCGCTGTGTCTGATTACCATCTACTACACAACATACCAGACTGTGTGGGGGTGAAGGCATGAGCAACAAGGCTTGAGCTATCACCCACGCTCTATTGTCGTTCTTTATGCTCCCGCGTACAGCTGTGAATGCTCCAAAGGCTCTTGCTGAGCCATAATTAGTAGGGTTTTGTTCTGAGCAAATGATGCTATTATGACAGAGTAGTTGTGGTGTACTGGGGAAATACAAGAAATTATAAATCACATACAATTCACTGAACACATGTCTGTCAATAAATCACACTCAAAGAAAGCCATAATAACTATGTATGTTTCTGTTCTCTGTCTTCCTGCTGTTTCTATGATTGCAGGCTGTTCTGGTACACACAGCAGAGACTGTGCGTCTCCGGTACTTCATGGACTTGTTGCTGGAGAGGAGACAGCCAGTGATGCTCGTGGGGAATGCTGGAGTGGGAAAGACTGCACTTGTCAGGAACAAGTTAGACTGTCTGCCAGAGAGTTACATGACTACAAAAGTACCCTTCAACTACTACACTTCCTCCCTCATGCTGCAGGGTAAGTGGGGTTTTTTGAAATGATGACTCGCACATCAAGTAAACTGTAGCACCATCTGCTGGTAATGTTCAGATTCTGAAAGGATGGACGGGGAGAAAACTTAGCTAATTCCCTTAGTCATTTGACATCCTCATCCATCTAAAGGTGGTTGTATTAGGGTAAGATTCATTTACTCTTTACAAAACCTATTTGTTTATCTTCTACTATATGTTCACTTCAGCTGTAGTTTGGTTGATGTTTTTTGTTTTTGATTTTTGACAAATCACTTTGCTTTCTCATGTAGCTATTCTGGAGCAACCTTTAGAGAAAAGAGCAGGCAGAAGCTTTTCCCCTGTAGGCAACAGAAGGATGGTCTACTTTATCGATGATTTGAACATGCCAGCTGTTGACAGCTACGGGACAGTACAGCCTCACACACTCATACGCCAGCATCTGGATTATGGTCACTGGTGAGAACACACGTGTTCCACTTGTTCATTTGTGTGTCTATGTCTCATGCTACAGCAGGAAACATTTTGACAAACTACAGTGTGTTCTGCGTATTAAATCAGACATTCTCTTCTTCTGCTCTGTGTAGGTATGACAGACAGAAACTGACCCTAAAAGAGATACACAATACCCAGTATGTTGCCTGTATGAATCCAACTGCTGGGAGCTTCAGTATCAACCCCAGGCTGCAGGTATGTCTGCCAGTTAAATTACCCTTGATTCTATTTTCTTGCTGAGGATTAATTCAATTATTAATTAATTAAAATTAAAAGTGTAGCATAATTTATTTTTCAATGCAAAGTTGCATCACCTGTGTTGACACTCTTATAAACTTTCATGATTTTAGGTATTGTATATATTGACGTATGCATGTATTAGTGCAAAGATTGTTATTCTAAAGTTTTCTTTGACAGATGCACTGTTTATCCATCCAAAACAAGAATCAAGACCGAACCTACATCTGCAGGAACCTCTCAGACACTCATTTCACTTGTTTGTTTGCAGAGCGTTAGGATCAGCATGGGGAAGACAAATTTTCAGCAATAACAATGGCACAGGGAAAACTTATCTTAGATCTCCTGCATGGTTTGGAGCATAAATAAAACAGATTTCACCACAATATTTTATACTCAAGTGGCAGCATGGTGAGGACGTATTTTAATCATGTAGCAACTAATCATACTACAAAAAACAAGCCTGTAATGTGTAGTTTAAATACATATTTCCAGAATGATTACTTTTAATTAAAATTCCTGCAGTTTTGGGGGGTCACATTAAAGTCATCCCTAAAGTAGCTTAAAGTATCTCTTATTTGGTATGATATTATATATACTGCTGTATATTTTCTGAAATTTGGTTGTGCTTTTGCTCTTTACAGCGACATTTTTCAGTATTCGCAGTGAATTTTCCGTCATCCGAGGCTCAGATGTCGATTTTCAGTCAGATCCTGTGTGGCCACCTGAAGCAGCAGCTCTTCAGTCCTGTGGTTCAGAGGAGCTCTGCAGCTGTGATCCAAGCTGCCATAAGTCTTCATCACAAGATGGTTCACAGCTTTCTGCCCACAGCGATCAAATTTCACTATACATTTAACCTACGAGATTTGTCTAACGTCTTTCAGGTAGTGCTGACAGCAAGCATTTTTTTTTTTTTCATTTTTGTATTTGACCGCAAAGTGAAATATTCACATGAATATCTGTGTTATTCAGGGCATCCTCTTTGCTGGGCCCGAGAGTGTGAAAGAGAGCACTGACCTGGCACTGTTGTGGCTCCACGAGTCCTGCAGAGTGTACTCAGACAGACTGGTTGATGTCAACGACCTGCAGCTCTTCCGGAAGCTCCAGATGGAGACTGTGCATGAATGCTTTGAGGTGCAATACAGATTCTGATAAACAGTATAAATTGCTGTTCTTCACCTTCAGAGAACAACATTGAGCAAAAGACCTAAATGATTTATTATGCTTGTCCTCTCCCAGGGGCTGGAGGACAAAAAGGTGACAAAGCAGCCCCTCCTCTATTGCCACTTTGCCCAAATGGGCGATGAAGCCTCCTATACCGCTGTTTCAGACTGGTCTGTGCTCACGTCCATCCTCACAGATGCCCTGGAGAGCTACAATGAGCTCAATGCAGCCATGAATCTGGTGCTGTTTGAAGATGCTGTGCATCATGTGTAAGTATAGCTGGTTTCCATGATAATTATAACAATGATATTATAATTATAACAATCGTACTAAACTTAAAATATTTTATTGATACTGTTAGTAAACCTAAACAGGCACAAACTAAAGAAATAACTTATAAAGATAACATAAAAGTGGTAAGAAGGGACATAAGCTGTTTTATGAATTATAAAGATGGCAGTTTAATGCAGGAAGGGAATTTAATATGATGTGTGTTATTGACATTTGTTAAAAGCCTGCATGTAACCAGCGTGGAGACTACAGGTTAAGACTTTTAAAGACACTCTCTATGGATTTATAACATTTGGTCGGATAGAGATGTTTCATGGCATAACAAAGATTGTGTTGTTACCAGCTGTCGCATTAGTCGTATTCTGGAGTCCCCAAGGGGTCATGGCTTACTGGTTGGGGTCGGGGGCAGTGGGAAGCAGAGTCTGACTCGTCTGGCTGCCTACATATCCTCTGTGGACGTCTTCCAAATCACTCTGAGTAAGGGTTATAGCATCCAGGACCTCAAGGTAAATAATAATAATGTTGTTGTTGCTATAGCCAAACAGAACATGAAGCACTGTATAATTTTATAGAATATGCTTTTATGGAAATGTATAACCTTTAAATGACCTGCTTGTAATTACAATCATTCACTCTTTACAATTCACTTGAATCCAGGTTTCTTTTAAAAAGCAATCTCTAGATCAATTTACCTTCTGGCTGCATGCAGGATATTGATAGAATTCAGTTTTCTTCCGCTTCCCCACTGATACTTGTCAGATGCTATTTAAAGCCACTAGGAAATGTTTCAATATGTTATTGATGAAGCAAGTTCATTGATTTAATCATTTAATAGCCTCTTAAAAAATGTAGGCCTTATCATGGGACTTGTGTTGTCCCATTGATTATTGATGAACAAATTTGAAATTCTCTGGTGGATTCGATATCAGTGGAAACATTTTACAGTAGGTGTCCACTCACTGAATGTGTGTTTCTATTTAGATGGATCTTGCAGGTTTGTTCATTAAGGCCGGAGTGAAGAACCAGCGCGTGACTCTGCTCCTGACTGATGCACAGATACCTGATGAACGGTTTCTGGTCATTATTAATGACTTAATAGCATCAGGTTAGACCCAAGTTTAATAATAATCACACTGTGTTTCAGTTTTGTCTGAACCTGCCTGATGTCATCAAAGTGAGATAATTTTTTTCACAAATCTACATAAACTAATCGTTCTGAAGTTAGAAAGTCACATGAAGAGTGAATATTGATTGTACAAGCTTGTCAGCCAGTGGTTATAACTGTGTCTTTCACTCTAGGAGAAATTCCTGAGCTGTTCAGTGAGGAAGAGGTTGAAGGTATTGTGTCGGGTGTAAGGGCGGAGGTCCGAGCCCTCGGACTGCTGGACAACAGGGAGAACTGCTGGAGATTCTTTACTGACCGAGTTCGACTACAGCTCAAGGTCTAGTCTTTGAAGTTTTCTCTCTAAAGACACTGCTTTCTGTCAGGACTGTATTATTTCTTCTTAAGATATTATCACTTTTAGGACAGTACTGTGTAACTACAAAATGCTTCAGTTTTGGAGACTAAAAGCTATAGTTCTGTTCATTTTGGCCATTATAGTAATTATTCTGGCCAAAGTGAGAAGGGTTTTTGTGCCCATGGGTGGCTGCATTTTTCTTGCGGTGAGTTCTCATATGACAACAGCAACATGTTACTCATATAGCCTGTAGAAAAAAAAATATTTAGGAGAAAAAAACAACAAAACAAACAACGCATAATTGAAGAGGTGGTTCTTTTTTTAATTTACTTGAATATGGAGATTATTTATTTTCTCAGGAGAAAAATCTAGCTGCCCTTACTACTGATGATATTTTGGCTGGAAACTCAGCAAGAATAATTCAGATTCTGTTAGCCATTGAAGTAGAGGACACATAATATGGTCAATACAAATCAAATCTGTGTTCTACTAGATGATTTTTGATGCCACTTGAATGTACCTTCACAGCAGACATTCACAATAATTAGAAAATCTTGGGCACATTGCAGCATGTTTGAGTGACAATATCAAAAGCACAGCTGCTGTGTAGTGTTATTAAATATGTTTGACAAGCTGAATTAACAGAGCCAGACAAACTGGGGGGTTAAAAGGAAGGAAATTCTTGTCTCGATACACATGTATGCCATCCAGCTAATCTTTGCGCCAGGGCCTCTGGTAGCGTCACCGTCTGCTCCAGCCAACTGGGAATATGGCTGCCTGTCCACATGCCAAGTTGATGAAAGTGGGGGCACAGATGGCTGCCAGATATGGATTTCCCTTTTGGATGCATCTGTGACATCTATGACCTGTGTTGATTTTCCTATGTGCATTTTGCTGTATATCCTGCTATGGCCAAGTATGAGGATGCATGTTTGTACAGACCTGTATGTGTGCCTGGGTGACTCTCTCTCCTTGCTTCCTTCTTTACAGGTGATACTGTGTTTGTCTCCTGTGGGCAGTGCCCTTCGTGTCAGAGCCCGCCGGTTCCCTGCTCTTGTCCAGTGCACCACCATAGACTGGTTCCATCCTTGGACCTCAGAAGCTCTGCAGTCGGTCAGCTACAGGTTCATCCAAGAGATTGAAGGCATTGAGGTCAGGCCTTTGAACCTTTGAAGTACTTTATCTCACCATCTCTCTCATCCTAATAATCAGGTTGATTATTTTGTGTGTCTGACTTTCTACCACACGTGTGAACTGTATCATATTGCAAATAACTGTAAAATGTGTTAGAGATGCATCTATGAGTTTGACATACAGTACAGTATCCCCCCTAGGAGAACCAGACTGAGTTAGACTTTAATGAACACCTTCTAATTACTACAGTGCAGCTGGATTAACTTCTTCATAGATCCCTCATCATTAGTTCTCTGCTGAGGTACTGACAAATTGCTGAACACATGCCTGGAGACTCACAGTGAGTGCAGGCGTATCATTGTTTTCCATCATAGCAGTGGAACGATCACAACCCAGAATCATTTATGTTAATGAGAGAAGAGTGATTAAGCACATAACGACCCTCTAAGGAGGCACAGCTGTCACAACCACGAAGTGTCATCACATATGTGAACATGTGCCAGACTATTACTTTTCACTGTTTGTGTGTGTACATCTGCCCATGTGTGGATGTTCATGCACAGCGATAATTGTGTCGCAATAGTAGCTATAGTGTTTAAGTACCAATGCTGTTGTAATATCACAGCTTCTTAAGTAAAAGCATTAAAGGCAACTTCAGGAGTAATTTTATTAGAGGCAAGAGGTGCATTTGAGCAGCAGCTGTAGAAGATCAGTAGAGGTAGTAGTTAGAGCGGATTGATCAAGAGAACATAAATTAGCAACTATTTTAACAATCAAATACTATTTTTAGTAATTTCTTAAGCAAAAAAGCCAAACATTTGCTGCTTCCAGTTTCTCAGATATGAGATATCAGATATGATCCTTTTCTTTGTTATTCTTGATAATAAAATGAATATGACCTATCCAACGCACAGCCGAGTTTTGGTTAGAAAAACCTTCTGCCTTCTGCTATGGGAAATTACAACATGCATTTTTCACACTTTTCTGATATTTTATAGGCAAAACCAATACTTAAAAATAATATATGGATACATTGATAAAGACATTACTGATTAATTGCAGCCAGTGTAGCAGTTAAGTTAAAAGATACTCAAAAGGAATAAATAATACAACTTTTTGTGGATGCAGAGGTACTTTGTGTTAGTTTAAGTTGATATGCATTAATTATAAAATATCCTGGAAAGTTGAAACAATATGTGAGATATTATTGTATATTTAAAGTAATTAATGATTGTTTATGCTTTGAAAGAGGCAGGAAAACAAAAAATGAAATGATCATTTATTTAAAGTTAGAAATGCACAACCCACTAATAGTTGTTACACAAGGCCAATCAATGAGAACTTCTTTCGCATCTCAACTGAACATAGCATGCTTTGTCAGAAAGCATTATGTCAGATCTTAATTAATAATGATTTTTTTTTTTTGCTACTGGCTCCATGATCATTAACAATGGCTTTTTGTGAGTTATGGTTAGGTTTGATCCTTGTATTCTCTGCTCATTTGTTTTTGCTTTAATTGATCGCTAACTGCATGATTAATAGAGGCTCTGTGTCATTGAGCAGCATATGATGAATACCTAGTTGGAATGTAGTGCAACAGCTACTGTAGACAGTGTTTAGAAAGTTGGAGGACATCAGAGATAATGTAAACAGTGTGCATGTTTTACAAGCGGCACGTCAGTGGTCTAAACACATTATTTTTACAGAGGTTTCAAAGCCTAATCATTCCTTCTCGCCGCACCTAAATTTCAGATTGAGTAAGTCAGGGCCAGCCAAGTAAGGTGGCAAAACTTGTAGATGAATTCAAAATTTATGAAGATAATATTTCAGTCCCCATCAGGTTGAGGATGTTAAACTCTACTCAATCCAGCGCACCCTGTTCTCCCCTCTCCCCCCTTGTCTGCTTATTTTTACAGCCTGCCGTCCAGGAATCCATCAGTCTTTTCATGGCCCACGTTCACACCAGTGTCAACCAGGCAAGTGAAAAATACCAGCGCAATGAGAAGAGGTACAATTACACCACCCCCAAGAGCTTTCTCCAGCAAATCACCCTGTACAGGAACCTTCTGGAGAAGAGTCGGGCTCAGCTCCAGCACAAGATGAACCGGCTTGACAGTGGCCTTCAAAAACTCCAAACCACTGCCACTCAGGTAAATGTTTCTTTTTAATATATATTGCTGTTTTTATTATGAATATATTGTAGTGGGCTAATATTAGAGTTTGGGGGACAAGGTCGAGGTAGGAAAATTAGGAATAGTTTTAGTCTTTGTCTTTTTAAGCAGCGTGGGTTTTCCCTGACATTAGGCATATTATGCATTGAAGTGTGTGTAATATTTTCTTTTCTCTGCCTCAGGTTGAGGATCTAAAAGCTAAATTGGCATCCCAAGAAGCAGAGTTGACCTTTAAAAAACAGAATATTGAGGCTCTAATTACAAAGATTGGACTGCAGACTGAGAGGGTTAGCAGCAAGAAAGAGGTTGCGGATGCCGAGGCACAAAAGGTGAGATATCCTATCACATATTGGTTTTCATACACTTTTCTGACATTGTACTTCCCATACCACACCACATCACATAATTCATTACATACAGTTTTGATTTAGTGATTTTCTTTAATTGTGGTTGCTCTGTATAGGTTGCTGTCATCCAGGCAGAAGTCTCAGTCAAACAGAAAGACTGTGAAAATGACCTAGCGAAGGCAGAGCCGTCACTAACAGCTGCCACAGCAGCACTGCACACCCTCAACAAGGTGATTTGCTTTATCAACCTGGGCAAAATTAAAAAAAATCTAATTCAGTTGATCTAAAGATTTTGTATTGTTTTTCTAGGTGAATCTCACCGAGCTGAAGGCCTTTCCAAACCCTCCAGCTGCAGTGATCAATGTAGCGGCAGCTGTGATGGTTCTGCTAGCTCCTCGCGGTCGAGTGCCTAAGGATCGGAGCTGGAAGGCAGCGCGGGCCTTCATGGGCAAGGTTAAGCTGTCATCATGTCGATCACATCTGCCTGATTAATGCCAATCTAATTTGTGTGTGGGCCTTGACCCTGGCCCTGCCCAGCATCTCTCTAATGCTCACATTACAGCTGGATCACTCCATGAATATGCTCACTCAGAACAGGAGCAAGTGTGTTGATCCGTCTCTTAAGCTCTAGCTGTTATTAATGTGTGGTTACCATAAAAGATGTATTTGTTTTTTTTAAAAGCCAGTGTCCAATTTAGCCTGAAATAGGGATCAGTGCTTCCTGTCATAAAAGGACTTTTTTTAACATTTAAAATGTAGTCAACAGGTGACGAAAAATTAAAAATCAGTGCTATTCAATGCGAAAAAATAACAAGGACTTTTTTTCCCTGAAAAAAACATTTCCCTGTCAGGATGATACATTTTATATTTTACATGCAAATCTAAATGCATTCAGGTACTCAGTGTTAGACCACTATGGTATGTCTGTGAGAGATGCTCCAATACCAAAACTTATTAAACTTAAAGTATCGACCGACAACAATTGCATTTATAAATGTGCCATAACAACAGATTGTATAATTTGTGTGGAGTTTAAAAAAGAAGAGTTCGAGAAAGAAATTATACTCCTTGTTGTGTGGGACTGTGTCTTTTCTAAATGCATAATAATATTGACATAACATTGTGTCCAGCTGCTTTACTTTGTGATGCTATGTATGTTGCCAGCACATGTATTAATGTATCTCCTGTGTTTGTATTTATGTCTGTCAGGTAGATGATTTCCTGCAGGCCCTAGTATCATATGACAAGGAGCACATCCCTGAGTCTTGTTTGACTGTCGTGAAACAACAGTATTTGAAAAATCCAGAGTTCTACCCTGATCTGGTTCGGACCAAATCTACAGCTGCAGCTGGTCTCTGTGCCTGGACTATTAACATTGTTAGATACTATGAGGTTAGGAAAAGCTTTCACATTTCAGATTTCAGGTTTTAGTTATAATAAATATAAGATGCTTTGTTCTTCTTTGTGGAGCTTTTTTTCCCCTTTTTTCCAGATTTATTGTGAGGTCATTCCAAAGAGGCATGCATTATCACAAGCTAATGCAGAACTAGAAACAGCAACAACCAAACTAGCAGCAATTCAAAATAAATTGAAGGTGAGTGCAGCGTTATTATACCTATAGTCAGTTATTTTAAAAGCTATACTTTCTTAATGCTGTCTAATTTCCATGGCTTCCTTTGGTTTGTTTCTTTAGGACCTTGATGTCAGCCTCCAGAGCCTAACAGCTCAGTTTGAAAGGGCCACAACTGAGAAAATCAGTTGTCAGGAGGAGGTGACGCGTACCAACCAGACCATAGAGCTGGCCAACCGACTAGTCAAGGGCTTAGAGGTAAACAAGGAGAGATAGAGGAGTTTGGTGGTGTCACTGGGACTGACCTGGCATAAAGTAAACTGTCAATTTGCCGGAGGCATGCATGGAGAGGCTCTGGTAATCGAATTGCATCAGTAATCTGGACTAGAAGTTGTTATGTCCTGGCAAGATAGCCTGACAGTTGTGTGAGTAGATCAGGCAGAGGGAGATTTTACAGCCTGGCCCAGCAGCATACTAGGGACTTGTGAGACAGGTAGAGAGGGCTGGACCACAGAAAACGCATGGCTGAACTGGGCAACTGGCTGGCTGAATGCTTTCCAAATGGAGAAGGGAAGAGAGATGACAAGCACGTAAACTAACACTGCTCTGAATCAGAGCAGTAGACAGGTTGTGTGTGTACAGAATGTGTATATTTATTGTATATACTGTTTACACAGCATGTGTGTGCATGTTTCTGTGCAATGCAAATAATTTTTCATTCTCCATGTTTTTACCAAATCAAAAAGTATGAAGGGGGAATGTGAATATGTGGAATATATAAATGTTGAATGTTGCATATTTGTATAGTTGTTGAATATTATATTCAACTCCTTTACGTTCTGTGCATGCTTTTTTTTTAGGGTACAGTATCTATTATCTTTGCACATGCTAATATGAAATAAAAGATGGCCATTTCAGCGGCCGTCTTGTAAGTTCGACTTTCTTACTGCAGAAAATAAATGTGGTTTGCATGGAACAGCTTGGCTTTTAAGCATATCAAGATAAATGTTTTGTCTTTATGGCATTGACCTGGAAGCAATAGTGTTCAGACTAATAAATCAGGCCGTCTATATTTAATCATTAATTTACCTCAAAGCCTCAACAGCTGTTGGAAATTAACAATGTCTCACCCGAGACTGAGTGATATTACAGGCAATCCATAATACATTAGAGTAAAATTATAGTGATTTTTAACTGTCTGAGAATTTATTATGTGACATATTCTAGATCCACAGCCCCTTGTAAGAAAATGCCATGCATGATTTATTGTTGTAGTGCTGTCACAGTCATAGTATTGAAGGTTTAAATTAATGCTAAATTGATGCTGAGTGAATCTACAGCCAAACTTCCAAAGCTATTTTAAGGGAATTGCAGTTGCATGCTTTACTGCTTACATATTTTTAGTTTGTACAACAAATGGATTGGGAAGTTGCCCAGCAAGTGCATTTCCCAACAGTATAGATTTTCTTTAGTTCTTTTGTTTAAACTGTTTTCAGATGCTCTACAAGGATTCCTACAAATTTGTTGTGTGTCTCCTGTGTAATTTTAAAATGATATCAAAGGTTGGTCTTTGTGTCCTTCAGTCAGAGAAGGAGCGCTGGTCCCAGGCGATTGTTCAGTATGAAAAGCAACAGAAAACCCTGTGTGGCGATGTCCTCATCACTTCAGCATTCGTCTCCTACATGGGTTACTTTACCAGGCAGTATCGTGTGGAGCTCCTCAACAATGCGTGGATCCCTTTCCTTCAGTCTCAGAAGGCAAGGCCAGCTTTGTACAGGCTTTGTATTGTTTAGACTGCAGTTGTTTAGAGAGTAAAATTGTTCTCTCTACAAACATCCACAGCAGAGTCTGTGAACTGGAGCTCATCGTACCACTACAGCCCTCCAACTAGAGTGACATCATTCCTTGATTTCTGTTCCAGGTCTCTGTACCCCTGACAGACGGCCTGGATCCAATCCTCATGCTTACAGATGATGCCACTGTGGCTGCCTGGCATAACCAGGGCCTGCCAAATGATAGGATGTCCACTGAGAACGCTGCCATCCTGACCACCAGTGAGCGTTGGCCACTCATCATTGACCCACAGCAGCAGGGCATCAAGTGGATCCGAAACCGGCTAGGTTCAGAGCTGAGGGTGGTGCAGCTGGGACAGAAAGGGTGAGAGGGGCTATAAGTCCTATGGGGCTGACCTGGTTTGATATGTCATGGAGTGCTAATATACTACAAAAATATACATAAACAGAATCTATTTTCCCCCCCCCTTTTTTTTTTTAATTCAGTTGCTTTTTTTCCATCAGGTATCTGGATGTGATTAAACAAGCCCTTGCCTTTGGTCAAACTGTGCTGATAGAAAATCTACCAGAAAAGGTAGATCCAGTTTTGGAGCCTCTACTAGGCAGAAACACTATCAAAAGAGGAAGGTTGGTGAAGAAATTTCAATGTTACATTCACATTGTTGTACTTAGAAATATTAAGGATAAAACATTCATATTCACCAATATTCTTTGTTTTGGATAACCCGTTTACTGTGGGGCTGTTGCACACCAAAAACACCAAAAACGTTTTTGTGTCTCTGTTGATACACAAGTCGATATGCCCACAACCCAACATGTCTGTGTTGTTAGACAATAGGAGCAGATTTGCCAGATGGCTGAATCTGACTGAGCATTGAAACACCAGTAAGACTTGACTGAATGCATTATTATTGCCCCCTCTTTAGATTATAAATGAATTTGCGGCTCGTGTTCTGAATCCCTGAGGCCAGCGTATTGATTGGCCCCTCAAGACGGGTGATAGATGTATATTTGTGTGTTCATATTCTTTAGGTGTGATGAATATTGAACAGCTGAGCCTCAGTGTAAAAGCTGAATCGAGGGCAGTCATGGTTATGTATAAGGGTTCCTGTCTCCTGCAAAAAGATGGCATGTAACACACTAAATTCAGTGGTCCTCCATCATTATGGCAAACTCAATTCACCCTCAATCATTTCATAACCCTGATGGGTGGTTTGCTGGCATTTATCTGCATTCAATTATTTAGAAATAGAATAATAACATTACAAAAACAGTGTATTTTGAATATTGCATAACCCAATGCAAATGGTCAAATAATGAGGTCATATGGGGTATTTTGTGACATTTAATTGTGAACAAAGTACCATTAATGCTACTTGACTTCAAATCTTTTCTCATCTGAAGTTATACATTTCATTCAAACTGGGACTTGTTCGAAACACTGTATTTGGTAAATCTGTCTGATTTCAAACTTGCCTTTCAAACACGTGTACTGCTGCACACTGCGATCCACCTCACAAATATAACTGCCATCAAAATAGCTGCTCTGTAATTACCTTTGTTCAGTTACCAATTACCCTCAACTGGCAAAATCCTGCATATTTCCTAAATGGGGCAGCCAAACAGCAGACTAAATAGAAAATGCCACATATTGACATTCTGCTTTGACTTCCCCCTCAAAAATGTTTACATCTTTCTTGCTCTGATCTATGTATGACCATGATTATTGAACATCTCGCCGCATGTTCATTGAACTTCTTCTGAAGTCCTGTCTGTCCAGACGTAACAATTCATCATAGTAAATCTGATTATAAGTTTATCCCTTGTAGATGACCCACACACTTGTTTCTGTCGATGATTAATACAACCTGCTGGGGCAGCCATGATGGATCTGGTAGGGATCCACAGCTGAAGTTCATTAATAATTGGAATGTTGTAGAGTGTGAAGTAATGAATACTAATTATTCCTTTCATGGCTGACGGAAGACTACAAGCCAATCCATCAGCAAGGACTTTAATTTGGTGGAGTAATGGTTCTATCAATAGTACATTAATTCTGGCTTGTGAAGATATAGAGTTGAACCAGACCCAGGCCATGAGGAACCTGTGCCGTAAAATTGGGGCCTTGCCTGACATCCAAGGGGTAATTAGAGAAAAATGAAAAGCCACCAGGTTCGTCAAGCCAGTCCTAATTTAATTGAAATGCAGGAACAGATAAATATTGGCTGCTGTGGTGATAATCTTTCATATTTTTTCATGATTATTTGTCTACAGTGTAACTGACATTTGGAGCCAGAGTGAAGTTCTGTCCTCCGCTGAAGTTGCAGTGAATGAAACCGAGAGGTCAATGGGCTCAGATGTAAAACTGAGCTCAGATGAAGTACAAAAATAGCTTTTATGATTCAGAGAATTGCCCACAGTTCAAATCTTCTATACGGTCATCATCATCCTCATTATTATTATTATGTGTCTTTTTTATTGTCCAAGTGATTTTAAATTCATCTGCGGTGATATTCGGTGATATTTCTAAACATCCAGCCTTCATCTAATCATCATTACTCTTTCATGTTCTCACTTTGAAAGTGAATGTAATAACTTGATGAGGAGACAAATAAAACTGGAGCAGGTTTTAACTCTGCTGCTGTTTTTGCAATTAGATTATTTGTTCTTGCCAAATAAAAAAAAAGAATAATTACATTTATGATTTCAGCAAAGTGGTGTTTGATTTGGAAAAACTCAAAACATAAAAGTACTTTTAGGACTTCACATATGTGCCAGCAGTTAAGTATGAATAAATGTCATACAGTGTTTTTTTGAAAAAGAAAATGTGACATGGGATAAAGCTCAGAAAAATGCTAGTACGTGGTCCTTGAACTGTTTGGTCAAATAAGCCTATAGTAAAGTTTTTGTTAATTACTGTCCTTTCCTTAAGCAATAAAACAACATAGCTAGTCATTACTAGGCTTCAGATAATTTTTCAACTTGAACTCTCCCCTTACCCAGGTACATCCGACTTGGGGGCAAAGAGTGTGAATATAACAGTAACTTTCGACTCATTATCCACACCAAGATGGCCAATCCCCAGTTCCCTCCTGAGCTCCAGGCCCAAACCACCCTCATCAACTTCACAGTGACTCCTGTGGGCCTGGAGGAACAGCTGCTGGGACAGGTTGTGTCCCGGGAAAGGCCCGACCTGGAGGTCCTAAAGGTTAATCGATGTGCATCATATGAAAGATGCAGACTGTTAATACAATAAAGCATTTTTATTAGTGACTTTATATGCAAGACCTGTCCTTAATACCAAATATGAAATTATGAATTGTTTTTTGCATGTTTCCCAAGATGGAGCTGACCGCACAGCAGAACCACTTCAAGATTGAGCTCAAGAGGCTGGAGGACGACCTGTTAAATCGCCTCTCTGCAGCGCATGGTAATTTTCTGGGTGATATTTCTCTGGTGGAGCAACTCGAAAACACCAAGACCACAGCCGCTCACATTCAGCACAAGGTGACGTTATTACACTGACTGGGTACACCCCTCAGTTGTGCGACTGTTGTCAAGTTCATGTTTTTGAATGTCACACAGCAAGCACCTCATTTTATTGCATTAGCTACAAATGATGTGTAGTTAGGACTATGTGTAATGAGAGAGTTTTGGAGCATGACTGAGAGCCTAATAGCTCATTTTGTGCAATTGGAACACACAGGTGGTGGAGGCCAGAGAGAACGAGACAAAGATCAACGAGGCTCGAGAACTATACCGCCCAGCAGCTGAGAGAGCGTCACTCCTCTTCTTCATCATCAATGACCTCAGCAAGATTAACCTCATGTACCAATTTTCTCTCAAGGTGAAACCTTTACCCCATAAGTGCTCTCAGGGGACAGACATTGTTTTTTACATCATTTTAAACAGGGCTCAGTCCAATCTGACAAGTGCTCTGTTGGATTTTATAAAGCAGTGCTGTTTGTAATTGGTGTTTCTCTTGGTGATTAAGATTTTAGGCACAGCTCTGTCTTTACTAATCATCTTAAATGTGTGCTTTTATACTAAAACTATATTCCTTATTAGGGCTCTGTCTTCCTTTTGGTTGTGTTCCAGATCTTTAACTCGGTGTTTAACAAAGCAATGGAGCGTGCAGAATGGGACGATGATGTGAGGACCCGGGTGCACACCCTCACTGAGGCCATCACCTATTCGGTATTCCTGTACACCAGCCAAGGCCTGTTTGAGAGAGACAAGTTAACCTTCTTGTCACACACTGCCTTCCAGGTGAGGGACTCAGGGCCGCCTCAAAGGTGGGGCTTCCTGTCATCCTCATCAATCAAAGTACTTTTCTGCCCCCACATTAACTTCAATTAAAAGCAGTCAGCAGGACCATACGCTGCTATTGATTACCTCTCACACCTTCCCCCATTGCTGCTGTTCAGACAGTTGGTTCTGACAAGGGGGTTGGTTCTGATGGCATAATGCAATTATCTGTCATTGCGCCAACTGTTTTCATCATAGAAATTGTGCTGCCCTGAGGGCTGTCCTTCATGTGGCTATTTCACATTCAGACGCACTTATTCAGCCTGCATGAGTTTACCAAGTCTCCCTTTGCCAGACTTTTCTTGCAGTTTTCAATTATTGTGGAAATGATTGAAAAGAGATCAATACAACATAGATCATTACAAACCGCTCTTGGTCCTGCCCCACAGATTCTGCTGAAGCAGGGCCTGATTGATGCCCAGGAGTTTGACTTCCTACTGCGTTTCCCTGTGGAAGCGAGCAAAGTTAGTCCTGTGTCCTTCCTCTCTCCACATGCCTGGGGAGCCATTAAGGTGCAGTCTCAGCTGTTAGCATATGTGATATAACATGTTGCAAAGGGTCGCATTTTTATTATTATTAGCAGCTCATCACTATATACTATTCACCACTGATTAAAGAGGTCTAACAATATCTGGTATTTGAATATAGACCATTTCTACAATGGAAGACTTCAGTGGACTGGACAGGGAAGTGGAGAGCTCACCAAAGCGCTGGAGGAAGATTGTTGAATCCAGTTGTCCTGAAAAGGAGAGACTTCCCCAGGACTGGAAGAATAAAAGTTCCCTCCAGAAGCTCATTATCCTCAGAGCACTTCGCCCTGATAGGATGACCTATACACTGAGGTATGTAAATGACCAATGTACATTCATTTTTTTAAAGTATTGTACATTTGCTAAGCTTTTCAACAATGTTTCCTGACAGGAACTTTGTGGAGGAAAGCATGGGAACAAAATACGTGGAGGCCTCCAGGCTGGAATTTGACAAGTTGTATGAGGATAGTGGCCCATCAACCCCTGTGTTCTTTATCCTTTCACCTGGAGTGGATCCTCTCAAAGATGTAGAAAAACTAGGTACTACGCATATTGTTTGTTATTTACACAGCCTGTATAACTTGGTAGGGATAAATATTCAAAA
Organism: Scortum barcoo; assembly: GCA_023238725.1. Classification (NCBI taxonomy): domain Eukaryota; kingdom Metazoa; phylum Chordata; class Actinopteri; order Centrarchiformes; family Terapontidae; genus Scortum; species Scortum barcoo. Next base: position 10,464,947 of record CM041546.1, on the reverse strand, counting down.
TATTCTTCCTGTGCAGGATTGAAGCTGGGGTTTTCCATCGACCAGGGCACTTTACACAATGTATCCCTGGGACAGGGGCAGGAGGAAGTAGCTGAGAGGGTTCTGAATAATGCCTCTAAACTCGGACACTGGGTTATTCTGCAGGTAAGAAGCATTTCTACTCAGAGACTCTTGTACTGTTGCGACCTCGGGCTGCTCTTCCAGCCAGCCTGTAATTCACCTAATGATATTATCTCACCCTGTGAGCAAGAGAAATAAACTCAATTTGGTTCAATAAAAACCATAATTGGCTAGACCAGCTCCATAAATGCCTCCTTTAAAGGGAGAAGGCTGCAGCCAAGTGAGTCCCTGAAGGTTTTCTTACTAATTCAGAACATAGCAAAACATCTTTTAGACTGAATCTTTCACAAATGAACACAACTATACTTGAAATTCTAATTTATTTGATCAACCTCTAGCATGATCTCATCTTTTTGTAATCTGTAATTGTTAAGAATGTACACCTGGTGGCTCGCTGGCTGCCCTCTCTAGACGCTCTTCTGGAGACAGCCGCGGTGGACAGTCACCCAAACTACAGAGTGTTCATCACTGGGGAACCTGCACAGAGCCCTGAGCAGCATGTTATCCCCAGAGGAATACTGGAGAATGCCATCAAAATCACCAACGAGCCCCCCACTGGCATGAATGCCAGTCTGCATGCAGCTCTCAACAACTTCAGTCAGGTGTGTAAAAAAGTAAAATTTATTAGATTATATTTGATAAAAACATGTTTTATGGATGTAGCATTCACTGTAATTTATTACCTTCTCCCTACCTTCTTAGGACACTCTGGATTTGTGCTCCAGAGAACAGGAGTTCAACTCCATGTTCTTCTCCCTCTGCTTCTTTCATGCCTGTGTTACGGAGCGCCGTAAATTTGGCCCCCAAGGGTGGAACCATAACTACCCCTTCAGCACCAGAGACCTCACCATCTCAGCCAGTGTCTTGTACAACTACTTAGAGGCCAACACCAAAGTATTTTTACCACTATTTTTTAAAAAGATAATACAACATCTAATTTTTTATTTATGTTTTATTCATATTTTTTGTTGTTGCAGATAAAACTTTTAATTTGTTTTTTTACCACTTCTTTCTTAAACTGTGTAAATGTTTAATGATGATGGTGTTTGTAATGGATTTATTGCCAGACAGGGATGTTGAATTACAGTGTATCCAATTACTTATTGAAATCTTTTGTTCCACTGTTATTTGTGAAAAATGTTCATTCTTGTCTTTTTTCACATTTCTTCTCTTATAACTATGAACACACAACCTATAATTTAGCTTTATTTCATGAAGACAAAAAATCCATTCTTCGGGTGCTGCACCCCTCACAACTCCTAATGCATTTCTCTTAGAACTCCTATTACTCTGGTCACAACCAATTATGTCTCCTAGGTATTCTGCCCTCCAAAAACGAATGTCCTTCATTATGTTAACCAAACAGTAACCTGTATGTGCGTATACAGAGAATTCATTAGGAGGGCAATGAAGCGTAATCCTAAATGTAATTACATGCAGCCAATGTGACAGTTCACAACGCTACATAAGTGATCACTGCAATTAGAGCTGATGAAGGAAGCAATTTGCAAAACAATACAGGTACAAATGATTGTGAACCTCCAGCTTTTGTAATTTGTTATGAATCACAGGTTCTTTTCTTCCTCCTTCACCCTCACGGATCATAATCTCCCGCTGAGGAAAAGACTCTTCTGTCATACATTAGATCAGTGTGTGTAAAGAAACATAATTTTGTTACATTTCCCTACCTTTATCATTATTACAAGAGCTCATTTAGGAAGAGATCATTTATTTACTGCTTGAAGATTTAAAGGAGGATTGATGCAGAAATGTCACTGACATGACCCTGAAATATTAGTTATGTTGTATTAACATATTCCTCATTATTTTAATACAGCATTATTTTCTTAGATTCATTGCCATATCTGTCTGCATACTAAGTTTATCATAGTCCATGCAGGTGCCCTGGGAGGACTTGTGTTATCTCTTTGGGGAGATCATGTATGGAGGACACATCACGGATGACTGGGATAGAAGACTATGTAAGACCTATCTGCAAGAGTTCATGCATCCAAAAATGGTGAGTCTGTGTAAAAATAATTATTCACTTTTCAATCATGTTTCGACAAAACATGCAAGTCAGTTTTAACTAGTTTTAATTGCATATATTGTCAAGATTTCAAAAATCACTACTTAAGCTAAAGTCCTGTTACATTTGATTTTACTGCCAAATGGTCAAGAGAATCTGCAAAGCTGTTTTGAATTTCTTGGTGTTGTTGTTAAGGCAAAGGGTGCCCTCTTGGGATGTAAACCTAAACTGCAGTATTGCTCTTAAAGTCTTAATGATTTTTCCACCCTCACTTTGGTAATGTTAAATGTAATGTTAAATTATTAGGTGATTACTTGGTACTTTTTTCCTTTAGCATGTATCCCTGGAGGACTCTGCCAGTCCACCTTTACTACCACCAGCCAGTGTTTCTCCAAAAACATGATTTTAACAGCAAACAGTGTGCTTTGCTGTAGGTGCAGAAACAAGCTTACATGTTTGCTGTTGTCCATTATACTGAATTCTAAAACTCACAGACTGAGCTTTGTATAAAGCTTTGACAAGATTTCTGAGGGCTTTATGAGTTTAGGTTGAATATTCATTGTCACCATGATTGCTGTATGTTAAACAGTGTGGTCTGTTTTCATCTTGTGATTTTCAAATTTTCACAGTTTGAAGGCGAGCTCTCTCTGTGCCCTGGATTCCTGGCCCCTCCATTCACAGACTACAGTGGTTACCACAGCTATATTGATGAACATCTCCCACCTGAGAACCCCTCTCTGTATGGTCTTCATCCGAATGCTGAACTCGAGTGCCTCACAGTCACCTCAGACAACCTCTTAAGGACTCTGCTGGAGCTGCAGCCACAGGAGAGAGGGGGGGGGGAGAGGGGGCGGCTCAGAGCACGGAGGAGAAGGTGCGGAGCCAGAAAGAACTATTACAGGGAAGAAGCAGCTGATAATACATTAATACATAATACAATACCTACCCATTAAAAAAAAACAATGTATATTCTATTTGTCAGGTCAAGTCAGTCATTGAAGATATCCTTGACAAGCTTCCGGAGGAGTATAACATGGCAGAGATAATGGCAAAGACATCAAAGCGAAGCCCCTACATTTTAGTCTGTTTCCAGGAGTGTGAACGCATGAATCTTCTGCTCGCAGAAATAAAGAAGTCCCTGAATGAACTAGATCTTGGCCTGAAGGTACAGTCTACTGTCATATACTAAAATAAAAAACAGTCTTCTACAGTAAGATCCTGTAGCATTAATGAGAATTTCTTTGTCCACAGGGAGAACTTACCATCACCTCCAATATGGAAACCCTCCAGTCAGCCCTGTTCAGTGACTCTGTTCCAGATTCCTGGGCCAGACTGGCTTATCCCTCCACTAAAACACTGGCACATTGGTGATCACTCCTTCCTATTAATACTTTATTTTTTACATGTCTTTCACTATCTTCCTCTCTTGTATTATGCTTTTTATTATATTTCACATAATAATTTGAATATTACGACCCTACAATCAACTTCAATTTTTTTTTTCTTTTTCATAGGTTTTGGGACATAATGTGTAGCTGTCGAGAGCTGGACAGCTGGACTCAAGACCTGGTTCTCCCTGCAGTGGTTTGGCTCTCAGGGCTCTTCAACCCACAGTCTTTCCTCACTGGTGGGGTCACAATCTTAAAACCAACAAGATGTATGATTTAAAGACGTGAGCTGGAAGCACCATAAATATTAACATGCAGACTTTTTTTCCCCAGCTGTGCTACAAAGTATTGCTCGCAAGAATCAGTGGCCCCTGGACAAGATGACCCTGACTGTGGACGTGACGAAGAAGACGAAAGACGACTTTGGACATCCACCACGGGAGGGGGCCTACATTCATGGGCTCTTCATGGAAGGTTAGAATTCATTAATCTTATATTTCTCCAATACAAGTTACATAGATTTTTGAAAGTATCTTGCAGAACAATGTGCCCTGTGTCTTCTTAGGGGCACGCTGGGACACTCAGTCTGGAGTCATTTCTGAGGCGGTCTTGAGGGATCTGACCCCACCCATGCCAGTGCTTTATGTCAGAGCTCTGCCCACAGAGGAGCAGGATCTCAAGAATACTTTCCAGTGTCCGGTATACCGCACTAAGCAGCGCGGGCCCACGTACGTGTGGACCCTCCACCTCCGAACCAAACAGCCTCCTGCCAAGTGGATTGTAGCTGGAGTGGCCCTGCTGCTGTCTGTTTGAGACAACGGTGGGGTTGGGGGTTATATTTTAACATATCTACTAACAGTATTATGCAAACAGTGTTAATTTTTTTTGTAGAGAGGGTGTATAATTCTCCCATTGAGACAGTATTGCAATTATGTTGCTTTTTTAAAATAATGTTTTCTTATAATTATTAACACAACAGACCTAAATATATATTTTTAATCTTGCTTCACTGTCATTGTATCCAATTTGGTTCATGTTACAGTGCTGACATTGTAGAGTATGAATACGTGTGTGTGTGTGTGTGTTTCAGATTAAAAGATAATGGGAATAAAGAAGTGGAGATGGACACGTTTAGCCAGTGTTGAACCTGTTGTGTCTGTGTCTGTGTCCGACACTGTTGAACCTCTCCCTTGAGATGGTTCAGTCTGGGCATGATTTGTTGGGAGCTTATGTCTCCATTTTAGACCATGTAATTCTGGATAGGGAGCATATTTTATTGGAAGGTCAAGATTAAAAAAGCTCTCTGGCTGCCCTCTACTAACTGAATGATACACAATGCCGTCTGGAGGGTTCCCGGACAGAATTCCCAGGAGATGATGTGCATGGTTGCTATTGACTTTTAAATGAGGTGCATTTGACATTGACCTTTTGTACGGCAGAGGCAGAATACTAACAGACTAGTGTAATTCATTCGGCCAGGCCTGTTGGAGAAACCTATTCAAAGACACTGATAGCTTTCAATGAGAAAGCAACACATTAGATTACCCATCCTTTATCTGTCTGCACTCTCTGTTAGTGTCTGATTAACTTAATACGAACCAAATCAAACCTTCAACTTTGAACAAGTCCAAAGAAACACAGTACTTTTATCTAAAATGTTATCTTTTGAAACTGTTTTGTTTTATGCTCCGGAAGAAACAGGACAGGTGCAATATTATCTGCTAAGATAAACAAGTGACATTATGATGTGCAAATTACAGCCACGGACTCGCACAGATAGATTTTTTTTTTTTTTTGGATAGAAATCAGCACTCTTATCTTCTCAAATGAGATTTTCTCCAACGCTAATAACCGCTGTGTTGCTCTTAATTTCTCCCTGCAGCCAAAGTGGCTGCAGACAGACAAGTGGAGGATGGAGGATTGATTCTGTGTATTGTATTGCACGGGGGAAATGAAGAAGCAGTCTTCCTGTAGTTTCTCTTCATCTGCCCTCTCTTCCTCTCATTAGCACGCCACAGCAGCTAGCCAGTCATTTGGTGACAGGGAAATGATACAGTGCTGGCAGTGTTTGGGAGGAAATGGCAGGGTACGGGGGCCTGGCGCAGCAGGGGTCGTGCCACAGATAGTCATGTTAAAGGCCAAGCAGGACACCTGGTTAAAGTCAGCAAGGGCATCTGGGTCACACCTCCGCCTAGCAGAACCCTGAGAAAGACATTTTGTGCTGAAGCTCTTGTTATCCCAAAAAGATCCCACACATTTGCCACATGAATTTATGAAAAAATACTGATTATGAAACAGGTTCTCCAGCTGTATGGATATGCCCTAGTTACCTGCAATACTATACATTAATAAAAAATATTAAAAGTAGTAAAGTAAGCAAAGTAATCAGTGCACAATTTTAAAATAGTGTGTTTTTACTTCAGAACTATTTTAGAGTGTCACACAGCCTTTTGACCCTGTGAGATTCTGGGGCCTCGGGGCCTTTGCCTGCTTTGCCCAGTTGGTCATCCAGCCTTGTAGATTGTTACTCTATTTTTAAAATGATTACTTAGTGTAATATCTTGCAGCTTTTACAAACTGACCTGTAGTATACCCTTTTGCAGCCACAGAGAGGCTTAATTAGAGGTTAATTAGAGCGCAGACAAACCCATTTAATGCTGACAGATTGTTATAAATATTTTTTTTCACAAAAAAAGAAAAGATTGGAAGTGCAGAATAAAGAAAAGTAAGGAAATCTAATATACTTGGTGCCAAGCTTTAAACACTGTCAGTGCCTTTAGACTCTGCCTGCCATTGGGTGCTTGTATTTGTGCACGCATTGAGCTTATTAAATTGTCTTCTCTTTTTTTTTTATGTGTCACATTACTGAATCATTTGTTTCCTAAATACACTTTATTATCATGACTTTATTGTCATTCTGAGTTATATCTGGAGTTAGTGACAATATGTAATGTGAAATTACAAACAAAGTATAAATTCTGATTCATCTGAGCTAGTTTTTTTTGTTTTTTTTGGTATAATTAGTTTTCTAAATGACTGTGGTTTGTCCTGCTATGACTTTTACCTTTGCTATAGCCAGAGCAGCACTGGTTTAAGACTTACCATTTGTCTGTTTGAATTAATTATATATATCTTATCTGTTACAATAATCAACTCATGATGATGAAAAATATTTTATTGCATGCACAGTTGACACTGGAGGTCAATCCATGGTTTGCCATATATCATGCAGACCAGCCAAATCAGTGCATTAGCACCAAAAAAAAAAAAAAAGACACAAAATTAAACTAAATATCTGTAAAAGAAATAAATAATTCTGAAATAAATAAATATCCTCATCCAGAATTTCAACATATATACACAGTATAAACAGAATCAAGTGTACATTGTTGATGATAGAAACAAAATTCAAAATAAGAGGAAGCACGTTCTCTCCATGTTCACTGTGGGCTTTAAAATCCAAAAATATACAATATAGGATTTCAAGGATATAACACCATCCACAACAGTTCACAACGCCTACTTAGTGGCATAACATTCGGGCAAAAGTGAGAATTTTCAGTTGGCCAATTTAGAGGATAAATACTGTATTTTCTATGACTACACACTATCAAACTTCATACAGTAGTGTTACACCATACCGTAGGTGAGCAAATGGCTTCTATTTTTATTCCTTTCTCTGCTTCTTTTTGGTGCAGAAGGTGCTGTAGTACTGCTATTGCTCTTTGCTTATAGGAACAGCTCACCCAAAAAAAACACAATAAAACTTATTTTCCCTCTACAATATATATCCATACATTTACTGAGGTTAAAGAGATAAGCTGTTGCTCAGTTCTGGGGCCGAGTCGCATTTGATTTAACTAGAAAACACTTCACAGTGAAACTGCTCAGAGGACAGGTTGCCGTGGGTTGTTGTGAGTCAGCATGTAATTATTTTTTATAGAGAGACGTCTTGTTGCAGAGTCTTTCAAATGCTAATTTCTGGTGCAAGCAAACATCTCCAACCCTCAACAAATTGAACCAACGCTATCTGGATGGCTGATTCCTCGAACAATACGAGGAAAATCTCACTGTTTCGTGTTTTAAACCTGAACTTTAAAGACCAGCACAGAGATGTGTCAGTGCGGGTCTGCTGCTGATTGTCCACAGCTCAACTAGATGGAGATCCTTACACCAGTGCTTTTAAAAAGATGAGCAGTTAGCAGTAATTTGAACGGTATTTGGCACTAATGTATGTGATCATAACTCACAAACAGGGCATAACTTTTCACACACCCAACAAATACAGTACAGTGTGTACTCTTGTCTACATTCCTGCACTACTGCTGTCTGAACTGTGTTAAGTCACCTAATACACTTTATGGTTAAACAATAGAAAACTGCATGATAAGAGGATTCAGCAATGTTAAAAAATAGCATATGAAAATGTCATTTATGTAATTATTTTCCACTACTGTCAACTTGATCCACTTAAGCAAGACGTCAGCTTGTTGTGCATACACTGGGCTGATTTATTTGTGACTGTGTGTCCTGGTAAAAACACCATCTGGAGTGTTGGGAACTCTGAGAAAGCAGAAGCGTGTGTATACAGTATTGCACTGATATACTCTTTGGTTAAATCTGCTGCCAGATCTATAAACACTGAAAATACTAATCATGACTCAATCTGCGTCTTGTGATCTGCTGCTTTAAAAAGGCTGTGAGTTGGGAGTTTTCACACATACTTCCCAAGAATGAACTTCCATGCTCAACACTGTTTGCATGTTAGGTTTTCTGTAGCATTTCAACAGATGGGAAGCACTTCACCGCAAAAACAAACTCCCTCTGCAGGCCGCCAATTCTCCACTAAGGGGAGCTGTTGTGTCAGAACAGCTCCGCACCTGCTAACCTCTGTCATCTGGTGGACAGTAAAGTAATAGCAGCAGCAACATCACCATCATCCTCTAACCTGCTGCTTGTGTTTTCTTGTTGCCAAAAGACAGCAGCCTGTTAGAGCTAGACTGTGACTGCTGGCTCTGAAGCTCAGCTGTTGGATGATGTTGGCCGAGTCTGCTTTCAGGACTTCTAGATCAATGACACTTGTGGAACATTTATGCATTTAACCTAAGATGTGTCTTTTGCTGCTTATTCCTGTCCCTGGTGAGAGTTTCCTGATTGAACGGCTCCCTCCTGCGGGTCAGCTGGGATCATACAGCACCCTCTGCTGACTTGCTGACTTAAGTCCTGAGAGAGAGAGATGAAGCGAGAGATTGTTCCTTGGCAGTCCGACAGTCTGGCTGGCACAGTGGGAGGTGCAGTAGGAGCTGCTCCCTTAAGTGCGAGGCTCCAGTCTGTGCGACAGTTCAAACAGAGTCTGCTGATTGTCGATGATGTGAAGGTAATCAATGTAGGCTCGCACCTCCGAGCTGCTCTTCTGGGTGATGCCGTTTCCTGGAGGGAAAGAAAAGGTGTTAGTTTCAAGCTAAAGTGGCTTCAGCCAGAAAAACTCCTCTATCTGTACTACGCACTAAAGTACACATGGCACACAGCTTTAAAAAAAAAGACCATTAAAACTCATCATGTCTTTGGATCACTTTGGTCAAAGGACAAGTATGTGTACTGCAATCAGTGGTATTCAGATATTTCACTTGAAGACAATAAAAGTACAATACTACAGTGTGAAAAATACTTTGTTACAAGTAAATACCAAAGACAAAAGAACTCACTGTAGCAAATGCATTGTGATGAATGAACTCTTATATTATTAGATTATAATTGTAATAATGCAGCAATGTGTATGTAAGGCTTATAAAGGTGGGGCTAATTTTAATAACTTTACATACAGCTGGGTAACTTAATCTATAATCATGTATCATCATTTATGGATGTATAGGTAGATAATTGCAGTGAAGTAAAAAGTACAACAGTTGCCTCTGAAATGTAGTGGAGTAGAGGTGAAAAATGGAATGGATATTGTGTATTTCAAAATTAACTGATTTTGTCCACAGATTTGTTTTTTTAACCTTGCAGAAATTGATACTATTACATCAATGGTTGTATTTAAATCAGAATGACAAAAAAAAAAAAAAAAAAAAGTCAAAACTTTGGTCATCTCACCACCATAAAAGGAGGAACAAATGATCTTAATACTGACCCATGTGATCTTTCTGACACTGCCGGATGAGCCGCACAGAGTCTGCTATCATGTGCTGGAAATAAAGACGAAAATAGCTTTAAACAGGACATTTCAAATTCAGCACAGCTGTTATGTTTCCTGTAAAAGGTTCATGAACTCACCAGCTTTTCAAAATTGACCAGGTTATCGTGAAACGTCTTGTTGCCTTCATGGATGAATGTGATATCTGAAATGAGATAAACATTTCGTTAGTATTCGCCAACAGGTATTATGGGTAAAATGTTTGTTTTCTGCGTGTCAAGCCTGCCTGACCTTTCAGTAGCAGAGGAAGAAAGGGGATCTTTGGCGCCTTCATCTTCTTGAAGGAGTCCCTGTAGGCCTTGTGGTTCAGCGAGGGATCCTGTGAAGACATTTTCAAAACAAATGAGTCTAATCCTCTGGGGGTGGGAGGAGGTTGCGGTGCATTTGTGCCTGTGTGTGCATGCTTTGTTAGAGCTGAATCATGATAACGATAACGATAATCTGAGAATACCTGATGTTTCTCCTGGTGTTTAGAAATGAAAAACATCTGTTTGTTGCACCTCATACACACTGAAGCACAGGTTTGTAATTAGAGTCCATGCATGTATTTTTTTTTCAGATTTTAAAAAGCAGATATTTACATAGTATTGTATACAATGTAGATTACTACTGTAAGACTTACTGTAATTGTCTCCAGCTCTGAAAACAGCTTTCTGAATTTCCCAGGAATTTTCTGCAGAGACAGTAATGGGATTTATTTTTCAGATTTCAGATTGTTTCAGATATTATGAACTTTAACTATAAAGGTGGCAGAGATGACAGAGAGGACATCCTTACCTCCCAAGTCTGGCTGAGGCGGCTAACAGCTGCGGTGTTCAGTCCCATTATAATGGCAAAGAAACAGTTGAGGTTCCTCTGTGCTTTACAGCTGTGAAAAGTCAATGGTGCACACAATTCAGTTCCTTCCAGCTCATCAGCACAAGAGTAGATGCAGTTTACTGATTTGCCACTGGAGGGGGCAGCATCCCCATGCAAATCTAAACGCCTCACCCTGAAGGTTCAGGGCTAAAATGCTGTATTGCTGTGAGAAGCCAGCATGTGTATGATCACAATCAGTACATCTCTAATCAAGATGCAAAAAGATGTGAACGAAGCTACTAACTGGGAGGCGATCTTGATGAACTTCTTGATGAGTTGGACCCTTTTGCAGAGCGTCGGGCACAGAAGCACCTCAGTCATCACCCACAGCTGGACTTCATCGCAGCGCTGCAGCAGCAGCTCTAACGCCACAGTATGGCCGCTGTGGCGGCTGAAGGTGAAATAGACGAGTTCTTGCTGGAAAAGAACAACACATACTCATGAGTTGTGCTGGACAGGGCATTTGACGCTAGCAGCACGTCATGTCTGATGTCTTTTAAAACTGCTTAGAGCCTTTGAGGCCTCGGGTTAGAGCTACAAACCTCATGTATTGAGTCAAAGATGGCCCAGTCAAAGTTGGTAAGAGCTACAGCCACGTCCCATGTGTTTAAACTGAGCATGCGAGCCGTCCTCTGTTGCAGCTCTGAGTTGTCTGTGAACGTGTTCTGAAGAGGGAAACCAAAGAAAAATAATATCAAACAACGACAAGGTCAGGATGGTCTGTTTTCACAGTTGTTCTCCTGACACCATACCATCTGAAAGATTGATACGAACATTCAAAGACTGTCACTTCTGTCACTTCACTATGCAGCATATGTGTATTAATGTACTGAATTATAGATTGATCTTATTCATATATTCATGTGTATGTATGAACTAACAGAGGACGTTGCTTTGACACTGCAGTGTATGCACAGTATGTTTAAGCTGAAGTGACAAATTGCGACGTGATATTCTTACCAGGACTTCACCCAGGTCCTTCCTGCAGACATGCAGCCTCCCCACCGGCCGTAAAGAATCGGAGAAGACTCTGTCCTGAGGCTGCAGGAGGAGCCTACCTGCAGGTGAGAAAGCACACATCACAAACAGCCGAATACCATTAAAAATCTGTCAGGCAGCGTGTCAGCAGCTATCAGTAGCAAAAGATAAGACTCGCTGTGCCACTCTGAGGGAGTCAGTCACTTCAGTCGCTGATAACAGATACTGACTTTATGTTACTGGACTGTAAATGCTTCTGCCTTTTAACTGTTGTCACCGAGGAGATATGTAGGTCACTTCTGCTGATTACAATCTTGCACATTCATGCCTGGGCTCAGTACCCAACTCAATATAGGAAAGCATTTTAGCACATTAAAATTCAATATTGTTTAGTTTTTTTGTGGGAAATATTTACTTTCTACTGGTGTCATACTCCGAACAGCTTGTCACTTATTCTGATCTATCAGGTACCAAATCAACTGGTGTTTAATTATAGAACAGTATTATTTTTTTAATAATGAGTTTAAATATTGAAAAGAACGACTGTATAATTTTGCATATGTTTCTCAATCCAGCGTGATCTACAAACACACTTGTTTATTTTTCACATCATTGCAAGTGCAACAGACTACGGATGTTAATTCTCATTTTGTCTTCAAACTGCTACTGCTGTGAATGTAAACGTTTGTGTACTGTAGCTTGTTAGTCAGAAAGGTGTTTACCTCCAGGGTAAGTGACAGCCACGAGGAGCAGTTCCCCCTGCGGGACATCCATCCTTTCTGCCGCTACCTGCAGCAGCTCCTGGGCCGCTATGCCAGCATGAACCCTCATACTTAGGTACGAGTCCATGGTAATATACACGTGACACAGTACTGTAGCATAACAGAGAGAGTAGTATATAAGTATTGTTTCAGTCCTCTATATAAAAGATACAATATAGAAGCCATAACACTTTCATGAAGTGCAGGTCTACCCATGGCAGTATAAATTTATCAGGGGGGGCCTGGAGCAAAAATGTGCTCTTGGGTCCACATATCTGTACCTACATCTATCTGTGCATAGCGTATGTACCCACTCACCTCTAAGTTCCTAGTGCACACAGCAGCCTGTACATATACATAGCCTATAACCACAGACAAACCAGTAGTCAGGTGCTGGAGTAATACCAAATGGCATCAGAGGAGGGAGGTTAAACTGGTTTTCTTTCCGGGCACTGACTACAGCAGGTTATCTAACCACTCAGGACAAGAAACCAATTAATTAAGTCACCTGCTGCTGTCTCCGTAACAGCAAGAAGGGAAGGATATAAACCGGCTGCTTCTTATTGATAACGTGACCTTGAGCAAAAGCAACTGACCCTCAACTGCTCCAGTCTAACCACTCAGTGATCAGCTGTAGAGCACTGTGTGGCGTGGCATTACTGGGATAGGCCGAGCAGTACTTTCTCTTGATGAAGGTAAAGGGCCAGTGGGGTCAATTTCTTTGACTGAAAGTAGCTCAAATGAAAAACTATTCAAAGTGAGGTCACAAGTTCAAATTCAAGACCATCTGCGTGTTATAATCTTGGTGAACCTGCCCTTTAAAAGAAGCAAACCCTGATCCTAATAAGGAATTCATAAGTCAGGAATTTGCAATTCCAAACCTTCTCGTTCATTCCCTGGAAACATTCCCATTGTTCTACTGTTCAGACTATATGTCTCCCTTCAACAACTTTGGAAACAACGTAGGATGGGAGGAATGTGTGAAGAACGACTTGTTTTACGACTTACCTTCCTTGGTCTCCCTCTGTGTGCCTCTGGACTGGAGCCCGTGCTCTTTCGTGCTCAATTGGTGGAAAAGTGCTCTGCTCTGAAAGGAGGGAAATGCGTGGATTTTGACACACATTCATACTGCCTGAGAACACTGGGCATTTTTGGTGAGACTACAGAACAATGTCTTTCAGCAGGAAATGTGACGACAATAGCTCCGACACCCAAAGTAGCACGTCGCAGTGGGCAGCCAGCCCTGTTCAAGAATATTCTTTCTGTTTTAAGCAAACACAAGACCTTCTTCACTCACCTTTCTTTGAGGGGAATATTCATCCACCGCACTGTAAAAAGAAGAAATAAATCACAAGTCAGTGAAGTGTACAATCATGTGCTTGCACACACACAAAAAGAATAACTGTACTTTCAAGTAATGGGACCTGATCTGGTGACTTTCCTTAGGCTGCAACTACGCTGAGCATAAAAACAACCTAAAGCATCCACACGGCCTATAATCAAGGTAAAGTCACTATACATATGTACTCCCCCTGCTGCGTTCAGTCCATTATTTAAGATCAGTGTCAGGGCGAGATTAGAGTGCTTTGTAGATTTTTAGATCCTCCAAAGTGACCCCCTCATTTAATCACCTGATTCTCATCAGATAGGCCTGGCTAGCATGATGGATAGCCTTGTGTCCATTACCATCCCTCAGCTTTTACCCGGCTCTGCATCACAATAGGCATGTTGGCACAAAGCCTGCCCTAAGGGATCCCCTCTCCCTGGCCAGCAGCAATTCTGCTCTAATGAAAAACCTGATTCTCCACCGTCACATCAAAACAGAGCTCGTGATCAACTTCACCCCCCAAAAAAAAGTGGCTGTAAACAAGCTCAGTGAATTTTAACACCACATGATGAGGGAGAACAAGTGGTGTTTCGTTCCTGCGCTTTCAGAAACATATGACTTGAGCTTCCTTTTGTGCAGAGGTGAGAGCAAAGGACTAAATGAGGCTTCTTCTTTTCAAAACATGACACCTTTTTGCTTCACACTCGGTGGCAGATTGCCACAGAGCAGTCAACCTTGTCCTCCCCTGGGAGTGAACCTGATTGTGAAAAGCTCATAAATAGTAGAGTATGTCAGTTATTAACACCCACACAAAGTCCACTGCTTTAAAGGAGTGGGTGTTGTGGATCTCCCTCCCTGGATATAAAGATGAACAAAGCAGGCACAGATAATGGCTGCACAGTCAGTCTGAATTATCTGTGTTAGTTTCTAATGGGCGGCAGGTTGCAGCATCCCCAGGGAGAGGATCTTACTGGAGGCTGTGGTCGACGGGGGGGGGAGCGGGGCACGGGTGTGGCAATGTGTCGGCTGACAGGGGGTTGTTTGCACCCTGACAATGCAATGCTTATTTTTAATAAACCATGGGATTGTAGCTAAGCAACAGTATCACATACACAACAACAAAACAGACCCATGATCAAAATTCAGTTCCTTGTCCAATGTAATGGTCAATCAATACTTTCTTTCCCTGTGCTTATAAATATTACATATAGGAAAGGAAGAGTGTGCCATTACAAAAGGATTTAAAGAGCGATTTGACTTTTACTACAGCATTTGATAATGGATCTCAGTCTGACATTAGCTGATTCACTGAAGATGTTCAGATGAAAGATCATCTCTCTGCGCATATAACGTATATAACGTATAACGTACCATACCATACCATACCATACCATACCGTGTGTATATGTGCATCTTTGTGGTTTTATATACTGTGTAATAGACAGTATATAAAAGACAATGCACATATATACTTATTATTTGCATGTATTCGTGCATACATATATGTAATAATTTTCAGTATATAATATTTATGTTTATACCTCAACTGAGTGTATCTGCCCATAGCAATCAAAATAAAATTGAAACCCTGGACATTTCACTGTGTGAAACTCACTGGAATAATTTTTACATAAGATAACATGGGATTGTGGGATTGTGCAGAGTTAGTGTCCCGTCACAACAAAAGAAATCTAAGAGACAAATGTGGATGTTAATGTTACTGTGGATCTGTCAGATTGCAGCTGATAGACAATCTGCTTAAAGAGGTCCGTATCTCAAATGATACCAGTCCCGTGCATCGGATCAGTGCATTCCCAATGCATGTATTTTCCATTTCCATTTATATTATGGAGTCATTTACATAATGACTTTATTACTCCACTCCAAGTCAGAAGCCATGATGATGTGTACGCCTGCATTTATACATATGAATGTGCGACCACATGAGTTTGACACTATTCATATCCAGCAGGCTTGATAATTAGTCCAGTAAACAAGGGGTGGTGTTTTTTTTTCTCATGGCAAGTGACAAACATTTCTGACAGCTTGTCATTAATTCTTAAAATCCCTGTATTTCCTCAAGTTAGCAGATTCTGTTATGTATGTGGGGTTTTTGGACTACTTTTGTGTGCTTGTGGTGTGTTTCCTTCTTATGCCTCCTGTGGGAGGTTCCTTCTTTTTAGAGTGAAGAGGCGTGGCTACCTGCTGACTGGAGGCTGACACACCTGAACCACATTTCTCATCACCCCTTTTTAAGCCGGAGCAGGGCTTCTCTTCGACGCTGGATTGTTCCACTATCTGTGGTAACGCTCTCGCTGCTGTGTTCACAGTTTCTGTGTTTAAACTCTTGCTTCTTGTGTGCTTTTCTAGTGACCCTTGTGCTCCGTTGTTTTCTGCCTCAGATACTCACCTGTGTCCCGGATTTCTCTCCAGCCAGTAACCTGCCAGTTGCCAGCCACGCCGCTCTGCCTTCCACTCCTCAACTTACCGGACCGCCTTTTGACTTACCTTTTGTTTAATTCTGATTAAATCAACTTTAAACCGCCCTCCGCTTCGGGTCTGCTTCTGGGTTCTCTTTTTTCAAACAGAGAGACTTAACAGAACAATCCAGCCAGCATGGACCCAGCCGACCCAGGTGCCATTACTAAAGCTCTCAGTGCCCAGGGGATCATCGTGGGGAAGCATGACTCGCAAATTCAGGAGATGGTGGACACCCTTCGCGACCTATCTAACAGCATGGCCAGGATGCAGACTCAACTTAGTCTACTCACTCCTGGCTCAGCAGGCTCAGAAGGAACTCCACCAGGCCTTAGCTCTTCCCTGGCTGCCGGATCAACTGTTTCAACCCCACGTGAGCCTTTTGTTCCTACCCCCCGAGTCTTATGCTGGTGATTTAGGTTCGTGCAGTCGTTTCCTTTTTCAGTGTTTCTATTGTGTTTGTACAGCAGCCCTCCTCGTACTCATCTGATAACGCCAAGATTGGTTATGTGGTAAATCTTCTTCGTGGCAAAGCTAGTGATTGGGCTACTGCGCTTTGGCAAGCTAATTCACCGGTTCTCCAGTCTTTTGATTCTTTCATAGCTGAAATGAAGAAAGTTTTTGATCATCCTGTTCAGGGCCAGGAAGCGGTTAAACGCCTTTTAGACCTTCGCCAGGAGCTCACAGTCAGTGGCGGCCTACTCTGTCGACTTCCAGCATCTTGGCTGCAGCATCAGCATCAGGTTGGGATAGCCTAGCCCTCAAGGGGATTTTTTACAAGGGTCTAGCTGAGAAAATTAAGGACGAACTCTCCCTTAGGGATGAACCAGATTCGCTAGACTCCTTAATCTCCTTGGCCATAAGAATAGACAACCGACTCAGAGAACGACAAAGGGAAAGAGGGACGTTGATGCCTAAGTTAGCCCAACCAGCTAGTGCTAGTGCTAGTCCTCCTCTACCCCTGTCTCTTGCTCCCTCCCCACACTCACCTCCGCCAGTAGCTCTGCCTTCGGTTTCTGAGGAGCCCATGCAGCTTGGCCGGGCTAAGCTCTCCCCTGCCGAGAGGCTTCGGAGAATGCAGCAGGGTAAATTGTGTTTGTACTGTGGATGTTCAGGCCACCTTTTGGCATCCTGCCCAAAAGCCTCGGCTCACCAATAAACGAGCGAGGGGGTTTTGGTGAGCCGAACCTCCTTCCCTCTCCACTTCACACTCGATACCTCCAAGCAGCTAACTGTCCCTGGAATTTTGTTACTGCGTCAGTCGTCTCTGCCTCTCTCGGCCCTTATAGACTCAGGAGCTGATGATAATTTTATTGATGCAGAATTGGCCTCCCAAGCTAACCTAACTTTCGAGCCCCTAGTAACCCCTAAGATTGTAAACGCTTTGGACGGTAGATTACTAGCTTCGGTAACACACCAAACCACTCCAGTAACCTTGTTGTTGTCAGGAAACCATCGCGAAACACTCTCTCTGCTAGTTATCTCTCTCTCCTTCCTATCCCCTGGTGCTTGGTCTCCCCTGGTTAAAGGCTCACAACCCCAACATAGACTGGTCTACCTGTACTATAACCAGTTGGAGCCCCTTCTGTCTCGCTAACTGCCTCCTCCATTCAGCCAGCCCTTCACCTCCACCCTTGGAACCTACCATCTCAGAAGTTCCAGATCTCTCTTCTGTTCCCTCAGTCTACCACGACCTGGCTCCCCGTCTTCAGCAAAGCAAAGGCCACCTCCCTTCCCCCTCACAGGCCCTATGACTGCCCCATTGACCTGCTCCCTGGTGCTTCTCTCCCTACCAGCAGACTTTACAATCTCTCTCGGCCTGAAAGAGAGGCCATGGAAAAATATATTAGTGAATCTCTGGCCTGCAGGCCTGATCAGACCCTCCTCATCTCCACTCGGCGCTGGATTCTTTTTTGTTGAGAAGAAGGACAAGACCCTTCGACCGTGCATCGACTTCCGTGGGTTAAATGACATCACCATTAAAAATAAGTACCCTCTGCCTCTCATTGATCCCGCCTTCGAGCCCTTTCATCAAGCAACCATTTTTAGCAAACTGGACTTGAGAAATGCCTACCACCTTGTCCGCATCAGAGAGGGAGATGAGTGGAAGACCGCCTTTCAACACCCCCCTTGGACACTTTGAATATCAGGTAATGCCTTTTGGCTTAACCAATGCCCCGGCTGTTTTTCAAGCCATGATAAATGACGTCCTCCGGGACATGCTCAACCGTTTCATCTTTGTTTATCTCGACGACATCCTCATCTTCTCTCTGTTCTCTCCCTGAACACACCCAACACGTCCGCCAGGTCCTCCAACGCCTACTGGAAAACCAACTCTTCTTTGTGAAGGCAGAAAAATGTGAATTCCATGTCTCCAAGGTCAGTTTTCTTGGCTTCATTATCGCTCCTGGGCAACTTCATCCAGACCCCTCCAAAATAAAAGCAGTAGAAAACTGGCCCACTCCCTCCACTCTCGTAAAAAACTGCAACAGTTCCTAGGCTTTGCCTAACTTTTATCGCAGGTTCATTCGCAACTACAGTAAGGTAGCGGCACCCCTCACCTGTTTAACTTCCACTACCAAGCCATTCCTCTGGACCCCTTGAGGCTGAGAGGGCATTCACCCTGTTAAAGTCACTGTTCACCAGTGCTCCCATCCTCTCTCACCCTGATCCCTCACTCCAGTTCATTGTTGAGGTTGACGCTTCAGAGACAGGTATTGGAGCGGTTCTATCCCAACGCTGCCCTGTGGATCAAAAGGTTCATCCCTGTGCTTTTTTCTCTCGTCGCTTAACTCCTGCTGAAAGGAATTATGATGTGGGGAACCGTGAGCTTTTGGCAGTGGTCCTGGCATTGCAAGAATGGCGGCACTGGCTGGAGGGAGCTGAGCAACCTTTTCTGGTTTGGACTGATCACAAGAACTTAGCCTACCTGCGCTCCGCAAAGGCGCCTCAACCCTCGCCAAGCCCGTTGGGCCCTGTTCCTGAGCAGGTTTGAGTTCACCCTCACCTACCGCCCCGGCTCACATAACACCAAGCCTGATGCGCTCTCCCGACAGTTCTCTCTAGACACCTCACCATCTGAGCCAGCCAGTATCCTTCCTCCCTCGTGCATAGTTGGAGCTGCATCGTGGGATATTGAAACCCGGGTCCAAGAAGCCCTGAAGGATCACCCAGCACCCAACAACTGTCCCAAAGACCGACTGTTTGTCCCCAGTAACCTTCGCTCTCTTGTGCTCCAGTGGATCCACACCTCTAAATTCAGTTGTCACCCTGGCATTCGTCGGACCCTCTTCCTCCTTCAGCAACGCTTCTGGTGGCCCAGGATGGCTCAAGACACCCAGGAATACATCAATGCCTGCTCTGTCTGTGCCCGTGGCAAATCCTCTCACCGTGCTCCAGCTGGGTTCCTCAAACCCCTTCCTATTCCTCACCGCCCTTGGTCTCATATTGCTGTGGACTTCGTCTCTGGTCTCCCTCCATCCCAAGGTAACACAGTCATTCTAACTGTAGTTGATCGTTTTTCAAAGAGTGTCCATTTCATTCCCCTCCCCAAGCTCCCTTCAGCACTGGAAACGGCTAGCCTGCTGACAGATCACGATCACGTCTTCCGCCTCCATGGTCTACCTACTGACATTGTTTCTGACCGAGGTCCCCAGTTCACTTCTCAGGTATGGACAGCTTTTTGCAAAGCACTTGGTGCAACTCCCAGCTTGTCCTCTGGTTATCATCCACAGTCCAACGGCCAGACAGAGCGGGCCAACCAGAGCCTGAAGACCGCTCTCCGCTGCGTTGCTGCTCGTAACCCAGCCTCCTGGAGCACGCAGCTAGCCTGGGTGGAATATGCACACAACTCTCTCTCTAACTCCTCTACAGGTATGTCCCCATTTATGGCTGCTAACGGCTTTCAACCTCCTCCCCTTTTCCCCAGTCAGGAGGAGGACACGGCTGTTCCCTCCGTCTCCAAGCTTCCACCTCCGCAGATGCCGCTGGAGTCTGGCGCGCCGTTAGAGCCGCTTTGCCGCTTTCGTCATTCCTCCACTCGCAGCCAGAAGTCGGCCAACAAACTACGCCACGCCCAGCGCCGGACTATCTACCGGGTCAAAAGGTGTGGCTCTCCTCCCTGTGATCTTCCCCTGCAGGTTCCTTCCCGCAAGCTGGCCCCTCGATACATCGGGCCATATGTTGTGGAGAAGGTCATCAACCTCCTCCTCCGTCCGTCTCAAGCTGCCTCCTTCTCTACGGATCCACCCTACCTTCCACGTCTCCCTCCTCAAGCCATTCACTCCTAGTGAGCTTTGCCCGCCCTCCGACTCCCCTCCTCCCCCCCAGCTCATTGATGGACACCCAGCATACTCGGTTAAGGAGGTACTGGACGTTCGGCGCCGGGGTCGTGGCTACCAATATCTGGTTGATTGGGAGGGTACGGTCCGGAGGAGCGCTCTTGGATCTCTCGCAAACTCATTTTGGATAATGTACTGTTGAGAGACTTTTATTCTAAGCATCCTGATAAGCCTGGTCGGCCGCCAGGGGGCGTCCGTCCATTAGAGGGGGGGTACTGTTACATGTTATGTATGTGGGGTTTTTGGACTACTTTGTGTGCTTGTGGTGTGTTTCCTTCTGCCTCCTGTGGGAGGTTCCTTCTTTTTAGAGTGAAGAGGCGTGGCTACCTGCTGACTGGAGGCTGACACACCTGAACCACATTTCTCATCACCTCCTTTTTAAGCCGGAGCAGGGCTTCTCTTCGACGCTGGATTGTTCCACTATCTGTGGTAACGCTCTCGCTGCTGTGTTCACAGTTTCTGTGTTTAAACTCTTGCTTATCTTGTGTGCTTTTCTAGTGACCCTTGTGCTCCGTTGTTTTCTGCCCCAGATACTCACCCTGTGTTCCGGATTTCTCTCCAGCCAGTAACCTGCCAGCCACGCCGCTCTGCCTTCCACTCCTCAACTTACCGGACCGCCTTTTGACTTACCTTTTGTTTAATTCTGATTAAATCAACTTTAAACCGCCCTCCGCTTCGGGTCTGCTTCTGGGTTCTCTTTTTTCAAACAGAGACTTAACAGATTCAAGATAAAGAGCTCCCTGACCTTCATATTTCCATGCACAACACCCCAGAACACTGTAATTACTCTTCAGTCTCTGAATGGATTCATTGATGAGAAGAAGCAAGCAGAGAAGGAGCTCTTTCTTTGTGCTCAGAGACCAGCAAGCATCTCTGCTTCTTTTCAAACTGTCACAGTCATACTTTCTGCTGTACTGTATGTACCCAGACTTCATATCAATAAATCAGTTTTTTCCATTTTATAGATCATTTCCATTATGTATGGGTGTGTTGAATTTTCATGTGTCTAATAACCTATAATGACAGAATAAGTTATCATACGGTCACTCACTGTCTGCGATGCAGCTGGTACAGTTTCTGCAGTTCCCTCACATCCTTCTCCAGGGCCGGGTGCTCAAAAAGATCATCCAACACGTGACTACACAAAGTCTGAAAGGAAATGTCAATTTTTAATTCTCCCATATTAACTTCACCTCATGCCCAGTTTCCATCCCTTGTGTGGAACGTCATGTTTCCTACCTTCATGAACAGTTTGACATGCTCGTCTTCCCTCAGGAAATCTTTGCCGAGGGCCATCCACTGTGACACCAGGTGCAGGACTTTTCGTTTCCTCTCCAGAGCCTCCTTCCTGTCCTCCTTCCCTCTGAATCGCTTAGTGCAATAGGTGGGATTCGGTTAAGGCGTCAGCGCAGATGGAGAGCGAGATCTATTTTCTCTGAGACCACATGCAGTATACAGTGGAGCATGACTGAAGCCAGTGTGTGTGCAGTGTTGATTTAAGGATAGGCGGCAAGACTGATGGAAGCGGAGCAGCTTTGAGTCAATAAAGACATGGAGCTTTTTTGTATAAAAGCTCCATGTCTGTCTGCAGCATTAAAAAAAGAGGGTTATTACGTGTGAATCTTTGTAATAATGTTCCTGTGAAAACCACTATGTTTCAAGGATATTGTCCCAGGAGAGCTTGACATAAATCACTGGTTGACATGTACACTGGGTGGGTCAGCAGAAAGTCATCCAGAAGTGTATCTGCAAAGAAAAACACATTATTGACAATGGACAAAAATGCTACATTTTCTAGTAATATAACTTTAGAAATAGTTCAGCTAAAACAAACATTTATATCATACACACACATATATAAGATATCTCACCGAAAGTCTATGGAAATCGTCATATAAATCCTATATACACCGCCTTATTAGGTTTATTCTATGTCACAGGATACTGGAGAGCAGGTACACCAGGGACTTTGACAACTATATGATTAATGTCTGCTGATCTGCACATACAGTAGGCCTGTACTTTTAATTGAGATGGCAGCTCAGAGACTTGGCTTCAGTTTCTCCTATTGGGTCCTAATAATACCTGAAGGGGAGCTCATTCTTTGCTACCAAATATCAGACATGCACTAAGCAGAGACACTTCAGAGACGAGCATAATGTTAGAGACCTTTCAATGGCACACTGTTCTTCATGGTCAGTGTCAGATAATCACTTGTGCTGTGAGACCACTGAGGATTCTTCAGTCCTTTTTCACTCCAACAAGTTCAAACAAGCCTTTACTTGCTTTATCTTCAACTTCACACGTTATTCCATTTCACTGTATCAGTAAAGATAAGCCAATAATTTTGTGAGTTGACTCTGTCTGACCTCTGATGAAGTCTTTGTTTTCATTGTGATTATCTTGCAAACAGAGAGGCAGTCTGATAGTGCTTAGCCATCATCCTAATGTGTTTACAAGCAGCATTTTCATTTTCCGTATCCTTGTATGATTTCTTCCCAAGGTTACACATGGGTAAGTGTTTCTGTAAATGGATTAAATCAAATAGATCACCAAGTCACTTTGACAAGTCCCCGTAATGTGAAATGCAATGACACTCTATATCATCACACTTACCATGATAACCATAGACTAAACTTGAGTCATATTATTTCACTAGCCCTTTTTAAAATCACACATAAAAAGTCATTTTCTCACAAAAGGTCTTATTAGAATTTAAGTAATTCTTCATAGAACATCATAACATGTAAAACTGCATTTTAGAAATTGACATAAAAGGCACAAAAATGTCAAAATTTCTGAGGCATAAAGAAAAGGAGAAGGACAGTAACTCCCAGACAAGATGCCCGACCACAAGCGAAAAGCTTTACAAATCCTATTAGGGATAACCTCCTCTCAACCCCTCTGCAAGTGTGCCTCACACCCAGAATTGTAAATTCTCCCCTTTAATTTCACACTGGCTTCCCAGGGCCTTTGTGTGCATTCTGGTCCACAGGACTCCCTGACATTATTATGTTAATCCACACAGAGCAGCTGTGGATACATCACTCACTGCTTATGAGAGGTTACACACTCATACACATGTAGCCCCCGTAAAGAATACAGTAACACACCTTAACACAGGGGTAGAAAACAACACACAAAAGATCACTCACCCACCCACATCTGTATTCTGCCTCCTGTTCTCCACACACACACACAAACACACACAGTGCATGCTAACTCACTCTGCTGTTGTGCATTTGTGTATTTTCTCCAAGCTATCTTAACTGCAGCACTTTCTCATGAGTAACAGCTTACATACTACTCCCCAGGCTGTACACTCTGCAAGTTTTTTGAAGTTGGAAAACAGAATAAATATTTAATCTTTCGACCTAAAGTCAAATTCTCGATATTTTTTGGTAACACAGCAAAGAAAGCAGGGAATGTCCCGCAGAGTAGACTTTAAATCCAAACACTTTAGCAGAAGACATGTTTGTCTCACTGATCCAAAAATATTTACACATTCAGTCTGTTGGCCTGATTTGTGACTTCTACACATCATATAATTTATATCTATGATTTTCAGTTATCATCAGCGGTTGCTTGGATCAGAGAAGTCATGGTAGGATGTAGAAAAATCATAAGTGCTGTTCAGCACTTTATCACACATAATCCTGTTTTCAGGCGCTCATAACTGAACAAATTTGATTTCCTTTTCTGAGAAAATGTGAAATGGATTCATTGATCTAACTTGTCAATCTACCATGAAACCAATTGAACTGTCAATCAACCTGCCAATGCTGCTTTGCATCTCAATAAGTACTTCTAAAAATGATCAATGCAGCCTCTGAAATACAGATGTTAATGTGTCACTTTGGTTCAGTTCAGTAACCACCAGAAGCCACCCTCTTGGTGTAAAAGCCTTAAATTATTATGATAGTCTGTATTTAGAAAATGTACAAGTTATATCCGCTCACTTAGAGTGATGTTTTTTTTCCCATTACAAATAAGCATCAACATCTTCCCACATGGTGAATCAGTTACAGAGCAGGAACATCCTCTCATTAAGAACACAAATGTTCCATTGCAATGTTTTTCGGAGTTGGCAACATACGGAGTGAATCTGTGCAGAGTTGGAATCAATGGCAGCACTCATACATTGGGCACAAGAAAAGAGGCAACACTGAACACTTACTACCCACAATGCTAGCCCACAAGCATATGAGAGATCTGAGCACACCATAGACCACTGCAGCGGTTCACGTTTGCTTTTCCTCAAACATGCCTATGGTGCTTTTCAGGAAAGTGCCATCTCTTGCAGAAAGACAGAAAGCTCCTCTGCATTCTTAATGTTGTGTACTGAGTACAGTTGGAGGCAAGTGCTACCATGATGAGATCAAACTGGCTTTTTAATGTGCTGTTTTGCATGTAAGTCATAAACACCAGACATCAATAATCTGCTGCAATCATCATGCGTCATGTCACCGCAGAACCTCTCATCCTTGAGGGGAAGAGCAGCTTGGTGGATGCTCTTTTTGATTAAATCAAGGATCTCATGCTATCATGCTTCTGGTGAGCTGAACTTCCAAGGGCACACTTAGCAGTAGTACTGGAGGATATAGAGCTTCAGTATTCACGCTGAGGGAGAGCCAAGACCAGCAGGAGTCAGACTATTAAGCATCACTGAGTGCAGATCAATTGCTGTTCAGTTCATTCCTTCTCCTCCTCAGGTCTCTGGCTCTTTGACCCTGGGATATCGCTCCGCCTCATGCTCTGGTCACACAGTTCCCTATGGATGCTTTACCTCAATAAACTCATTGCAAGGTGAGCTAATGGTGAATGATTCATCAACAACACACTGCCTACTGTGCCCATAGGATATTAGCTGAGAAGTAAGTAGATGGGTTTATTGTGAATACATGAACTAAATGAATGGAGGGATGTCTTACCCAATTGAGTTTCATGTTTTACTTAACACTGACATTAAATACTCAGTTATGGCAATAAAATATGTGTCAACATAAAACTCTCTCTTGTGCATATAAAATGCACCCTCTTCCAACTGCAGGCAAATCTCCTGAGAGGACATTTAGATCAATTTCATTTACTTCCTCATCAGAATGAGTAATGATCTCTAGTATGGGGTTATCCTGCCTCTATCCCAATGATAAATCATCTGTGACCACCTCCTTCTCCAAGGAAAAATCTGCATCTTCTTTTCTTCGCTCCTTGTTTTCTCATTCTCCCCTATACAGTACTTCTCCTGTCCCTCGACAATTCTTCCTCTGCCTGTCTGCCTGTGCTACTGCTCTAAATCACATTCTCTCATTGAACCATCTTTCAAGCTCATTTAACGGAGTCTCCTCTGCCTTGGCAACAGTGTCACATTATCATGTACCTGCTGGGGTGAGAGGAAATGTGTTGATTTGTCGTCGCCGTGAGGCTGGACTGCATGTCATTCAGTCCGTTACGGCAACGGCTCCAGAGATATGAGCGCTGTTTATCTCAGTCAATGGCTTTTAAATGAACAGGCTCAAACTTCCATTCTGGCAATAATAGCACATGATTAGCCCAGTAATATTGCCCGGAGGGGGCTGCTGTCCCAGCTCCTCTGCGAGAGGGAGGGGTGGGGAGGAGAGAGTAAAATGGAAAGTAAAGGGAGTTATTTGTCTCTTTCTCTTTCTATCTCTCCTTCACAAACACACAAAAATATCATTGGACTTGCAGAAGCACACTGCCCTAACAATATTACAGTCACAAAGTTGTCTTGGTACCATCCATCTACTAAATATTTCTTTTTTTTGCTCTCTAAAATATAAAATGCAAATGCTTATTCACATAGTGACTAAACACAGACAGGACAAAGGGGATGAGAAAGGTGTCTCAGGATATTAAAGTATGCATGCTGACCTGACTCTTTGCCCTGTGTTGTTCCCTGGTCATCGTCCAGTGTTAGGTCATTCAGCAAGTGCTCCAGGATCTTCTCAGGGGTCCCTGATACCACCACGTACCTGTCAGACACAACAGAGTCAGTGGATGAGTCCTCCTCGATAGAGGACAGAGAGCGGCTGCTGCTCCATTCCTCCTCTCCCTCTGTCCCCTCATCGTCTATGTAGCGAAAGTAGGGGACGTCAAAGGTGGGCATCGTCACTGGCTCTGCCCGGCTGGTGCTGTCACTGCTGCTCTCCTCGGAGCCCTCCTCATCGTCCTCGTCCTCCTCCTGCTCCACCAAGGCAGCGTGCAGCAGCCTGCCCTCCTCCTGCCGCAGGTTCAGGGGCTGTGGCCGAGATCCCATCCTTGCAGAGTCCCTGTGCCCTCACACCGGCAACGTTGCCGTGGTTACTGCTGCATGCCCCCTTTACCCATCCATCCATCCACCTGCAGCTGCAACAGCCCCAAGTCCACTGCTGTCTATCCCTCAAGCACACTGAGGTATCCCGGTACGTTCACGGCAGAAAAAGCTCCTGAATGACTTGAATGGGAAAGCAGGGCTCTGCCTCACAGTACTATGCTGCTTAATTGTGTGTATTTAATGTTGTCATTTACGTGTAGGGAGTTGTGATGTAAGAATGCCCGAGTGAGTGTGTGATCCGGAGAGACAGAGAGGGAGAATGATGGGAGGGAGAGTGCTGAGGGAGAGAAACAGATAGTGAGAGAGGGAGGGAATCTAGGAAGGAGGGGAGCGGAGTGGAGAGGCTTACCTCCTGTTCCTTGTCTCCTCTCTCCCCCCTCCCCTCGCAGATGCAGAGGGGGCTGGCTGCTCTGACGACACTCTCTGGAGAACCAGCACATCGTGGCCCCTCTCCCTCAGACACACACGGACTGCCTCGTCACTCTGGGGCTGGAGAGAGAAGAGGGGAGGGAGGGGGTGTTATCACCAAGGAGATTCCCCTGAATTTTCTCCCACTCACACAAATCACCACTGATTTCCATCATAATAAATGTCCGAAGCCAGCACTGTAAATGAAAGAGAATTTCCATATATCATTATTCAGTCCTTATCGGCGGAGCCCATTCAGGGATTAACATAAAAGACTCATACAAATTTTAATTAGTGATTCCTATGTAAAGCCTATTAAATTATGGGTGGTGTCCAGAGACAATCTATTTTCAAGCTGCCGCATGAGCACCAACAATGGTTTAGTGGTCCAGAGTTTGGTTTATATGTTAAGTCATGAGGTAGGTCCTTATGACCACCATGAGGTGCTATGGATGACAAATCCATGTTGCCTGCTGTCTCCCTCGCTCTCTGTTCCACTCCCTCTTTTTCTTTTAGACACACAATTTCATTTAATCACCACGTTATCAATCAAAGCTTCAGTGAAAGACAGTAAACATCCTCCATGCCGTAACCTTAAACACAAAAGCCTCTAAATTCTCCCCTCCCTACATTACAAGGAAATGTGTAGGCTTAAACTGCAACCAACAATTAATCTTTTTAATCTTTTTTTTTTTTTTCAATTAGCAGTTGTTTAGCCTACACAATGTGATGAAACGGCGAACAATGCCCCCATCACAATTCCCCAGAACCCAGGCTGACATCTTCAAAGTACTTATTTAGTTGAACCAACCCTTCAAAACCAAAACATGTAAAATCGAGAAGCTGAAACCAACAAATGTAATAATGTATGTATTAATGATAATTAGATTGTTGTCATTTTTCAGTTAATTGTTGATTGATTAATGCACTACTCAGACAATTAAAACACAGTCTCCGTGTAGGTATGTTTGGTATTGTTTGTTACAACACATTAAAAGACAATATCAATCAAATGGAGCACCTCTTGAGAATTTTTCTGGTTAATGCATGTAGCAGTTGACCAATATGATGCGGTACATGACTCCCAGCTTGGATATTCAACTATTTTTTCAGTAAGAATCATCTTATTGAACTTTTTCAACCCCACATTTAAAACAAAATGGATTGCTGCAGCATGTCTAAAGTAGAAGGATTGCTGATAGCTGCCTGACAATTGAGGGTCTGGATCACAGATATTGGTCTTAATGAGGAGTTCACTGTATACTGCACGCACACGCATCCTGCATCAGCCCCCATCCTTCAACCCCACACCCCCACCCCAACTCTCCTCAACCATCAGTCAATTCAACACAACACTGTGCATGCAATTAGCCGGACAGACAGGCTGGAAGTGGTTGCAGTTTTCTGCCCTAATTGCCTCTTGCAGAGGAGTATCCAAGGCCCTTCAGTTAAGCATGACTTCCTGGCACATTAACACTTATCTGGGATCTGTGGACATACATACGTAAACAGACATACTGGAGACACAGGACACAACACTTACACAGATGAATGCATTAACACAACACACACAACTGTGTCCATCACTGAGTGACTGGGTAACATTACACAATCTGACAGTTACGTCTATAAACAACAAAGATGCTTTCAAACCCTCAGAAAGGACCATGAATGGCAATGTTTGCTGCCAGTTCCTTTAGGGATCTATGACTCTAGGCAAAGTTTATGTCTGCTAAGCTTTTATTTTAAGATAAAGAAGGAAACAATCATCATATCATAGAATAAATCACAGAATAAATTCCTTCTTTATCTTCATAAAAAAATTACACACACACACACACACACACACACACACACACACACGTATAAAAACTGATGTCATGTATTCATGGGTGTGTTCTGTGTAATAATAGACTGTATGTATCCTATCCTGTCACAGGACCTACACTGTGACGTGAGGTTAGGGGTGTGACAAAAGTACAAGAAATTTCCCAGAAAGGGAAGGCTGCTCTGATTAGTTTCCTGGTTCTGGGGAAAAAGTAATAGATTGTTCTATCTTTATCATGACATGACGCACACTGTGTGCCCTTAACTTCATCAAAGTAAGCGGTTTTTGTATCACTACATGTGACGACAAAGCAAGTTGAATTCTTTACTCTTCTTTACTGAGAGTGTCTCAGTCTACTGCTATCAGGTCAAGCATCAAACAAACCTTTCCTCAAAATGAATTATTGATCCTGCCTCTTCTGCTACGGGCCACCGCTCAGTGTGCACTTGGCTTTGTGGTTACCAGTGTCCCAATACAAAAACACAATCAAGCCTCTAGAGTGGATGCTTCTAATGAGATGGAGAGCCAGGGCCGCACAAATCCTACCCTAGCCTGGAGGTGACCTCGACTCACAGCTATCTCCCAAGTCCTCCCAACATGGACCCCATCATTAGGGGAGTACACACTACTTATCAGGCCTCTGTGCAAAGTCATGTCCCACCAAATGGTTTGCTGTCTCCTTTGAGGCTCCAGATGCACTCCGCTGGCTGGAGGAACTCTCTCTGCCTGCACGTCTCTCTGGCATGCATGGTATGGAACACTTAAAGGGGACCTGGAAGGTGTCAGTCCGTGACAGTGTGCAGATTTGGACCAAATTGCTCTCATAGTGTGCATCATGCAGGGTGTGGATGAAGAGGAAGAGCAAGGATTTATACATCAGTCTTGTGTCAACCCCGTTACCTCCAACAGCAGTTGGTGCAAATTCCTGTAATGATATGTTGGATTGTTGATAATATGGGTTCTCATCAGATGTACAGAGCAAACAGATGATCATGCACTCTCTGGTACCTCTGAATAACTGAAAACAGTGGTGATCCAAAGGGGCAAAAGAACAAATGATTGTCAGAATCAAAACTGAACTGTTACAATTTGACCAAATAAATTAGGAGTTGTTTTGCCTTGAAACTGCCAAAGGAAAAGACCTAGAAACATGCTTGGATTGCATAACATTCATGATGTCCATGTGTCATGACCTGGCTCGAGCGGTCACAACAAAGGAAGGAGTCAGGACCTTGTCAAATGTTTAAACAATACTTTATTAAACCAAACTAACCCAAAATACGCAGCCAAAATCAACTATATGCAGGATGAGAGGTGGTAGTCAGTAAGGTCAGTGGTACGAGGTATGCATGAGTGGTGGGGATGTGTGTGTGCGTGTTGTAGAGTGCCAAAACAGCAGACAGTAAAAATAAGAGCAGCTTAACCAAACCAAACCAAAAGACCACCGTGTGCCTGGCCAGCCTAAGAAGGGAGACAGAGAGAGAGTAACTGCTGCAGGAGCTTAAATAACTTCAGCACACTGACCTCAGGTGTGCTGAGTTACTCCAATCAGTGACCTGCAGGTGAGAAACACATGGCAGTGAAGACACTATGATGTCACCATAGGGGCATCACACCATGCGCCAGAAACTCTCACACATTTCACAGACATTGAGTCTGGGATTTCTAAGGTCTTTGATGTCTGAGATATTTATATGAGTCACATGTGATACAGTATGTGCATTATAGCATCATTGGATTGCTTTAAAGCATTCTATAATCTTGAAACACTGCTAGATAATCTCACATAATCCTAATATTTCTAGATAATGCTCAGGTATTAAATATAAGGTCAGCAAATCTAGCCATTACTGCTAGGATAACATAAATGGCACACACACATGCCATTTGCACACTCAATTGTTAAAAAAATCCCCACAATGAGAAACATGGCGAATTGCATTTTACCACGCCAACAAAGGTGAAGCAGATTACTGTATTATGCAGCACTAACATTTGATCATAAGCAGACTGGCAGTAGTTTAATGCAGACGAAAGGTGATTACATTGAATAACACCATCAATAAGGAGATCTAGCCTTGTGTTTGCAGAAAAGGTCAGAGACCCCATGCACTGGAATCCACCCTGAAATCGTACAATGATCTTGGCATGGTGGTCTGGCCACTTGCGTCACTTTTTCCTGCCATTGTTGTTCAGTTCAGCACACAGATACAGCTGGCAGGAAGGGAGAAGCTGAGCCAACCATGAGGTCAGCCAATCAGACGTCTCCTACGCAGGCGACTGGCAGGTGATGTAATGTTATTCAAAAAAGTGTGCAGGTTGAACCCAGCATACAGTACATGCAGTTAAGTTTTCAGCTATGACAGATGGTAGTGGTAATGTTATGAAGTGAAAACTCTCACCATACTGAGCTTTCAAGTTTCTGTAATGACACTGTGACTGCTAACAGACCTGGCTGATATTGAATTGAATGGACAAATGGATAACATGCTTATGCATACAAACGTAATGCACTGTACTGTACACAGCTTGAAATCTTTTATATATTGATCTAATTCTTACGTCTCTTTTGAGGCAGTTCAGAGACTATTTTGGCATATTAAATTGAAGAAAGCTTTCTGTGG
This sequence comes from Scortum barcoo, assembly GCA_023238725.1. Lineage (NCBI taxonomy): Eukaryota > Metazoa > Chordata > Actinopteri > Centrarchiformes > Terapontidae > Scortum > Scortum barcoo. Next base: position 10,433,278 of record CM041546.1, on the reverse strand, counting down.
TCTCAACAGATCCTAAATGACAACATTCATCTTCAGAGAGCAGAGACATTACAAAATGTATGGAGGCAAATAAAAACAGACAACAAATTAACATCGGTTTGATGGATGGAACACCGCAGGGAGTGCAAGAAATGATGCTTGGGCACAATGCTCACAAAACAGCAGCGTATAACACCACAGTATAGTCATTAGAATAAATGGGCTATCTAATGCTCTCTAACTGAATATTCAAGGGCAAAGTATGCTAATAGAGTTCATAATGACATGAAGAAGACAATCTGATAAGCAGACTTATTGATGTTTTCACTCTAACACAGCCAAAGATATCTGTTCAGAGAAATTCACCAAAGACTGCAACATTTCACACTGAAACTGTGGTTGTTTATCCTCTTAGTTATGAATATATGGAAGTTGAAGTGAAAATATTAAATGGTAAAATTAATGCTGCAGTGTTGTTGTTGTGTATCTCACCTCACTTGTCCTCTCTGGGCCCTTGTTGTGGTTCTGCAGGAAGCGGCAGCCATCTTTGGCCAGTCTCTGGACCATCTCCAGCCTGGACAGGTCCTCCTTGTCATGCAGGATGCACATGCTCCCCTGCTGCAGCGCAGGGGACACAGAGAACATGTACTTCAGGCCACAGTCCCACGACATCACCGGCTCACCAGTTACTGGCTGTCCGCCAGGCAAAACAGCAGAACTCCTGTTCGTGAGCTCTCTTAAAAAAGCATAAGAGGAGGTTAGCAGCTCAAAAATAAGTGGATGTATAGTGTGTGTCTCCGTTTATGCTGTTCAGGTGAGCTGCAGAGTCTTCAGTCACTGCAGCTGAAGTAAATCCCTGTCGCTGTATGCTTTGCTCAGCTTAGTATCAGAAAGACACACGCAGAAAAGACTTCATCAGTTGGACTCCAGGTAACTCTGTGCGCTTGGCTTTAGAGAGAGAGTGAATGACAGTTTCCCTTTCTCTGCCCTTCCCGTGCCTTTCATACTGGGGAGGGGAGTGAGTTGAGAACACGTTGGCTTCAGGAAACATCTGGTGAGCTAGACAGCCCCAAAAAGGAAGTTTGAAAATCTCCCGAAAGCAGGAGAGAGTCTCGATTCAGGACTGGGCTGGGAACATTACACTGGAAGGTCAAACACTTGTTAGGGTGGAGACGTGTTACGCATGTGTGTGTGTGTGAAGGTTTAAGGTCACTCAGACACAAGCACTAAAACAACACTTAACTGTTTTCAGCCAGAAGAATACAATACAGTAGATGAATGTCACCTATAAGCAGCTCCTTGAGTAAAAGCATACAAATGTCACAGAACTGGTATAAGATTAATTATCCACATATTCATCACACAATAATATACATGAAACAGTTAATGCAGATACATATGTAAATGTGCTATTTGTGAAAGGGCATGTCTCCATTTACTTATTGATTGGAGAATAAAGCTGAATTCTAATAAGTGATAAGTTGAAACCTTGTGTCCAGGGATTAATTTGTAAATTGAATGCCTATGACTTTTGGAACCATTGGTCAGACAAAATAATATGAAGAAATAATATGCAAAATTATGATGGGCATTTTTTTTGCACTTTTGTTGTAAGTCTTATAGGCTTAACTATTCATATATTTGGGGATTAATCTATTGATTGATTATATTGGTGTAATGAATTTGATTAATTTATCTGTTCACTGATTAATTGTTTGATCTTTAAAATGTCATAACATTGGGGCAATGTCCATCACAGTTTCACACAGCTTCAGGTGATGATATCAAATTGCTTACTTTTATCAACCAACAGTGCAAAACCCAAAGCTTTCATCACATAAGACAAAGAAAAGCAGTAAAACTTCACATTGGAAAAGCTGGAACCAAAGACATTTTAATGTTCCTGCATGACAAACAATTATTTTCAAATGAGTTGCTGATTTCTCTTTTTTCTTTTGTTCCTTTTTTGTTGATTCATAGACAAATAGTTTCACCTTTACCATCAATTAATTGTAAAATGATTTGAAATAATAATAACTATTAAAACAACTGTAGTTATACTGTGCGACAGTAAAGCCTTAAAAGTATCCAGTGGAGTTTTTATTTAGACTGGTGATGCTGGTGTCGTATCTTGTATTCTGCGAGCACAAAGTGTCCGTTTTTATCAAGATCACTGATTTGTCAGACACATGCTAATCAAATTAAGCTTGTCAGTGGCTTAAAGTAGTTACAGAGGCACCAGCTTGATCCTACATGTATTGACCAAGGTAAAGCAAGGACATTAATTCTTGCTATGAACACTTAATCTATTAGCATTATATCTTTTTCCCCTCTGTCAGCACTGTGACGCTTGACTGGGTCCTTGCAAAGCCATTCAATTGTGTCGCTGCTCCAACCTGCTGATACAGCACACTACAGAATGAGAAAAGGTCCCCATCTCTAGATGGTGTTTCTCTTTCATGCGCGGTTGAGACCCATCATACCACAGTGCTCTTTTGTTCTTTCAAAGCATCTGATTGGGAAGATGCTCGTTGCCCTCATATACTGTACAATATGTACAGTACACATGTCTGTAAGTGGATATTTCTGCACAACTTTAGTGAAATAATTCCCTCCCTAAACTCTTTACTGGCACGTCTTCGTTAAAGTTGGGGTCAATGTATTTCAAATATGCTGACTGAGTTCCTTCTTTAATAAAAACAAGCAAATACTCTGAAAATCATCCTCAGCTTATTGGTTATACAAAAATATCTTTTACCGACTGAGCTTTTTATTTCTGATTTGAACACATTTAGATAGTAAATCTAGCTGCTCTACTATATTTAGCTGCTCTACTATATGTAGCTGTCCTCCAGCATCATGCCATTCTATACCGTTTCACTATGGGAAGGAAACTAAGGACATTTCTGGCCTTGAACATCTAAAAACAACCTCGTCTTCCTTCCTGTTCCTTGCGTTCCTTGGTGAGACAATGCCAGGAGGACGACACCAGCTTTAATGTGCTACCACTGACCCAGTTTCTCAAGTAAATGAATTCCAAAGTGAGAATGCCTAAAGTCAGACTTGTTAGCGAGCTTGCTCCGATGCTGCTGTCTTTAACCAGGGACTACCATGACAACCACGGGAGGTTCATTGTTACTGTAGGCCTGCGGCACTGCATACGAGTAAAAAAGTGATGAAACTCTATTGAGGCTGTTACAGTATCCCCTTACCAATATAATACTCAGTACAAGTGCAGAAATTCAACAGATGAACATACTAAACAACAGAAACAATTACATCACTACATAGTGTATTGTTGATGAATGTAAGCTTTGTCTGCGAGAGTTGAGGCTAATTTTCAGGGACCATGTTTTAAATCCATAAGGGCATTAAAGGACCAAAGCAACAGCATTTTATCTTCTACCTGAGGGGTTAGGGTTCTATATCTATATTTTTTTATCTATATTTTTTATTTTTTTTAGTGATTTTGCTTTTTTTTATTTAGCATTGGGTTTGTTAGGTTCATTTTATTATCCTCCCTTTGGGTCTGTGGCAACTGCCAGACAAACCAGCCACAATAAAAAAAACACATTACCATGAAAGACGAACATTTAACAGCACAATGCTCCACATCATCAGGACTAAACAATCAAGAATTACATACAACAAAATGCAACAGACAGCAGCGTAAGAGCCAGGTATTCCCCTCAGGAGCTGGTGGAGACCTAAAACAGATCTAAAAGACAGTGGATAATGGACCTACATTCATCATGTGTCTCTAAACGAATTATAATACTACTCCATGACTGCTGGATGTGAAAATAAGCAGTTTACTAACATGTTTACCTACCTTACAGGTGATAATATGTCAGTGCTGCTGTCCCAACTTGTTTCCACCATAGACCAAAAAAATATATATATACAGTATTATATACAGTCTATTGTCTCTGCTGCTCCCAAGTTACTAAAAAAGTCTAATTATCGCAGAATTCAAGTATCGGTTCTCTGCAGGCATTAGTTTTTGGTGCTGTTGGATTATATTGTGTTATACTTACAGGTGCTTTCTCATATGTTGCCCACACACTGCTATGCGACTAGTAAATATGAAAAGAATTTAAATTATGTGAATAATATAATATAATATAATATTGATGAGAACCAGGTGATGCATTGTTTGATAAAAGTTATGCGAACAAATGCAAAGAAGATTTCCATCTTGAGCACAAATTTTTGGCATCCTTGATGTTTCTGGGATCTCCTACAGCACATGACTGTAATGATATTCTACTTAATAATGTAACTGATTATCTTGCTAAATGTTTAGGTTTTTACTTTGACTTTGAACTTGGTAGAAGGTAAGCTTGTGGGGTGTTGGCAGATTATGATTTACAGCAACTGTAATTTACAAAAAACACATTTTGATAAGATATGAAGCATTTTATTTAGACTTTTCTGCAATATCCAGTGCTGGCCTTTGTGATATATTTGTTCATTTTCACTTTGGCTTCGGCTTTGGCTTCCTCCACAATTCATAGAAAATATGATATGGGAAATAAAGGTAATGTTCAGCTGTTCTTTTAGCTTTATATGGTTCTTATGGCAAGATAGTACAAACAAAACAAAAAAGACTGTTGTTCATTTCATCAGGTCTGCAGTGCTGCTTTCAGTAAAACAGCCTCCCACTCCAACAACAGCTCTTCCTGGCTGGTTGCCTTTACCAGCCTGTTCGTGGCTTCTGTTCATTACCAAGGTAACTACACACAGAGCCGGTGATTTTGATGGAAGAATTTTACCCTTAATTTAATGACCAAAATAAATAAATAAATAAATAAATAAATAGGGGTACTTTAGGGCAGAGATTTATAGATAGATTACAAATGAAAGGAAAAATCAACATGAAGTTCCTCAGTGTGGTGCTGGGCATGTCAGGACAGCTTCAGTACGACTTGGCATTAATTTGAGAGTCTCTGAGCTCTGCTGGAGGGATGAACACCATTCTTCTTCCAAAAAGATTTCCTCATCTGGTGTTTCGATGATGGTGAGTATTTTTTCATACTCATCAAGCCTTTCAGTGACCCCTCCTGCCCTGTGAATGAAAGCATGGCTCCCCCTGGAAGAGACCAGTCCCATCCGGATATAAATGTTTCATTTAAGTTTAAAGGTGATCACTCAGAGTGACATTATATTGATTTGCAGTGACCCTTCCCCCTAAGGGAACGAGTGGACCCAAAACATGCCAGCAAATTGTTTCTCACCTGTATCGAAGCATCTTCCTTTTACACATTTGTCAACTCTTTTATTCAGGTTTTTCCTTTAATTTGCCCCCAGTCTGTATAATGGTGACACATGCTGGCAGTCAGCGTCTTCATCGTGGCAGGGAACAATTTTGAAATAATGAGAGGCTTCTACAAACGATGCAACCTCAGATGTGCAGTGCTGCTCGGTGTACTCACTTTTGCATTGTAATAAAATTGCAAGCAGCAATGATTTCTTGCCTACATGCTTGTGGTAATTCTTGATGGTTACCACTGGTCTATGTGAGTACTGAAAATTTGATTAAAATGAGCTTATTCTCCACCATGGTGATGTCGGACATAACGGATGAGAATATCTGAAGTGCAGGCTGGATTTCCAAATACTTCAATTCTGGATGCTTTCCCTCTTGTGTTTTCATTATTCTGTCGCCCTCGTGTGCCTTCCTCTGGCTGATAGTCACGAGTATTATAATGGCTCCTGGATGGCGCAGACAATTTCTAGAAAGTCTGAGGATTAAGATACAGTGTAAAGATACTGTGTGTGTGTACTGTGTCTCATTTCTATGGTAATCATGCACAAAGGCCTCAAGCTTTTCTTAGCATGGTGGTGACCATTTAATGTGACATTGTCCTCTGCTGGCCACAAATAACCATTGCATTGACATATGACCGGTGTTATATTTATGTCCTCAGCATTTATCTAATGTTTAAATGTAAATCTTCAACTTGCAGTTGTTCTCTCTTCCTGCTGTATCCCCTTTACACTACGAGTATTTCTGCCAACAACCATGATAGCTTTTTAGGTCCCACAGCTATATTTTGATTAATAATGAATCAAAACTATCTGTGGTACTATATGTCAGGTTGTTAAGCTCTCTACGAGTTGGTGTATAAGGAATTATCATAGGAAGTTGTCAGCAAAATTTCACACACCTTGGGCATCAATGATTCTGTAAGTTTATAGTTTATACATCAAATATGCAGACTCCACAAAGTACAGACAGGATTAAACCATGTGACTGTCCGTGTTATTGGAATGATTCCAGTACTAACTTGTGAAGGTTGAATTGGTGACTTTTCAAGTGTCAGGCTGTGAATAGGGCCAAATGGATTTACAATGTCAGACATAAGACTGTGCATTATTTTTAGATGACTTAGTAGAAATGAATCTAGTGTAACATATGTGGTACTTTCATTTTCATTACATATATTTATTTATAGATTATTCTAATCGGAAGACTTGAGGCCAAAGATCATCGTCAGTCATCTTTATTATCATAATTATCAGTCTGAAAAATAAGGACAACATGCAATACGGAAATTTCACAGGAAAGTTATACAAATATATTGAGATGTGTTGCTGGTTGTATGACAAAAGGTTCAACTACAACTGATGCTATTTCCACTGTACATGAAGGAGATATGAAAACATACAGTAGCTGAGAGTAATTCCCAAGTCATATTCCCAACAGTGTTCTTGTTCTTCGCTGAGGTAAGGTAATGTTTAGTTCATTAGAACTACAAAAGAATGAAGCAAAGTGTAATACAACATGGCCGATAGCAGCGGTCGACATTTGCTATCAACACTTAGCTATCACTGATTGCAAACATGTCACAAAATGAAGATTGCTTTTCTCTTGGATTTCTATAACACTATTAATATCACTCTTTATAATGGAAGGAAAGAAAGTTTGGAAACTATTTTTATTTATCTAAGTACACAAGCAATTAGAATAAAATAGTTTGTATGAAGTTTGACTAATTGTACATGGCGTGATGTGATTTGTGTTGTTGTAATCCATAAGCCAGGTTTACGTGCATAAAAGAAAGGTAAATGTTTTCTTGATTCATCCACAGAGAAACAAACCAGGGGAAGGAAATACTTTGTCCTTTCACTTCTGTCCATTAAAAGGGGGGCTGCCTTTCTTTTTTTGTCTTTTCATTAAACAATCTCACATCAAGTTCCCTTTATGTTCCTTTCTGGACATCCTGGAATATTTCCAAGTGGACGGATCAGTAACATCGATGCCACTTGTAAAAGTACTGTCTCGTCTTGTTTGTATTTTCATGTATCACTGTTAAGTTTTCCTCACAACACCAGTTCTTTTACTGAGTGAAGGTTAGAAAAGTCTCTCCATTCATCCACCCTCCCATCCAAAAAGCTATGTAAGTTAACAGCTTGTTTGATGAAAGTCTTGCAGTAATCCTACAGGGTTTGCAAAGGCATGTGCTGGTGCCTTAGCTGTTGCCTTTGTGTCCTGTTGTACATTAGATTAGGACATTTTCCCCCGGAGGCACCATTGCTGCATTTATTGTAGCCACCTCAACTTATGTACACGAAGGGAGAGCGTGTCTCCCACTCTATTTCACCTGAGTTCTTGTTTGCTGCTGTGGCACACGGCCCTGCAGGAAGAAAGCAACCTAGGTGGGACAGGCACTCGCTGTGTTGTGCTGAAATGAATGGCTAAGTCGGGAGTGGAGTGTTGCAATAAGATTGCTGAAGGAACGGGAGGGAGACATCCATTTCACAGGTGCAGAGTGGAGTCAGTGCTGGTAAGCATCTCATGCCTGGATGTGTGCGGCCATGGCTGCTCCTTATGTGTCAAGGCGGCGTTTTCTCTTGACCTTGTTGTGTGCGTACAGGAAGTACATGGTGTGCCCGGTAGTGATGAATAGTACAGAAATGATAACTAGGATGCCAAAGTGCTGTGGCTGTGGAGCAGAGATCACCATAATGAAGTGGAGCAGATCCATCAGGTAATTCATAGAGCTCTGCACTCCATTTACCACGCCCCTCTCTGACTCACAGATGTTCTCCTGCAGGAGCTGGGTCACTGTCAGGTCAAAGGACCAGAGACCTAAAACACAGATGTCATTGAGGTTTGAAAGTTTACCTTAAATCAGCCAGTAGTCATTACAGCTGAGCAATTATTCAGCTCTTAACACAATAATGGAATTAATGCAAATAGTTAACTAGCCCGTCCTGTAAATGGATTAATATTTTGTAGGAATCCCTAAAGTATGATTATCAAATACTGTGATTGTTGAACATCCTGGCCCAGTGGTTATACTGCATACCACGCTCTACTATTGACTATAGCATCAATAAAATGTTAAAATGCCAAAAATAACATAAGTTCTACAATTCTAACCAATGTATGTACTGAGTAGGACTTATTACAGTTTTTTTGACGGTGCTCTCTAGTGGATAGACTATATAAAGGCAACACTGTCTAAGTTAAGTCACTTTTTTTTTTTACAGCAATTTTCATATTTATTACACAAGATAGATAGAAATATGATGAGCTAATATCTGCTGATAGAATCTGCCACACCACTGTTTTGTATCAGTGTTGGGTATCTGTCTACTCACCAATGCGTGCTGTGATGACACCCAAGAACAGCAGGATAATGGAGATGTATGATTCTGGTGCAGTGCCAGAAGGCACGTTGTCAAAGAGCACAGTGTTGTTGGTCCAGTGGATGGAGGAGCGGTCGGGCAGCAGTGGCTGATTGCTGCCCCCCCTCAGAGGATAAGTGTGTTTTTGCCTTTGGCTTGCCATCTCTCCAAGTTCAGAGGAGTTGGAGGTAATGTAGGGCATCAGCAAGCTAAGATCCATAGGGCTGCCAGGGGCAAACACAGAGCACACACACAGCAGCAAGCAGCCCAGGTGGAGGCAGCTTGAAATAATGCCTGTGTTAACCAGGCCATAGGTCTTCCTGAGTCTGGTGAACATCACAGTGCCCATCAGCCCTGTGATAGCTGACACGCCCATCAGCAGACTAAGGAGGGAGCCGCTTATGCCCTGAGTGTAGGCATAGCCAGTGGTGATGCAGTCAAAGCCCAGGACTGTGGTGTAGAGGAAGGCCAGACCCATTCCTGCCAGGAAAACGGGCTGGCGATAGTAGGCCCTCCAGCCGTCCTTACAGGTGCTCACCAGCCAGCGAAACCTCCGGAAACACAGCGGCAGGTCGGTGATTTCTTTCAGTTGCAGGCTTGTGTTGCAGTTGCCTTCTGTCAAAGGCTGAGGTTGTGCAACATTACCTCCCCCTGATGAGAAAGAGGAGTGTCATCCATCACTTCATCTCACTTCATCAATTTTAAAGGCCAATCATCAGTTGTCAGTGTCCTGCGGCCTTTCTGCTCCATGTCGTGTTAGAATCCACATCATCTGTCAAATAGACTATCTACCCTAATCTGCAAATGGAGTGCAGACTGTGGCAATACACTGAAGGTTTGGAGCATGGTCATTTTTATTCCACAGTGCCTTTAGTCCTTTGAGTGTGATTGCCCACTTCTGTATAATATGAAATTAATAAGCTAACACTCACAAAGCCCACTGTAGAAGTCAGCTATAGATTAAGGACACAATCAAAAAGAATTAATTGTATCCAAATTTCTGATGTCATTTCAAAGAATTGGTATTTACTGTGAAATGGTTAATTTTTTCATCAGTCCCTTAAGCCACCTCAAATCTCACTACATCAGTACTACTGTAATGTCTACTGCTCAGTGATGCTATCAGAGCACTGTTTTTTTGAAGCACTCAAATATTCTGTATTCTGTATACTGTAGTACACTAATACTGGTTCCAGTCAGCATTGTATTAATCTACTATTAATCACCTGTGGTTAATAGTAAGTTCTTTATGTTGTCTCTACATTACCAGCTCCAGGCAAGTATTGTCAACACTTTTTATTGTAAACAAAAAAACACATTGCACACAAAACACATTGTTATGATTATGTTTTCTCTATCTACATGGTCTACATTATCTACATGGTCACTTGGCATGTGTGGGATTCCATGATGCTCACTGGTCTTTGCATATTTCCAGTAAATCTCAAAGTGTTATTATCTTAAAATCTAGGGATACAGGGGATGTCAAAAAAATAAATAAATAAATTAAAAAAAAAATAATAATAATAATAATAAAACATTAATACCTTGTGACCTTCTCCTCTCCAGATACACCTCATCCTCCTCCATCACTGGCGGTTTGTTTGAAAGAGCGGGGACGATGCGGTACACCCGTGACAAGAAGAAGAACTCCACGATGAGAGACACAAGGTTCCAGCCCAGGATGAAGCCACAGCCAACCACATTGGAGGCCAGGGTCATGACCTGTCCCACTGCTAGTGGGGCCAGGATGTTAGTCACCTGATCTATCCGCCTCATGGTAGCATTCATTCCTTTTGTTAGAATCAAAGACACAGAGGTTAACATGCTTCCACCAGAGGACTTTCGGTAAGAGCAGAAATGGATCAATACCCAATATATTCTCTACCACTCAAGTATTTATCATGCATAACCAGTGATGTAAGTGGCAGACATAGGAATACAAGCCGATAGGCGCATTAACAGAGAATGAATCTCCTCACCGGCTAGGTGACCTCGGTTGTAGCCTGTGATAACCACAATCCAGTCCCTCTGAATGGCAATGGTCAGTGCTGTGCTTGCGAGGTTTGCCACATCTGCCAGGATGATCACCACCGTATAACAAACCACCTTGTGTGAGTTTTGCGATGCAACATGTTACTATGACAGCACAGAGTAGCCACAAGCTCAGAAGCAGAGACAACAGGGACACAAGACAGAGGGAATGGCAGCAGTAACTCCTATGTGTAATAATCACGGTGAGTATTCTGTTTGCAGATCGACATGGTATCAAGTGATTAAAATTAAATTATGAGTCAAATGTGTAGTGTCTACTCACAGTAAGCCACCCATCCCAGATCTGTTCGATCCTTTGTTTATATAAGAACACCAACATGAGCACAATGCTACACACTGTCACTGAGATGTTCTGAATGAAAAGAGATGCATGTGCAACTAAAACAGGGGACAGAAAAACAGTTTTAGACTCATGAGAACATGGCTGATACATTCAGTAAAATATGTATGATAGCCTTCAAAGATATGAGTCAGTGGCTGAGAACCTTGTGCCTCGAGTCCTGCTGGTGTTGAGTCTAGCTATCAAATCAGGGACTGATTTACACTTGAGACATCAGGAGAATGCAATTTACCACCTGGTGGGACAGGAAACCAGCAGTCTTCTGGGCCCAAGATTGAAATCCACTGATCTATATCACCGTTCTATGATGTACTGCACGCTGAATTTTTCAAACAGCTGTGAAATTGTTGCGCATACCTTTATTCCTGGGATTGCGATCAACCCAGTCTCCAATCAAAGCCCCAAGCAGGAGCACTGACCCAGCCACTACCAATCCAAACACCGCAGTCAACAGCAGGTTACGGCCGTACAGCTCAATCAGGAACACAGAGATTGCAAAGTGCCACATGCGGTCACCCTGTTTGACACGGCATAAAAGGTCATCATTACGTATTGTTTTCCAAGGCGCTGTCTGTATGCTGTTGCACAGTTTACAATAAGTGGACTACCTTGTAGTTATTTAACTTTCGATGTCTTATCTATTTCTCCAGGAATCTGTTTCTTTAGGAAATTATTCTTACCCACATTGACAATGCTCCACTGACATAGATGAGAAACTTGGGACCCTTGAGGTAGATAAGAGCTGAACCTTACGAGGAAATGCATGAAAGTCGTATAAGCAAACATTATAAACTCAGCAAACACATTGCACGGAATCTAGTTGAATTTAAAGTAGAGTTCACCTGTTATGCTCCTAGATTTTTTAGCTCTTGCATCCCTGATGTCGTCAGATTCAAACTCGACCACAACCCCACCACACTGGGAGGCATCTGCTCGCTGGGACATTGCCTGGTGTGTGTTGGTAGGTCAAAAAACATTTGAACTTGTCGCACTCTTCTCCCATTGTTGACAGTACAGCGTTTTGTTAGTCGGTCACAGCATCACTTAGATGTTAGGACTCTAAACTTGAGTACAAGAAAGTTTAGACCACCTTAGCATTACTGGTTATTTATGTCATAACACACTGAGAAGAAAAGGAAGCATTTCCATAGACCACACCAAAAAGAAAAAATCTAAATGTGGCAGTAATAGTAGTAGTAACTAGTTAAATACACAAATGTTTTTTTCCTAGCCAGCAACTTATTGCAACAAAAGTTAAAACACCATGTCCTTTTGAACTCAGCAAACCTCTATAACCTCTTCAGTGTGTTTGCAACACTGTATTATTATTCATTGCTCCACACTGAAACATCAAATTGAATTTGTTTTTAATACAAGAGGCTCAAACAGTGGCTTCCATGGGTCAATAAGCCAATGAGAATAAAACAGAAAAATATGTTAAATAGTAAGATTTTGTCACAATCATGTTAAGATTCAGATATGGTGATACTGAGAATAGCATTAGCATGACACCTCTCATAGCTCTGTAAATGCTGTCTTAAACTGCCAATAATTAAATCACTCATAACTCAGTGTAGGGTCAATCATCACCTTTGTTCTGATGTTACACTCAATCCTTGCTGTTCCTCGATGGTGTATCTTGTGCCATGTATCCTACATTGGGATGCTAGTTATTCCTGAGAGCTGGAATTCAAGCTGTAGTAGTTTGAAAGGCTTAATAACATCACAGTGTTCAAGTGCACCATTGTATGAAAGTGCCAGAAAAGCAGAACAGGCAGAGGGGACAACAAAGGCAGCCAGCATATTCCAAAGCACGTGACACCGGGAGGACAATATCACTGTCCACCCACGCCACAAAAGGCACAACTGTGTAACTCGTATGACTCAAAATACACACATGCATGCACATGCGCACAGTCAGTGGGCACATGCATGCACACGCCCTCACACACATAAGCACAGTCCTACTACTCGCATACACCCACACGCACTGTTGACATGCAAAAAAAAGTTACATAAAGGACACATCATGCAACACTACATCACTCTTCACACTTGCAGGTAATTGGGGGTAGAGGGCAGTTGACTATATTTTATGACATAACAAAAGCTGTTCACTGGGCAGATGGGAATGGGATTTACAAGGTGATGCATGATAATAACAAATGATGTTGCTGAACATCAAACATAAAATTCACAACATTGCCACAAATATTATGTGGTACTGCTTGTAAGCCACTGATGGTTTCTTTTTTTCATGAATTAATAATGCGCTTATCACAAACCATTCAGAAAAGTTATCCATCACTCTCCATTTGTTCCCATTCAAAACAGCAACACAGGAAATGAACTGTTGTCTTCCTTTAATCAAATATTAACACAAAACTGATGTTCAGTCGTTGGTATTTTGTTTTCCTCAGGGATATTGTCCTGTATTGATTTAATCTGTCTTTGCATTTCCCTCACCAATGTAAATACACTTGTGTAAATCAAGACAAAATGAAAGTGTGAAATCACAGATACTACTGACAATATGTTCTAATAGTGATCATGTCATTGAAACTGATGTAATAGTTCTGCACTGTACAAAAGATAGAAAACATATGAAATTCAGTAAAAACATTTTGCTTGCCTTTTTGTTTTCAAATGAGTTATTAAATGACAAAATATCATTTGCATATGGGTTTTGGTTGTGCCTGCTCATGATGTACTTCTTCAGGAAGCTCGTGAATTTGTAGAGAGCCACAAGAGGAATGGAGACAACAGGAATGACTGACAAGAGCACACAGATAACATAAACCCATTCCGGATAGTGCAGAACATCAGCGAGGGGGAAGTGCACCTGTGGGAGGTAATGGAGTGGAGAGTCAGCGTCATTTTTTCATTGTGTGCGAGATTGAATAAATTCTACATGGAGCGACGGCGCAGAGCAACTGTAAAATCTTTCTTACATAATCTGGGTTCCAGGCGTTATATGTTGGCTGTTTTTCAGCCTCGACTACAATGTATGCCACAAAAACCACCAGAAGCATGAAAGGGCTGATAAAGCACCAAGTGGCCTGCCAGTAGATGTTTGGTCTCCGACCTGTCATCCATTCAATGTCATCATTAAACCTGTGAGCAAATGGAGACGCTGTCAAATCATTCAAATATGTCGTAATACTGCAAACGTAACAATGACATGGATCACAACATCACCTGTTTATGCCATAGATGTATGCAACACTCATGATCTCAAATAATGCTATGATGAGCAGAGGAACAGATCCCACATAGTTGTTGAAAATCTCCAGCCAGTAGTTTCCAGAGCCCAAGGTAAAGATGAGGGCCACAGAAAAAGAGATGAGGCATATCAACCCTATTAGTAAAAAATAAATAAATGTATTTATTACTTATTTATGATATGATATTGATTAAGGCTGAATTCATAAAGGCTATCCTTACATTTGCATCCTTAAAGAAAATGTACACATAAATTACATCTGTATCTGAAAGGCAGGTGGATATTAAAAATGTAAGTAAGTATGTCATAGCCTCTGTCATGTATAGAAAGTAATGGACACCTAAACTTGTATATAGACTCCAAATGTCATGATTGCAATCATATGATGTTTTCAGATTCTGTATGTTCACAGGTGAAAGTTTCCTTAGGCATCCAGGGTGGAACCATGTGCAGGTCCAGCACAGCGTACAGCGGAGATTTCCAAACATTGAGGACAGGCCCAGACAGAAGAGCATGATGAAGAAGAGCACGGCCCACACCTGAGAGCCTGGCATCCTTATCACCGCCTCAGTAAACACGATGAAAGCCAGGCCAGTTCCAGAAGCGCTCTGCAGGTAGGATGTGATACATGATCTTGTAAACAACTACCTCACAAAATTCAAGTGAGAAACTGAAAAAAAACCCAACAAAATACTGTTTTAATAGTAAAAGATGGTACTACCTGGTCCAGGAAAGTCTGTAGATTACAGGTCTTTAGACTGAGGCTTTCAACTTCTGAGGGACTGGTTGTGTTAAGATAGTTTAACCAGTCATCATAATTTTCAAGAGTTATGTTTTCATCTCCAATGTTAAATGCATTTGTCAGTGTTAGTATGTTCCTGAAATTAACAAGAAATTCAGTCAGTCAGTTAACACTATTGTTACAAGAAGCACAGCTAAAATAAAAATAAAAATATTCAAATTTATTTATTTAAAGCCCAAAAATCACAAACATTCGTTTGCCTCTGAGGGCTTTACAATCTGTACAGTTGTGACACCCTCTGTCCTTAGACCCTCGAACCGAGTCAGGAAAAACTTCAAAAAACCCTTTATGGGAAAAAGAAGAATGGTCGACCAGACATTTGGTTTATGTGCTTGGCTGAGGAGCCAATGGTGCGAAGCTACCATCTGTGGGATTATGACTGAACGCCTCTAAGTCAGAATCCCGCCTAGATACGTAACGATACTATAGCGCCGCGGATCTTCGGTTGGCCCCGGATAACCGGCTTCGGTCGGTGAGTAGAGCCGTTCGTGACAGGGTTGGGGTGTGGCCAGATGATGGTCGCCCCTCTCCTATCTCGCACCGCATGTTTGCGGAGAACCTGGTGCTCTGGGTCAGGGTTTCATGCGTAGCATAAATTATAAATAGTCTATTTATTCAGAAAATATTTTTTTGTGTTACAGTGCGGAAGGTGCAACTTCATCAGACAACCATTTTTTAATTTTATTTTGAAAGATTTTTTATTTTGATAGTATAATCATCACAGTAACTTTACTTTTGGGTCTGATAATTTGCATGTAATTGCATATCACTCAGTTGCACCTCTGATAATAACAATAATACTGTATAATTATTAATCTGCATATACTGCACTATATGACACACTGTAATTACCTCAATGGTACTTACCAATTTTGGCAGTCATTGAAGTTTTCATTTGCTTTAAATCCAAGGATGGCAAAAATGGGAATTGATGCATATATTGATGTAAAACTGTTCACTAATCCAACAATTAGGGCATCTCTTTCACAATTATTCCTGCAGAGACAAAACACTGTATCAGTATCATGTATATACATTTAAAAAGTAAAATAAAACCGGTCATTAATGAAAATGCTCTTACTTTTGAGGGTTATAACTGGAAAAAGCAATGAGTCCCCCAAAGGCCAAAGACAAGGAGAAAAAGATCTGAGTAGCAGCATCCAACCAGACTTAGGGATTTTTCAGCGTTTCCCACTGCGGTGATAATGGTAATTGTTAGTCAGGTGTCAGATTTAACTCTTTCTCTGAAATTATTTCAAGAAGGTTTTCATGTAGAACTTACGTTTGGTGTGAAGAGATATATTAATCCATCGGTGGCCCCAGACTGAGTCAAAGCTCTGACCAAGAAGATGGTCAAAACAAGATACAGAAAGGTGGCTGTGATATAAATAGCCTGTTGAGAAACAGATCAAACTGACTTTTTGTAACCTTTTGCATTAGCTTCAATTTACCTCTACCATAACTCAAATCTCAAAGGATGTTAGTTTATAGAGGATTTTTACAACTCTAAACATTTAAGTTTCCTTGTTTGGATACTATGCAACCTCTACAGGGATGACCAGTACTTTAACTTACTGGTCAAGTAACTTTAAAAATTATTCATGATTGTTAGTCTTGCATTTGCTGAACTTATTGTCACTGTGCTATTTCCAGCTGTTAAATTTAGATCTTTAACTTTCTGCCAGTGATTAAAGTTCAAGCCAGAATTTAATTAGGGCAAGCTGAAGAGGTCCACAGTGGGAAGCACTTCTCTCTTCCTGCCTTACATTACTAAGGCTTTTAAGGCAGTTGTATTTCCACTCCTGTACTGCAAAATTAGGATCCCTTTCATATTCATATGTCCTTTAGCTAATGTAAAACTGTGTAAGGAAGGCGTGTGTGTTTCTCTCATGGTACCCATATTTTGTTGTTAATTGTTGGTGATAACTGATAGCTATAACCATAAAAATCATTAGTAGCGTTAAAGCAAATTACCTTTCCAATAGTCTCAATTCCTCGTATGAAGCAGATGTACACGAGGCACCAAGCAGTTGCAAGACACAGCACAAGCCACCACTGTAAGGAGCCGCTGGTCTTGATGTTTGGTGTTATGTTCAGCGTTTCACGATACCAAAAATAGTTCACTGCTGAGCTCTTTTCACATTCACTTACATAGCCTGTATCAAAGAGATTATTCATATCATGGTTAATTAATGGGACTGTCTGTCTACTGCTTTGTTTATTATTCAGTATTTATTGATAATTCATATTATCGTGTAAAAATTACCAGTATGATTCAAGTTTAATGGGCAGTCCCTCCAAGGAAGTGGACTTTGAAAGGAGTGGAAGAAGTACCAAAGGACCCAGGCTAAGATCATGTTGTAGAAGAGACCGACAAGGAAGTATACGGCCATGGAAGCTACACCTGTGGTTATACATTGGCATTGCTCACTCAGAAATGTATATTTGCAATGGGTGACAGTGACCTCAAAGTAATCATACAGAAGCTTTACGCAACTTTGTATTGTACAGTACATTCAAGGTCTTTGGCATTTTGCTTTCCTGATTAAATTCCAAAGTTAGTGAATTCATAGACACCAAACTTTCTCACCTAAACCTCCCAGATACGGGGAGATTGAATTCCACACTCCAACACTTCCCATGCGGAGCCGCTGTCCGATGGCCAGTTCCATGTGCAGCAGGGGGAGTCCCTCAAACACCAAGGCGATGACATAAGGAATCAGAAAGGCCCCTTGAAATAAATTTATAAATGATAATATTGGCTAGACTTATTGTGATTAAACCTGACTTTTTTTTCCAGTAAGCAGTTGACCCCACCTTAAAAAAATGTTTTTGCCTTTATAGATAAAGGTCACACAATTTCTGATTACATTTTTTTTTTATCAACAACTAGAGCTTTATCACAGGCGTAGTGTAACTGTTTCCACTCTTCATCTAATCTAATGTATATTTTGTACACCACTGTATGGAGTAGTTTTAGTTGGAGTAGTTTTAATGGATCAATAAAGTACCCACTTTTTACAGTACTGAGTTGATTGTCTTAAATTGGTCAATCCTCTTTATTATCTCTCACTAAATAACTGTGAGATCCAAGTAGCATGTATTATAATGGTCACTTTCTATATTGACCTTCATCAGGAAAAATATACATGCAGACTAAAATGAAAAGTTGTGTTTTTAGATCCAAAAGCAAAAGACAAAAAGCTAAAAAAAGGAAGAGGATTCACTCATACTTAGATTTGAGAGTCAATTTTGGCCTGATATGTAAGTTACAGTTAGTTGTAGTTGTACACAGTTTTTCATAATATAATTAGTAGGTTTCTTGAAAGCTTGTACAGTATAATCAGATCATATTTCTTCAGAAACATCAGTCAGCAAAGTTCTCTACATCTGCATCATTTCTGCAACCGTGTCTGAATCATGCCACACATAGTAATTTAAAAAGGGTAAGATAGTGTTGAAATGCTCTTACCTCCACCATATGTCTGACACAAATATGGAAATCTCCACAGGGTTACCGAGTCCCACAGCAAAACCTATGCAAGTTAGCAAATACTGAACTTTATTATCCCATTTTGGTCTTTCAGTGACCTCTTTGAGACCATCAACGTGCATCTGCTCAGTGCATCCAGCTTCCATCGCTTGTATGTCCTTTGTAATTTCGGTGTATTTTATGAATCTTTTTTTTGTCTAACTTGTATGCTACGTTGTCTGAAGAGAGGGGGGAGGCCGTGATGACTTGGTACCTGTTTTTATCGGGAGACCAAGGGGCGACGTTTGCTTTATCAGCCTAATTTTTCTTGCTGGCTCTTGAAGCTGTGGGAACAATGTGGTTTGTTTGTTTAATAAAAAGCCCTTGTGTAAAGCAGCATTATGCGATGTTGATAACACAGGCAATAACAGTTGATTGTAAAGAAACGCAGCATAAATTAGGAACCTGGGGAGCACAACCGTGATAATGCACAAGCCATTTTAATTCGTTATGGTTTACTTTACTGTTATTTGCACACAGTCTGAGTTTTTCCAGTCGGCAGTGATTACCAAACACCATTTACACTGAAAATAAAACATGTTGCATGTATGGAATTCCTTATCAGACTTAGCCACAAAAACACTATTCAAAATGCATTGTACTGAATTTCTATTCTGTGTCATATTCAGGCATCATGCTGTCAGTCACATCCATTATGCTTAACTGGAAATCAGCATTGGAAAGACAGAATAGAGTCATAAAGCACACATAGTACAATTCCCTTTACAAATCACAGGCAAATCTAGGGGATTCAAAATAACTAAATAATAAATGAAGCTGATTTAATCAATATTTAATTCACTTACACAAAATACTGTAACATGTCACAATAGCGACCCCAGCTGGACAGATAGGAGTACCTTCATTATATTGCTCAGAGTTGCTTTCTTGCAAACTAGCACTTCTTTATGTTCTCAACATCTAATTGTTTAATCACTTGCTGGACTATAGCTGTGAAATCCTGCTGAACCTCAATGAAGGCTCAAATCACGACGAGGACCTGGAATGGAAATTCTCAGTGACCTTGTAGTGAGATCCTACATTCACAGAATTTGCCAATTTGTCAAATTCTATGAAGTAATTAGACAATAAAAAATATTCACTGTTTGCAAAGTCATCTAAAGTTGTGGGAAACATGTAGGACTGCCTGAGGGCCAGATAGGCCAGATACAGAAAGGCCAGATACAGAGCTACAAGAATAGATAATGATACAGAGCCCCATCATTTCAGTTCAGATATTGTGCCTGATGATGATGATAATAGCATCAGAATTTTCTTGAGACTGTCAGAGAGGTGTTGAACTCCACCCCATGATATTGTTTGAGGCCATAATTGATGGTGTTTTTAGCCACGTTAGCAGCATTTCGCTGTGGCAGGTGTTGAGAAGGTAACGCCTTGCATTAAGCCACATAACTACTTGACAAATAATAATGATAATAATACTATAATCTTGAATACATAAGAAACAAATTATCCCTAAAGCAAAGACATGCTCTTGAAATGATTTTTGAATTACACAGCTTTTCATATTGTCACCTGATTAACTGTAAGAAGAGACATCTTGACATGCTTTCACAGGTGGCTGAGATAGCAGGGAGTTCTGTTCAGAAAAGCCATACTTACTTAAAATTGTATCGATTAAACCATAAAAGCAATCATTTAAATGGTATTGAAACATAAAATGAGAAACTTGGAAATTTCACCAGAATATTAAGCTTGAGATGTTTTGGTTTCACTGTTCATTTGAATTTGGTCAGAGATACTATGGAGATGGAACTTATCCTTTTTCTTTGTCTTTAAACATTTCCAGACAGCTACTAAAGGTATAGCAAGACTGGGTATTCCTGCCAATACAAAGATGATCACATAGATCCAGTCTGGATATGTCTTGTCTTCCAGTGTAGGGAAGTTGTCCTGCAAAGAGGGAGAGAAAATACTGTATTTTGGTACATGACAACATTTAAACGGTCAATAGCCATAAGTCAAAGAAGATCATCTAAAATTCAATTAATATTTACCAATTCAGGATCCCAGGCTTTGTAAAAGATATTTTCAGAAACTTTAGTGATGAAGTAAAAGACCAAGATGAAGAACATAATGAGCGGGCTGGTGACGCTCCATGACGCCTGCCAGAAGAAGTTGGGTTTGTGTCCAATCATGAACTTTATATCATCATTGAACCTAGGAGGACAGTGACGCACATACTGATTTGTCAAGAGTGTATGGACACAGTACCAGAATGGCAAACAAACTTAATCAGAAAGATCAATGTTTATGTCCACACACATAAAAAGCAACGGCATTAAGAATTAGAAATAGCACAGAGGGACAAGTGATTTTAAAAGACATGAACAGAGTTATAAAAACAAAAACATATTTGTATTTTCATATCACCTGTCTATCCCGTATATGTACACCACTGAGACCATCTCACAGAGTGCAACAACTAGCAAAGGGATGGATCCTCCATAGGTGTCAAAGAGGGAAAGCCAGTAGTTCCCTGATCCTTGGAGAAATATCAGACCCACTAGACAGCAGACCATGCATGTTACACCTGAAGGAGAGCAAAGGACTGATAAAATATACTTGAAATTCTTTTGAATGTATGTAAATTAGAAAATGCATACAGGAGTTACCAGTGACAAGTTCTTTCGGCCAAGTCTTCGGGAAGACTTTGAGGTCTTGAAGAGGCACCAGAACTCCCTCGATGTTACCAAACATAGATGACAGGCCGAGACAGAAGAGCATTATGAAGAAAAGGACTGCCCACAGCGGTGAAAGGGGCATCTTTGTGATGGCCTCGGTGAACACAATGAAGGCTAAACCAGTTCCTTCAACTCCCTATACCACAACACAGCATGTTAAAACAGTTTGAAAATAAGCAGTGGTTAATTTTCCACTGACTCAATCTGTTGTGTAGGTGCTTAAATACTCTTCCACAGACCTGCTGAAGTCTTACCTCACTGAGAAAAGTATTTAAGTTGCAGGTCTTTAGATCCAGCACCTGAAAAACCTCAGGGTATGTTTCATTTAGATGCTGAACGACCTGATTGTAGTTGCTGTCAGTGATGTTGCCCTCAGGAAGCTCAAAGATGTTTAGTAATGTCAAGATGTTTCTAAGATCCCCCAAGAAAGGTTTTTGTAGTCAATATATTGTTGAAGGATAATAATATATGTGTTGGGACAATTATAATATGACAAAAAAAAGACATAACGCACCCAGAAAGACAGCTGTCAAACCTCTCTGTTGCTCTGAAGCCGATTATGGTGTAAATGACAGTTGCAGCAAACACAGAGGTGATGCCGTTGATGACAGAGATGATTACTGCATCCTGTTCACAATTGTTACTGAAGGACAAAAAAAAAATTCTTATTCACAATACAACTGCAACTTTACATGACACAGGTTAAAAAACAAAAATAACCAAACTTACTGCACTGAGTTGTAGCTGGAGAAGGAAATAAGACCACCAAAAGCCAGAGAAAAGGAATAGAAAACTTGAGCACCCGCATCGAGCCATGTAGTTGGCTTTGCCAGCTCTGTTAACTGGTAGAATTAGTAACATAGACAGTTGTGGATCAACTGGTTATTACTCTGCATGGGCTGTAAAAGACCAGTGTGATTGCTAAAATTAATTGAAAAAAGTACAACTTACATCAGGCGTGAAGAGAAACTTTATTCCATTCACAGAGCCCTTCAGAGTCAATCCTCTAATCAGAAATATTGTCAGCACCACGTAGGGCAGGGTTGAAGTGACATACACAGCCTGGGGAAAATAAAGCATTCACATAATTATTGTTTAGCTGAATGAAAAATGTCTCTGTCACTTTAGTAAGCAATGTGCTGTACCTTCCCAGTGGTCTCAATACCACGAATGATGCAGATATAGAGCACAGACCACGCACAAATATGACACAACACTATCCACCACTGCAGGCTGTCATCCTCATCAATCGTTGGAGTTGTGTTCAGGGTCTCCCTGTACCAGAAATAATCCACAGGGGAGCTCCTCTCACACTCTGAGACAACTCCTGACAGAAATTTTAACAGCAGTGTGTCACTAAGCCAAAATCAAGAGTTTCTTTTTTATTACTTATTTGTTTATTCTGCAGAGGTGAAGAAGCTGTACCTGTTAAATTGGCATTCATGGGACACTGACTCCAAGGCAGAGGATCTTGAAATGAGTTGAAGAAGTACCACAGAATCCAGGCAATGATGGTGTTGTAGTAGAGACTGATCGTCAGAGATACGCACATGGATGCAATACCTGCCAATTAATGTTTTTAAAAAATTTATTCAACTTGTGGTAGCAAACATTGTGCAAAACGTTCCTTACCGATACCAGTTCCTTACCGATACCAGTCAGATAAGGGTGAATTGAAGCCCACACTCCCAAACTGCCTCTTCTTAAACGCTGACCGATGGCAAATTCGAGATGCAGAAGTGGGATCCCTTCAAGAACCAGCAGGATCAGAAATGGTATCATAAATGCACCTGGAGGAAAAACAAAGGAACTGGCATCATGGTGACAATAAATCTTTTCTGTACCATTGATTATAATGTGAAAAAAGAGCAGAGTGCACCAGGAAGAAACAAAAAGTCTATATTCAGCAGAAAAGTGAATCCCAGCATCATGATGTTAATCATTTAGGATGCACATGAGCCCATGCAGAGATAAAGCCAGACAGTGAATGCAGTTTAAATGTACAATCCTTTCAAGCCTTTACACTAGGCACTTTATCTTTATAAGGATTTCCTGTCAGAGGATATAAAATTTTTTATCTGGACAGACAAATCATCTTTTGAAATGTACACTGCTGAATTTGATTTAAGCTCCTTCCTATATCTACTGATTAACTAATCTTATAAGGATATGGTCATTACTGGATCAGCAGTCTTGTGATATTACTTATTAACTACTTGGAGAAAGTTGCCTGCTGTTATAGATACCTCATCATCATATGCAGTGATCCTGAACTGCACTATGACTCAGTTCAGTTAAAAAAAATTTAATCCCCCTCCTGACACAGAAAAATTAGGGAGGCTAGTTTGCAAACATAAAATTACAGCAACAATTATTTAAAATGCATTAATATCATATGAAAACACAAAATATGGTCAGAAAAATGTAATCAAATGGAAAAGAACTCTATGGCTTTCCAGAGGCATTTATCACTCTGAGCAAGTAAAATGGCTTTCCCCTTTTTTGTTGGCTGGCACATGTTATATGCCCTCAGGAGTAAAATCCAACCTCTTCTGTGTGTTTTTCTATGTGTTACAAACAGGCAATCTAAAATACATACTTAATGGCAGTAGCTAGAAGACAAATACCTTGAAGAGCTTCCATTTT
This sequence comes from Scortum barcoo, assembly GCA_023238725.1. Classification (NCBI taxonomy): domain Eukaryota; kingdom Metazoa; phylum Chordata; class Actinopteri; order Centrarchiformes; family Terapontidae; genus Scortum; species Scortum barcoo. The sequence continues at coordinate 10,409,359 of CM041546.1, read as the reverse complement.
TTAACCAAATGATGTATTATAATAGTAATATGGACTATATACAGTAAAGCGATAAAAGCATCACTTGCCTCCTCCATGACTCTGACACAGATAGGGGAAGCGCCACACATTTCCAAGTCCCACACAAAACCCCACGCAGGTCAGCATGTACTGGGCCTTGTTGTCCCATTTGGGTCTGTCTCCAGCCTCTTCCTCTTCCAGCTTCTCCAGCTGCTCATGGGACAATATTCTGTCCTCCAGGCCCGGATTGGGGATTTTTAACTTCATGGTCTGTCAAATCCCACAGTAATCTTGTGATACAGTCTTGCGCTGTGCCGTGCCAGAATGTAAATTGTGGTTGACGCTGTGAATTCCTACAGTATCTACTGGAGGTCTGTAATAGATTGACTAAGCCGTGGCAACAGAGAGCATCACCTAGAGGTGTGCAGCCTTGGGAGCTGAAGCTGAGCAAGAACACACATGAGAGTTAAGTGTCTTATCTGACGAGGACGGGTCAATGCACTGGAGAGAAAACATTGTTATGGGATTTATTGTGTCACCTTAAAGAGGTCACCTGAATGACAAAAACCTATGTTCTTATTTACAGCAAACTGTGGTGGAGGAAGTATTCAGATCCTGTACTAAAGTAAGAGTACTAATACTCCAAATAAAAGGCCCGCATTGACAAGGTCACTTTACTAAAGGTATGTAAGCATAATTAGGAAAATGTACTTTAAGTATTTATCATAAAAGCAAAAAAAAAAAAGCAAAGATGTCCCTTGTGACTGTTATTTTAGCATATATTATATAATTACATTATTATTACTCATGCATTCATGTAAAAGCAGGATTTCACTGTTGTATTCGGTTGAGTTGAAGCTTATTTTGAACCATTTTACAGGACTACAAGTGATGATTATTTGTATAATGGATTCATCTGCTGATTATTTTCTCCATTAATTAATCAATAGCTGGTTTGTAAAAGTTCTAAGAATACTGAAAAAATTTGTCACAATCACCCAGACTTCAAAATGACACAATGCTTGTTTTTGTAGACTATAAACGTGTCAAACTAAACTCATATAAACTCAAATGATTAAAATAATTCAAAAGAAAAGAAACTGAAACCATGAAATGTTTTAAGATGAACTGATGAATTAAACCACTATCAAAATAAATGAAAATGAATTTTCATTCAGTTGACTCATTTATTAATAAGCTCATTGTTTCAGCTGAACTTAATATATAAAATATAGTATAAACTGTTGAGTCATTTGAGTCGTTTAACATCATTTTTAAGGTCTTCATTTGTTTTGTATGTTAAAATCTTGATTTGTAAACTGACCAGCAACTAAAGCTGTCGAATAAACACAGTGGAGTAAAAAATAGCTATATTCCCTCTTAGAGAGTGGCAGGAAATCAAAAGACTAAAGTAAAGTACCTCAAATTTATACTTAGAAACTGACGGTGAATGTTGCTTTATGCAGCATCTTCATGTATCTTCATGTAAAATAGCACTATAAAATAATACCACCTCTGATTTCTGTTGCACTTGTCAACAATTATAACTTCTCTTAAAAGGTGTATGAAGACTCAATGGATGTTAAAAAAAACTACTGTATACAGTAATATATCTTTAATCATATTTTAAATAAACCCACATTAACAAATCCTGACAGTGTTTAATTAAACACACACACATTTTTTTTTTCTTTCCATCACATCCTGCGTTGAATACTGGAGCCCCTGCAGAGTGTTGTGCGCACTTCTCATATTCGCCACTGGAGGCCGCCATCGCCATCGCCCGTAACATGAGCTGCGTCTGCCTGGCTGAGCTCTGGCTGCTGTATGTGTGTGTTTGTGCCCCCCTGCACACACACACACACACACACACACACACACCTCCCGGCACAGTTCATGCTTGAGGAGGGAGTCGCTTCCCATCGCTCTCTCACAGACCAGGCAAACCCCAGTGTGGCAGTCCCCGTCCGCAGTCTGCCTCTGCACCTCCAAAAGCGCCCGCAATGCCCTTGGATACCTCCGCCGCGCACCTCCCCACAGCGCTCTGACCAAACCACCCCTGGATCTTTTTCTTGACTTCTGGACCGCTGCGCACGCTGTCCCGACTCCTCCGCGCTGCGTGAAGCGAATGGAGAAGCACCAAGGATAGCAGAGGGTGCAGGATTTTTTTTTTTTTTTTTTTTTAATTGTCAGAGGCTGCAGAGGTGTCGCATCCACTATTTTCACCCATCCCAAGCCGCCTTGCATGGATGCATCATGGCTACGTTCATCTGCAGGGTCCAGTTCCTAGATGATACTGATCCATTTAACAGCACCAATTTCCCCGAGCCCACCAGACCACCTCTGTACACCTTCAGAGAAGATATTCCTCTCATAAATCAGATTGCTGGAGTCCACAGGCTGCTGAAAGCCCCACAGAAGGTATGCGGTGCACTTTTTTTCTCCCCCATCTCTCCTTTAGATTTGCCTTCATGTGTCTTTAAATGAACTTGGTGAAAAATTAACACCTGCAGAAGCGATAAATTAATAATTACCTTGGGCATGTTGATGGGGTTGCTACCAAACAAACTTAATGGGCCGATGACTGAGCCAGTGACTTTGCTGATATGGGATGCTGATGGAGCATCAATATCCAGTCATAAACAGGATCTGCCTTATAATGTGACACTATGGGGTGTTGGGTGGCTTTAGGTATTGGAGTGGACTAGACACCCATTATATGGCTGAGGGGAGGCAGGCATCTGTTAATGTTTACCTCAACCACAACAGTCCAACCTGCTTTCATTGCTGCTCATTACCTAAACAGATCTTTCAAAATTTGGAAAAGTTTTAAGCCAAACTTGAAACAAGTAAGGAAACAGAAAATGCAAAGGCGGTATATTAAAAAAAAAAAAGTTAATTCTTAAAAGTTTAACCATCTTTCAACTGGGTTAATCTTTTCTATACCACCAGAGAGCTTTTTTTTCTTCTCCTTTTTATAAATGTTTCATGGAAAAGGAGCCTTCTTTGCATTTGTGGTGTCATGAATGGGCAGGCTTGAAGTCCAACACTTCTGCTATTGTCACTACACGGCCCCAGTTTGAGTAGGTGGGTGAAATGCCCAGTTGGTCAGCTGCTGAGGGATGGAAGAGGGTAAATCCCCTCCCAGATGGTCCTGGATCTCAGCAAAACTTCTGAACTCATATGTATCTAACCATAACAACATTTTTTTTCCATCTTTTGACATTTGGCCATTTTGGCATACATTCCCTCTGTCTAAAGCAGAATGCATTGTTATGTTTGGTCAGCTGCATCACGTCGGTCGGAGGAGGTAAAGGCAGTACACATTGTTTTGGTTGCAAAAGTTGGCCATCCCAAAATCCACAACTGCACAGCCAGTTTTAAGCAGCTCAAAATAACTGAATGTTCCTCTTTGGTATGGTGTAATTTCCCTGTTTAAGTTTCCCAAACAAGGCCAGCGACAAATAATGTTAACCTGAAGGCCATTTTCTACTTTTTAAAGGCCTGTGAAGGAAGAAATTCCTCCTTCTGCCTTCAAATCGGGCTTTGTGCATCGAAACTCATTTATCTAAAGGCCTCATCCACTGACCGTTCAATTTAAACGTAAAACAGACCGGCCCGTAGCATCTGAGGTTGAGTCCTTTATTGAGCATTCATCTTCGTCTGGTTGTGAAGTCACGTAAAGAGAAAGTTAATTAGGGTCTTTCTTCATTCTGTCAGATCAGTGGTGCTCCGTCTTGTTTGAGCGGAGCTGGTAAGATAAGTCACGGAAGCCTCAGGATGCTGTGGATCACCACAAGCCTGGCTCTCATTCTGTAGCCCACTCGGCTTGACCAGCAGAATGGGATGGGCTTTCCACAGTTTGAGAGGGGAGAGGGAAGCGGGCAGAATTAAAAACACAAACAAAAGGGCTGATGTACTTTGCACAGTCAACTGGTCTCAGTTTAGCAGTAGGCCAGCCTGGACCGCAAACTAGACAGAGAGGGAGGACCAGCAGTAGGCTCTGCAGCGCTCGGTTGTGGAGATTTGGTCACATTGGTGGTTAAAGGAGCAGCCCGTGTGCTTTTCATTAAAAAAAAATAATAATGACAGTCAGGTGGATGTTAAAACTGTCGCCATGTTTTGGCGATGAATTTCTGTGATTCACACCCTTTAGAGATTTGACCCTGCAAAAGACCTCTGACAACAAACCTGTTGTCTTTGAGGTCCGTCTCCATGGCGCAGGTCAATCTGATATAAATAGCGTACGCTGCTAACACATGGTGCCGAGGGAGTCAAAACAGCTAGCATATGCTGTCTCTGGGCTGTTCCTGTCAGTTTCAGTCCGCAAGTCTCAAGGGGGGAGATCTGTGCATGAGTGTGCTATTGTCGTTTACATGTGTGTGTACGTGTGTGGGTGTTGGTTTGGGTTGTGCTGGGGGGATTGTCTGCTCAGCCATACAGGGAGTCAAACATCACTTAGGAAATACTGTTTGTTACTGAGGTTTGAATATGAAAAGAAACTGTGGAAAGGATTTATATGTTTTATAAATGAGTATTCAACCTAAATACTTGTTGTGTAGTGACATCAGGGCTCTCAGGTTTTCACACTGCGGCCTTTTAAGAACAGCCACGCCACCACATATCATAATGAAATGCTAATGTTTTTTTTATGTGCAGCAGCTCTGTTGAATATTCAGAAGGCTTTAATGTAGATTTAAACACTTAATAATTCCTATAATGTAATAGGTAAATAGATAGACATAAAAATAGAAGCCACCAGTATTCATCCATACCATGTATAGCTGTAGCATCTCGTCTATAAACAACCCTCTCTGTTGCTTGTGTGGATGGAAAGTGTGACTCGTCATTACCTGACTCAGCCTTTTGATTTTGCCATGAATAATGCATTGCTTGTGTCAGATGACGAAGTGCGCACGCTGTTCAAAATCTGCTGGAGTAGTTCCAGTTCCCCTGGTAATGTCAACATAAATCAATAGATCGATAGTCCTTCCCATGCTTTCTTCTCTGTCAATGTTTTGTAGTTTGTGGCCTGGTGGCCTTGAGGCCTGGCATCAGATTGCAAAGCAGAATTCAAGGGAGGGAAAATGTGGCTAAGTCTTGGAGAATGGACTCTCACTTTACCAATTTCAAATTTTGGGCTGGTTGTTTTCCTGCATTTTTCCCCCCCCTAAGAAATTACAGAGTCCCATAATGAGAAGTTATGTTAAATGCTGTAAAATACAGGTTCCTCCTTCATGCCTGTCAGAGCTCCTTTGAATTCTTTTGCACATTGTTATGCAGAGTTGAGGTTTTGCCGGCCTCTGCATTTTGGAGGTTGTCTCAGCAGAGGGCTCCTTTCAGAAGAATGCAGCATCCGTGGACAGGACTCATCCTCTGCATGCTTGACAGAAATGTGAGATTACCGTTGCGGTTTCTCTTTTGATGCGTCAAGTGTGTTTTAATGTGTTTTAAATCACTCTCCTTTGTAGAGAGACCACAAATACCATCCTCACCTTTATCAAACAAACTTTAAGCCCTTTAAAGTGGCTTACTCTAATTCTTACTCTTGTTTGATTTAGAATACGGTGAGCTTACAGACAACAATGTGGAACAAAGTGTTAGTCATTTGCACAGGCCTGTGTGACAGTATTGTTATCACAGGCTATTGAGTTTCAAATCTGCAACTTACACACCGTATTTGCCATCCCATTTCAGATGTCTCTCCCCTGTGGGATACAAAGAAATCTGGAGTGAGATAGCAGTTTTTAATTGGAAATTGCATAGTGTTTATTTTTAGTCCTTTCTGCCTTAACTGCCTCCCTGGTCAGTGCACCACAGTATGGTGGTTGGAAGGGAGAGGCCAGACCTCAGTGTGTGAGCAGAGCAGTTGTGGTTACTTCTCTGGACTTGGCCATCACAGGGCCACCGTGGGTTCAAGTCCTGGGCGGGGGACAGCTAAGGAAGCCTCCGCTACTGATAATCTGGTAGCACCGTTCCTGGATTAAGGGCCATTTATGTGCATCAGCCTGGCATGGTTATACATGGTAAGACCCGTAAACAGTAATCCAGGTTGATTATATAATGAGAACCTAAAGTGACACTGGTTGGAGGATGGATGGCGTGGCCGCATGGATGAGTAGATGGATGTGCAGATAGGGACTGATTAATGGCAGGCTTGCATAGTTCACTTTGACTTTTTTGCTTTTGGTCTGCGAGTCAAAAACCTTGTGTGGGGAAATGCTTTTCTTGGTTCCACAGTTAGCTAATTACTGGTTACCGCTGCAAATTCAGCCCAATGTTTTTGTCTATTTCAGGTTGTGATACAGAGCGTAAAACTGAAAGAGAACAAACTTTTTTTTTTGCCCTTTTATCCAATCCATGAACTTCAACAGCGCTTGAAGTATAATTTAAAAGACGATAAAATGTAAAAATAGAAAAAAAAGGCCAGTGCATGAGCTGTAATAATCAAACTGATTAAATTGACAGCGTTGTACCGAGTTCACAAAAGCTTTTACACTTGCAAAATATTTTAATAATAATAATGGATTAGATTTATATAGCGCTTTTCAAGGCACCCAAAGCACTTTACATTGTATCATTCATTATTCATTCACTCCTCACTCATACCTGGTAATGGTAAGCTACATGTGTAGCCACAGCTGCCCTGACAGGGCAGACTGACGGAAACGTGCAGCCAAGCCAATCCGCGCCTACGGCCTCTCCGACCACCACCAAACATTCATATGATCATGATATCACATTCATACACCAGCAATGCCAACACTGGAGGCAAGGAGGGTGAAGTGTCTTGCCCAAGGACACAACGACAGATGACTGGGGGAGTGGGAATCGAACCGCCAACTTTCTAGTTATTGGACGACCCGCTCAACCACCTGAGCCACTTTGTGTTTTTCCTCTGTGAAAAGAGAAGTCATGTAGCTTCTGCTTGCAGTTCTGAGCAGCAGCATTTTTGGAATAAAAAACAGAAAAAAACAAAGAAAAACAAGAAGCTGATATGTAGAATAGGCGGTGATGAAGACAGCCAAAGAGACAAACTAAAGAATGGTGGCTATAAAACTCAGACTTCTTTAACTAAAAATATTTCTAGATTCTTAAATTGACAAGACATAGTTAGCAGGTCCAGTTTATCACAGCTAATACAGATTACCACCAAAGATATAACCAAATGAAAACAGTACAAGAACCTGAAAGTGAAAAAATAATAAGTGAATGTACAAATTGATCCACGAACATTTAAGACATTAAGGGTACCCTCTCTTAAAGTGACACATTATGTGTTTTGTGATTTAGACATTAGGAAGATACTTAGTAGAATAACTATTTTTTCTGAGTTTGCTTCAGTGTCTTGCAGGTTTTGTAGGGCCCAGCCTGCATATGATTTAGTGTGTCTTCTCCTTCATGCTACATTTCATATTACTGTGACACCCATTATTTTTAAAAGCATGCTAGTCCATAGGCATAAAAATAGTGGGCCTAACTTTGGCCCTTATGCCTGGATTTCCTGTCTGTCCACAATCTGTCCTGTAATCTGGAGAAGCGCTTGCTCTGCCTGTGTGCAGTTTAGCTTTGTTTGTTTGCCCTCCCCTTCGTCTCCCTTTCTCTCTATTTGTGGCTCTTTCTATCTCTCAGCCTGCCTTACTGTAAGAACATCAACAACAATCTGACTAAGACTTGTCACTGTCTGAGAAACAAAAGGATTTTCGGAGCGATTTAAGTTTTCGGGGTATGTTTACTGCATCGGCCTTGACCTTTGCCTCATCTCTGGCGTCCTCCCAAAATGATGACCCCACAATCTCTACTACCAGTACTCTTTTGGTGTACCATGGATGCATGGGAAGCAAACAGGAGAGCTCAGCGTTAGAGAGACAGAGAGAGTTGAGGAAAGAGTGAGAGTTATCCTAACCAACCACATGTTTTGTTTCAGTTCTCAAATATGACACAGTCCTTGAGTGCTGCAGTGCAGTAATACAAACAGAGTGCCCTGACAGATCAAAGCCATCGGACCCATAATGTCTTTCCCAGCCTTTTTCCTTCACGTTCAATTAAGTTACTGTCATATGTCGAAGGAAATTGAACTGCATCAGACCTGGAAATAGCCGGTCTAATTTAAAAAACACATGGTTTTTACATGTTATATATATGTGTACATGCATTGCTCCTCTCCCTCAAAGAAAAACAACAGTCCTGCAGGCTGCTTATTTTGAGTGTGAGCTGTGATTTATGCAGCCATATCACAGCGTTTGCTACCGTGCAAAGCCTTCAGTGTGGGCTACCGAGAGAAGATAAATGTGCTGAGTTCAGTATATTTGTGGCCTGTACAGTATGTTGTTGTTTTAGACACCCTGACTGTTGATGGAGGAGAGAAATGCCACTCTCCTCAGTGAAATCATATGTTTACCCACCCCCCAATGGTTTTTTTATCCCGTCCTCTGCTTCACCATCAGTGCTGCTGTCTTGTGGAGCCGACACAGACTCTGAATATAAATAGGTTAATATCTCTAATTTGGAGGTCAAGCAGACACGTGAACAGACGCTCTCATTCCTCACGTCTTCGTCTGCAGTCAGCTGATGACAACCGTTCAAGACCAGACAAATCATACCCCCTCTGCAAAATCATCTGGTGTGATGATAGTGTATCAGGCAAGGAGGGCAGAGAGATAAGAGGCACCGGTCTGTCAAACTGCTCCAAACCTGCGTGACTTCTCTCCAACCCTTCCCCGCTTGTCATCGTAGAGACAGGAGCTGATAAAATAACTCTCTATGGTCGAGTGCATATCAGACATGAACCTCAAGTACACTTCGCATTTGTCCACTGACCCATAAAAACAGCCACGTTGCTATGTTTTGTATATGACCATAACTAAAAATACTTTTTACTTACACAACAAACCTCAGCAATACTATCACTCTATGCCATTTTCTGTAATTAAACTCCCAGATTGATGGTCGCCCTTTCAGCTTTGGAACAGTTGGCTTTGCCTAATTTTGATCATGGTACATTATCATGGTTGTAACCAGAGTTTTCAAACCAGCCTGTTTTTCCCTTGTTCAGCGTAAACATATCCTGCTTACTTAATGTTTGGCATCCTTTACATGTGTTAAGCATAAATGACGTGATCTTTCAAGGACTGGAGACAAATCAGTGTCCTCTGTGTCTTCTTCCCATCCAGCCTGATGACTGTGCCCTTCAGCTGTCCCATAATGGAAGCTACCTGGACTTGGAGTCCACCCTGGCGGAGCAGAGAGATGAACTGGAGGGATTTCAGGAGGAAGGAGGGTAAGATAATAATCACCTCTGTCTCACTCCCTCTCTCTCTCTATCTCTCTTAGCTTTTCCTTCAGTATCACAAACTTCCAAAGCAGACACTTGCACGTACACAAAGCGCTGAAATTAAAAACATTCTCTAGTACTGCACTGACATTAAAATTTGAAATAAATTTAGATACCTCTGTAAAAGATTGGTCATATTTTCTTTGCACTTCAAAAGGTGCAGCTGGGACTCGTGCCAGAGCAGCTCAGATTGAGAACACAAGAGGCACTGGCATTGCCCGGCAGGTTGATAATGTACGTGATGTGTTGCCAGGCTTTGATTGTGCTGGAATAGATTGTTCGTGTTGTTGTGGTCAAACTAGCTGTCATGAACCAGGAATAAAAATATATTATTCAAGGGTAACAGACTTTTGATTACAACAGTCTGGCTTTTAAAAATACCCCAAATATTTCTCTGCCTTAGCAGTTAGACATAATCAGTACAATGTGATTACTGTTACTGTGAGGGACAAGTAAAAAGATTTATAAGATAAGAGGGAAAAGATACAGTGTTTAAATCCTTGGCAGTGGGGATATGTATTAATATCCTGCTTGCCATATTCCTTTGCCTAATTTGATTTTATTACAGTGATTGGAATCATAATGATAGCCATTTCGTTCCAGGATGAATTAGTGGAATAATCCCTTTTCCGGGCCTCAGCTGATTGAGCTCTCCTGCCTAAAAACTGCTCTCAGGGGGTGGTTTGGTCTGTCGAGAAGCTGTGGGGGGGGCAGACTTTCCCCCACCTGAGGGACTCTCCATTTCAGAGGTCTTTCAGCACTTTGAGATTTTAGACAAAAAAGAAGGTCAAGTTGAATATTAGTATTATTAGCTTCTCTAATTCCTCTGTGAACCAGTCACTAAATATCCCAACAATCTCCCTGGCTCAGGATGTACTTTTGTTAGCTTATAAGGTTGCTAAATTATAATATTTGTTCTATGTAAGAAAAAAAATACACCTTTGTGTGATGTTGATCTTAGTATGAAAGTCATTCTGTCAGCTCTGTGGTGGTATTTGCACCCTTTTTCTCTTGTAACAGACCAAATGTCTCAGAGTTTCCATGGCATCCGTCCATTCATGTCCCTTAAAATACCTGGCCTCCCTGGCCTAGCGGCAGCAGTGATGTCATCTAAACCACTTATGAGGTGTAGACGCGTCTCATGAGTAATCACCCTCATGTCTATTGACTGTTACCTCAGTGCTCTCATTAGAAGTGGCCAAACTACAATTGCACACCCACCTCCATACAACCCTTAGCTTCTAATTTAGCTGTATTGTTTCCCTGTAATATGCAGCTAAATGAAGCTTTGTCTCGACATAACTCCCAGACCTGGATGAAGAAGAGAAAGGTTCAAAATTGTGTTAGTTTCATTTCTGTTTAATACACGTTCTTCGGCCAGTTACTTTATTGACTCCATATGCTTTTTCATGTACTGAGGAGTGTGTTGATATATCATTCATTTGCCGCCCACTTTAGATGATCACAAACCAAAGGTTGGCATGAGAGTTCCTGGTTGGCTGGACCACAAACATGTATGGATTTATTTGTCTAACTTGGAATTCATAAGCTGCTCTCTGGCTTGGTGTTTCTATTGGACGTTGAGAGTGCTGTCCTTTCCCAGTTCCATCTGAAATTGTTAGGAGCTTATGGGAGGCTATTGAGAGCTGTGAGGTTAAAGTGGTCCACTTCTTCTCTTGCTGAAGACAGAGCCTGCCAGGGCTTGTGTCGTGCCAGCTGGCGTGGGCTGGTATGGATGTGTGTCATTAAACCCACACAGTGTTGTCTGAGGAGGCTGGGGGTGAAGGTGGTTAGCCAATTAGTTTGTAAAAAAAAAAAAAAAAAGAAAAGAAAAAAAATAGGGCAGTTCTGCTCTCTGGCTTTTTATGGTGCTGATGTACCCATGATTACATCCCCCACTGCTCGGTGTTGTTGATTTGATGATTATTGAGCTAATAAAAGGTCTGATGAGGCATTTCACCTTTACTTGTTCCATTTTACTTTTGTTTTCACCCTGCTTTTACTGCATCAGATCTGTCAACAGCAGCGTCCAACTCCAAAACATTTAACCCAGAGAAAATAAAAGCGCATTTCCCTGTTTTTTCTCTGAATTTTACAAGTTGATGTCAAAGTAACTCCAGTTAACAAGCAAAACTGTGCTTTCCCTGTTGTTGCCAGCCACCTACCTTTGGAAAGAGAATAATACTATATTCATACACTGCTTGAGTTCCTTAACTCCCCTGATCATTGGCCATTGAATCCATCTGTAATTGATATTAACGACAGGTTACATTCCTGAGGCGCCTGTGTCATACCTAGTGTCTTTACAAACAGATTAAAGCATGATCCTCTGACAGAGCGCTGCAGAGCCAGGAGATATTTATGTCATGGGAGCTTAAGGGCCATAATCACTTCCACACCGTGTTTGAAGCTCAGCTATAGGAGATTGTGACTCATAAATCCCCTGTCCCATCTCTGATACAGTCTCACGTCAAGTTATGAACTGACCAAATAGCCCAGACATGCGCTCAGAAGTACGTGTCTGTGCAGTTTTAGGTAGTCGGCGTGTCATTAAGGTTTCTGGCTGTGATAGATTGATTGACCCCCATGCACACAATTTCCTGCATTTGCAGCCCTAAGCCAAGATGGAGTGCGGAGGGGGTGCGTAGTTAGGATCAGATGGCCTGACATGTGCTTATAGACGTTTATAGCCCTTGGAATATTTTTGTGGATTACATGGATTGAAGAGAGCAAGTCTGTTGGAACTTGGGTCTGATGTTGTAGGAAAAATGTTGTATTGAACTCGTGTGCGGAGTCATGCGCTGGGGCTCGGTGTTGTTTTTCCTCAAATATGTGACATTGATTGGCAGATGATTAGCGAAGTTGTAAGTCCTCGAGGACGTACTCCCTGGCTCGTCTTTAGAAGATAACGTGAAGTGATGTTATTGACTCCGTAATTGATTCAGCATGTGAAATGTGTAGCTGACGCAGGGCGCAGAAGAAGAGACTTTTTAGCATTTCCCCACCCTGGTACATATAAAGTGCGTCTTAAAGCCAACGATTTTGTGCTGAATGTGCCTTTCTTGGTTTTATGAAGTGCTCTTGATGTGTCTGACAACCAGTTAGAAGTCAGGCCTTTTAAAAAAAATCCAACTGTTCTTGCACCGGAGGCCTCAGCTATTCAGACTTTCTCATCATATCCTTTCATCTCTCTTAGGACAGCTCCGCTTTCATTATTTTCGTTTTTTTCTAACCCACTTGGACATTGTTCCGCGGACGCTCGCGGCACACAAGATTTTCATTTGAGGAGAGAAGGCACATTTGAAAAGAAGCAGAGGAATTGTCAAACACAGTGCAGCTTAAGCTTCAAGGATGGAAATAAAACACCAGTTGTCCCCTCTGTGTTTGCAGAGCAGTTTACTGGTATTATTAACAGAACAGAACAGCTTGGTGATTGTTCAGAGAGTATGGGAGTGTGTGTGTATGTGTGTGTGTGAGAGAGAGTCCTGGTCAATGGTTAGTGAAGCAGCCCCTGTAGATAGCCAGCAAGCCTGATTCTTCAGCCTCCTTACCCCCCCTTGGCTCATTCAGACACTGTGGGTCCCCCCATAGACACCGATGCAGGAGTCTCTCCAACAAGGGTGTTCGCCAAGAACTGCTGAGTCAGTAGACCTCTGTGGGGCCTTCTCGTCTGGCATTAATTGGCCTTCGAGGAGAAGTACCGGCTTTACTGTATTCCAAGTATGTGTGTTCACTTTCTGTGGGTACACATTTTTTGTTGTTTCATAAACAGCGCCAGTAATGCTCCCCTTAGATAAAGCCTGAGAGTTTGGAGCTGGCAGGGGTCCACTGGTCCAGTTGCTGCTGCTCTGAGTATTAGGATTAAGACAGGGCTTTATGAGGGCGCTGAACAGCAGAGCAGTGAGGAGCAAATGGGGATGAACAGAGAAGAAAATAATGTAACAACACTGGTTATCTAATTGGCAGATAGAGCTGTTAGATTTCCACTGCTGCATTCCTTTTTGTAACATTTCACAAGCAAAGTGACAATGATTAAAATCAGATTCATGCTATTAAGTAAAAGATTTATAGTTCACTGCTTCTTCTTGTACTGAGTGAATAAAATGGTCATATGTTTTTGTTTAATCTTGTATAAAGCCGTCTAATTTTGACCCCTTGCCTCATGTAATGGTCAGGAAGTAAGATGTAAGTAAGGAGTCATTGTTTTGGGGAATGGTCAAGTTTAGTCATTTCATGAGAAATAAAAAAATAGCCATGGTTATTCAAATGGTAGCAACAGAAGTAATTCAGAAGCATGATGCTGCACATGATGAATCAGATTTAATGGGAGCTTGGCTTAAGTTGATTATACACTACCACCACTGGAAGAAACCAGAACATTCTGGCACAGAGGAGCAATAGACCAAAAGAGGTCCAGGGATTTCAGTAGGTATAATATCTCAACATGTAGCCAATTTGTTATTTGGCTGACATACTTTATAGTTATGATTATATTTGTAACTTCAGTCTCCGCCCCTTTACAGGCCTGCAGCAATGTCTGTGGGAGTGTCCAATTTTCATTTTTAATTGGTGATGGGGGGGGGTCTGAAAACCTCAGTTAAATTCCATGCACGTTTGTTTAATTTGATAATGAGCACGTTGGCCTGCTTAGCCTCAGGTCTTGGTTAAGCACGGGGATACTGTTGCAGCCGAGCCGAGAGAAAGCAGACGTTCGTGACAAAATGGCTCTGGTTACCCGTTTGCCTCGACAGCATCACAGAGGATTAGGTTCCTGTTTGCCGTCTCATCTCCCCAGCGAAGGTCCATGCTGACAGATGTTGCTCCTGTGTCGCCTCTGCTTGTTGCGGGTGGATATTATATTTGATAAACAGTGAGCATATACAGACCTCCCCCCGCCATGTAATCTGCTAGTGTGCATGTCAGTGCAGTCTCCCACGGACTGGTCGGGGCAGGAAAAGATGTCAGTGTCTGTCTGTCTGACGTGTGCAGTGGTTATGCAGTATAGCCTCTTGTTTATGGCGAGGCAGCAGTGTGATCTGCCTTCTGTGCCGATAGACCTCGTCAGACCCACTGCAGCCTGATTGTCACTAACGGCAACAGTCTGTTGCTGGCGCTGCGCCAGTCTGAACAATCACACAGCCTTTGTGCAGGCGGCATAAAAGCCCATTTATCAGAGAGCCGAATTAGGAGGGGGGTTGTTGAGCAACTCTACCTGCTGTGCTCTTGTCTACAGTTGTGTCTGCAGGGTTTGTATGTATGCTTCTTGAGCTAGTTGAGAGGTTAAAGGCACAATCTTTGATCCAAAAAAGGGTGAACCCCAAAAGCAAAAATTTAAAACATGATATTGGAATGTGCTTTATCTGTTAAATTAAATGAGCTGACGCAACAGCTAGAGCTGACAGATTTTGTTTGTTTACATTTGGGATGCAACCACAAGCAGAAATGTTCATTTACCACTTTTTGAAAAATCCCTTTAAGTGTAACTCACATAATATTCTGTATTTTTTTTATAGTCAGCAATTCCACTGACAGGTAACAACTGTTCAGCCAAAGCCTAGTACTTGTCCAGAAATTATTGAAACACACCAATGAGCTGCACTGTTGCATTAGGTAACTTATTCCTTCATTACAATGAACCTGAGCCGTCTAGTGTCTTTGAGTCAATCCTGCATACATATTGTCTTACTGACATAAATACCCAGCAAGTATTATATTATAAGCTGTATAAATAGTAATTTTGTTAGAGTAACATTAGTTAAAACTATAGTGCCTAACTGTTTAAGGAAATTAGTGAGCAATGCAAGTATATTTTTGTGACCCATTTTTGAAGATTTATTTCTTCAGTAGTACCAGTTGAGCTTGAGGCCGACTGCCACAGACGGGGTAAGGAAGTAGGGAAATATTGAGAGATGGACTAGCACATTGTTGGTTTTGGTCTTTGCACACGCTAAGAAAACAGAATAATGTCAGCCTTAGTCATTTAAAGACGATAAAATATTACATATCTTAATTTATTTGTTTTAGATCAAACTTTGCACACAAAGTAGAGAGTGAGCTTGTAAGTAGCCAGATTATCATTTGTATGAATACAAACCACACAGCTCTTGCATTCACTTCCACCACTGAATAGAGCTGCGGTGCATTGTTGTCGTCTTTGTTTTGGACCGTCTTTCAGACATTGTAAGCGGTTGACAGGATGGTGATCGGGTCTTGGCGTATCTCCATTAACACAGGGGGCGGAGTTGACCTCTGAGCTGCTCCCATCCTTCATTTTTACCTTTGGAGACCTTTTCCCCCCTGCACGACCTGTTCCCTGAAAATACTGAAGTGTTTGGATGAGAATGGACGGTGTAATAAAAAAAAGGAATATTTTTGCACAATATATAATATTGTTACTATTCAGCAATATTTTCTTGTTAGCACTTGCAAGCCTCTGGTTGATGGCCACCTTAGATTGAGAGAGATGTTCTGTTTCTTAATCTTGATATAGTTGTGGGTTTATCACTGCACACACACACACACACGCACACACACAAAAGCACGCAAAAATTGAAATGATCACACATGGCTTAATATCCAAGTAACATTTCTCTTTCTCTCTGTCTTTTTTTCTCCACAGGAGAGGCAAGAAACATGGCATTATTCTTCGAACACAGCTATCCGTCAGAGTTCACGCCTGCATCGGTGGGTAATAAAATGTGCTGTAATTTAAACTGTACATTTGTCACAACTCACTGTATGATGTTAGTTTGTCTTAGTCTGTATCACCAGTGAGGTATGAGCTCTAATTACCTCTGTTACCGGTGGATTATTTTAGAGGTCCTTGTTGAACTTGCACAGTGTCAGCTTTGGGAAATCGCCCAGAATCTTAATTTGAGTGAGAATTAATGGCATTTCAACAGAACTGTGAATAACAGAGCACTGGCACAGAGCAGAGACTGAAAACATTTTATGTTTTTGGAGTTACTGTGTTCTGTCACTTTGTTTTATTGGGCCTCCTGCTGTCTTTGAGTAATGTAAGGGAACTAGCACAAAGAGCTGAGTGAAAACATATGCAAACATACATGCATTTGGCAAGCACACAGAGAAATACACACACACAAATACACACACAAAGTGCTTATCAGAGGTTGGCATTTGATTAAACTGAGGATGCTAATTGCCTAAGCTTTTACTAACTAAAATATACTAATATATTTTGGTTTAAGTTGCTGTTTTGGGCTTAATTTTCCTGCATCTTTCTGGCAAGATGTAATTGAGAAATAGTTGTTAATTGGTTTGCTACCTTGCATAATGCCTGCATAATGTAAGAAATTGATACACAAGCCCTTGTTAAGTAATTTGCCAGACACGTGTGGGGTTTGTTAGGAAGGCCTTTACGGTTGTCAGTAGCAGAACGTGGAGGAGCACACGTTCTCACACAAAGACCGCTACAGGCTTCAAGTGTAAAAATAACCCAATGCCTGGAAAAGCTATTAGGCTGTAAATTGTCAGAATTTGGTCATTTTTCTCTAATGCAGTGGAAGTAAAACAAAGGCCCAGACATTTTTCATTTGAATGAAGTCACAATGATCTAAGAACTATCTCTGATAGTCGTCTCTGGTTATTTATTCGACCTGCTGATGCATGATGTGCAATACAAAGCTTTGGAAACTCCAGAGGATCTTTTACTGAGATCGGTCTGTCATGACAGCTCATTAAACTATTGGTGAGACACATAAGAAATGAGAGACAGCTTTCGCTTCTTCTCAAAGAGATCTAGTTTGCACATGTTGATTTTAAAGAGGTTTTCTCTTTGATGCTCTTGACACTATAATTATGTAACTGAGACAGTAAACATATCATTTATATATTATATTAGCAGGCTTTTCAAACATTGCTAAATTCCAATTGTTTATGATATCGTTGGGAGATGCTCCCTGATTTTATAACACTGGATGCCTTATGTGACATTTCTTTCTTTGGCCTTGGTAACGGGTCACATGCTGAACATGGCTGTACTTGTGAATATTTGGCTGGACCTTGTCTACACTCTACCCTGAACTTGCTTTACCTTATTCTCTCCTCCTGCTGTTGCTTTGGCTTAGCTTAGCGGAGCCTGGGGAGGGGCAGACAGACTTGCTGTTCTTCTCTAAGTGGATGATGACCCTCTATCTCTCTAAGTTGACAGCCACCTGTTGCCCTTCTCTTGTCTCCCTCAGTGACTGCCCGCATGGCTAGCTGATTTATTTCCTCAAGGCGAGGTGGTCACTGTTACTGTAACTTGTCCAGACATTTGAGCCTAATTTTATCTGACTAGAGGGCTTACCTAGCAGCCCCATGAGTGCAGAATTACTGGGTGATTTTCCTGCTCCACACAGGAGATAATTCGCTAGCCTTCCAAAGACAAATGGCAGGGTATTTTTTAGGCTGTGCACTTGCTCTGTATTAACAGTTTGAGCATTGCCCTGCTGTCACTTCATGAAGACCAAACAGGGCCCCAAAGAGGAGGCCCCCTTCAGTGTTTCTTTTTTTTTTTTTCTGGCCATACTCTTTTGTCTTTGTATAAAGAGGAATGAAAAAAACGCTGCACTCAGTTTCAATAAATTGCCTTTGGAGAATAGCCAGCACAAACTGTACCAAGGCATCAGAGCGGCTTTAACAGCGTGATTTTCTGAATCTCTGGAAATCCTTTAGAAATGCTCCTTTTGTTAAAGTCTGACAAGCTTGAAGTAATAGCACCATTCTTGTATTGGCTTTTAGGTCAAAGGATATTTGTATCAAACATTACCAGCACTGCTTGGATGTGATTTGTTTAGTGTTGAGTATAATCTGACATTTTGAATGCATCTTTCTTAGGATAGGGTGCTAAATCAGCACCAATTTCATTTACTCCAGAGGCCCCCCTCCATTAACATGACTGATGAGTTGGTTACGGCCGTGTATGTAATCTGTGTCATTTAGCACTGTTCTGTGGAAAGCCCATTGCATGTATTTAAGTTTTAATTAAGTAGTGCACAACTTTGTTTGCGTTATCTGTTTTTTGGGGAGAGTTTCTACATTCACAAATCACAGGCCTAGCTTGCAATTTGCGTGTAAGTGTGTGTCTGCGCACCAGTGTGCATGTGTCATGAACCACAGCAAGACTTAATCCAGGCTTCCCTAATCATAGTCATTAGCCCTCACATACATATGGTTCTGTGCGGACGGGGCCGGAAATCTATGCATCTGAGGCAGTAGAGGAAAGAAAGTGCTCACCCAAAGAGCTAATGGTTTATTAAACTGCTTTTTACCGATCCACCTCTGGCACCGTGATTTCTTGTAATCACACAGTGAGCCAGTCCAGACTCTTTACTAAAAATGCACCTCACAAAGGTTTATCTCTGGGTGTTCTGCAGAGTACAGCCTCATTAGCTGGACCTGTTTTGTAAGTTTTAATAAAAATAAAGCCAACAATAGATAGATTATATGATAGCTATTGCTCTGTATCACATGTGCACCACCGGATCAAGCCAGTTTGAAGCCCCTTGGTTATTTGTCTGCATATATGTCATGCAGTATGATTTGAAGTGTGCATTAAAAGAAGATAGCTTTTGAATTTGACTGTTTTTGTCATTACCAGCTCTGGGGATGGTTTGATGTCTGTTTATATTTGCTTGACCGGCACAGCAGCCTGGGACTCAGAAAATAAACTCATCTTGTCCCTCTCTGCGTGTCAGCTTTGGCCGCAGCTTGTTTAAATTGTTGGGCTGTTATTGTTGTCGGTGGACTAGATGTGGTAGCAATGGCCTGATTAAAGCAGTCTTGTGCTTATTTTAGTGCTGTCTACAAGTACAGTAGGTTCCCTTCTTATGTGTCATTTTGTTTCTGAGAATGCCCGCGTTGCCGTGATGTGACGGTACAAAGAATTTGAAGATGGGGAGAGAGACGGAGGGAGCCTTTAGTGTGGACCACAGAATGTTTAAATGGGGATACCAAACTTAAGAATGAACAAATGTTGCATATGTTTTGTAATCATTAGCAGTTCTCCCAAAGAAAAGCCTCCAAACAAGCTTTTCTTGAGTTCATGCAGATGCACAGTTCAGAAGCTGCTCCTCTGGCAATTAATACCATTTATGCAAAGCAAAGCCAACGTCTGATGTGGTAAATCTATCAACTGCAATCCAGAAAATGATTTTGAACTCAAGTCACTTCATATGAAGCCAGCTGCGCATCAATCACATGTCACAGATTTAGTGGGTGGTACAAGTTCTTTGTCTGTGGCAAGTTTTATTATTCACAAATGCAGAAATCATACATTTGAAAACTGAAATGCGCTGGTGTTCCCCTTTAAGAGCAGGTTCATCTGTCAACACGTTGATCCCAGCTGAGGAGTGACGGCCGTAATCAGAGGTGACACATTCTTAGCGGATTATCTGCCTTGTGTTTTACAACCTCTTATAATCTGGACTCAGCTCATGATTCATTGTGACGTTGACTCGCGTTTCTTTTGGCGCTATAATTTGGTCAAATTGGTAGTTTTGATCTTCAGGTTGACAACTTGAAAACTCTGTGGTTGTCAAGATGGAAGACGATGAGCAGTAAATTCTCTTCGATTATCCCTCTGCGGACCATGTTGGGAGATGAGTTCCTGGCAGCCAAAAGCATAGTTACGTGAAAATATACAGGGTTAAGTGTGGGCTTTTTAACATTTATCTAATTAATGTGTTATTATCTGTGTGTGTCTACTATATGGGTCTGTGTGTGTGTGGATGTGTGGGATGTCAGCACATTGACTTAGGACGATAAAATCACCTGCGGGTTATGGTGGTGCTTCCAACCACGGTGCTTGTCTTTTCCACACACTCTGCCAGCTCTGCACTAAGCCATGAGCAGTTTTGTGAACACACACATAAAAAACAATTCCAGTAGTTAACCTACCTATTAAAAAGTGGATCAGCTTGAAACGTCTGCTTTCATTTTGTAAAGAGCCAAGAGAGTTAATTACACCCAAAGTTATGGCTCACATCCAGTCCTCTACATCAGGTAAAATTAATTTAGGGAGAAATGTTAGAAAATCTGCTGATGCATTTGTATCTGGGTTGTATTAGTTTATTTACTGAGGATCCTCTGTACAGCACTACACTTCAGAGTCACATTAAAGCAATGGAATCAAATATCTAGTCCTGTGTCTGTGACACAGAAGTGCCAAGCAAGCGGGGAATAATTAAAAACGTGCATATCACGTGGCACCCATGAGACACGGAGGAAGATCAGATAGCTTGGTCTCTTGTCTCTTTGACTTCCCGCAAACAGACCCCAAAATGGGATCACGGACTTAGAGTCACCTCGGGAGGCCAACCTAAACAACACCGCGCCAAAGAGGAGAAATCTGAGGCAGCAAACATCTCGAGAAGAGGAGCGAGTGTAGTGGGACTTGCTCTTCAAATCATAGCTGATAGCACAACCAGATCAGTGGAGGATTTGATGGTATCACTCACCTCGCACTTTCTCTCTCTGCTTTTATATATTCTCTATTTGGCCATGAGCCCCAAAACCCGTGCAGAGATAAGAACATTGTTTAGGTTAATGCTTCATTTATGGGCAACAGTACAGGACAATGTTTCCCCTCATTTTGTCCCCGTGCCCTCACTAGTGAAACGCAGCATTTTCCATTTTGTGGGGGGATTACAGCTAATTGTTGGCTTTTTTTTTTGTAGATTTGCTTCATATACTGTGCAAAGTTATAGACTACTATAACATTAATTCGATTAAGCACACTCGCATGCTCACGTTCACATGCACACACTCGTGCAAAGGCATGCACATATTAAGAAGCCATCTGGTTCCAGTTGTAAGGCCCCTCAGCAGTGCTGGTCGCCCGTCCAAAAAGAAGAGAGCTGTCTACGTTTTCATCCAAGAAGGGAGTACTTTTTTCGTTGCTGTGTTTACAGGATAGAGGGAGAAGGTCGAGCGTGCAGCCTGACCAGGGGACGAAACTGTGTTCCTGTGGATGACTAGAGACCTTATAGCCTCATTATTGAGTTTCAGTGCATTAGATAATCTTATTCTGTCCCTTTTTATTCGTCTCCATTCACTTCTGACAACAAGCCAAACTCCTGTCAGAAAATCAGGTGATTGGTTGAAATTTGGCATAACTTACATTTTACAGTCAGCTCATAACAAAATCTAGTTTTTCAAAGTGGTACATCCTGACATGGGTGGATGCCATGTGAACCAGACCACTCTGGGGTTTACTGCTGCTGTGAGACTGGAGCAGGCCTTGTTGAAGTGGACAGGTGTGTAACCTCAGTGGCCACAGACTTTAAACAGCTGACTGCTCACAGGAAGGAAAATTTGGATGGAATCTGAGTTTGTTTTTGCCTAGACCAACATTTATTTGATGTCTGCAGAGAATTGTTTATTGTATATTTACACAAGGGTCTATGATGGTTTAGAGCTGGGGTTTGAGGCCTCTGCACAGCCGGTGTTTGCCCTCTTTATGTATCCTTAACAGAGGGAGCAGACTGAGAAAACACATACAGTACGTGAACTTGTTTTCATTCATGCCAACGATTTTACACAATACGTACAGATTTAAATGCCATTATGTTTGCCTGAACCAGTTCAGCTGCAACTTTCAATAATTTCCATCACCACATAATCTGACAAGTATTTTCTTAATTGATTAATTGATTGGTCTTAATCATGTCAATAAATAGTGTGAAATGCTTAAAATCTTGTTTTGTCCTTCAAACAGTCTAATACTCCCAAACATTCAGTTGCTGTCACATAAAACAAATAGGAGCAGCAAGTCCTCACATTTGTGAATGTTTGGCATTTTTCTTAGAAAATGACCTAAAAGGCAAATTTATGACTAATTGATTTGTTTCTAAATTAATTATTAGGTTTTATTTGATTGAGAAACATTGATTTCCTTTTGGATTTAATTGATTTAGTCTGGTAGCCAATCACGCTAACATTTCACCATCTAGTCTGGTACATGTTTTTTGTGCTTTTTATAGATAGATATGCCTCTGTGCAATCCAGTATGTCTATAAAGGCCAACGCATATCATCTCTCTCCAAGCTTTTATCAGAGTTGCAGACAGTGCCTAATTCATCATCTTTGTCATATCTGAGATTTGAGTTTGGGGTTGCGGTCATACTATATGGTCAGGAAGAATGTGAGTACCAGTATTGACTAAAAAAAAACCCTGACCCATAACTCAGTACCCCCGCTGGCCTTCAGCCAAATCCTAGTGTGCCATGGAATTCCATCTCACATCCTCCCTCACATGTCATGCTGGTTCCTTTTCTTTCCTCCGGCTTTGATGTCGACGTCTTTGTAAGGAAAGGTCTCTTTTCCCTCCTCTGCATCTATCAGGAGAATATGAGAAATACTTGAAAAAAAACAAAACACTTAATATTTTCTCTGTTTGTCGTTACAGTAACTGTCACTCAACCGGCGTTCTATGAAACGGCGTTGTTATTTCTTCTCTCACCTTGGATCAAGTTGTGTTGCCACAGCTGGCTGGCTTTGAATCATTTACTATTGCTCTTTTGCTTTGAAGGGGGATTTATTGGATTTTTGTCACATTCATGCGTGGAGATTGATTTATTTTTTAAGCTGACATCAGCTAGAAAAATAAAGATTGACATGACCTGCCTAGCTTTAGAGCAGTGTGACAGTCATTTTTTGCACAGCTCCTTTCTTGCACAGTGTCCATATTGTGCTCAAAATATCACTCTTAAATCTCATGAAGGGATTTTTTTTTTGAGTGCTGCATATTTTTACATTTCTGCACAATTCATCTGAAACCCAAAAATCTTTGCCATAATATGCAGTTATATTTTTTTCTCTTGACCTTGGCACATATGATGATGTTGTCAGAGTTTTATCAGGTAAACAGTAGCTGTTTCACTTCATGGTGGAAGACAAATTAACAATGTCCTCTTTTTTTATCTCTCCATGACTCCACTCTGTGCTGTAACTCTGGAGCACCTGTGGCTTCCTATGTTTCACATTTTGTTGTGGTAACTGGCTCGGAGCCAACAGAAACTTCAGGCGTGTTCATGGAGAGCCATTTGGCAAAGGTAGAAAGTATGTGGCATTTGTTTGGTGATGCATTAATTATTTGAGAGCTGTCCACTGTTCTGGTTCACAACAGTGTAACCACCCAGAGGAGAGGTATGATACACAGCTGTGGAATGATTATGGATATTGTAGACTGTGTTGTGATCCATTGTAAATATTAGGCCATCAGGTATCTGTTTCTCTTTATCAGCTTCAACATGTTCAAGGCCAAGGAACAACAATAGTTGTTATTTTTAGAGCTAATGTAATCTCAAGTCCAGGGCAGACGTGAGATAAGTAATATTTATATTGTAGGACCTTTAATGAAAGATTATATCCTTTTCTCTCTTAACCTCACAACAAGTCATTTTCTATTCACTTTATATTGAGCACTGAGGTGAGGGAGGAATTTGGGAGTTGCACTGTGTTTTTTTCACCAAAAGTAAAATTTAAGCAATCAAGATGACAAAGGGAACCGCATTGTTCTCACTTGGCTTTTGATTAAGGCTGCAGAGGCTGAAATACTCGATCCTCTCACGTCCATTCCAGACGTTATTGGGCGACTGGAGAGCCCAGTTGAAATAAAGAGCTCAAGCACCTGGCAGCCCACCCATTGCTCTGAAGGGGGCCACTCAGAGTGGCCTCAGCAGGAGAAGATTGGACAACCTTTGTCACGTCCTTCAAAGCGGAGGAAAAGAGTCGTACAGTTGATAGGGAGACACAAGAGAGGAGCTGTGTGAATGTCGGGCCAAGAGCCTACTTAATCGGTTCAGGCATGTTGGTCACAAGAGGATTCACTGTGTCCGCCTGAAATGCATGTCGCACACGGTGGTGAAGTGTCTTACAAATGCAGAGCACTCGTGCGAGGTCTATGAACAGGTGAATCAAAGGAGCTTTTATCAGAAATGACACTGAACTGATGAAATGTGCAAGTGGAGAGCATTTGTAAATTCAGCGATGAATTGTCAGATTTTGCGGGCAAAGAATAAGAAATTCAGCACTAATTACATTTGAACAAACAGCTTACCCAATCTTCCTCCGTGGTGAGAGTAAAAGAAACATTGTCTGCTTTTGCTTAGTCTGGGGTATGAAGAGGAGTGAAAATCTCTATTGGTATAAACCATAAGTGATGTTTCATAAAGTTGCGAGGAAAGGCGAGCCATGTTTACATCATTGTTGTGGTTAAAGCTGTGTAAAGTTAAGTCTCATCTTTCAGTGAATATGTCAGGCGTTGTTGTGATCCATTCAGATCTATTCATATGTGTTGTGTGGCGGTTTTCTCAGCGGTCACTTAAGGATCATTGAACACACAAAGCGCTAAAATGTTTTGCTTAGACCTCTTGTTTATAAGATAAAAGCCTGTGTCTAAGCCTTTAATCTCCATGTTTGGAAATGTGAAAAATGTTTGAATCTCTCCCAGTGTCTGGACCTCAAAATTCAATGACATCACTGGCTGTTTTCTCTGCTCGTTCTGTGATGAATGCCTTTTGTATTAGTGAGGTTCGATACAAAGCTAAGAGAGGCCGTATAGGGTTTCATTCAGAATTTGCAGTTCAGACACACTAAATACAGGGGGTGGACACAATATACAGTACAAACATCTGTTCAATAAAATGGATTTCATTGTGCTATCCTTCTTTTCTTTGTGAAGTGTGATGAATGTGATAAAATATAATCCTAGGGAAAAACCACCATAAAGTAAAGCCTCAATTGACAGCTTTGCGACACAGCATGAAAAAAAATTACACAAAGAGTTTCACAAGAGTAGGATCATATATACCGGTGTTGATTTAGACTGCAACTCATGATTATTTCCATTATTGATTCATCTGTTGATCATTTTCTCGATTAATCAATTACTTGCTTGGTCCTTAAAACATCAAAAAATGTTGGTCACTGTTACTCAAAGTCCAAGGTGACAGTTGAAATAATTGCTGAATAATTTCATAGTTGACAACTAATTTTTTAATCGACTAATCATTGCAGCTCTTGTGTTACTGTTGTCTCCCTGTAAAATTAGCTTTAACATTGAACTACTGAATTGCAAATGCAGCTGCATGGGCAAGTCAAATTGCTTTGAACGAACTCTGATGCTCAGTTTGCTAATAGTTACAGGGCAAATAACTTTTCAAATTTCCAGCTAGCTCTGATGGTCCACCTCCAACAACAATGGCAGTTTGGCCACAGAAACTGTAAAATAATTAAAACTGTCAAAAGCAACAGTGTCAAATTTTCAGAGGACAGTTTGAACGTTAAGAAAAAGCATAAGTAAAGAGGAACTCCGGCCTGTGCACTGGCCTTAAGTTTGTTACTTACCCATCTATCATTGTGTCTTCAAAGTCTAACAAGCTAATATAAAACATAAAAACTGGAGCCTGGACCAGTGAAATAAAAGGGAACATAAGATGAGTCTATCACCCATGTTTATAAATCTATGTAATTTGAGAAAACCAAGAGTCCGTGACGTATCCAGAGTCCGAATCTGCTGGTAACCATCAAAGATTATGCTGCATCTGTAATGGTTTAAGCAATGAGTACATCACTTTTACTGACATGATCACATACTAGTAGGCGCTGTCAGAGGTTCAACCAAACATTTTCCATTAATTAAAACACAACCTATTATTTTAACTTTAAAAAAAAATAAGTGTGATACATCACCGCATACAAAGAGGGTTTATTATGCGGGTTTTAAGTCACTTTTTGTCTCAAGAGACGCAGGAAGTGCCGAATCCATTCATCAATTTAATTCCAAAGTCCACTGGTGACCTTATGTGGCAAAGGTGGAGAGTTTTTTTTGGTGCACATCAGGAATACAATAATTTAAATTTAGTTTGGCTACTTTGCACAAAAAATACAATCTCATGTGTCATCTTGAACCACATATTAGCCCCAGACTCCCTCGTAACTTTCCACTCGTGCAGCTGAGCGCAGCCTATCGTGGCAGGCAACGGGAGCAGCTGTGTTGGAATGGAGTCATGGAGGAAGAAGTGTGTGGTTTCTTCTGCTCATCTGTGTTTTCTGCTGTAGGAACGCCAGACTTTTAGGGTCAGTGTTTACTTCATAACTGAAGTCAGGATCTTCAAGTGAGAGTGGATGATCGGCGTGAGGTTTTAAGTGCTTTTAGCGTTGCATTTACACGTCACTTATTACTATGGTTTTACACAAAAAGATACCTAATCTTCATCATTATCACTATTAGCTTACAGTCAGTGATGTGTCTAGTCAAAAATTTAAGTATTCTCTTGACTTGCCAAAAGTCTACACATGCTCGTCTGTGAACACACCTGCTTTCTGACAACTGCTGTCTGCTGCGCTTTGTCCCTGCGAGGCCATGTCGCAGGAGAGAGAGGCCAGACTGCATGCCCAAACGCATTCATCAAAGTTTGATCAGACTAGCTAGATTCCAGCCATTTGAGTGACTAATGAAAATGTTTATGCCGCTAGGCAGTGTTTCACTCCCAATCCCACAATTTCTCCCAGAGGTCATATTCCACAGCCCTGACATTAATTAAAGCAAAAAACATAACAGACAAACTCTCATATGGAGCAGACTGTATGTGGAGTATACTGAACCTTCAGGAGGGAGGATACTGCATGACCATGAACACATGTTGTGTCGGATAGAAGTAATTCTTTGTCAGATTTCATGCTTTGTGGTCATATTTATTCAGCTGATGTATACAATGTAGCGCAGTGAAAAAGACTTACAATACAGTAACTCTGATTGTGCTCACAGCTGCAAGATACCCATTGCTAGTCTCTGTACATAATCCCGTTTTGACATCCTCCCTGGAACAAATGTAGCAGTTTTTTTCTATTCTAGGGAGCATTCTCAGACAACATCGATATACCTCAATGTCAAAACTTGTCTTAAGTCCTCACCTGGATGTCTGAATCCACCCCTGCCCCCCTTGCTTCACACTGCTTGGTAAAATTAGACTGTGATCTCCAGCTCTTGGCAGTCAGCTGTCGCAGGCTGCAGAAACTCCCAGACTACCTAATATGACACTAAAGTAGACCTCCACCATGCCATGTGCTGCCATCTGAGACCTTTGTGTCTCAGCATTTGGAGGAAGTGTTTAAGCTTGAGCCCTGTGACTGACTGGTGTCCCATCCAGGGTGTACCCCGCCTCTCGCCCAAAAGATAGCTGAGATATGCTCCAGCACACCCTGCGACCCTGTGTGTCAGGATAAAGTGGGAATAGAAAATGGATGGATGGATGGATGGATGTTTAAGCTAGATCTGCAAACCGGCCGCATGCTTCTGCCGAGGCTTGCCCTGAGACAGACACTATCATTTCCCTTTATTGGAACAAATACAACAGGTATTTTTTTCAAACTTGGCAAGCAATAATAAGAGTTAGATTAAAAAAAAAAGTTTGGGACTACATATTGCCGTTGTGACATTTAATACTTAGACTACACTGTGTTGTGTAATTTTAACACAGATTTGACCTGATACCAGAGTCTGCGATTTTATGCTGTCCTGATGCACGTTTGGAGGAGACATAAAAGGGACTTCAGGTCTTTTCAGGGACTGCCCTCACATGAGAGACTTGCCACATTGTTCTGGTTTCCTTGACAAGCTGACGGAAGATCTCCTACTTCTGACAGCAGAGAGCCGGGGTCAACTGGGGTTAACCCTGTCTAACCCTCTGGGCCACCTGGAGACCCCCACGACACAGTTCACCAGGATTATCCCACACCCTCCTACACATGAGCTGCACACATATAAAGGGCCGTAGAGGTCATATCTGTCTTTGTCTCTCTTTCTCACACATACATACACACTGTCTCCCTGTCTCTCTCTCTCCCTGTCTCTCTCTCTTCCTTTGATGCCCGTGGTCTGGGATGCTGATCCTGTAAGTGCCATAGGATGAAAGGGCTGGTTTGGCACAGGCCTGCGTGACCTCCATTGGCTATGGGAGCTGGCTATGCCGCTTTTTGTTTGGGTTGACGCTCGAGGGGAGGCTGTCGGCCACGAGGTCAGCCGGCGGGGGTGGGCTGAGTGACCGAAGGACCACCTCCTGTCACCATCAAATGATTTATGGTGAAGAGACACAATCCCAGCTCCTGTAAGCTACTTTGAATACAGAACCCAGAACATCATTTCAGTCCTCTGCCTTCCTCTGTGGCATTTAGGAGGGCGAAGTTGGAAATAAAACATTTTACAGGGACTGTATAGCATGAGTCGTGTTGACTCCCTTCCAAGACGTTATCTTTTTGACATACTGTAGATACCTGCTCCCCTCAGAGAGATTCTGTTAGGTAATGGTAATGTTTGGCAATCCTAAAACTTTCAACTTTCTTTTTTTTTTTTTTTCCTTTTTTTTCATTCATTGGCACACCAAAGAAAGAGGTTAAGTGGAATTCAGTCTCATGTATTTCTTCATGTGGAAAGTTCCTGAATAGGAGAAATGATATTTCATTCCCAGTCTGGGACATTTCACATATGTCAGGTTTTTTATGGCTTAATTTTGCATTAATCTGCTGCCCCTATATTTTTGCGCTAAACCACTTTTCGTGCCCCCCGTTTCTAAATCGAGAAAGATGGTTTTAGAGGAAGAGAAAAAAGACATGGAGGAATGTTCCCCTGCTAAGACGTCATGTGGTGTATGACTGTGCACACCGCCAGGCCGGGCTTTCCAGGCCCTCTCAGAGGGACAAGCCTTTCCTGGAAATCTCAATTTACCTCTGAATAACAGAAAAGGGACAATATATCACAGACATGTACGGCAACATGAAACAGAGTTATTGGAGAACAGAAGCTGTTAGTGAAGAGTTATAGTAAAACCAGAAGACTTATCCTGTATTTGATGACATCCTTTTTATTCTTCCCCTTTGGTATCATCATATCAAGCCGGCAGGTCATCTTGTGTCTGCTTATTCATCCTCATCCATTCATCAAAGAACGCCCTCCTCTCACACTGTCAGCCCCTGTTCCTCTCACTTTTAGTAACTAACTATAGACCTCGAAGGCATATCACACAGTACGGTGCTATGGGTCTGAGTAGATGTCTTTAGCCAGCTCTTTTTCGTCTGTTCCCCATCAGGCAGGCTGCCTCAGCAGGGCCTCAGCCTGCCCGTGAGTGGAAATCTTTGGCCCGTGTTATCTTTGGAAAGTGTCGAGTCCACAGAAACCCAGGAGCACGGAGTCCAGTGTCAGCTAGACATCCCAGGCTCACTATTACTAAGGAAAGATGGAGACATTGTGCTGCACCCGAAAGCAGATGAGTTGGAGAAAGAAAAGCAGTCTGTACTGTTGTAGCAGAAGGGGGAAACATTTCCTGCCTGCTTGTTTCACTGCACCTGAGGAAGAGTTGCAGTTTATTATTGACATTTCTTTTAGGGCAACACAATCCACAGCCGCGTTTGAGATGAGGGGACATGACGAGCACTCTCTGACACTGAGAGCTGCATGATCCGATGAAATGGTCCAAGACTTGACATTTCTTTTTAGCTGACATGGTTAGTTTTTTTTTTTTTTTTTTTTTGGTCATGAAAAATCTGAGGGAATGTGGGACAAAGAGCTCCATATGTGTAGTAGGCTGTAGTGTAACCCAAGTCCTGTAGTGAGGAGGGCCTCATCCACTTAATGCAGGAATCCATCTCATTCTGCCTGTCTATATTGCTGTGATTTTTCCCTTCATAATGACCCCCAAAAGCCAGCGGGAGACTGGATGGCCTCCTATACATTGTGCATGTTGTGGCGGGGCATGACAAATTAGCACCCCGCAGAAATGCTGAATTTCTATGGATGTTTGTCTCATCAAAACAGCATGGCCATTTCCTGACTTGGCAAGCAGAAGGCTCCGGTATAATAGAACATTCATAAGGCTTTCAGGCAGGGACAGTTTCTGATCTGATCCACTGTTTTCTTCTGATGCAAGGCTTTATCTCATTATTATTATATAATGTCATACTTTTTCAAACATAGCTGGCTGTGCATCCCATTTGGAGCCACATGAAAGTACCCTGTGTAATTAAGTAAACTGTAGTACGCCGTGCAATACACTGAATTTTATGTTTAACTCTCGAGCGACTGGTATCGCTGTCTACCCCAGGCACTACATACCTATATTTTATAGGTATGTAGGTATGTGTATATTTTATTGTGATTTTTACTTAATCTTATTATTTATCAGGATTATCATATATTGCCTTACCGTAAATTCCAGATATTATGTAACTTTTCATGTCGCAGGCAAAGATCTGTACACAAAACCAGCTTTCTCTAACAACAAGGTACACCCTCTGCTCTCCATTCACATGACCATGACAAGTTTTTGATTCATTTATGATAAAAAAAGAAATGAACAAATGCCAATTATCAGTTAGCTGAGCCCAAAGTGAGGCGCGATTCCTCAGTTTGAACAAAACCTCAAAGCTATTCAATTAAGTTCACTTTGGACTCAACTAACTTATGATGTTATACTATATGTTTAATTTTAGTCATAAAAAATATATATAGATAAATACCCCCAAAATAATTCTATTTGCAGCTCTGCCCTTTAATGCAGCAGGGTTTCCTCTTTTCCTGGAGGAATTATTTGAAATGCTAGACGGAGGCAATTAAAAGTGACTATTATTCCTATCACCACCAGCACCAAGCACTCTGTGTCACTTGATCTGTTTGTGTGACTAAAATATCACGTCAGCTGTGCTCCTGATACAGATAGATATTCTCAGTTAGATAAAGACTTGTAATGAAAGAGTGACCTGGATATTAACAGAGGGGCTTTGTCATTTGTTATTTGCCTTATGGGGAAGGGCTGGGCATCAGCAGGGGATATTGTTGTTTAGAGTCTTCGCCACCACGTGCCCTGTGCCGCACATGTCTAAAGCAATATTTTTATCTCATGGTTTTACATGTACTTGCAATTTATATTTAGCGTGACCCTCTCCTCTCTGTTTAAAACGCTCAGCTGCTGACACATTAAGAGTGTTTGCAATGGTGCTAATTTATTTTTTGATCTAACCTACATATATTCTTGGTGCAGACAGGTTCTCACTTTCCTCTCACATACGTAGAGCATGAACTAGCTGTATCAGCACTTTCTTACTGATTAGTTTAGTAGCAGGCTCTATGTTTAGTGAGTAATTCAACCAATAATAGATCGCATAGAGGTGCGCAGTCTCATGCTCAAAATATAATTCTTCCAATCCATTGCGCTTCTGTGTAAGGCAATGTAGCATCTGTCCTCCACTCTCAACATTCGCCAAGGTGTAGCACAAAGTTTGCTTACACTGCTATTCATGCCTTGAGTGAGTTAGTGTTTTCTCAGTGCCGGGATGTGTATTCCACCACCCGTTAAATCGTGACATGAAGGGAAATCAGGTTGGTGGCTTTATAGGATGTCTGAGGAATTTCAGTCGTTCTTAGTAAAGTTCACAAACAGAGAAGAGCAGGGAAAAGTGGTTGAGACTCTAGGTTAATTTTGCATAATGTCTACATTTGGCAGCTGATTGTAAGTAATAGGTATGTCTTTGATCGCTTTAACCAATAAGGTTGTAAGGAACCTTGATTTTATTTCACTTACAGTATTTCTTTGTCCAGGGGAGGTTTCCATGCTATTCAATGAGAAACTGAAGGAAAACATGTTTCCTGTCAATGCTGGAATTTTTTGATTGTTTTCTACAAAAAAAACCCCACTTACATTGATTACCTGAGAGGGCTGGAGCCATTTTCAGCCCTTCTAACTATCTCCAATTTTCTAAGGAATGCTGTAATACAAGTACTGAGCCGTGCATATGAGGGGATTTGACCGTGAAGGTGTTGGAATTCACCCTGGTCTTCGTGAAACCACTCTTGAATTTGTTTAGCTGTGTGTATGTGGGCTTTGCCATCTCTTAACGTGCTGGGCGAACAATGCATCAAAAAGGTGCACCTGGTCCTGTAAAAAATGCTTCATGTTTCTTGGCGGTTACCCTACTGTGTACAGCTGACATCAGACCTAATGCCTGACATGAAACGGCTATGAACCCACTACTTGTAGGGAAAGGGTGAAAAGGACTTATCGCACCACCATATTACTTTTTCCAGTGTTCTCGTGTGCCAGATCTTTTTCTGACTTATGCTGCTTACGTGTTTGACTCATGATGTCAGCACATCTTTAGAAGTTTCTTCTCGTCACATAAAATTTTGGTGGTTGATGTTAATTGTGCTTTGGACACACCTTTTTTGTGCTTGGTTAAGTTCCTTTGAACACTCTGATATTAAAGTCAAACCTCTCGCTGACACACACTGGTAATTCAACATGTGACTACTCTTTGTAGCTACCTTTATCACTGTAATTTAGTTACTTCAAAGCTAACCTCCTTTCCACACTGTGATTCCAGCTTTGTATACCCCCATTATCAAGCCATCACCTTGGCTACAAAAAAACACAAGGTAAAAGTGTCATCACCTGGGAACAATGCAGCCCACCTCTGGGCCAACAAATAAGTCACCTTAATTTGACCTGCACTTTTAGCACTGCAGTGAGGAGAAATTTCCCTTCAAAACCTTATCAGTGGTGTCTGAGGTCTTGTTTGTGATGGACAGATGTGGATAGAAACAAATGAACAAAAGGAAAGTAACTCTCCCCCACCCCTGCATGAGGGACAAAACAATGCAACAACACAAAAATATGGGTCAGCAGAATCAGATGATTATGTCCCATGGCTCACACTGTTATAAGAGACCTTTATCTTGCTTTAGTCATATGAGCTAGTACAGCTGTTTGGGAAAGTAAGTGGTGTCCAAGGGGGAGGTGATGGGACACAAGCTAAGGCTCCACACCCAGAATTGCTACTTAAAATCTGATTCCGACATCTCACCCCTTAAGCGATCTGTCGTCAGGAGATAACAAGAAAAGCAAAGAAATAACTGCCAGCAAGCGAATCGGAGTGGCAAAAAGCTCTGTAGCAAAGAACCGTGCGGCACATAGGCCAGTCTTGGCAGCCGAGACAGCCTCCAACAATTGCATTCACACAAAGTGGATTCACATGTCTGTTTGCTTAGCTCCCTGGGAGTTTATTAGTGTTATTTGGGGGTTTGAACATGTCAGTAAGATGTAGTGAATATGATTTTTTTTCCTTTAAACTCATTTTATTGTTTGTTTGTTATACTGTTGTGGTCACAAATTGCAAGAGTGGACATACATGGTATGTTTCCATGCACAGAGGACTACATGAGGCTGTCATTTTCTCTTGATCACGGTTGGATAGTCTTATAAACAGTATAATCTTGTCAAACAAATATATGTCTCTATTCTTTTAACGATTATATTCATGTTTTCCCTGTCATTGTCTAATTTTCTGGTGCTCTGACGCACTGAGTATGCACATCAGTGTGACAGGATAGACAAATTGACCTCATTCCTCCTTCACTCTCTCCCATTTTAGGTCATATAATAGTGGCAGCATGTGTCTCTATTTGTTGTGCTTGACTGTTTTGGAGGTGACTCAGTGGTTAGGTCACGTTCACATCATGTTGAATGGAGGAGTATGATTGAAAAAATTCCAATCATTATGATAGAGAATTATTTACCAAATTCATGTTGTTAGCTAGGGTGGGAGTAGGGTAGGAGTTTTTAGGATAATAAAAAGTATTAATACGTGGATGCTTACATTGATAGACTATACCTAAAAAAAATGGACTGTTGACTTGCAGCAGAAAACTTCTCAGGTATAACAAAGTCTGAGCATTGCCTTTCTCTGCTCTCTGTATGTTCTCCCTTCTTTCCGCTGGGGTTCCTCTGGGAGCAGATATATGGGTCAGATGAATGGAATGAATGGGAAACTCTAAACTACTCACAGGTGTGAATGGAGGTGTAGCTATGTATGACTGCCCATGTTAGCGATGGAGTAGTCACCTGTCCACGGTGTTTCACTGCTTCTGACCCAGCGCAGACCCCATCTCAACCTTTTACAAGATTAGCAGGTCTAAAAAGAAATGGATGGATCCTTTTGAAACACACAACACATTAAAGAGCGTACTGAATACCATTAATCTACAATACAGCTACTGCAACAGAGCAGCGACTATACATTCAGTGAAAGGTGTGCAGATTAATCTTCCAGCACCAGTAAACAGAGGCGAAGGAAGCAGGCGAGTAAAGAGTTGAAGGTCCAGGGATCAGAAATTCACCTGTATCAGCTCTCCGCTTGGCAGTTTGGATAAACAGTGGAGGACTCTGTCTGACCTCAGTGTCAAACAGACTGACATGGATCACCTCAAACTCCAGTGAGCACTTCCAGCCTACTGTGGAACCCCCCCCCCCCATCCCAACCCACCCCTTCCCACCACAGTGCACCTCATGCTTTTAGAGTTATATCTTTTCTGTCTTCCTCAACTTATGTAGTACTTATATTGTTTAAATATTACAACAAACTAACACTATACAGCAGCATGGACAACTTGCAATTCATGATTTACAACTACTTTCAGCATGCATTCATATTTATGTTTGCTAAATACATATAAGACTACATACATGTAAGACTAAGCTGCAAACAAAGCCCGGTTCAAAGTGAAATCTCACCATAGATCTACTAATTACAGCTGAGGGTTTGTTGGCTGGTGTGACAGAGTGGGCCACAGCAGCCCTGTGAACCAGGCCCACAGCTGTCACACACATCACACACATGCAGACTTCACTTTTCTCCTCCTCGCTCCCCACTGATGTGGCCCAGTCAGCCCAGAGACAAATGGGCCCAGACATGGAAGACATTAAGACTAGCTAAAAACAACATGCTAAGTA
Organism: Scortum barcoo; assembly: GCA_023238725.1. Lineage (NCBI taxonomy): Eukaryota > Metazoa > Chordata > Actinopteri > Centrarchiformes > Terapontidae > Scortum > Scortum barcoo. Next base: position 10,374,244 of record CM041546.1, on the reverse strand, counting down.
CAGACTCGCTCTCCCGCAATGCAAACACAAAGTGTTCACTCTGCTGCAATTATACACATTTTGACATGGACAGCAGGGGAGACAGTTTTCTTTATATTTATGTAAAAGCTTGTTTCAAGGGAAGTCTTTAAGATGTAGAGACATTTTGTGGCTTCAAGTAGCTGTGTTAACATTAGGACAAAAGGGTAAAAAACAAATTATCCAGGTCAAAGGTTAACCATGGAGATATGGAAGGCTGTTCAATGCACGGTGTGTTAGAAATAAAAAAAAAAATAAATTTAATACAGTGTATTCTAGACAATCTTCCTCTTTGATTGCATTCAGACTGCTTGGAAAGAGGGGACACACGTCAGGCCAGCCTTCCAGAATGAGTCTCTTAAATTCAAACCAAGCAGTGTGAAGAATGCTCCTGACACTTCTCCAGTTTCAGATCAGATTTTAAGTCTGTGACCTTTGTAAATACAGCTATTCTTAACACCTGAATTGTTTCTAAATCGGACATGATTTTGTTGCACTGAAAGTAAAACCGCAGAACTACAACCTTGATGGATTAAACATTTGGGGAAATGCCCTGGCTGTCTCAAACAAAGCCATTTCAACCATCCCTTTAAAGTGTGAAGAATAAGATGTGGGGGGCCGGGAGCTCGCTGACATGATTGGTAACAAATGACTTACTGTTGCACTGGGTTAGAAAGGGGGGATTCCCCCTGTGGATCCTCAGACATAGTGTATTTTCTTAAAGGAGACAATTAGCTCTTGATGAGGCAACCCGGCTCTAGGAGCTGTTGATATCAGGGGGTCAGGGGTCATTTTTTGAAGCGGAAAAGCCAGTGGCATGGACCTGCTCCTCCAGTGGGAAAACATTACCAGCGTTTTTTTCTTATCTACGTGGTGAGCTTATTTGAATGGGTACCAGATGCTGTTAATGTTAATTGTTAATATATTGGTGACACATTCAGTTCATAATTAAAAGGTGATGCCTGATGTTTTTGTCATTACACTAAAAGTTATAAAATATTTTAGATTCAGTGCAAGTCTAGCTGATTTAAGTACAGTACATTATATTAAATGTATGTGGTAAATTGCATGTCATATATATATGATGGTATATGAAAGGATTCCCCACTATGTGAAGCAGAGGAATCGTTAAGTTTTACAACCCCATCAGCAGTAAAAAGCACTTTGTTTTGAATAAACAGAAGAGAAAACTTCACGGTTAATATGACCAACAAAAGGCAGACAAAGAAGGGACAAGGAGCTCACTGCAGAGATCAAAAACAAAATGCAGCACAGACACCACAGCAAAGGCTGCTTGTCATCAAAGATGTCATCAGAATAAACGAAACAGCAACTTACAAATCACAGCTTAAACTACAGCAGGCCCTGGAATCCAAAAGTGAGCTAGCCTGTAACTTGTGTAAGCTGGTAATAATGTGGTGTATTATAGTACAGTCACCAAACCCGTTCTCTGTTCAATCATGGAAAATTTAGAAAAGCGATAATAGAAAAAAAAAAAAAATCCACCCCAGCCCGTGATCAAACATATCAACAACAGTCCACTTGAAGGAGACCAAATGAAATAGTACAGCCATTACCCTGACACTGTAAACAAACATGTCTGTTTCCCCCTCTGGATGCCATTAGGAATGTTTCAATGTTTGTTTTAGTCATTGAGCAAAATGTGTTCTTTCTTCCTCTTCATACTTCAATAGTATGCAAATCATAGCGTTCATTTACAAGCCGCCATTGTTCTCAGTCCAAACACAGCTTGTGTTTGTAACTCTGTAATTGTGTGGTATATTCTGCTCTGCTTATCTAACCTCCCCTCTTTCTAATCAAGTAATATTTAGAATATATAGAGGTTACGGTTACGTTGTCTGCCGATTAAATCCCATGGCTTTTACAGGGAGTGCATCGGCCGCTTTGAGGCCTTTATGGAATCCAGCTGGCTCGGTCCGGCATATCCAGAGTTCCACATTTATCTGAACCAGATCAGAGCCAGGCATAGTCCAGTCAGACACCCACTGCAGCCTGTAGAACAGCGAGGATTTTAAGAGAACATGAACACATTTGTACAAATTAAACGCTGGGATCCTGAAGTTGTTTTCATTCCAGTATGTATTTGTACCTGCTGATACTAGTCTTACATGGGGAGGGAGGTTCCTGGAATCTGCACTAAAACTCATTTTAAATCTCCCAAACGGTGAAATTTGATCTAAATCAGTGAAATTACACCAACCATTTAGCCTTTGATATAGCAGCTGGTAAATGTGAAACTGTGACTGCACACAATCCCATCTTGGCTCCACCTATTGTGAAGTACTTAAACTCTCAAACGCTCCTCAGCAGGTGTGGCAAAACTTTGCCTCTTGCCATAATGACTAACTCTTGTTCATTTATGCCACCAAGTTCTACCCTTTAATTGTGTGTCAAACCTGTTTTAAGGACTTATATTTCTAACAAAAATAAAAAGAATAGATCCTGAGTGTCTACAGTGAATAGCACTTTCAGACTTCAACATATTTCAGTTTAATCTGCTTTACTGCAGTCACTGAACACACAAAATAAGTAATTTGCATACAGTACAAAGTGTAGATGTGCTAATGAGAGCACTTTTTTTTTGTCAAGTTCTTCCTGTCTTCTGCAGCAGCTCTCAGAAGCTTTGTGCTGTGATTGAGCCTAACCACTACCAGGTGCGCTTGAAAAGGTTTTGGTGAAACTGGCACAGGGTCAAGACAGGGTGGAAGTAGGAGGGGTGCGAAAGAGGGGTGAGTACCAGAGGAGTAGAGTTGCTTAATGTTAAAACATCAAACGGCCTGAGCCTGGTACCAGAGTGTTAGGTTAAGGTGTCTGAACTTGTTACGGTGCGATCGTGCAGGGCTGTTGCCTGTTGAAGTCTTGTCATCACGCACACCCAGAAAGCCCCCCCAGATTCTGCGTTATTGCCTTTTTTTTCTTTGCACTTTTTTTAGGCGTGTATGTGGGTCATATGAAGTAATAAATATTATTTTCAAGATTTGGCTCTTAAACCTGGCTGATTTTACAGGTAGGCCAATCAAGATGAAAGACAAATGAGGTGAGTTGTAAGATTTACAATCCATCGTGGTCTCTGTACAACATGCCTAGTGTGGCCAAAAAAAAAAAATCCTTTCTCGCAACTATGAAATCGTCTGTTTTGAAAAGCATCAGGGCTACACCCTGCAGTACAGCCACAGCCTCATGCAAACCATACTGCAAAGGTATGTGTGGTCATGCACCGTGTAATAGAGTCCGAACCAGGCAGCTTTTGTTGGTTATCTGAGCCAAGTTTTTTTTTTTTTGTTTAACCATTGTTGTTCTGTGAATTTGTTCTGGGAATAATCATCACTATATGTATAACAACACAGTGCAGTCAAGTAGGGAAAATAGAAGGGTTTTTACTGTATTTCAGACAGTATATTGAACCTAATTGGCAGCAAAATCCATCTGTTGAACTGTGACAAACTTTATTATCAAAATAAATTGTAGCAGTATGTTTCCATATGTAAACCTTACTGGAAACTATCAAATGAAAGCACTTAAGATATTGTATTTAACATAGATGAAGAAAAGGGGCAAGCAAGTAATGCAGACTATAAATGTACATGCTGCATTTTTTAAATTTGCATATCTGCCAACTCATACATGATATGCTGAATCTGAGATAAGCCACTATTAGCCAGTCAATATACTCTATTTATTTGGGAAAAGGGGGTGAAATACCAACACTACAAAATCATCACATTGACTAAAGTTATGCAAGTTGCATGTTTTTTTTAACTAATTTGTGTTGCTATAGATGTAGATCCAGTCATGCGTGAATCTCACCCCCTGCTGCGCGGAGACCAAGGTCCTTCTCTCCCTTTTTTTTCCTGCAGCTTTATTACACTGGCCTCCCGTCTTGTTGGGATAGTTAAACCTGTTAGCTCTACATCTCATGCAAACACAGTAAAGCTTAGGGGGGAAGTTACCAGATAGAGACCTCTAGGGGTTAGGATGGTAAAGACACCCACTTTACACACATCAATCGTGAACTATAACCAAGGTTATCGAAGTTGCTGGTCATTTAAAAAGTAGCATGCATTACATTTTCCATTATTCAATCATGTCTCTTCTACTTTATTTCCTGTTACATCTTCCATTCCTAGTCCCACATGGCAGTGCTTTTCCTTGTAAAGACAGTCAGGAATTTCCTTCCTCTGTCATCCTGGGAGATGCACAAACACCCAGTCCTGACACGAAAAAAAACACACACTTGGAAGTCCTGCAGATGAAAATAATGGAGACTTGGTACCAGTGGACAAAATACCATAATAAGATAATAAACAGTGTCTATCAGAGTGTGCCAGTAGTGTGAGCAGTTTTAGCCGTTAGAGTTGGAATCGAATCCAGTGTATCGTTAGCTGGGAAATAAAAGAGTGGCCAATCTAAACCACTCATTCACATTTGACAATGTCGAATTCATGCACTTAGTAGCAGATTACATTAATCTGGAATTAGTCTTTGAATAACTCTCCCACTCACTGGAGTAACAAGAGGTGCCATATATCCACTCCATCCCTGTCCTACAAAATAAATGTTATGGAGACTCTCTTATCCCGCGGCATGTGGATCCTCCCTAAATAATGTGAGTGTTAGGCCAGGCACACCTCTTGTCATCCTCATACCACAAATATATTTTCATTACTTTAAGGTATGTTTTGTTGACATTGTTTTTTATGGCTTTGGATCATAATCTTGGCTCCATCTCGCCCCCTTTTTTCCCCCTCCTGCACTCTCTGTGATATGATGGCTGGCTTTGGCTAAATAAGGTAAGAGAACACTTCTGCACTTTTCTTGCCAAAAGACAGCTGATCCTCTGTAGTGCTGCGAGCCAAAACGCCTTTTTATCCTATCAGAAATTGAGGGTGCTTTAGACGTGCCAGCCAATCCCTCTCCACCTTGACACTGTCATGCTATAAGGATGCATGACTGGCTCCTAATGGTGGTTTTCAAGAATCTCTTAGTGTGATTTATATTGCCAGGGCATGTTTGCTGAGAGCCAGGTATGTCTCTCTTTAAAGTGGGCAGCAGTTGCTGGTAAAGTAGAACTTCTCTCATCTCGCTTTTCATTGAAGCAGTAATTCCCCCCTTTGCCCACCCCCCCCCCCCCCTTTGTTTTGTATTGAAGATATGGGACTTGTTTAATTTTCCAAGCATGCATATTTTTTCACAGTAGTCATTCTGGGAAGTCATTGGGTAGGTTGTCAAACTGAGAAACTAAACTAAAGAAAGCACCAGAACTCTGTCTCTTGTTTTAAATGTAGCTATGATGGTTTTGCTGTTAAATTTTCTGTTCAGATTTACATTTTTATAAGCAAAGAAATGAGATTAGCTGCCTCTAGAAAATATATCATAAACATTATGTGATTCAAATATAAGTTAATTTAGACAATTCGTTCTTTTGGAGACATTTTTGGAGCCATAAATGCAAATTGAACCAAACAATGCAGGCCTTGGTTACATTAGTGGTAACCGTCGGTTCCCTCCACACAGTCAGACAGCACTTTTTTTTGGAAATTGCAGATACCCTTTTGCGTGACAGATGAATGATGAGGACGAGGCCCTGCTTATTGCTGAAAAATGTAGACAAGGAGCCCACTCCAATACACTGACCCATCTCTTTTCTGGGTAACATGAGATCACATAGACACACTCATATCTATCAAAGGGGTATTATTGCATTTTATCTCACGTTTGTGGAGTCGCTCTGTATCTCCTTTCATCATGATGTGGATTAATGTCTGCCGTGTGCGTGTGTGTGTGTATCAGAGGTTGATGGATTTGAGCTGCAGTTACCTTCCCTCTCCGAGACGGGCCCGGTGTGGTACAGTGATCCAAGGCGCTGTTTTGCCGTATTTATTCAGGCTGCTCCAAATATATCCGAGGTGCTATGAGGCCCGTGACACTGGAGAAAAATGACAGTTGACCCTCCCCGACAAGGTGACAGGGGAGGATGACATGCTTTAATATTTGAGATAATGCAAAATATTTTGGGCACTACACAATAGGTAAAAAGCAGCCTTGTGTTCTTTTTGATATCCTAATTTAAAAGTGCCTGTGATGTCATTAGTGCTTCGAGTTGAGGTGGTAAAATCTAGCTGTAGAAAACTGTAATAGAGAATAATGTTCATGCCAAAAGTTAAAGTACATGTTAAACAACAGTGCTTGTCTAACATCCATCATTTTGTGCAAGTAAGTCAGCAAAGGAGTTCAACCAAGCCCCATAAGAAAAAAAAAAAAAAAAAAAGGAAATCACAGGCCAATTGCAATGCGGCCGGCTGTACTCATTTGGCTTGCCAAGCAAATATTAAAATGCTCATCTTCCAGCGCTAACATGAGTGAGAAATCTGTGATATGATCCATGAAGAATAAAATAGCGAACACATCAGTCATTTGGCATTGTTAAGTAGTGTTTTAAAGAGAAGTCCGTCCGTCATGTTGATTGTGAGTTTGTTCCAGTTGGGCAAACAGGTTGGCCCCAGAGGACAAAACAGGTCTTTCAGTCTTTTGACTGCCTGTGACAAGCATGGATTATATTCATTTCAGTGACACCTCAGAATAAAGCAGTGTCTGTCCAAACAAAACACCCCCTTGACAACAGAAATAATTAACGATTTAAGATGAAACACCTCTGAGAAAAAAAGTTTTAGTTCATCTGATGTCTATTAAACTATTTAGATTGGGCTGCCAATTGCCCATTTAATATGTACAATGTTAGATCTAAGTCTACCATGTGCAGGAATGCTGTGCCACTCTTATTACAGTATGCTTTTCATGTAAGTCCATCTTATGTTGCCTCTTTAGTTATCAATAATGGTGCTGACTTGACCCTTCCCTGGGCTCTGCCACCTGTCAGCAGTCTGATGACAGTTCACACCCAGCTTGGCATAGCAAAGCCAGTGCCAAGGTGCAACAATTTGACATGACAGGGCGCTCATGCAAGCTCACAATAGTCGTGGTAGCTGGTGTTTATGATCACGGATCTCTACGGAGTATCATTTGTGCCCCCTTTTATGCCCACCCATACACATTACAGCTGGGCCGCGTTGTGATAAAACTCATTCCACGTTGTTCGTCTTCCTCAGATTCATAAGACATCACTTCCCTCTGCAGACTACGAAGGCCAGATACCGTAGGGAAAGATTACACACACTATAAAAACAAACTCATGTGCTAGCTTGTTTGATGATTGTACTGTAGGTAAGGTCTGTGCCAGTCTGATTGTGGATCTGGATAAAAGATAATGACATAAACTTGACACAGCCAAAAAAAATGAACAGTGTTTGAAAATATGTATGTGAAAGTATGCGAGCTTCGTCTTTTTTTGTTGTTCCCGTCTTCATAACTCTGTGAGGATTGTCCTTACTTGTACAATCCTGTGCTTCATTTACAACCTCCGTTTTCTTCGTACGTTACCTTTAATTCTGGAGATCTTGGAGCCCTGCTTTCACAGCATTTTCAGGCCAGGCTTTATTTTTGTTCAGCAGCCAGTTAAAAAAGCTTCCACTTGTATGTCCCCTTTGTGCAACACATTTTATCTCCTGTCAGGCATTTACACATGGCTTTTTTGCAGCTGTTTGGTGAAAACCATGTATCACCAACAGACAAATCCCCAGATTTAGGGATACATTGTTTTCACTGGACAGTGACGCTTTGTGAATCTGAAGCCTTGTCTCTTTCCTGTCAAATGTGTCCATGTGTCTCTGACTGGTGGAAGTAATCACCTCGGGTCATTATGGGTTGTGAGCAACACTGATGACAGGACACTGCTGTTATTAGACTGGATGTCAGGTTAACTAGATTGCGTCTGTACCTAAGCCAGTGATAGACAGGTGCCAAAGATACTCCTCTTCCTAACTGAGAAGACAAGAGGAAACACATTTTTGTCCTGGCAGGGGAAAAAGAGGAATTGGAAGGATACCACAATGGGTCCCACTTATGCACAAACCAGGTGTTTTGACAAAAATACTGAGGGAGATGGGAGATTTTTCCATCTCTTTTCCATTAGGTACAGTCACAGTGTGGCCAGTATGGAAATGGAGACCGTGTGCTGTTACAGATATGTGTGTGTGTGTGTGTGTGTGTGTGTTTGTGTGTGTGCTTCCACATCGGTCTGCTTCCTATTCCTAGAGCAGAGTCTGAAATAGATGTGGTCTCAGCACAACTGTGTTTATTGGACGGAGTTTGCACTGGTGCATTCCCCCCACGTGTCAGGTTGTTAAGAATAGGAGGGAGCAGAGTAAGTCAGAGGCGGCCAAGAGGAGTGAGAGAGGAAGAGGGGAATGAAGTAGGTTAGGGGAGAGTCACTGAGGTCATTGTTGAGAATATTTTCCAACCCTACTTAAGGAAGAACAAAAAAAAAAAAAAAACTTTGAAAATTCTCATTTAATTGCAGTACATGAAAAGAAACGTTTTTGATTTTAAGGATCATAAAGTCCAAATTGAGAAAAGCACTTGGCTTTGTGGACCTGTCTTTTATGAGTCAAAAGATAAAAATCCTTAAAAAAGAAGAAAAAGAAAAGGAGGACTACGGCATATGTGTGCACATGTGATAGTGGTGGAATATATGGACTGAGATTTTAAATGTTAGTCTTTAAGCATCTGGTCCTGCATCTGTACGCACATGGCTGGTTTTTACTGCAGCAAGAAAAGTTGTTTGGCTGAAGCAGCTGCCAAGCGACACATGGGGAAAGGCCTTGACCCAGACTCCTTCCGACTTATCAGAGGAGCATTCACCTCCAGAGTCACAGAAATAATACTACCAGCTTCGCTTCTGTCCGTAACCATAACTTTATGCTGACTTTGCTTTAACAGCACTACAGCTGCCCTCATCACCAACCCCCAACCGTGCCCTCTTCAATTGTTGATCCCTTAGTTTATATCTGTGTCAGGCTTTTGTCCGGTCTGCTGAATGAATATGCGCCTTCACTCTGCTCTCCGCTCCGCTACATATCTGTGTCAGTAGTGGCAAGTGTGGGGAAACCCTGCTGAGGAGGTGAAAGGTGGCAGTGGGCTACAAAAAAAAAAGCAGAAGGAAGAAAAGAGGGGTATTTACTGGGTGGGGGCGGGTGTAGTGAGGGTCACCCCACCTGGTAGCCAAGGAATGACTCATTAGACAGGCAGGCACTAATGAAAGATGTGTCTGTCCTCACGTTGGCCTTGCTGTCATGTCTCTCTCTTTCTCTCTCTCTCTCTCTCCTCGTCTGGAATTCTGCAGATTCCACCCTCGCTTTCCTCTGCTGTTTCCCTTTGACAGCGCCAGATATCATCTTGACGACTGGTTAACGTACAGTTTATTGAAGAGTCGTACAGGGAGATAATTAGCCTGCGATGCCCTTTAAGTGCTCTGCAGGATGACGCGTTCAAGCTCTCAAGAGTATTGAGAAGGCTTGTGTGGCAGAACAGTAGGGTTTCGCTACTTAACTGCTCCGAGCTACGGGACAAATGGCACTGCTGCCTTCCAAAGGAATTATTGTGACTGACAAAAAACAAAAACATAAACTTTCACTGAAGCTCTTGTGTAAACACATCAATAAACACAACAATTCAATTTCCCCATTTCCATCGAGGGACAATGGGTGCCGTTGAGCGCTGCGGGCCAGGTTTTGTGTTTATTGGAACTAAGCTGTGGTATGCCTTGGTATCAAATGTCTTTGTCAGGATAAAGTGTCGCAGCGCCGAAACCTGATCTCCTCATCGCTGCTCCCGTGAGATTTTGGACACTGTGCTTTCCCCACAGTGAGCAGGGGAAGTCCAGGTAGAAGGAAATCAAGTTAAAATGAATTAGCCCATTTATTTGCATGTTCCTAACACTGTCATTGACATAGCTGAAAGAATGTGCTCCGGCATATTTTATTGTGTTATTAACCTTGTAAAATCTATTGTGAAAGCCCCTCATTGTCTGTATGTTGACAGTTTACTTTGAAGTCCTGCACTGTATGTTAACTGATCACTAGATTAAGCCCAGCCTAGTTATTTTAGTGATTTCTATTCTGCCCCATGCCTTCGTTGTGCGTCTACTGTGAGATTTCTCGCCCTGTGGGTCCACCCAGGCCTCCCTGTGAGGCCCGCTCCCAATGACAGAGGCTTCTTTAGTCTGTGTGGCCCCACTCAGTTTTCTCTAATCTAAACCATCATCTCCATATGTCTTCCATCACAACTTCCAAAGCATTTGAATAAACTCCAGGCAACAGGAACAAATTAATTAATGTCTGTATTCCTCTGTGCACTTTGTAAACTGCCTGTGTGAGTGTGTGCCTATTCTTGCACATGTGCAGCGCATGTTCATGTACACACAAACACACACACACACATTTTCCATATAATTGCCTTGATCCACTTTTCGGTTGCACTCAAAGCCCAAGCACGTTGAAAGTGATCTCATTCTTACCTGCATTCCCGCTTAATGATTTCCACCTGAGTGCTATAATCTGCTTTTATTGACCCATCATTCACCTCATGTTTTCGTTCAGGGAGAAAGGGATAAAAAGAGCAGAAGAAACACCAGTCCGCAAAGTAGCATGTTACAAGCCCATGCACATGTTGGGAGGTCCTCCACCTTAATTACTTGTGTTTTCTCTTCATAAATTTTTTGGAACAGGAGGTTTCCCTTACAGAGTGAGAAAGGAGGAGAGGGGAAAAAAATGAGAAGGAAGCACCATTGATGTTGTTGTGCTGCTGTTTTTCGTGACTCCAGAGGGCCATTACACATACTGTAAACTCAAGGGTTTCTCATGAAAATACCAGGGGACAAAAATGAAAGATGGGTCCCTTTATCCTTACACATGGCAGGCAGTGATGTGGCGATGCTGGCTCACACAAGACTGTGGTCTCCCAGATGGCTACAGTTTGCCTGAGCTCAGTCTGACCGCTGTCACCTCTCACAGAGTCTGTGGCCTTTACTGACCAGTGAAACGGTCTCCGGGCTCTCTCAGACAGGTCTAAATGCAGACATGGGCAGGGCACTGGCATGGGACTGAAGTCCACGCTTAAGGTCCAGTTTTGACCAGACCAGAACTTTGAAACACAAAAACATACCTTTATTCCTGCGGGGGCTGCATGAAAACATGGTACATTTCCTGCCATTTGATAAATGTAGATTGCAGCTGATAATTTACTTGCATATCCCAGGTTTCACTGGTGTGAACTGATGCTTTTCAGTCTTTTCCAAATAAAATGTGCGATCTGCCTGAAGAGTAATTGCTGATCGGAGCAGCTCCATGTGAGGCGGTTCAGGCAAACAAATTGAGAGGAATTACTACACTGGCACATGTCACATGACAAATTCTGCTTAGTGCAAACAGCCATGCAGCGCACCCTTGGTTATGAGGCAATCTGTTCAAATTGACAATGCTCTCCCCATTCTTGTCCTCTACCAGTGCTTCTGATGCTCACAAACACTGATGCAACACTGCAGATTAGGTTTTAAAGCCCCACATCAAACCCAGAATCCACCTGCAGGCTCTGTTTTTTTTTTTTTCCAGGTAGGAAAGGTTATTACCGTCAGTTAATCACTTGGCTTCAACAGTGCATGTGGGAGTGACTGCTTGAGAGAAAAAACGGTTATCGGTGGTATCGTAACCAAAATAAAGGTTAGGCTCTAAGCAGGTCAAATGTTGGGATATCATACCACACGCTGTTTTTTTTCCCTTTATCTCCTCCTTCAAAGAAATGCTCAAACCCTCAGTGTTTTTGTTTTTACTCATGCTAGTGCAACAGTGGGCACACAGGGTTGGCTAAGTGGGTGACGAGAGATTGAAGACCTTCTTTAGTACGCAATCACTATCATGTTTTGACTGATACAGATTAAGAAAGACGCAACACAAGCGAGTCAAATTTAACGTAATTAGCCTTTAGGTTGAATACTCTTTTGCAGCCAGCAGCACATGTAATGTAGTTTAATGCCATACTGTATTCTTCACAAACTCAACATCTTCGCATCCCACATGAAAGCTGTTGATTTGACTGTGCATTGTAAGACAGTTTTATGTCCAATCGCAAATAATATCCTAGAGATCCTCCTCAACAGCTACTAGTCCCATAGCTCCACTGCTGAAAGTAAACACGGTTTAATTTACAGATCGTCCTGCCTGGTGGGGTCTTTGCGGGTTTCCTGGCTGTGCTTTGGATGTGGTTTATGCATTCCGCCTGCTGCGCGAAGCATGAGGCGTGGTAGTCATCCTTCTCATTTTATGGCACTTTCTGGAAACAAAGGCATGCAAAGAGATGAGTAACTGAACGTGTTAAGATGTGTTTGCAGATGGAAAACGAGCGAGGTCAATGGCTTTTAATGGCGAACAAATTTTGGTAGTTTGTGAGCTGTCCAGCAGCGAGTGGTGGGGACTGGGTGCTGGCACTTCCACAGAGAATCAGAAGGTGTCAAAAACAGACAGATTTGCTTCTAAAAGTTGTTTTCTCAGCAGCACTGCAACCATCCATGGAGTCCTGCCGGTCTGTCTGAATGTATCAGGTTTTCCTTCAGGTTGAGCACATTCCTGATGATTATAGAAATTCCACTACTCCTTTTATGATTGTTATAATTATGCGACCATTACATCCCCGTAGCCTTTCCAGGGGCGAAGATGTGAGTGTGTATTGCAGTTTAAGAGGTGAAAACAGCTGCTTCCCGTGGTATATCAATATGAGACATCAAAAAAAAAAAAAACACTTTCACTCCGTTGAGTCATTCCACTGTCAGGTTCTTGTCAGTAAAAGCCTAAGGGGTGAGTAAAGTTGACAGAAAAGGGGCTGCTCGTCCTCAGCTGCACTCATGCATTGTTTTAATTTTAAGGGTGTCTTGTTTTGTGGTATGAGGAGTAATTCGCATGAGTAGATGGTGCTTTAGTGCAAACTCTCATTGACATTAAAAAGCTATTAATCTTAAGGTCAAGCCAAGGAGAGCTCCTTGGCTCCTGCAACCTGTTTGTGTTATTAGCTTAGCTGTATTATGGCTATTATGGCAAGTCTGAACTCAAAGAGGCATCTCAAGGGCCCAGAATGTTTTGCAATTCTCCCTTTGTTCATAGGTTTGGCTTGGCCCATTAACAAATCCATAACAAATGTAGTGAGCTATTGAGTTTGAGGTTTCAGGTGGTTTTAGGGTTTCAGGTGAATGTGACTCCGAGAGGTGGGGTTCACAAACATTTCCCCTGAATAAATGAGTGCCTGGTTTCTTTTCCTAAATAGCTAAATGCTAAAGGCCCATACTTTTGGGTCCATATCTGTGCCAAATGGTATGGAACTAATCTCCACTGAGCTATTTCTCATTAGAGATGGGCCTCTCTGAGATGCATCGGTGTGTGGACGGCGGACGGCTTCATTTAATGTTGGGCAGGAATAAGTTTCTGACAGTTTTATTGTAGCCCAAACTACGGGACACAAGCCTTTATGTGAATGGCAGTGGAAGAATTTCTCTGCCACGCTGTTGCCAACGGACACATACACACACACAGACGCACACAAACATGAAACATGCTCCTGGGATTCATCCAAACCCAGTGGCAGCCCAGGTACTGATGCATCACTGTCGTAGTGCTGCGCTCATCACCGGTTGTTCAACAGCGCTCGGTGTAATTTATCTGTTGACTGATTAACACTCAACGTCCGTGAGGAAGTGCAGTTACGATTTTGAGAGGTAAAAGAGCACGCTGATTCTAAGACTTGGGTTGAAGCGGGACCACAAATCAAGTTTGCTCTGTGCGGTGCAGGTGTGATAGTCCAGTTTTAGAGGTAAAAACAGCTGCATCCTGTGGTATATCAATATGAGCCATAAAAAAAAACAAAAAAAAACCCACTTTCATTCCGTTGAGTCATTCCACTTTCAGGTTCTTGTCAGTAAAAGCCTAAGGGGTGTTTAAAGTTGACAGAAAAGGGGCTGCTTGTCCTTAGCTGCACTCATGCATTGTTTTCATTTTAAGGGTGTCTTGTTTTGTGGAGGTGTGATGAGTAACCCAGAGTATCTTCCCTCTGTCTTTCTGCTCCAGTGATCTGAGAGCTGGTCTGTTTAGAGATCCCTAATCTGAACTCTGAGTCATCTTCCTGAGATAAAGGGCAATGGATGTGGCCCTGCCTTGATCTGCAGGGGAGGGTGAAGCTTTGGCTCTTTCTTACATGATGCAGAATCAACCACAGACCTGAAACCTAACTTTGTCCATGGCATCACTGTAACGCTCTCCAATTTATACCAGCAGCATGGAGCTCGGAATAAATATATGAATATCTGTCAAATATAGAAAAAGAAAATAGGTCATTTAGCTACATTGAGAAAAACTGAAGATACCAACAGCACTTCCTCATAGAATCAAAGAAGCTTAGATGTTCGTGGCTTTGTTTAGAATCAGTGGTTTATAAAAGGAGTAAATAAAGGAAAAGAAAGCTACAGCTACAAAAATGTGTCAGTTTTGAGAGTAAAATTGATGATGCCTAAAGAGCTGATGCCTGCTTGGCAACCCCGAGATGCTCAAGCTGGGCTCAAGCTGGGAGCTCCACAGCTGGGGGGGCCCAAACTGAAAAGAGTTCAGAGTTCCTTCCTGTTATTTATAAAGACACAAATCACCAACATGCACAGCTTCCTCTCCTAATACCTCTGGACCACTGGAGATTTATTCCTTGTCGAAGCTGTTGCCAGCGCCCGGCCAGGACTCTTCCCGTAAAAGACCAGCGCTCGTCTGCTCATCATGCGTCGGAGCCATGTACGGCGCTGGATGCACAAAACATTTAAGGCTCTGCTCCACTCATACAGTCGTAAGTTAGAAATGAGACATCCTCCAAAGATAAGTGACTCCGCTGGATCTGGAGTGCGAGTGTTTGATTTCAGCACGTAACCTCATCAAATGGGAGCCTTTTAACCACACATGGCCCAGTCCCAGGCTGTCTGCATTACAGATGCATCTCCATTGTTTTGTCTGTCTGAGGTAGAGTGGATTACACCAATAATATGAAGTGTGGGTTACACTCCAACTCTACCCTCCAACGACATGTCCTGGAAGACGGCAAAAGGTTTTAACCCAGGAATGTAACAGAGAAATTTAAACCAATCTTAGTCAAATTTAACATTATTAAGACAGATTTAGGAGCCATTTAGATATAATTATTTTTATTTATCGAGTTTTTGTTGGACATCTTGTGTTCTTTTGTTTTCTGTAGGTTGCATGATAGTTGTCTCAGCAGGCCTCTGCGTGCTAGCCGTCGCTGCATGTGAAATTTTGTGCGAGTTTTGAAAATGTTGTGCGTCGATTGAAAGGCCCCCGAAGACATCACGCCATGAGTCCTCGCTCTGTCTGCTCCAGTGTCTACAAGTAGCCTGTGTGTGCCCACAGATCTGGCAACAACACACCCTGTTTCTGTATCTGTCTCAGTTCACTTCTCAGCTGAAAGGGCAATAATGAAAATGCGCTCGTCTGTGTATGTTTCTCACACTATTGAACAGACTTAGTGGCAGCAGTTTGTAAAAATGAGGAGCTCATTTGCACGCGCGTGTGTGTGTGTGTGTGCCTACATATGTTGTGTCTGCTTATTTGCCTTTTTCAATTGCATGTTTGGCCATTCAAGTTCTAACTAAAACACAACCATGGACCAGCAGTGACAGATCACCTTCTTGTAACTGGAACAGCTGCAGTGGTGCAACAAACAGACCAGAGAGTGTGTTTGAGAGAGAGAGAGAAACAGAGAGAGAGAGAGAGAGAGAGAGAGAGAGAGAGAGAGAGAGAGAGAGAACAAACAGCCTGCGTCCATGCCCGTTTGTGTACATGCCAGTCTCCTGTCAGAATTTTGCTGACTACAACATATCATTGCCATCGAGCAAGAAAGCCTCTATTTTGCGTGACAATAAAAAGCAGCGGGTGAATAAAAAGGAAAATGCTGAGAGAGGAGCAGAAAGTGAGGGTGCGGGACTGTACTGTAGTGTGTGCTGCTATATCTGCAGCAGTAACAGGCGGGTTTTGCTGAGTCAGAGAGAGTTCACCCGGCAGTGATGAGTGAGCCGCAAGGACTGTGCTCAGTGCTGCCACTCCCTGGCAGACTGCGAGCAGGGCGAGGGACTGTCAGAGTGACTGCAGGAAATGTTCGCCATCACAAGCATCTGTCGTCTGTCGTGTCTCCTTCAGCACTCTGTGGCGTTTCCATAACTGATTAATGGCTGTATTGTTTCTTAGCCATTGTGGCGGCTATTGGCTTACGTCTCCGCCTTGACTTTGTATTATGTTAAGCTACAGATACAGCTTTGTCAGCAGGAAACATCCACTGTTCACTAACTGTCCACAGATGTGCTCTGAGTTGCTCCTACTGTTCTTTTGCTCTCTCTGCTCCTCTCACAGGATATTTTTCATATTTAGCCATTCAGGGTAATTGCTGCCAATGATATGTGCGCAAGGTAGACACGAGGAAGTGATTCTTCATATGTGATGCAAGCAAAAGAGCCGCAGTGATTCAGATTCTTACATTCGTTTTAATCACTTTTTGTTTGACAAAAATCATAGAAAGATACCACAAGAGAATGTCGGCTCATTTTTCCACTCTCTCCCTTTCTTTCTCCACACAGAAAAACTCTACAACTCAACTGGACGGGAGCTACGGAGAGCCCTGTTTTCCCTCAAGCAGATTTTTCAGGTAATTATTTCTCTCTTATAACTTTTGCTGGACCCTTAAGACTGTCTTTTTTTTTTTTAACTCCAGCTCATGAGAATCATGAGTCAGTTCAACTACACTTTGTTTTTTGTGATCTCATTGCCATTTGCCAAAAATGCAGCACTTGTCAGCATGTTAATGATCTTCTGTCATGCTCTGGGGCCTTTTGAATGTTCCTATGCATGTGCACATGCTAATATGCAAGAACTACACTATATGTGGCATGTACACATGCATCAGTGCCCTCATGCACACTCACACTTGGACACAGCATTGTTTTCTTGAGGCAGAGTTGTGCTGCTGAGAGTCTGCCTTCGTGGCAGCTGTGGAGTGTTCAGGTCTGGTCAGACTTCACACACTGGGCTGGGCTGGGCTGGCCTGGTGGGCAGTCAGCCATAGAGGGGGAGGGTTAACCAACAGTTAGATGGAAAAGAGAGCAGCAGACGCTGATCCAGACCCAGAATAGATTAGAATACTTCACTTTTTACACTACGAGTGGCTTAGCGGAGGTTCAGTTGTAGGGAATATTTATCATTCTTGTTGTGTAATAAAACATCCTCTTCATGCATGGGTTATTAAATCAGAAAGAAATATTTTTTGAGTGTTTGTTTTTACTTTTAAACAACTGAAAAGACATGCCAATAACTTTTTTTTTTAATGTATATTTTTTTCACCCGTCCACCACAGTGGACAGATGCATCAGTGGAGAAAAAGTGATTCAACTGAACTCAGTATAGATCTGACAAAAACATGTTTGAAAACATGTACATTTGCTAAGATCAAATGGTATAGAAAGAAAGATATAGAAATTAAGGAGGAATCTACAATCTTTGCAATCTTTGCAACATAACGTGGTTAGATGCATTTTCTGTCACAGAGAGAAATCTTCTTAAAGTCTGTTGAAAAAGGTATGTCTAACATCTTATTTAATTAAAAAAATATTTTTACCCATCTGGTTTTCTGAGAATAAATGGATTTAATAGTTCTTCCTGAGATACTTGGTGCATCTCCTCTTCCTTTCATTATTTTGAAAACAGCAAAGACTTACAAAACTCAAAATCAAATGGAATAGTAGACAACGCTTTCAGGCTCTGCCACCTGGTAGTTAGGACACAGTACTACAACTTATGGCTCAAAATCTTTCCACTGCAGTGGACACCATGCATGAAAGGGTTCATTTCAGTACAACTTCTCTATACTGCAGTAGTGTCCTGTATGTGTATGAATCTTAAATCACAGAGTCATGAACAGGTGAGAGAGAAATGCAGGTGGTTTTGTCGTCAAGGACAAAAAGTGGGGTGAAGTGGGGAGGCCAAAGCGACAGGAATCCATTTGAGGACACTGCAAGCAGATTGTATTGCTCATTGCTGCAGCTACTGTATCACTGAACATAAAAATATATGATAGATACAGTTATTGTCTGAGTATTTGTTCTCTTCACAACTGTTTTATCCTCAACACAGTAAAAAGTGGTGTTTAGCAGTGTTCAGGTTAGCCTGTGTGCATAAGACATGCGTATAATTTGTGAACATTACATTCAGCATAAATAATCACAACAGTTGCTGCAGATTTTTAAAGGGTTGGTTTGTTTCTTGATCACATAAAAAAGAGTTGTGTGAGCTATAAAACAACAGGTTCCAGATCATTAGGATGGTGTTTATGTAACTCTGAGGACAGTTATGTAGTGGAAGGAAAAACAAAATCCATCAAATTAATATATATTTTTTCAAATAAATAATAGTAATAGTTCGGTACCGTCTGTGATGGCTCTTGAATATTTTCTCCTATTTCTCCTTGACCTCTTTCCAGGATGACAAGGACCTGGTGCACGAGTTTGTGGTGGCAGAGGGACTCACATGTTTGATAAAAGTTGGAGCTGAAGCCGACCAGAACTACCAGAATTACATCCTCAGGGGTACGTCAGCTGCAGGAACAAAGCAACCTTTCACCAGTAAACTCGTGACATATTTTTTCTTTCTCTCCACTTCCTCACACCTCAATTTAAAACACATTCTAATCGGGGATGTTATTAATCAATCCTGTAACACTTTTCCTTCCATAAACCTATCCAGAACCACATGTGTTTACATACACCATGTAAATTGATGATTCTGCTTGATGACCTCCTCGCACTCACACACTTAAGGCGTATAAACAGACTCAAATGTGTGCCACAGATAATGTGGAAGTTCAGCAACTGGTTAATTTATCGGTCCTGTGTCAGTAAGGTGAGAGATCATACGCGTCGGGGTCGGGGAGGGGCAGGGGGCAGTGTGTTTGGGGATACCAGAGGACCAAGGGATTCATAGCACTCACTGCAAGGTCACTACCATTTAACAGCCTGCTGTGAGGGGGCAGGTCACACATGCTTAAGTGGCCAATAAAAGTTCTGGCAGGATATTGCAGATCATAAAACTAATTTCCACTCCTTTTCTTTTTTTTTTCTCTCATTTTTATTTTTCCTTATGTTCCCTCATCTCTTCATAGAAATGTGCTGCATTAACCCTCGCCAGTATGACGGGGTTAATGCACAGCACATAATATACATGTAAACCCGGACCCATGAGCGTGGACGCAACGGCAAAAAGTTTAATTTAAGACCACACTTGCATAGTCCAGACACCTTTTTTTTGTTATCTCTCCATTAAGCCTCGCTAAAGAGAGTCACTGTGGACTTGACCCCCATAATCTGCGTGCAGATTTCGATCAGATGTTAACCCCCCTCATGTTTATTCAGTTAAATGCTACGTGTTCCAAAATGTGTGCTCTCTAATTTTCCAAACCAACTCATTGTTGACCTTTTATGTTATTGAAAAAAACAAAAAATCAAAGACCAAAGGGTGGAAGCCTGTGACAAAGTACTGATTTTGCCCCCCCCCCAGGCAAGTTATAAACATGAACATGACCCCTGCCTGGACTACCTCTGTAGGCTCTGATCCTTAATGTTTGGCGTTTGATGTGAACTTGGCCCGCTCCCTGACTCAGACAGATAAATCACGCAGGGTAAATGGCCAAAAAACAAGGCAGAGAATGAGAACGACAGGCTTTTGGAAACTTCAGAGTTGACCACATGTAAGAGTTGTTAGTGTCATTGTGCTGTGAATGATGAGACCACTTCTCATATCTTTTCACTCCTCCTTATTGTACTCTTCTTTTTTTTTTTGCCTTTTTTTTGGGGGGGCCTTTACCTCCCAGAGCATTCTGATAAAACATCTGTGTCAGTGCGTTTCTGCGAGACTCTCTTTATCCTTTCATGTGCTAATTTATGGCTTCGCCTCTGCAGACTGTACAGTTTCCCCTCGTGGATCTCTACATCACCATGAGAAACTAAACCAAACTACCACTCTCCCAAAAGCCCCTTTAACCTGTTTCAACTCCTGACCTAATTTCTCCTGACCAGCTGAGGAAATGTGGAGTGTAGCAGATCACCCTCCCTCATGAGCCGTGTGCTGGAGAACACAAGTCGAGCATGTGCCGGAGCGCAGATGCACAGGTCAGAAATGTATACAGATCTGGCTGCTTTACAGTTGATTACTTCCAAGAGGAGCTATGTCATGAGGACTCCCAGGAGGGGGGTAAATTAGATGCCTGAAATTTTCACACGTGCAGAGAGAGAGGGAGAGAGAGGAAGAAAGATAGACAGAGAGAGAAACAACAACAGTAATGGCTTTAGTATCAAACAATGATCACTTCTAATGTGGGTTTTTTTTTTAGCTCTAATGTCTTTCAAGTTGAGGCCAGTTGAGGCCAAAAAAAAAAAAAGAAGTAGGAATGCAGTCTTGAACCCATCTGTCTGGTGTGCATTAAAAACCTCCCGACAAAACAATCTTGCTCTCTTTCATGAATAAAAATCAATCTTATGGGTCCTTTGTAGATGAAAAAGGCACACATGCACACCAGTCTACATGCATTTTACAAGAACAGGTTCCCAGCCTCAGCTCTCTGGAACATTGCCGTCATTGTAAATGGTAGTTCCTGCAGCTCTCTCAGCAATCTACACCATCTCACTCTTTTTTTTTTCTTTCTCTTCGCTTTTTCATTCTGACTTCTCAAAGCCCCTGGAGGTGTCTGTGGCCAGTTAGTGCTCCCACACTGATGTGGGGATTTTCTGGGTCTGCCTGGCTGGGGTCAGGCCCCCCCCTCTCTGGGCCCCTCACACCTGGCTCGGAGGGCTTCCAGACCTGGACCGAGCTCCTCAGAGGCTTGAGTTTTTGGCCCAGGGGAAAGCTTGTATGCCTTTATCATTCCATCAGTGGGAAAGGGTGTGAGGTCACTTTTTCAGAGGTGCCTATGCCATCTGGTACTCCCGTAAGCCTCACACTCAGCCCTGGTGCTGCAAACACACAGGAGCCAAAAAGTCAATGAGGGGCTCATTAAGGATGTTGGAGGCATTCTTTATTTTGAAATAAGGAATTTTAGTTCAGTAATTAAAATGAACAGAGGTTACTTTTCATTTAACACAGAGCATCTATACTCGTTTATGATGTTTCTTAAATAATTCCTGAAACCATGAATCTTCGGTTGATGGAGTGAAAAGTTTAGCAAAGGTTTTGTGCTGTGTGTTTTCATAGTTCTCAAACTGCAGCAGTCTCATGGGGTTGTGAATGTTATTTCTCATTCAAACGTCTTTGGACCTCAGCGTAAAACTTAGTTGTGGGGAAAATGGACGAAAAACAACTTTTCTCTGAGGCAAAATATTTAATCACAGATGAAGAAAACGCCAGCTCTCAGGATGACAGTGTCGGTCCGTCTCCAACCACTTTATTCCAGACTGAAATATCTCAACAACCATCACACTGAATAATCATTTACTTGTCTGTAGACATTCATGGTCCCCAGAGGATGAATACAACTGACTGCCACGAGGCTTTTCTGACCATAGTTCATCATTGTCAATGCAGATTTACTGTGTCAAGCATGATTTCATCCTGGTTTTTGTGACTTCTACAGAACATTTGTGTAGGTACCTTGTGAATCCCTGCTAGAGGTAATAATCCATTTTTGTTCCCCTGTATATACATGCATGTATAAATGAATAAATACTCAGCTTGTCACAGCAACGCATCACTGTTGATAGCACACTAAGTGCTTCAACGGCCCTAAAGTGAAAGCAGCTTGTGCAAAAGGTCAAAGAAGTTTCGGCACCGAGCTCAAACTCTTTCACTGCGGTGAGAAAAAGATCCCTACGGTACTTATTATCATGAGCAAAACTGGGAGACGAGGTAGAAGAACAAATAACAAGGTTTTTCCTGGATCACGGTCCCCCTTGTAGTATTTACAGAAAAAGCACCGACAAAAGTAACAACTGAGTTTAATTGGTAACTATAAAATGTGAGCGGTGGAGAGAGGGCAGATTAAAGACGGACCAATTACAGTCAACTTGAAGCAATTATTCCCTGCTTTGAAATGTTCACTGTTGACATTCCTCACTATGAGCTATGTTTTTAGCAACACTTTCTCTGTTTGCGCTTCTTAAAGGCCATGCCATTTCTGTCTGCACGCTGCTGTTTACAAAACACTCGCCATCTCCAAGTCACGGCAGTAATTGGAAGTGAGGCTTAACATTTTTAACCAATAGGAATTTAGAGATGTTTTTTTTTTTTTTTTTCTTACACCTTTCAAATCAGCCTTGATACATTTTTTAACACATTCTTAAACATTACATAAATTACCCTCATACCCAGAAGGCCATATCTCATTGCATGCTGCTTTATATTATATATACACAGGCGTACATGCTGTAACCTATATTTGTGAATTTATAGCTTCCACACAAATGTGCTGTGAACCGTCCAGGAGTATTACTGTATCAAATAAGTCATGCCCATATTTCATTTTCTGCTTTTATCTCTCTCTCTCTCTCTCTCTCTCTCTCTAGCTACCATTTTGAAGTCCTCTGTTTTTAATGACATGGCAGTTATAACGCCATAAGTTAGAGCACCTCAACTTCCTTGTTTCCAGAGGGAGCTGCTCAGAGGCCGTTCGGTGGGAAAGGGAGATGTGCTCTAGTCAAGTGTTTCATTGCCTCTTAAACTGTCTGGGACCTGGAACGCTGCTCCCAATACAGCGCCCAGTCCGGCTTTTAGTGTCACACACAAGCAGTAACTCCAGCAGGCAGCAGCCTCTTTCACAAGGCTACAAGTGCACCTGAAATACAAGACCCTTTTGTTCAGATTGTTGTTGGTCCCTCTAGCGTTTCTCCGTGTAGTGGCGTTACATTTTATATGCGGCATATCGGGCAGGCAGAACGTCCAGTGGCACATCTGTGCTGTGGTTTGTGCGCCAAGGGCGTGTGATTCATGAGTCCTTGTCACTGTAAACAAACACAGTAGCTGCTAATTTCACTCCTTTTTTTGTAGTATTAATAAGAAGAACCAGCTGCTGTGGGGTTTCATTGGATGGAAAACCCCGAAGACCAACAGAAAAAAAACAACCCTGTAGAGATAATCAAAATTTATATCTTTTTATAAATAAAAGCATGTTGGCACGTCAGTATACCATCACATGCTAGAGTGACGTTTTAATTTGCTTCCTTTTGAATCGGGATTGCTGTTTTTGTGTACTCAAGACACAAGTTCTTTAAATATTTAACAGAGCATAACTGAATTCTGCGCTTGCCAGTCTGGCCATTTTGCTGAGCATTAAGTGAAAACCCAGGCACGGCTGGGTTAACAGCGGTGTTGGAAGCTCTTGTTGGAAACAGTGTGTATTGTGTTGTCTGGCTGTGTTATAGCTCGTTTGTTCTAGAGGGGGGAAACCTTTACTATGGCCCATCGTCTGGATAAACATTTCCACTCTGTCTGGGGCTCAGTTGACAGGCTTTTCTGCAATTTTGTCAGCGTATAGGGAGGTTATTGTGGGTGCAATCATTTCCTTGTTTGTGTGATCACAGAAGAATGATGCAAAGTTGAGCAAATGCTCTGTTAAATCCTCTCACATGAAGGAAATCTGAGAGGGAAAACACAGGAAGTGCTGACACACACGTGCGGACCAGCACCGTGTTTGGAGTGAGAAGGAGATCTCCAGGAATGCCCTTGTTGCACCAATAGAAACTTGAACTCCTGGTTTGTAATGAGACCCCATGGGAACATGTACAAGTTTTAAACCTGATCTCCTGCAACTCTCAGAGCCAGCCACCGCTCCTTGGTTTTGGTTTGTGTGTTTAGCTTTTGTTTTACTTCATTATAAAAGTGGTAGACCTAAATGAAACCCCAACACCGCACCAAAATTTGTTTCCATTGCTTCCATTGTTTTGTCCTCCTTAGAAGGCCAATAATATTTTCCTACATAATTCAGCGTCTTTACCTGTCTGAGACTTTCTCCCTTTTTGGATGACAGAAAAGACTTCATTTGTTTGGAGGAAATATAGGAAATGAGTGCTGCACACAGTTTCAGCCCACAACCTCTCAACTCTCTTTGCTAACCCCCTCCAGCACGGCCTCTGTCTGTTAAATTAAATCACCGGGGCTCAAACTGACTCCCGTACACGGCGCTGCACTAAAACATACATCGCCGTTTACTCCATGGACTATTTCATTCTGTCGAATAATAACACCACCAGTCATTTAAAAATCCTTTAGCTGTAGGTTAATAGTTAAAAGGTTTAAAGTGAAAAAAAGATGATCAAGCGACCTTTAGCTGAATAGAAAAACATAACCTGTTGTCATGTTTTGGGTTAAGCTTAGACCCTTGTTCCCACCGGATATGTCCCGCCCTGTGCTCCCCCTGTGTCGGACCCTGCAAACCCCCACAGACTCAAGCAGATCCCCCTCACATGAGCAGACCGCTTGCATCTGAACCCAATTCAACCCCACCTGCCTGACCTATATTCTGCCTCCTTTTTTCTTTTTTTCTCTCCCTTCATCCGTAGAAGTTTTCAGCCTTAGCAAACCCACTGGCGGTGGAATTACAACCCTGCGCTGCTGCCTGTTTTACTGCAATAGGACTCTGTATACAAGCCAATTATATTATAAGATTTGATTTGGTTTGATTTGGTTCATTTCTCTCGCTCTTATTTTATCATCTCTGACCTTGCTGTCTAAGATGCATAAACTATCATTTGGAAAAAATAAATAAATCTTTTGCAGTAATGCAGCACGCAGACTGAAATCCTCTGCGTTCGAGTGGGTTTTTACGGCTGATTCCTGTGAGCTGACTGCTTTTTGGGACTGAATTCAGCATATGGCTGGCCAGAACCAGAGCGAATCACACAACTACTCTCTCAAGAGCAGTTAGAATTTACTCCAGCTCATCTTTCAGTTCACTTTACAAGTGGGTGGATGTCATGCAGTAGCTTTTCTCCAAAGTCTTCCCCGCTTGGATGGGATGGGAAAAGCTCATCTTTTGGCCTTTTCCCACATGTTCATTGTCCTACAATGATTTTCAAAACTCTCTGTTGAACTGTCCTGTAAAGTGCATGTTACTGCCGGAGCCCCGGTCCTCTTTGTTCTCTCCAGTCTTGCAGGTTCCTCACTGATTCTGGTTGTGGTCCATCTGTCTGAGGTTCACTGGCCTGGTGGGGACATGATCTGTGTCTGTGCTGTGGAGAGAAGGTCGAGTGGCCCAGAGCTCCATATGAGGACATCTAGAGATGCACCTGGACTCACAGACTCATTTCCATTACCTGT
The DNA here is from genome assembly GCA_023238725.1 of Scortum barcoo. Taxonomy (NCBI): domain Eukaryota; kingdom Metazoa; phylum Chordata; class Actinopteri; order Centrarchiformes; family Terapontidae; genus Scortum; species Scortum barcoo. The sequence goes on along the minus strand of CM041546.1, from coordinate 10,348,934 downwards.
GATACCTTCACACATGGACTAAACCAATGAACTCAGTATAGCTACAGCTTATTACGACTCATGTATAATTCCATAATATGATTGATGATGTTCTCTGTACATGTGGCATCTATTGCACGTCTGTCCGTCCCAGGGAGAGGGATCCCTCATCTGTGGCTCTTCCTCAGGTTTCTTCTTTTTCCCATCAAAGGGTTTTTTGAAGTTTTTCCTGACTCGGTTCGAGGGTCTAAGGACAGAGGGTGTCACAACTGTGCAGATTGTAAAGCCCTCCGAGGCAAACAATGTTTGTGATTTTGGGCTCTAAATAAATAAATTTGAATTTGAATTTGAACTGAAGCACCTCTGGAAATAGAGTAGTTAAAAAAAAAAAAATGGCTCTGTGTGCCTTGCTGAGCACTGCAGCATAGTTCAGCAGGTCAGCAGCGCCTCTAGAGCTTCTTCAGCCGAATTCTGGAGAGCACCCCCCGCCTTACTTCATGCTATTGTTCCGTTAAGTTGTCTTTAGGGATTTTGTTTGGGATTAAGCCCACAGTAAATTGTGTCAAATACTGGCAGACGTGCACTCCGGACTGAAAATGGAAGCATCTCCCTGTTGTTTTACTGTATGGGGCTCGACGTAAGTCAGGCAGTCGGCTCGGTGACTGGAAGTGGTCTGGCAGACACAGTTTGTCTGGCTCTGATGGTCTGGGCGATTAGTTAAATAACAAATGGAACGTAAACCGCAAACATGTCTTATCCAGTTCAGTAGGAGCTGTTTAATTGGCCTGAGTAATAAACATTTTATGGTAGACAGACTAAATAAGAGGGATCGATGCAGGAATGATAAATAGCAGCACCAAAAGAAAATCAGTCTGCTTTCAATGTTTCACTGCTTTTTGAAAAAAATGTTCAAAATTCTTCAGAAAAATATCAATATACAGTACAATATATGGAATCACTTACTACTTAGTGGATCAAAGATCTAAAAAGAGACTTAATGTTCATCACATGGCCCAGAAACATGACTCAAAATGAATGCTAATGTTTCTGGCGAATACATAAATAAGCATTTGTTTGACTAGTATTTACTGTCATAACTTATTATATGAATGTTTGTTTACAGCTTGTTCAGTTTCCCCTCCAAGTGGCCAAAAACAAACATCTATGTCTTAGGCTTGTCCAAGTAAGTTTTCTTAATGACTGAAAATAATTACTCCTTTAATTATTTATGTAATGACTCAACATCAATAATAATTACCAGTAAAGTGGACAAATAGTGAGTTCACTGTGTCAGTGTGGAGTCCTATCTGTGTCTCTGCCCATATGTTCCATGAATACTGTGTGGACAGTCCATTTGAAATTCAAATCATTTACTATAATTATAGTGACACACCTAGAACAAGAATCTACATTTTAAAAAAGTATTTTAAAAGTGTTTTCCAGACTTTGCAGCAAAGCAAACCGCCTCATGTGAGTACCGGGAGGTGCGCTTCGACCTGAGCTCCCAGCTAATGCAGAGCATAACAAGATAAGAGGCTCTAAGTTGCCCTGTATGGGACGGAGATTTGGGCCCCATCCCAAAGTCCTGGTAAAATAAATGTTGTGCACTGACAGACAGTTTGGCTGACCCAGTTTTGATAAATTCCAAATTGTAAGTGAAACCAAAGGGGCAGAGTGGTGAGATGAAGGGGAGTGAACGGTTTCATGGAGGGTGAACTGTTGAGTTGATTTCTTGCATCTTCATAGATAAGGTTGTCTTCTTTTTTTTTTTTTTTTTTTTTTTCCTTCTTTTTTTGAAGTCTACGTATGAGTCAGCTGGCTCGTGTTGACGCTGCCATCCGGACCTCAGAGTGCTTCTCACCTCAGCAGCGGTCAGGGAGCAGCCCTTCCTGCACATTCCTGGGGCTGTGGAAGATAATTGCTGTGGTTTATGAGAGGGAGAGGCCCTGAAGAAACACTTCCAGCAGACTTCAGTTGCTTAAGTTTTTACTTCTCGCGGAGTTCTGGTTCAGACACGGGAACGGGGCCCGTCTCTTCCACACGGCGGCTCTGTGGTTCTCCTCAGTAGCTCAATACCGCTTAAATATTCTACTTGCTCTTAAGGCAAACGTATGTTAAGTATTGAAAGAAATGTAGTGTGAGAGCGCTGTGCAGACAGGACAAGACCGAACAGCCAGGCTGCTCATTGAATACTTCCAAGTTTCTTTTTTTAGCTAAATCTTTCTTCCTCGGCTATCCTTTCCCATAATGGCTCGCATTTAAATTCTAATCACCACGCTTTGAAGGAAGCTCATTGTATGCCGGCATCTCATTACGTGACATACATGCAAAGGGACTTAGCAATGTTATTGTTGTACTTTGTGTGAGGTATTAGAAAGCTGCTCATGATTACTCGAATGGAGGCCCACATTTTTGGCCCTGGATCGGTGTTTGAAGTGGAGGGTGTCCTGTACAGACTCAGCACTCACATGCTCTTCTTATTAGCTTTCCTCTAAAGTTATTGATGACTGTCTGTTGTAGAGTTTTAAAAACAAATCCCAGGTTCTGGACCCGCATTCTCAGATATCCACAAAAAGCACAAGACTGGGAAAGTACGCCGTGGAATAATGATCGCACGTCTCAAAGCCTGAGCTGCAAGCAAACAGGTTGCTTTATATTTTCCGGAGCCGTTTCACGACTAATTTAATCACAAGTGTGTGGAAATCAGCTCCGTTTAGAGTTCAAGAAGGTGGCCGCTTTGAGAGCAATTAGATGTTTCCGTTAAACAGTTTCTGACCAGACTCTGAAGGTTGCAGTTGCCCATAATGAAAGGTAATTTTATTTTATTTTTTTTAAACAGTTACAGTATCATTTTACCTAAGTGTTTGCGGGATAACTGCAGCCCATGTGGTTTCTGGTTTTCAAAGTTGCATTGCACATAAATGGCAGCTGGCATTGAATAATTCCATGAAGCAGCAGTTTTAATGAATGTGAGAGAAAAGGTAATGATTGTGTGGTTTCCGGCTGGTTTCGTAAGTGTTTGACTATCATATCGCTTCTGTATCTTAATTAAATTGACATACAATATGGAAATTCATTCTGATTTTATTTTACTTGGCTACGTGCTTAAGTAAAAAAAAAAAAAAATGAAAAAGCCACCCATAACCTATCTATGAAATCTTTAAATGACCTCTTATGATAACATGTCAGAGTGATCTAAAAGTCATTTCATTCTGTGGTTGACTTTTGGGAACGATCAGTAACGTCTCATCTGTCAGCAGCTGAACATTCACGTTGCGAAATGACACTTTTAAAAAGCCTCATTAAAGCCAGCTATCTTTTCTCACCCCTGTTTTCAATGGACATTCCTCAAAACCTCACCCGGGCAGACACTGTACACAGGTGCACATGAGAGATAAAAGTCTGCGCCGTGATGATACTGCAGGTCAGACATCGGCTACCGATTTGAAAAGAAGTGTGCTGCTCATTACTCAGCCAGCAGGAGTCACGACTGTTTGTGTCTCTGTATGAAGAGTTACTTTTTTACATCCTAGTTAGATCTTTTTTGTGTGTGTGAACAGCATAGCATAGGAAACTGTTCTGGGCTCAGTAGGCCAGCTGTACGTCATGTCATTACTGCTGTCACTCATCTGTCAGCAGCCGTCTCATACAAAGTGGGGGGGTTACAGGAGAGGGTGACACTCTGGTCGGCGCTGACTGAGCGGGTTAATCATGTTTTCATAAACACGCTCTGATGTGGTCTGCTTTGATTCGCCATATTGTCCACGCCGCTGAGTGCTGTGACACGCGGCTCAGAGCTCGCAGCAGGAGAGAACGGGTAGGAATGCTCTGGGCCTGACATGTTGTGAGTAATTAACCCTGATTGATAAAAGATGAACTGCCACTTCTGCTGCTGCTGCTGCTGCAGTGGTGCACTCCACACACACACACACACACACACACACGCATGCACATGCACTCATGCGTTCACCCACACACTCTCACGCACCATGCACACACTGCTGCACCTGGGAATTTTGGCTTATCTACAGCATATTCACGATTTTCATGCCCCTCTAGAGAAGAGGGGAGGAAAAATATATGACAGAAGCTGCAGCCCCTCATAACATGTCACAAGAAACTGTTTCAAACACAGCAAGAAGAGATTAACATTAGAGTTAGATCAGCAAATTGGTATTGTTGGTCACCTTTTTTCTTCTTTTTTTTAATAGTTCAAAACAGCTGCTGTCTATTGCAGCCTGCAGAGAATCCTCCAGCCACTCATCAGTACAAGCTCATCTCATTTTGTCATGTTTGAAAAAGACAGGAATTTCATGAGTTTTTCAGAAAATTCACATAGGTATTACTCCCCCAAAGTAAAAAACCTGTAGCTTCTGCCAAGAAGTAGTCGAACAGGCCTTCCAAAAATGTTCCACTTTCGATGCGTTCTCATGTTTATCCTTCTGCTTTTTTCCCAGTGTCAGCTAATGCATCACCTAAAGTTGCCGTGGGTTCAGGCTGAGCTCATCCTGCTGCTGTGGTCTTCTGTGTGAATGCATCAACAGTAACGGCCGATGGCCAGCGAGATGCTGTTTTTAAACTATACGTTTAAAGGGAGCTTTGGTCCGCTCTACTCCTGTCCAGCAGTTTTTTTCTCCCTTCCCCCTTCTCCTTCTTTAACAGAAGCCCTATACTTTTACTGCCCCCCCATTGAGATCCCTTGGCTCTTATTATTATGTTCTTATTTATGTATCCTGTTACAGATGGAAGTCCTGTCAGCATTAAGTGAGGCACTCGGCTCAAATATTTTCCCTCCAGTTGTGTCCACTGACTTGAGGGATGAGTGGACGAGGGCTGTTTTTCTTTTTAGGTCCTCACCTAGTTGTTGTGAGTTTTGAGAAGTTTATCTCCACTGCGGCTCCAGTTTGTATGTTGATTTAATCATGGTGGGCAAAGGAATATCATCAACCCTTTTCACTAACAGTTCTCTGTTTCTGTTCATATTACATTGTACATTATACATTTTCGCCACCAAAACAGACACCAAACATGCAATATTTGATGTTCTTTTAGTTCTTTTAGGTGCTGAGAAGGACAAATGCAATGGTCAGTTGTTACTGAAAAGAAGAAACAACTTAACTGAAATAGTGACAATTAATCAAACCCCATCTCTTTCTTTGCCTCTCTCTCTCTCTCTTCTCTCTCTCCAGCTCTCGGTCAGATAATGCTGTACGTAGATGGGATGAACGGCCTCATATCTCACAATGAAACAGTCCAGTGGCTTTACACCCTGGTCGGATCCAAGGTAAAGAATATGAACATTAATTTTCACAGCCACACAGGAGATCTGCTGTATAATCAACTCAGCCACCGCATCTGTGCTCTGACAAAAAAAAAAGCTGAAATAATCACATGCTCTGAAATTTCATACCTGTCATTGTGGTCCCTTCAGCCCTCTAGTGGTCATATTGTGACATGTGCAGCATATTTGCAGCAGATGGGGGAACTAAGTTAACTCTCCTCTCTTTCTCCCACCATTTTATGTTCTTTCTTATTACTTTTCTGCCATCCTGTGTAAATACTAAAATGAAAATTTGGTATGTCAAAACCTGCTCTTCCCATGATTTTATAAGGAAAATTTCCATTGTCTCCTCATAGTCATTTTGACCATGATCTTTGGGGTGTTGTGCATCCAGTCGTAGTGCTGATGTGGCAGCTGCTCAGAAGTGTTAAATTAACTGGTTTTATCACCGCTGACATGATGTTCATTTTTATTCACTCACTGACAGTTTTGCTGTGTTTTAGGCCTATTACTCTATTACTATTTTTTCCCCCTCCTTTTCATATTTTTGCAGGAGTGTAAATTTGCCTGAATGCTTCGGTATTTTAAGATTCTTTTCACAGTCTTCATGTTATTCAGATTATAGTCATATTTACCTCTGTGCTGAATTCTAACTGCTTGAGTACAAAACAGTATGTTCCCGTAGGCTTTTAAATGTCTATTTAATATTCTCTCAGCGTCACACAAGCTTCTTATCAGACCTCTCAAGATGGCTCAGACAGGAAAAGCTTTTATAAGACAATATGAGACGCATTTGATAGTTGAAAGTTCAAGGGCTGGTAAATACTCTGTGTCACGCTGACCTTATGTGTTTGAAAAAAAAACAAAATTCAGCTGAAATGGATTGGGTGTTTTGTGCTTCGATTTAGGGGCCCAACGCCGCATTGTGATTTCTGTGTCAACTGTTTTCTCTTTGTGTAGTTCCGTCTCGTGGTGAAGACAGCCTTAAAGCTGCTGCTGGTGTTTGTGGAGTACACAGAGTCTAACGCCGCCCTGCTCATAAAGGCTGTGGATGTTGTGGACGCCAAAAGAAGTAAGAGCCCACGCTAATGAGGCAGCAGTTTACATAGCAGGGTGAAAATAAGGGTGAAAATACCGACTCGTTGGAAGCCCGCTACAAAATGACTCATAAATGTAGACAGGGAATTTAAAGAAATCTCTACAGATGCACATAATTCATTCACTCGTTAATATTTTAGCGAGCATATGGTGCTATTACAGTGATTTCAGGCTGATAAAGTCAATATCAAAATTGCCATTAAAGGCAGATTTTCCCTTCATTTCCACTATGCCATCCATGGCGGCTGTAATGCTGCCCAGCTGACCTCAGATCACGTCTCCTGTTACACAGTAGTCAGATCAGATGTCCTGAGCAGCTCCTGAACTGTGCTCGACTTATTGAGAAAGACTGTGACAGCGCGGTTCAGTTACCTGCTGCTCTAAATGCTCCACATTGTGTTGTGGCATACAACCAGGGGGGGTCGAGCATCAGCGTGCAGGCTTAATGTATCCCTCTGCCTCAGTTCTGCCTTATCCCGTCACGTCTGCTGTTGCGTAAGAGCACTAAACCTGATCCCCACTCTCCTGATGAGAGGGAGATGGACTTGACCTTGTGGTTGAGACACAGGGCTGCTTCTTTCCCACTGGAGATCAATCGCCCCTGCTCTGTTTTTCCACTGCCACTTTTCTAAAGGAATATGACTGCATTTCTCTTACTTTGAGATGAGATAACAAAGCTATTTTCGCTTTGATTCTCGCAACCTTGCTGGAGCTGCAAGGTTACCACAGCTTTTTTTACGACTTAAGATGAGAAAATAGATTTATTATTATCTAGTTTCTATGTAAAAATACAGGTAGCTGTGCCTTGTGGTGTGTGTGGAGTTTATCTTTGTCTTCTGACAGACAATGTGTTCTATGCTTTTGCTGCTGCAGACACAAAACTGTGGTCTAACGTCATGGAGATCCTGGATGAGAAGGATGGAGTGGATACAGAGCTGCTGGTGTACGCGATGACACTCATCAATAAGGTCAGTGAATAAATACCAGCCAGCAACTAGCAGCAAACCAAGTATTTACCCTCTAACATGGTCTGTTCTTTTACAGTATTTTCTCTTTCAACCCCCTTTTACTCACTGCATTAAAGTTTAGTCATCTGAATTCGTTATCTGGATAAGGAGAAAAGTTGGTTGATGTGTTGTGTAAATGCTCACAGCACAGCAGTATTGTTTCCAGAACGCGATCTGATCTACCAGTTTGTCATCTTGATTGAATCAGGCGCAAATTCCATCTGTATGTTGATCACATTTGCGACAAACGTGTGCCCAGATGAAAATGTAAACGTGTCAAGCTTTCCAGAGGAGTCCAGTACAGTATCGTGTATATAATAAATCTGCCCTGTTTTTTTTTACATCTGATCTAATTAAAATGCCGTTCTGAATACAGACGATATAAGTGCTTTAAATAGTACTGACTGAAGTTTATTTAGATAGCATATCTGGCTACAGATTACGTTTCAATACAAGGTTTAATCAAAACCGCTTCAGAAGTCATTTTACTCCCTTTCTGTCTGACTTTGTTGTTCCACTTTTTTTTTCCTCCAGCGGTTAATTTAAAATATTGCACAGACAAGTTACAACCATTATTGCGTTTTTTATTGAAAGTGTTTGTGTTCCAGACTCTGGCAGGCCTCCCAGACCAGGACTCATACTACGACATGGTGGACTGTCTGGAGGAGCAGGGCATCGAAGCCATGGCCCAGAGACACCTGAGCAGGAAGGGCACTGACCTCGACCTCGTAGAACAGTTTAACATCTACGAGGTCAGGAAGCCTACACAGCCCACATTATCACATAACAACCGGCCTTAATGTAATGTTAATAAGTATGTGTGTGAATTTACTCTGCAATGTCTTTGATCCAGACGACTCTCCGCCATGAGGACGGAGACGATGAAACCCAGTTGCCTCCCAGCGGCCGCAAGGACCGCCGACGGGCCAGTGTCGGTGGTACCAACGAGAGGCGGGGCCTGGAGAGGAGACGCAGCCGGAGGCATTCGCTTCAGAACAGCAGAGGCCACGCTTCTGCCCCGGCGTCACCCAGCAGCCCTCACACTCATGCCAGCAGCTTCCTGCCCTTCGGTGGCCAACGTGTTGAAGACATCAGTGAAAGGTGAGGCAGGGGAGGGGAGGATGGAGAGAAGTGGAAAAGTGGAGGATATTCAAGAGAAGAAAGGAAACTTTATCCTTGCTTCCATATTAGCTCAAACTCGGTCTGATCGTGGTTTTAAAAGGTTCAGCCAGGAGGGTTTGTTTTGATCTTGTGCATTTTAAACCCTGAGAGATAGCTACAACTAAAAAGGAATCACAAATTATTCCTGGGTCCATGGAGTATTACTGCGTTTCACAGGAAACAGTTTGACTGCAAGTGTTGTATTATATTTCAGTCTTGGAGAGATTTGTCTCTTCTGTCCAGAGCCAAAGCAGAGAATTTAATTATATAGTAATTTAAAGAAAGGCAAAGAGAAGACCTTTGCTGGAAAGTGACATTTAAATTAATTTTCCCACTGTCAAAGACATTCTCCTGCCATTGACGGAAATAGGAAACTGCTGTAAACACATGATATCAGCTATCTGCTCTCTGTCTCAAGTTGTCATGCTTCCTTTAGCGAGAGTGTATTAAACTTTAATTCCACAATGCCGTCTGTTTTTTATACGCTGAGCCTTTGTGACTACACAAACTCAGTGAAACCACAACTGGTGATTCAAGCAAGAAGCAAATTGCAATCTTGTTTAATTGTGCAGCGGCTTGGACTCTCCCCTATAAAAGCGCCAGAAAAACTTAGTCAGACAGTTCCTTTTTATGGAAATGATGTTAAGCCTTTATTCCACTTATAGGTCATATGCCAGAAGACAAAAAACTAGAAATTTAGACTGGGAAATATTTCTTGCTTTCCTTTTTCTCTTTGAAATCACCACTGAATACTGCCTCTCCCAGTCCCATATAATGCAACCCCTTATCATTAATAACAAGTAGCACATGCACTGATATTCCTGGTAGCACTCAGGTCTTAAGGTATACTTAAATTCAGTCCAGCATGTAACATGATACCAGACTAGCTTCTTCCAGTTCCCCACAGGAAATTCAAGCCACCTTTGAAGATCACCATTTTCCATATTGTTAATGAAATCCAGACAACCAAAGAGGGATCCAAAATGGCCAACTGGCCACAGACTCCTGTACGACAACACGTTCCAGACTGTCAGTTCAAACGCGCAAGATATGTCCATGTACACCCCCGACACTTGTTATTGAATTAAATCTTTCTCTCCTCAATTAAAATCACTGGGAGATGTTTTGTTTATTTTTTTGTATTAATGCTGCCATAAATGCACTTAGCTGTGACCGTTTTCTGTGCATATTCATTTCTAACATTGAGACAGACTGTTGTCGAAACCCACTAACCTTCTTGTGCGGAGTTCAGTGGTTGTCTTTCCTCTACACTAATATTCCTTGGCGCTTTTCTTGACATGCATGTTTTTTGTGTCTGTCATTTTCGTGTGTTGTCTCCTCTGCTGTCTGTTTTCATGTTGTCTCTGTCCAATTTCTCTACCCCCCTTCGCCTGCCTACAATCCTCCCTTTCCTCCCTTCAACCCTCGACCCCTCCTCTCGCCACAGAGAAGAGGAAGAGGAAGATGAGGAGGAAGAGGAGGGGGAAGGAGGAGGAGGAGGAGGAGGAGGAGGAGGAGGAGGAGGAGGAGGCTGATGATGAAAGTCATCCAGTCACTGAGTCCTCTAGACAGGGCGCTCACAGGTATTTTAGGCCAACTGGTTTCCCCCCCAAGTGTGATAATTTCCCCGCTTTTCTCACGCAGTATCTTCCTAGTTTTTCCACCATTTGAAAGTCTGATTATTATTTCCTTTGGACTCCTACTCTCTTGTATCTTGTCCTCCTAGTGTGGCTCCAGCTGTAGCAGACACTCCTAACATGTGTTTGAACTTAAAGTGTATGGCCAACATCCTCCCTAAAGCCAGTGACCCCGAAGGGCAGAGAAAATATCTCAGCATCAAGGCCAGGACATCTTCTCCTGTGTCCGTCGCGCCTAAAAAGAGGGCCTTTAGTCCCCGGTGCGTTCCTCCCCAGCCACCTGACTGTGTCTCCCCTGTCGCTCTGAGCAGAATGCAAGGCTCCGCACGCCATCGGTGTCAGTCTCCCCAAACCTCACCCCCCCCCTTCCCTCTCCCCCGTCCCCTGAACTGAACCAGATCCGAGGAGAGTGAGAAGAGCCAGAACAGAGAGAGGCAGCACAGGTAGAAGGAAGGAGCTGCAGTTCATCTCCTTGTGTTACGTGCAGACCATTACGCCTCACACTGTGGAAACATACTGTCCTCCCCATAACTGGTGTCTGCGTCTCTTTGTAGCTCACTGCACACTCAGCAAAGACACCTGCAAACACCAGAAGAGTAAAAGCAAATGTTGTCATTTTAAAAATCTAAAATATTTTCGCTCATTTTCTTTTTCGAATGTTGGTCTGCTAAATTGCGATGTTTGTGTTGGACGTGCCGTGGCTTAGATCCTCTCTGCCTCCTCCATCCTTAAAAAATGTTTTCTCGATCGTAGTGGCCAGAGACGCCGCCTTTATTTCCCCCATCAGATGTGATTTATGTTGCGTCTGTCATTTCCAAAGACAAACTGTGCCAGAAAAAAGGAAAGTCATAATAACTTCCTTTTCTCAGTCGCTGGAAAGTATTATTTTGCAGTGCATTTACTTCTCATCTGTCTTTCATCGAGGCTCTGCACCACAGTTAATCCAAGACAAGTCAATAAATTAATTCAGAGCATTGAGGAATTCCAAATATTAGTCACGGTCACTGTCTGTGTTGTTCATGTTTGTGCTTCTTTGTGTGAATCAGTGATTCCTTTTCTTAGTGCAGTGGACAATAAACAGTGATCCAGTGAAAGCCCCTGAAAGCGATTTACTTTTTAGAATTTACACTAGTTTTATTTCCTTCCAAATAGCATAGCGGTGAGACAGACAGATACTGTCTTGTCCCTGTCTGCTCTGTCCTTGTGTGGTCTTGCAGCCCTCCTGCTGTCTTGCTCTCTTGTTTGTGCGACTAACATTTAATCATTTTATCTTCTGACCTGACTGCATTTTTTCTCTCTTACTTCCATCTTCAGTCTGACCGATATTAACAGCTCTCCAGCATCTTACACAGCTAGAAAGCCCTGCTGGGCTGAAAGGTAAGGCCAGGTGTCAACAGGAAGGGGGTGTCCAAGCACTAGATGTCTACTGACTCTGAGACTATTTGATTTATGCTAATAGTTTCAAGGAAAGTTGTGTAGTTGAACACTAGCACCAGACTAACAGCTGAACACATACTTATGTTTCCAATGACTGATTCTGACATCTTTTGCTGACGAGTTTTATTTAAACGTGATGTGTTGTGCAACTGTTCTAGGACAAAATGTGCAGGGTTTGCTGCTGCTTTAACACAGCAATTACAAGGCCTCTAAGAAAAGAGTTGGTCTGGTGAAAAGATCAATTTATGTGTAGACATGGAAGGGAAATGCAACCACAGGTATCTGTCAGAGTGTAATGGCACAGGAAAACTGTTCTGATGCCTACGTAGAAGTGGTTAAGAGCTCTGTTCTTTTATTCAACACAGTCATCTCTCAGTGTAAAATGTCCAGCTCACGTTGGAATGCACTTCGCATCACATGGCAGATCCTTGAATTGATGTTCAGCTTTTCTTCTCTGTTTTTCAGTGGAAAAATGTCTTTGGGGAGAACAAAGCATTTATTTTTATCTTCTTCTCAACAGAATCAATGCCAATGGCACTCCGTACCCTGGCAGGCACCAGGCTGCTACACCACCCATCCATCGCTTCTCTACTTCACCAAACCCCACACAAACCTCCACACAGACCTCCACACCGGACTCCAAAGCCGTTGACAGGTTGGTATCTCAGCTTTTCTGCAGCTAATTTTGTGAATATGGCTAATTAAATGCAACTCAACCCAACTTAAAAGCTCCCATTTGAACAAAAGTGCAAATATCTAAATTATAATGCGAACAAATCACTCAGTTTGAACAACATCATCACATTTATTCTTTCTTTGGCATGCAGACCCGGTTTAGGGGGCTTATTAACGTCATCGTACAGACAGCATCAGGAGTCCCTGGCTGCAGAAAGAGAGAGGAGACGCCTGGAAAGAGAAGAGCGTCTGCAGAGAATCGAAAGAGAAGAGAGGAACCGCTTCAAGTTAGTCTCACTTCACAAATCAGAGAAAATGCAGCATGACTTCATGTCAGAGAAAATGTATTATTTCATTTCTTTGTACCTTAGACAGCTTTGCAGCCAATGAAGACATAATGATGGCATGTGTAATCTTTAGAAACAGATGTCTCCAGTTTCTGACACAAGAGAGGATTAAAAAATCTCCTGCGAGTCTGATAAAATCTGGGCTTTTCTTTGTTTAGGATCATTAGATAAACTCAATCATGGAAAAAGAAAAGCTTAATGTTTTACTCAGGCGTCTAGTCATAGCTTGTTATGTTGCTTTGTGGCTTTCTCTGTGCATAGCATTTCATTTTCAGCTGAGAAAGAATCTGATTTAAAATGACATATCAATTTATAAATACTATGAATACAGGTCTTAAAATGCCTCTTCATCGCTCTCTTCCGGCTCTCTTTCTGTCTTTCTATCTCAGTCGGGATTATGTAGACAAGAGGGAAGAAGCAAGACAAGCCAGAGAGGAAAGGTGAGTTGACTTCATGTCATGGGTTCGCACGGATCCACAATAATACAGCAGTTGTGGAGATAGATCAAATAACTAAGGAGGTTTGTGCATGCTTTGAGATCTTGTTTTAAAATTGATAGCAGATGTAAAGTCAGTTGCACCTAGGCTCAGGTTAAATTATAGGTGTCAGAGGCCCTTTACGCCTGCTCACCATTAAGACATCCCAAAGTTAACGGGACAAGTGTGTAATTGCGTTTTGGCATGGATGTGGTCCAGTTATCTCCCTCTGACCGTGTCTGCGTGTGTGTGTGCAGTATAATTCACAGCTCATTCCTATGCCCCCAACTTTGTTTCTCCCCTGTGAACTGGAACATGCATCTGATTGAATCTGACAGAATGTATGAACTGAGATCAGTACACCCAATCCAAAAATTTGAAACAGCACTTTGGCAACTTAAACAAAAGAAGGACGTCATTTGTCATCATTTGAATGTCTGAGTAATGGGATTACGACTCCCTTTTTTCCATAATTACCCAGGAATAAGATAAACATGTCATATTTGCTGACAGCATAAATATTGACATCATGGCTATTATTCACTAAAAACCTGACTTTTCCATCAGTGTAGGATGGAGCCTTCATATCTCTAAAATGTGATCTATTTAGGGGCTTGTATTTTTTTTTATTTATCAATTTCTTTGAGGGCCTGTTATTGAATGAGGATGGTATAAATGTCTCCACCCATAAAAGACAATGTAAACATCACAAAAATCTCGGTCGTTCAGTTGTTCACGTTGAGCAAATAAAGTTAAACAATTCTAATTTGTTATCTGATTATACCACAACTGTCACTATCAGTGGCTGAGATGGAGATGGTTATTAACAGTTATTGCAGATATAGCAGCATATAAACCACAGCGTGCACACATCTGAACGCTACATATTGTTATTGCAGGTACAAGGCCGTGGAGAGGCTGGCTGCTGAGGAGTTTGAACGAGAGCGCCCCAGAGTGCCAACGAGAGGTCGGACGGAGATCACTTTGTGCTTGAGTTCCAACCCTGCCAGCCGCTCTGCGTCCCGCTGTGCCACACCTTCATCCATTATCGCACAGGAAGACACTGTTGCCGCTTCACGCCAGATGCTGGGTAAATGTGCTTCCATAGAAAATTGATTCCCACACACACTTTTCACCCCTGCATTAATAAAATGGATTTTTGGAGGATTTGATTCCCCGCCCCATAAAACAGACAAAGCAAGAGTTGTGTGTGTTGCCTTCCGTGCTTGCCAACTATTTATTCATCATTAGCACCCGTGTGATATGAGCAGGAATGCACCATAATCTTGGCCTGCAGAGCTGGCAGAGACAATACGAGCTGTCAGTACATCTGTCACACACTGGTTTTGGCATTAACACTTCATGGGTGATGACTGTACAGAAATTAAATTCAGCTGCATTTCTGTTGGAAGGCGTGATTGAGAATGACTAGTTGACTGTAGACACTGTAAAAATGTGTCTGAAGAGAGGGAAGAAGGAGGTAGAGGTGTGTATACAATAGCTGCAATGAGGTTCTGATTATTCAGCATCAGTAATGTGAAGGTAATTTATCAAGGTAAATTATCAAGGTTTGTTTCTTTCAATATTGCAGTAGTTTAATTTTGTAAAATGTACATCTTTTGGAAATACCTAGCACAAGATTCAAATAGTTTTTTTCAGAAGGGGTGAAGCACTCTCACCCACTCAAGTTGCGTTTCGATGATTGCTTTGTGAATGACTCAGTCTGAAAATGTATGTTGAGTTTAGACAGTCTCTCAGAGCAATTAAGGACATGTCAGAAAGCAATTTAAAGCTGTTTTAATTGCAAACAAAGAATGTTTCCGAAAACTATCAGATAATATAAAGGCACATAACTGAAGCACTTAAAGTAACATTTTTTCCACGTTGTTTTGATTTCTCTTCCAGGAACAGAACATATCACAGAGCCAAACCTTGACCTGCAGACCAGGACCAAAAGTCCAGCGCCAGAGTTAACAGTATCAGAACCTTCCCCCGCGCCTCCCTCAGAGCCAGACAAGCAGCAGACTGAAACGGAGTCGCCTGCAGAGACGAGGGATGTTGCTGAGACTCAGCTTGACCAGAATGTAGTGGCAGAGGCGGCGTCAGAGGAGCAGTCAGGCATGGAGAAAGACGAGAGGCAGGGGCAGGAGAAGCTTGAGGAGCAGAAAGAGCGCGTAGATGAGGTAGCGGCAGAAGAGCAGGTGGAGGAAGCGGAAGTAGCAGACGTAGCGGAGGTGGGAGACACGGATGTGGAGGTGAATGTTGAGCTAGATGAGGAGTTTGAGAAGGAGCAGCCGACGGAAAGGGATGTAGAGGAAAGTGTACTGCTGAGTGAGAAGGAGAGACAGAACGAGGAAGTGAATGAGAAGGACAACTGCTCTGCATCCAGCATCTCCTCTACGAGTAGCACTCTGGAGAGGGAGGAGCGGGAGGAGAAACTCAACAATGACATTGAAGCAGGTATGACTGATGCTAATTTTATGCACTTGCTTTGATAATTAACGATCTATATTTCTTTCAATTTCCAAATCGTTTCCTCGTCGACAGGCCAGTGGAACCAGTGCATTAAAGACGCTGATGTGAACGACCAGTGCAACAAAATTCTCAACAGTAAGCGCTTCATGCTGGACATGCTCTACGCTCAGAAGACAACCAACAAGGATGACGAGAATGTAGCAGAAACGGAGAAATGTAAATGTGAGATGGAGGCGGAGGTCAGTGACTCCTCTGTGGCTAGCTTGGCCAGCAGGATCTCCACGCTGGAGGCTCACAGACAGGCCAGAGAGGATAACGTAAAAAAAATGGAGATGGGACATCTGGACAACCAGGGCAGCGTCCGAGCCGTGGCGGAAAAGTTTGGAGATCTGGTCAAAGGCCTAACGTATCCTCCCGAAGTTGAGGCCTCAAAAGAGCAGCAGCAGGCTGACAAGTCATCAACCGCTACACCATCAACTTTACCTCCTAAGAAAGAGTCGGATCATATCTGGGATCAGCTGATGGCCACACCCAGGGAGTTGCGGATAAAAGAAATGGACTTCACCGACCTGAGGGAAGAAGATGACGCGGACATCTTGGATATGGACAATGTGATGGGGTCCAGTGACCTGATACCGCCGCCTCCCCCTCCACCATGCAGCATTCCCCTGCCACCACCCCCGCCCCTGTTTGGGTGCCCACCTCCTCCTCCCATCCTTGGCAAAATGATGCCCCCACCCCCACCATTCATGGCCCCCATCCCTCCACCCTCCCCTCAGCTGAGTCGAGGGGAGATGCCTCTCTTCCAGAAGAAGAAGAAGACCATTCGCCTCTTCTGGAACGAGGTCCGTCCCGTGGACTGGCAGTGTAAGAATCATAAATTCTGTAAGGAGTCCCTCTGGTCCAAACTGGAGCCGATTAAACTGGACACATCCAAGCTGGAGCAGCTGTTTGAGTCCAAATCCAAGGAGCTGCCTGTCACAAAGGTAACTTAGTGCTGTACTGATGTTACAGTAGAATCATTAAGTATTTTGGATTTTTTTTTTTTGCTGTCCTGATTTGCCACAGTTTCTCTCCCATATCTCAGAATTTCCTATCCATTACCATATTAGAATGGATCCTTTTGTAAGTTTGGTGATTTCTTTGGCCTTACTGCTGTGTAGATGCATTTAAAATGGGTTTTTCAATATTAATGACAAGTAAGAGACACACACTACACAGATAGGCTGACCTTACAAGACATGAATTGGAGATGATTTAAGAGTGAACTGAAAACTAGTATCTCCATTCATTAATCTGCAGTTTAATTCATGTTGAGGATACAGTTTTATTTTAATGACTCTTTCTGTAGGGCCACCCTCAGGACAAACTGTCAATTTTTCTCTTACAGATAATAGCTCAGCACCAGTGTCTTTCACATAAGTGCAACATTTTCTAGGCAAATTAATGTTCCCCAGAGAAATATTCCCTTTAATTTTCTCAGTGCAACACTTTTTGTACACCATCATTTTCACTTGTGCATGATTAAGAGAGATGTTAGAAAATCTCAAGAGCATCTGTACTGTAAATAACACCCTTAGGCCACAAAATTAACTTTTAACTGTTTCATGCTCACTTTAAAACAAAACCTTTTTGTTTTAAGAAACAACCTGGCTTTTCTTCCAGTGCCACTCTTTATATCCTTTTTCCACCTAAAAGTCAGGATCTAAGAACAACAAATTTATGCTCTTTATTTATCCACCAAAAGTATCTTCTATTTCATTACCACATTAGTTTCATTACTTCCTATCTAAGGATCATTATGGCTAGTAATAATAGCTACAACACAGCTTCAACTAGGGAAAACAGGCCAAATCTACAGTACAGCAACTCTGTCATGGAGAATTGGATGTATCTCTGTTCTGTGATAAAGGCTGAAAGGTCAGGTGTGTTTTTACACATATTTCATAGGATACGTCTTTAAACCATTAAGAACTGCTTCCACTGCTCAAGATGCACGATCCAACATGCTATGTATCTGTCATAGAAAACAGCTGTTGATGGCAAACGCCAAGAAATCATAGTCCTGGACTCAAAACGCAGCAACGCCATCAACATCGGCTTGACTGTCTTACCTCCTCCACGAACCATCAAGACCGCTATCCTCAACTTCGACGAGTACGCACTAAACAAGGAGGGCATTGAGGTAAGCGTTTTGAAGAGGTTCTGTTTTAACATACTTGCTGTATGTACATATTATAAGCACTGTCTAGTCCATCATATAAAACCCATTCAGGTTCACCGGGTCCAACATCAACATGGTTTTCTTGAATGATATTTACCCAGCACACCAAAATATACTGATGGATTTCCCCAAACAAGAGGGGTTTAATTCCGCTAGATGGGATGGTCTGCCGTGTTGACACATCATGTGATTTTCCTGGCTGCACGGTGGGCTCTTTGGCTGTTCTCATGTAATTAATCACAGCAATGATTAAAGGTTAGCTCCACGCGCATATTTTCAGCTCGTTTCAAAAACCATGCTATGGACTTCTGAAGGACTTCACATCAGCAGCATATGATTAATGCTGCATCCCTTTGGTATTATATAACCTGTAGTTTTCAGAGCTTTTCCTTGAGTTCCTTCTCTGCAGAGGGGAGTATTCCTCTCCGACTCTCGTCCCCGGAGATACTTTCAGCCAGACAACAAAAGCGAGGTTGATAGTTCAGGTGTCACACGAGTTTGTGGGAAAAAAATTGGAAACGTCTCAAATGAACCGAGCTAGAAATGTCCAGATGAATTTGTTTCCTCACTCCTTGACATATTATGCAAAAACCTCACTCAGGCATTGAAAAACGTTGTTAATCTGATGAACGATCCACTGAGTCTGCTCCTTTCCCCTGCTTTTTTCCTCCCTCTTCTAGAAAATCCTCACGATGATCCCAACAGAGGAGGAGAAGCAGAGGATCCAGGAGGCTCAGCTGGTCAACCCTGATATTCCCCTGGGCAGCGCCGAACAGTTCCTGCTCACCCTCTCCTCCATCACAGAGCTGTCTGCGCGCCTTCAGCTGTGGGCATTCAAAATGGACTATGAGCTTATCGAGAAGGTCAGGCACATTCCTGTTCACCTCAGTCACATGCAGAAACATAGTTCCTCTTTTTCCACTTTGGAGGACGATTTGCTGAATTAGAGAACAGCCGGAAAACACACTTAGGCCTTGTTGCAGAGATAAATGAGAAGATCAACACCCCTGTCATGGCAGCTGCTACGTAGCTTAGCATAAAGACTGATATCAGGGGGAAATCAGCTAGCCTGTAACAACGCATTAACAAAATCTGCTCACCACCTCTACCTCTCATGAAAACGACAATTTGTGGTTTGTGGTTTGTGTGAGATTTTTTAGCCAGCTGCAGCAACTGTAGGCATACCCAGTCTTTATGCTAAGCTAAGCTAGCCGATCGCTGGCTGTAGCTTCGTATCTCCCTCACATTTAAAACATGAAAGTGGTATTAATCTTCTCATTTAACTTATGGCAACAAACTGAGGAAGCATTTTTCCAAATAGTATTCCATCCATTTGGCATCTTACGTAACACTGTAGGACTCACAATTGATTGATCAATTGATTGTTGTTGTTTTAAAAATGATGCTCCAGAACCAGAGATATCATAGTTTATGTCAAAACCTGGGGCAAACTTGACCCACAATGCAACAAGAGAACCGACAGTTCAGTCAGAGGTTCGGAGCATGGTATGCTAGTGGCTGCTAATGTAGCCTCACAGTGCTAGCTTAGCGGGCTACAGTAGTGTGGTGAATTTGCTTCTTTCTAACTCCACACTGCCAGTATCTTTTCATATTCATATTTGTAGTTTTTGGCGCTAACCAACACTGCCTTGAGTGACATCACTTGAGGCAGTTTATCAGACTTTGCAGCTGCAACTTGTTTTCACATACTGTGTGCAGAAACAGACTTCTCCTCTAATTGTGTTATTTTTTTCCAACAATATACTTTAAACTGTCATTAGGGGAGAAAAAAAGAAGAACTGTCAGAAACATGAACAAGCAACAAGTGCTTAATGAATGCATTTTTCTTTCTTATTTTTAGGAAGTGGCAGAGCCTCTGCAGGACCTGAAGGAAGGGATGGACCAGTTAGAGAAAAACAAGACACTCCGCTACATCCTGACCACGTTGCTGGCCATCGGCAACTTCCTCAACAGCACTAATGTAAGTGACCCTAAAGACATAAATGGCTTAGAAAGACTTCTTTTTTTTGCACTTTCGCTCCTTTTGTGTCTTTTACTCACTTCCTCCTTTCCCTCCCACGCTCCTCCTCCCCTCCCGCCCCCCAACTCCCCTGCCAACATATTTATTTGGCAAGGAAAACAGTGGACTCTCTATGTGTAGAAGAATGTGCTGCCTGACTGTCTGCACCAGACGCTGTCCTTCTACAGTTAAAAAAAACGCTTGTCAAGGCCTCTGCCGAACCTGGCTCTGTCGTTCTGTCCGTCTGTCTGTGCGTCTGAGAGGAAAAAGAGGAGGGAGGTTGTGCGACTGTGTGTTTTCTGAGTGTGTTTGTCTGGCTGTTTTTGTGTGAACTTGCATCTGTGTCTCTGACTTGTTTTGGGAGGGGGTGGAGGGGGGGTTTCTTACTTTCTGGTCTCACTTTGTGACTTTCTGTGGCCTTGCGTGTGCTTTTATGTGCATGCATCTGTGTGTATGTCTACGTATGAGCGAACCTCTGGGATGTGAGAGCCAAAAATGCAAAAGGGAAACATAAGTCATCAACATCAAAACAAGTAGTTCCCGTAAATAATGGCTGCATTTATATTTTGCAGTAAGCCATTTAAAACTGGCAGAGGAACAAGGGAGATCCTGTTGGGATTAATGTCTTTCATGATATGTTCTGGCTTTTTTAGCTCCAGTGTGGTGAGCCGAACAATCGGTTGGGTCTGAAGTAGATTGTGGTTTCTGATAATCACCGGCCTAATGAATCTACATCTACCCGGCGCACTTCACTGAGCCCCTTTTTCCAACGGTGCCAAAAAGGAAACTCACTGCAATTTGGACCCCGACTAAGAGCTTTTGATTTTTAATTTCAGACAGTTGTTTCCGTCCCACATTCTGACCGTGTTGCTGTGTGCGCATGCATCTCCAGGCTAAAGGCTTTGAGCTGAGTTACTTGGAGAAAGTCCCAGAGGTGAAGGACACGGTTCACAAGCAGTCCCTGCTGCACCACGCCTGCGCCATCGTGGTTGAGAAGTTTCCAGACAGCACTGACCTCTACTCTGAGATAGGCGCTATCACCCGCTTGACCAAGGTTAGTCTTTTGTTTAATAAAAAAAAAAAAATCTCAAAAAACTTCTCAACGGTGTCAGCCTATATCTGTCTGTGATTCTGCCCTTAGGTTGACTTTGACCAGCTTCAGGACAATCTGGCCCAGATGGAGCGAAGGTGCAAAGCATCATGGGATCACCTCAAGGTCATTGCAAAACATGAGATGAAACTGGCATTGAAACAAAAAATGTCAGACTTCCTCAAAGACTGTGCGGAGAGGATCATCATTCTGAAGATTGTACATCGGAGAATAATCAATAGGTATTATCAAATGACCCCTTGATGGATTAGATTAAAAGTTTTTGCATTTTTATATGTAGTTCATTTAGTGTCACTGACATTCATGTTTCAGTAGCTTTTGTTACTTTTTGACGCAACTTTGTTCCCGCCAGTGCATCTGCACAGTGATGTGATGTTTCTTGGCACATCTGCAGGTTTCATGCCTTTCTGCTGTTTCTGGGCCATCCGGTATATGCAGTACGTGAGGTCAGCATTCATCGCTTTAGCAAGATCCTGAGTGAGTTTGCACTGGAGTATCGCACAACGAGAGAGCGCGTGCTGCAGCAGAAACAAAAGAGGGCCAACCACCGAGAGAGGAACAAGACCAGGGGAAAAATGATAACAGATGTAAGTGCTCCTCACCACGAGCGAGAGTCGCACGTACGCTTTTTCTCCATTTCCTGATCTTCATCTTTGTTTAGTTTCTACTGTCTCAGTTCTATGAAACAATATGAACAATCCCCAGACGCTGGTTATATCTTTAATCTGGTTAAAGCGCCAAACTGTGGCCATGTCTGACAGACACGGCATGCACTGGTGATGACATCAGCATAGCTCCTCTGTATTCACATGTATAGGTTACTATAACAACAATCAGGGAGTTGTTTTTAGTGTATCTCATTCTGTAGCTGCAGCAGGCTCAGAAAGGCCAGAGCAAACACCTCCCTGTGTGATTAAAATCCCTTAAACCCCGAGGAGCCGGCTGCTCGGAGCGGACTCCACAGCGAGCCTTGGCAGGGGCCCCTCTCTTTTCAAAGGGACCCTAATTCAATCACTGTGTGAAAATTCAAACCTTTGGATGTCCCTGAAGGAGAAATAACAAGGCCCACACCTTAACCACACGCTTACAAAGATATTCAGTCACTTGTGCTTCTTCTGTTCCACAGCTCGGACATATGTGCAGTGTTTCTTAAGGTATATGGGGCGTTGAGCTCTTCTGACGTTTAAAGGAATAGTTTCACATTTCCTTATTCACTTCCTTCCTGACTGTTACATTCTATCTCATTGTTCGTTCAAAGTGCCGCTGGGACCAGCAGTTGTATCAATCTTCTCATCTGACTCTCGGCACAAAAGCAAACAAGTTTGTTTCCAAAAATGCCGCACTACTCCTCTTGTGCTTCTTGATGACTTGAGAGTATGTTTAAGTTTTAAGTTTTCACTTGACCCCAGCAGTCTGCTGTATTTAAAACACACCTTTTGCCATTGTTTTCTTCCATTTCCTTTGTCTCTGTAGAGTGAGGATGACGATGATAGTGAGGTAGGGGGGGACTGTGTGCAAACAAGTGCATGCAAACTTTCTGTTTTGACTAACATTCAACCGAGGCTGTGTTGTCGCAACTTTGAACAATAACCGGTGTGTGCACAAGGATTGGAAAAAAAAAAAAAAAAAGGACAAGTCATCAGTTAGAATGACAGGTTCTGTTCTGTGTGGCCATTACACTAACGAGGAAGCTTGACGCCGATGATGAGGCGAGGAAAAAGAGGCATTCGCACGATGTCAGCTGGGAAATCTCAGTATGCAGCTACTTCCTGCTGGGGATGAATGGACCTCAGAGAGACCCCGAGCTGAACCTGGCATGTCTGCATTGTTGCAAGAAACTGTCATGCCCACAGAATAAACAACAGTTTAAATGTGTCTGACTCTTTGAAATTACTTATTGTTCTCCTTTTAGGCCGGAGAGTGCTGTGTCACACTAGGAGAGATTAACCTATATGACAAGTTTAATATTTAAAGCTTTTCCTCATGTTTCTTCTCAAATACTAAAAGTGCATGGATCTGACTGACTTTCACCGTCTCCCACTAATAAATGTACATATTGTAACCCTGTGTCCTTCCCCTCGCCAGAGTGGAAAATTTGGCGGCGCCCCGTCAGACGCGCAGGAGAGCCAGCCTCAGGGTATCCAGTATGCTGAAGATGCAGCCGAACACGAGAACATGAAGGCCGTGCTAAAGAGCAGCCTGCAGGGCGGAGAGAGCGGGACATCCACGGTGCCCGGCCTCCGCACACGCACCAGAGCCAGCAGCAGCAGAGGTCAGTCTCGTAAACATGTTATACAGTTACAGCCCCTACATAGATTTCATATCATCATCCTCCATCCAGCACGCTGAGATTTGCTGCCATTAACTATTCCATGAGCACAACACGAGCATTTTACTGAGGTTATTTTGAAGATTTAAGATAATCCTCCACTAGGATGGGTATTTTTAGCCACGCCAGCGCGCACTGCTTGAGGGATGACGATGTCTGTGTGCCAGGCCGTCCGCCACTTTGATCCAGACTGAAATATCTCGACAAGTATGAGATAGATTACTTTGACATTTTGCAAAAATGTTCGTGGTTGCCAAATGATGAATCCTACTGACTTTGGTGACCCCCTGACCTTTCCTCGGGATGTCCTGATAACCATTGGATGGACTGCAATGAAATTTTGTACACACACTCATATTCCCCTCAGGATGAATTATAATAACTTCAGTGATCTCCATGACTCCATCCCTGCTGAATTCCTCAGCTGTACTTTGTTTTTATTGCTAGTTAGCAATTGTAAGCTGCTAAACGTCTCGATTTCCCAAACCTGTCCTATTATTCAATAGCTTCTGCTGTTTTCTTATCCATTCCAACCTTATTGTTTCAGGGCGTGTCCCCCCATGGTGCTCTGCCAATGACGACCCGGTGAACTGCACAGATGATACAGCTGATGAGATCATGGAGAGGATTGTTAGGTCGGCCACTCAGGGGCCCAGCCAGCGGACGCAACCTCGGGAGAGGAGACGGTCCCGAGCCAACCGAAAGTCATGTGAGTCAAGTCAACTGCAGGACATTTGGCATAATTTATTATCATGCAGAGAATGTGGCGTCAGCTGCATATTTGTCATGTCTCCTTTATTTTATCTTTGTACGTACAGTGAGGAGGACGCTGAAGAATGGTTTGACAACAGAGGAGGCAAATGCTCTTGGCTTGTCCAGCGGTTCAGAGATGCAGGTGTGAGCCGGCCATAAGGACGTCGAGAAGCCCTGTCACTGCCCCTCCAACCCCAACACCCAACCTGGCAGCCCACCGCACTCTCTGGCTTGGCACTAAACACCCCTCCTCTACTTCCAGCTTTGATGAGTTGACCTCGTCTTTATGCGTTCGGTTTACATCGGCTTGACACAAGCGCTTCCTGAAGTGAGTGGATAAAAGGTGGCACGAGGTTTTATTCGCAGACTTGACGGGCGGAGAGAGCAGATACAGAGCGCCACATTCAAACCACTAAGCTTCGCTATTGCTGGATAAACATCGACGATATGTGCTAACGCAGCTTATCCGCAGTCATCCCCTCGGAATGTGACATTGCAAACAAACACCCGCGCTAAATTGTGTTTTTTTTTTTTTTTTTTTTTAATGCCGAGAGCATCAGTGCGTGTGCTTCAGCCCCATTACGTGGCCTTGACTGAATTCAATCAATGGGCGAGAAGAGCGGTACAGACGCTAAACTCTCCACTGCACGGGTTTAGTGTCAGCCCTGCAGCTTTAGTGACAAATTGAATTGAAAGACATTTCATCTATTGAATAGATGGTTTTGTGCAGAGGGTTATGCTCTTATATACTACTGTGGTAGTTTTGCATTTCTTTTCATTTTGCTCAAGGTGCTCAAATAAGGAACAATTGCACTGGATGTAAAAGTTGGGTATCAATGGAATGTGAAATCCTTGACACTGATGAACCACTCTGACATCTGAATCCAAAAATATACTCAACAGTTTAACCAGCAAATCAACAGTAGCACAGTTTTTACCATTTAATCGAAGCGGTCAGACTCAAGGCGGATCTAAAGCAAGGTCAAACTTCTGTCAGCTGACTGGAGATGAGAAGTTTATCAGAGAAACGACTTCTTAAAGTTCAGTCAACAGACTAATGCTCTTCATGCAAACATTTTTAGCTTAAACAAATGTAGACCAGTTGCATCATGTGACCTATTCTCACAGTTGGAAAAAAAAAGTTAAAAGAAGGCGGGCGCAGTGTTACAGGTGAGCAATCTTCATAGAATTGCCTAGTTTTGTTTTCTAGAAACTTTGAGCTGCACATTTCAGAGTGCCTTTCAGAGACAGTTATTTATTAAGACGTTTTCAGGGACTAATAATCAAGAAAATGTTACTACAGATGTGCAGTCAGTTAAGAGGGGGGGGGATAATATTGCAATGTACATCGTTTCACGAGCTGTGATTTCTTTTTAAACCAGTGTTTTTAAACTTGTCCTGACAAAATTTCTGTTTTCTTTTTTTCCATGTTACGTCTTGGATCAAATAGTTTTGTTATGAAGATAGCTTTAAGTATTTATGACAACTTAGGGATTGGTTATGCACATTAGCTGTATCCTGTTGCCTTACTGTAGAATACGGACATGCATTGTACCGCTGTTGTCTAGATCCCAGTGAAATATAAGAGTACAGAATAGACCAGACCAAATTAATGTGTAGTGCAGCCGGCGTCACTGGAGATCTGTTTGTCATTCACAGGACACACGGAGTATTCCTTCACTCTCTAACTATGAATGTGAACATCAGGGGTTACATGATAATCAATAATATGGACGCACATAAAATCTCCATTATTTATCTATTTTAAAACGTGTAAATCTGTATCGAGGTGAATACGAAGGAGCCCGCAAGTTTCACTTTTTGATCACGTAGGTCTGTTTTTGGACTATCGATGAGCTTGTTGTGCTATTAATCCATTTGGAATGGCCTTGGCTTAAATCTGTAACGCGTAATTTCAATTTATATCATGGCAAGGTGAATCTATCCACTCTCAAATTCACTGTGATGGAAACATAGCCATTGAGAGAGACAGCGCAACATCATGATAAAGCTAAAACATTAAACCACACCAGCAGTACATGGTTTGTTTTTTCTTTTTTGTTTTCTATAGATTTTACTGAAACCTATTCAGCACCTTAGACTCAATGTGTAGCATGCAACTTAGTAGTTACGGGGGGGAGGAGCTCATTGTTTCCCAGATTGTACTGATTTTTGTCACAAACACGACAGATGTGTAAAGAAATACAGGGGAATGCTGTAAAATGATGTACATGTCATGTCTTTATGTTCTTCTGTTTGTTTTGTTTTTTTTTGCTCCATGTGTAGAATAGTGTATAATAGACTAAAAGCAGTATTATTCTAAATATAATTTAAGCAAACCAAGCCATGCATGGTTTAAAAAAGGTGTCACTTCTGCTTGATACAAAGGGAGGTTCACTTTGGTTCTCAGAGCTGTAGGGTTTGTGTGCGCGTTATTAAACCTTTTTCCTTCAGACTGTAAAGTGAACAAACGTGGTGAAATGCGCAGCGATGAAGTTCACCAGCTAGTCCTGTGGAATCCCTTAGAAGCCTTCTATTTCATTGCACTCAACGTTTTCTTCTTTTAATTTAACATTAGCCCACCACACACATACATTGCTGCCTGTGCCATAACATCACTGTGGAACTTTAGACAAGTGCTACACAACCAAGGCTTCTATTGCGTCAATGCCCACAGCAAAAACTATGTAACAACTACAATAAAAAGGCTCATTAAAACAGCTTTTGGCAATTTCTTTTAATTGTCTTTCAACTGTGTTGTTTTGCCTTAAAATCTGAGTTTCCTCCAGGGAGAAAAGTGTCACACTGAACACTTGCTGGGGGGGCAGGGGGGAGAAAAAAAAAAAAGCAAACAAAAAAACTTAAGCTTTTTTATTTTCAGTCCACACAACCCATGCTTCAAGTCACTTTATGTTCAAGAGCGTTATCGAGGTCCACGACAAGCTCACAGCTCATCTGGCGTTGACTCGTGGCCATCATAGAGACCTCATTTGGTCTTGTTTAAAACTCCTATGTCCACAGGTGCTATGGATCTTAACATGATTAAGGTTTGCTTTGTAATAAATTGCAGAGACATTACAATGAACAAGACAGCTACCTAAAAAATGGGGGGAAGGTAGGAAAATACAACTGAGCGTCAAAAAAGCACAAAAAAATGGAAGAAAAAAAAAAAAAAGCTGAAACAGTCTCAGCAAATCCAGTGCAATCCAAGACATGTTCTGCTTTATCCTAGCTGAAAACTAAAAACAAGGGAACATATTAAGAATTATATAATTTGTATCTCCTGATCATAATTCAAATTTATCAATGTACATTTTCCCTGAACAATTAGTTTTGCACAGTACCTTAGAATTGTATAGATAAATTAAAAAATGGAGTATTCCCTTTCCACCAGACATGATTTACTTTGTAAAACCCCTGAATGACTGACAGGCAGAAAGCTCTTATGCAATTTACATCTTATATTGCTACGTTTTTAACAAAGATTAACAAAGGGATTTTTCAGTTTTGCATATTTTCTTAGGTTTGTGGTTGGTGTGCGTCTGCACCAATAAAGTCAAATTATCTCTGAAATAGCACCAAAAGACAAACGCCTGACTTTTTTTTTTCTTTTCTTTTTTTTTTTTCTCCTACAGGCCAGGCGTTTATTGAAAGTATTTTAGAAATAGTACATAGCAAGTGTGCAGTGCAGTTTTATCGTTAACCACAAGGTGATTAGATTTATAGAATGGCAAAGAAGTACACGACAGTAACTGTATATTATCAGACACATAAAGCTGATTCTCAATCAACACACTGACAGTTTCAAGCCCTGACTTGTCTTCTATCCCAGGGTCAAGGTTAGGATTTCATTTAAGTAAACTCAGAGTTGGACACAGTTCCAGGTGCCTGTTTGGTACAATAATATACTTTTAGATCTGGCTTGAATTAGAAACTATAAAAAGATGACCATGTCCTTGATGCATATTCAGGATTCAGGTTGACTTCCTTTTAAAAAACAGGTTTTAGGGAACAGTTCAGTTGAAAAACAACTGATGCTTAACATTTGATGTGTCTAAAAAGCTTATATAAAAATGTATACCCAAATTATAGCTCCTGTGAGGGAAATATGTAAATGTTTACATTTTTAAAAATACCTTTTTTAAACCATAGTTACTTATGAAGTCATTTCAACATATAGCACCAGCTTGTAGATCATGCCAAGCCTTGGGTTTGGTCTAAAGAGCAAATCTGTGCTGCACTAAAATAGTGTAACAGCAGACAGCAGTGAGACAAATTGACAAATCTTCAAAGAACTTAAAGTGCCACTCCAGTCCCACTCCAGCTTCCCAGACTTGAGCTATCTAAACCTAACCACAGTACGCGTTTTCTGTCTAAGACAACTGATGGGGGGCTTCAAGCATTTCCATAAGGAAAGTGTCAATAGGCGTGTCACCGATCAGCTTAAAGAAGAAAAGATGCTCCAAACACTTCAAGCCAATGGATCGCAATGCTGGCAGTCGAAGGAGGAGCTTAGCAAACCTGAGTAGAGCAAAGAAGGTATCATTTAGTTTGACATTGTGCACTGATGATGTTTAACTTTGACATTTTACATTGTCAAACATTTACAACAGTTATAAACATAACCTTTACCTTCCCTGCTGCTCTGGGTATTTCTGTTTGCAGTAGGCTTCCAATGATGCATAGACCTTTTCTCTAAGGAGCTCCACCTCACTGGTGTTGGAGAGCCCTTTAGCATCTGCAAGAAAATAACAAAAACATTTTTATAAAGGGGCGAACACTTGAGAGTACATCCTACTTTGTCAAAGACTTGTCAAAGACAGGCACCTGGGTTGAAGAGGACGATGGCTCGGAGGCAGCCCAGCTCAGTTTTGTCCATTTGCATATCTCTCATTTTGTTGACAAGCTCCGTAAGGACCCTTAATAGTGACAAAGTTGCAAAAGATTTTTGAACAAGGTTTTAAAGTGTAAGACAAAAAGAGTACAATGGAGGGGGAAATCACAATTTATATTCATATTATGACAAAATAATAGTATGACAAAAGATGAAATTACCTGTCAAATATGGCTCCGACCTCTGCACTCTGCACACTCTCCCTGTGTTACATAAAACCAGTTATTCTGCAGACACTATACGTATGTCAATAACAGCTGCAATTCATATTTAAAGTTGAAACTGTCTCTATAGCTGTACCTGTCAAAAATGGCTCCAACTCCTGCACTGTGTGCGCTGTCGCGCTGCAGCTCGGAAGCCAGGAGAACTCCATCCTTCACCGCAATGGAGCGATGGGAGAAGGAGGCGATGAGGAGCTCATTCCAACCTGACCAATGAAAATCAATTTTAACACTGGTGAGTAATAATCAGTGGAAAACATGTTAAAGCAGCATTACACTACAGCTGTATACATTTTTTTATGCGCAGGTGAGTTTCAAATTTGGTTTCAAAAACTGCCTTCCATGTTTAAATACATTTTATTGTCCATTCATTTACAATATATCCTTTATCTTTTATAGAATAATGTATCAGGCCATCTACATGTCTACCATAGTTTCTCTACATCCAATTGCTCTGTAGTTACTTTCAATCTTAGATTTAATGTAAAAGGTGTAAAATGTGAATTTAGAACCTTTGCCTCGGCAGGCAAATCTGTTGTAACTAGGATATAATATTGTCCCTGTATTTCAACCTTTAAAACTTTGTGGTTAATTTTAGAGTTAATTTATTAAAATATGCAAATACAATTAAACAGTAAAGCACAGCACTAAGTTAGATGGTTGGATCATTGTATAAGAAAGCTTTTCACTGAAAAACAAACTATTTAAACTCCATGACCTTGTTACTCTTTCAGAACTGTACTCTTAAATAATTCAACATTCATAATCTGACTCAGTTCAATTTAAATGTATCTGACCTCTGTGTTCAATGTGTTGATTCTGAACGTGCGGATCATTCAAAACAGCAGATTCTTCATCATACCTGCACGCAGAAGGATGACCTGGTCATCAAGGGGAAGTTCAGAGAAATGTGGGATTCTCTTCGCCCACTCCACCAAGGCAAACAGCTGTTTGTCTGCGGTCTGACAGATGTTGGTGACTGCATCATGGGGCTGAAACAAACAAAAAAAAAAAAACATCACATTTGTTGTATATCCAAAAAAATACCTATTACATACTACCTACACATGAGCTTGCTACATCTCCACTGCACCCAAATCAAATCTCATTACGTAGAGAAGGACAGAGCGGAAAAATGTGTCATGTGATGGAGTCGTCAAATGAGGTTACTATCCATGCCTACTTTCCTACTTTAAAGTGTACTTCAGCAAAAAAGTTTTTTGACAGTCTCCACCTGCTGGCAGGTTAGTGGATGGAGACTAACAGCTGGAAAGTCCAGTCAAGCGACTTGTTACCCACCACTCTCCAGTAGCTTTGACTTGTTTACATATTCATAGTTCAGAGCAAAAGCTACTGCCAATGGCAACCATTCGGCATCACTTCTAGTGCGCCAACACAGGAAATCCGCCACAGACATGAGATTACAAAAAGTCTGGCATAATGCGAAACACAAAGAGGTTTACCTGGCTGTAATCAGCATAATGTGAACTCATCTGAAAAGGGGCTTGAATTTATGTTTAAAAGTCCCATACTACAGTTTTAACAGTTTCTCGTTTCATACTGCATCATGATACTGTGGAAATTAAATCACTGACATGGTGACTGGAAATATGAAAATATATTGATTGTTGTATTGTAACCACTCACAGAGTTGCCTGCAGAGCCACCATCAGAGTGAAGCTCAGTCTTCTGCTCCACAGCAGTCTCTGCCTCTAGAATCTTCTCCACGGGCATCTCCTCGTTCACCCCGACACTGAACTCCAGCTCTCCTTCACGCTCACGGTTCCTCTGGCGCTCCTCCTGGACCGCTGCATCAGACAAAAACAAAAGAGGACAGTGGTGGGGGGTGGAGGCAAAAAGGCAATGAAAGAGTGGTAAATACTGAAGAATGAAAAAACTCCCAGGAAAAGAAAATGTCAACTGATGATTTTATGGGTTAGCAAGTTATTATTCTGCAAAATGTTATGCCTCTTTGCAGTCCTCTTTAAGAAAGTCCTTTTCAAATTCTATATTGTCTTAAAAAAATGGAATCAACTCAGCAATAGCAAAAATAAATTTCCAATGTGTTTGCTGCCAATCATAACTGAAATGTAGGGCTGGCAGTCTGTACAGAACATTCCTGTATTGTATGTGTACTGAACCATGAATTCACAACACCATAATTAATATCCATCATGACAAGTCCAATGAATTTACTTCCACTATTGACAGAAGTATAACTGGCAGGCTGTAGTTACATGCATGTGCTTGTCATTAACATGCTCTTAAGTTAGCTTACGTGCATTAGCTTAATGTTTAACAATCAAACACTAGATAGTTAAAGAAGGAATCACAGTGCAATCTAAAAATCTATTGTTTTTTTCCACCCCTGCTGAAATGGCAGCGTAACGGTAAGTGGTGCCATCCCAACCGGCACAAAGCAACATGAGGACAAGGGACTAGCATGTGATGGTTAAGAATTTAACAGTTACTGCAACCTAAAAAGAGACCGTGATCTCAGTGAGGTGGAAGAAGAGAAGGTGTTATCTCATCCAAAACAATATCACCGCATATTCTAACTTCCCTAATCAAAATGGATGGGGACAAAACAGAACAGATCTGCCAGAATCTCCTTAAAAATACTGATATTGTCATATATAATCTACCCGGCAGATCAAACACTCTAAGTGCAGCTATAATGAAGTGGCATGGGAATGTGAGATTTAACCGGTGGCAAAGCAGAGTGTGCAGACTTTATGTGCCTAAATCTGTGGCTAAAACTGGCACTGCCGAGACACAGTAAAGAGGCCACACCTCTCATAACACATGTACAATATACATTTAAGATACTTTAAACTGACATTGTGGCCTGAACTAGAATGTGATAAATTATATTCTCTGCTCTCCACTGCATAGTTTTAAATACTGTTAACACACGATCAGCAAGCAACTAAAGCTGTCTGATTGTTTATTTTACACAGCCGTCTATCGTCACAGCGCAGTACGCCACAGCGAGTCTCGCTCTCAATCACTTCTAGCTATGTCATCGCATGTAAATCCCCCAGCCAAACAATTTTGCATGTCGATCAAAACAGGCTAATTCTCTACGTAACATCAAAATACAGTATCTTTAAGATTTGTCAATGTCATACTCATCCATCCCTCATCCTTTCCATCTTCTTTTATCCACTTTATATGTTTGATCACTATTGAAAGATGGAGAAAGGGCAGAATAGGAGAAAATGAAGAGAAGAGATGGAAAGGGGTTAGTTATATAAACCAGCCCCAATTCACCCGTCTCTACCCTTTATCTTATCTAATCTAGCATCCGCCCTCACCTAAACCTGAACTACTAATCTAATCCAATATTACTTAATCAATTTAATTGGGTTTCCTTTGGCATAATTACTTGTTTTAAGAAATCTAGTTGACTGCCAAAGCTTAAATCATTCTAAAAATATATGTTTAATTCTATGTTGCAGAAAACACCAATGTATGTCACCTTGTATAGTTGCCTTACATGCAACTATACTCGCAACGTTGTCCTCAACCTTCATAAGCCAAACAGGCCCTCAAAGTGAACCTAGGGCTCTAATGCAGGCCTGTTCCTTGCATACCTTCCCTCTTCATGCCCATGGCCAGGCACTTCTGGTAGCGGCAGTACTGGCAGCGATTGCGCTGGCGTTTGTCAACCAGGCACTCTTTGTTATCCCTGCAGGTATAGCTCAGGTCTTTGCGCACAGTTCGCTTGAAGAAACCTTTGCAACCTTCACAGCTGTACACGCCATAGTGCTTGCCTGTAAATTACATAAATAAAAAGTGAAGTTAGAGGGCTGATGGGACGATCAAACAAAACATCTCAGTGAAACAGTCCGACACATTTTGTATTTTTATTAGAATAAGTGACTGATTTTGTTCAAATTTTGGGAAAACGCAGGTGAAAAAATAACACTGACAGTGAAGGATTATGCACACTAAAACTGCCATGTAATAAAAACAGTCTTCAACTGATGTTTCACTTCTGCTAATCCTCCTCTTTGTGGATTCACTCACCAGAAGAGCGGTCTCCACAGATGACACACAAGCGTTTCTGAGACAGCATTAGTCCAGGGCTGTGAGCTGGCATGGGCCTCAGGCCAAACGGAGGCTTGATATCCTCTGAGCTGCTGATTGAGTGCATCCCTGATATGGGTGCCGAAGAAGAGATCTGGACACATGGTGCGACCAAAAATAACAATCATGAAAACACTGGCATGACCTTGGTTCCTTGAGCGATCAGTCACCTTATTCAATACCCAATAAAAATAAAATCAGTGGCACCTATCATTATCCAAATATGCTTCCTCCTCTTTTGAATATTTACAACACTGTACATGTTGTAAAAACAAAAAACAAAACCCAAAACTAACACATGTAAACAAACACTACTACGTAACTACATTACTACACCTATTCACAGCCTCCAATGTCTGCCAGTTACCTGACTGTTGCTGATGGGTCCGAATCCCAGAGAGGGTGAGACGACTGGGGAGTTGAGCGAGGAACTGATAACGGAGAACGGAGAACCCAAGATGTTGGTGGGACTGTTGGAGGCTGAACTGTTGGGTTGCTGTGAGGACATGGCTAGTAAGCTACCCAGTGGAGAGGATGATGTCCCGTCTGAAGGCTGTCAGTCTGAGGGCGACACAAAAAGGATGTTATTAGCTCTGCAAAGTTTTTTCCACTGAACTTCATACAAGCACCCGTCTTCGGAGTAACTTATTGGTCGATGAACTGTTGATTTTTCTCTGAAAATATAATTAAAAGATGGGTTATGTTTGGATTTGGTTATACCAAAAAAAATATGTAGATAATCAACTTGGCTTGTGATGATATTTTACCACCGTTTTCTGATATTTTGTGGGCCAATCGATCCACAAAGACAATAATCGTTACTTGTTGTACGACATGATTGACGTTGTTTATCAAAATGTTATACAGTCAGGATGTCTATTTAACCAAATCCGCAAAAACAAAGTCGACACTTATTAAATCAGCAAAAGCAAAATGATTAATTTTTTATATGCGAATATGATCGGAAACACACTATTTAAAGCTATTTTATATAAAGCACTCTGATCAAACCGGCCAAATGAAACACAAAAAGAAAAAAAAACACATCGAGACCGAACAAATGCTTGCTATATTTTGTATAAACATCTTTGTTTAGATTGAAGAAAACAAAAATTTGCTCATATTAGTCAGTGTTTGTTAGCTGGCCCCTGTTGGGAATAACGACACACGTTTGCTAAATGTGGCTAACAATACGCAGCAATGTTGACATTTAACGTGAAAACCCGCATTTAATACTAGTAAAACGGCTTGCCTTGACTCGAAATGCCAATATCCATGAGAATTTCCACATGTAAATATCAGTACAGTGTATGTTTAATAGTTACATAATAATACCTTACGTTTGCTTTTACCGTTAGCTCGTTAGCCAGCTAGCAAAACCCATAAACGCTCGAAAGCTAACATTAGCTTCGGTCGTCGGGTTAATATTGATCTCTGTGATGTTTAGCGTAGCTGGGATGCACACATACCCGATTGGACATCGAGAAGCGCGAAGCCCGACAACTTAATCGAAAGGACACAAACAAATCCGCACAGGCGGCGTTTTTTTTCTACCCAGCTCAGATTAGCCGCTTTAGCTTCGACTGCGGCTAACCGAGCTAACGCGGCTAACATTAACGGCTCCGGGGGCTGATAGTCTGAAGAGTTGACAAACTAAATAAAATCATAGGTTCGTTTTGATGGTTGGAGGAGATACTCACCAGACACACCTTCGACGCATTGTTAAAAAAAGCGCCTCGCTGTGCTCGTAATCGGACAGGCGCCAGACGGCAGCTCAGATCCAGTTTACTTCAACTTGACGCTGTTGTTGTTTACAGGCCATGGTGGCTCGGTGCCAGTCTGCCTTAAGCCAAAATGCCTCATGGGACCACCCATAACAGCGCTGTCATATGACACTCCTGCAGTATGTGAGCAGCTTCACTCGTCATTTCATCTGGCTGTTTTATTTTCTTTCTTTCTTTCCCTTTTATTGCATCATTCATTATTTTCGCAAGATTTGCATCACGAGAATTAATCGCACTTGTTGGGTGCATGTTCTGTTGTTGAGACTGTCATTGTAAGCATCCACTGGACATGTAAATAAAACATTTTCATAGTTCAAATACACATAGTTTTTTTTTTTATTGTGAAAATGTCAAACACAACCAATCAAAGACAATTCTGTGTTTACTGTCATTTCCAAGTGCCTCCTGTATATAAAGCTACAGTAATCATATTTATGTTAGTATCCTTTGCATCTTGCACCACTGAGTATATTGAGAGAGTCAGATTTCTCATGTGTGTACACATACATGCCCAGGAAATCTGATAAAGCTGATATTGAATAAATGGCCTTCCAAACTATTCGAAGCACAAAACATCATCATAACAGGGTATATCATTGGTGCATTCAAGGGCAATAATGGATAATGACACACAAAATGTGCATACAAGATTCCTAAGTGGATCATTTGGGGCGGGGGGGGGGGTCGGTGAACTAAAATTCAAGTGTGAGAGGCTAAAATTGCAGTAAATTGAAGCAGAAACTCTGTGTGGTGTAATTGTGGCACAACAGACCTGACCTGAGCAAACTCCCAGACAGCCACACCCACAAGAAATACTTCAGCTTTGACAGTAGAGATACATACCATATGCAAAACATGTTTATGCTCCAGTGATGTTGTAAAGAACCATTTTCATTGCCTAAAATATTTAACACATTGTTCTGCCTTTACAATCTTTTCAATTCATCTTTAAACTCCCAGAGTGAAGAGTTATTGCAACACTTGTTTAACCCTGAGAACTCAGGAGTGACCTTCAGTTTCTGTTAAGCAACACTTCCCTTTATTTTTCTTTCTTTTCATATGGTTAAATTGTTTGAAACATTGTGTCACCAAAGTTAAAATGAGTTTCTAGGAAAAAACACTCTTGTCACAGAACCTCCCCTAACTCAACTGCAGCCCCCTCCAAAAGGTAACATTTTGCAGTATATAGGATTTGACAAACCACAACATCACAATACTGATTTGACTGACTGAATTTTTAGATTGAATCATTTTTGGAATTTAATAATCCCACAGGTGTTCTCAGTGCAGTGATCAAGGACACACAGGAGGAACCAAATATGTCTGAACATTATCTGTGCTGATCAGTGATTTTAATCCTGTCCAAAGTGCATAATGATTTATGACAGAATCATCAATCAATCATATGTTCATTAGTTCAGGTGTCAGCAGAAAGCCATGTACCATACACTCTGTACAAGAGGGAAAGAAACCCGAAAAACAGCTTTTGTCTGTCGCTGCTCATGAAAAGCTGTCTCTAAACAAGCCAAGTTGCATTCTTCATACTAACACTGTGCTGCTCACACCTGCTTGTTTGGACCAGTGGCTGATCATAACAGAGCATTATATTTACTTACATAGTTTTTCTGGTTTTTGTTTAGCCGTTGATCACGACTGAAAAAAGATTCATCATGATGATAAGGACTCAAACGTTGCATCTGCTTGTCTTAGGTTTGATTCTTTTTTAAATAATTTTCCTCATGTCATATTTACAAATGTATAATATAAGTGTAAATGGAGTTGGCTATTTGTTAAGATACTAAGCTTTTAAATAGTGAAGAAAAAATTTTGAAATATGAGATCGCGGCATGAAAAAGATTTTAGCTTTCAACATACATGAGAGTGTTTTGCTGTCATTGTTTGTATTCAAGCTGCTGTAACATACAGTACTACCTTTAATTTCACAGGATTTTTCTCCTTCACACTGGGATCTTCAGATTTTCACCATGTTCAGCTTTTAAAATCTTACACCAAAGCAAAGAGCTATTGCAGAGAGATGTACTCTGATTTGGCAACAATTCACAACTCAACAGACATGGATAATTTGGTAACTTTAGTCTCAACTGAGGCTGCTCTGTCAGCCTCAGTTGAGACTGGATAGGACTCGAGACTGCAGATTTGCGGATGTGGCACTGGTCGTGGCCTGATCAGAAACTGGGTTTTTTTTAACTGTAGGGCAGGAGAGCCTCAAAATAAGGATCAAGATGCGTGTGCGGCAATGGATAACCACGGCAAGTGGTTTGAAAGTGACTGCGGCACTAAAAGGAGTTTCGTCTGTCATGGTAAGTGAAATGGCAATATTGCAGTCAAAGTTCTATCTGATGGCATACAACACGTTTAAATGCAGAACATCACCGTGTTAGAAAATATCAAATCACTTGACTTGCAGGTAAAGGTGATACCAGTGGTCACATTTTTATCACTGAGACCAAATCGTGGAGGGACGCTCAGAGTCACTGCAGGGGCTTATCATCTGATCTCATCAGCATACACTCAAGAGAGGAGAATGAGGCAGCGTATGTGTCACAAAATGTGTGGATTGGCCTCTTCAAAGACCCCTGGAAGTGGTCTGATGGGAGCAACTCGTCATTTCGTGACTGGAAACCCAATCAGCCAAACTACCTTGAAGGTCAAGACTGTGCTGCTGCTATATTCAAACACAAAGGGAAGTGGAATAACCTGAGATTTGTCAGCAAATTTTTTTGTTTGCCGTGGGGGTTAGTTGCTTGATTACATGCTCTATCTGTCAGCAAAGCGTCTTTGTGTAAGCCTACATGATACACAGCAGATACTAACTAATATAACTAATATACTAACTGTTCTCTCCCTGGTGTCTGTTCATTTCTTACAGAGAGAAAATCTATTCTACCAAACTCCAATCAGACAAGTACACAGAGAATCTCACAACACCTCAACAAGTCGTAGTGTCAGTAAATTTCACTGTGGTTGCTTCTACCGCTAAATCAAATGCTGCCAATTTTACAGCCGAAGAACAAACAATTTCTGACAACCTTACAACACCAAATACCACAGAGCTTGTATCAAGTGGCTCAAACAATGCAACTACAGTTATGCCTACTGTGACAGCAATACAGATCCTCCCACAACTACTGTCCACACTACAAGCAATTGCTTTGCATTAACAGTGATGGGGACTTCCGCCCAGACCACTCCAACTCCAACTCCAATGCCCACTGAAAGTCAATGTCTGCTTCCAGGTCTGTTTAAAATGATCATGTGGTGTCCTTTTTGCAAATATTTTTTTGCATATATTTGAATTTAAGTACTATCTCTACATTTTCTCTCTTCATTTTCTCTTTCTAAAGGAAACCTGTTACTAATCCAGGAAAACATGACATGGATTGAAGCTATGGGTTACTGCAGGGAGCACCATATTGCCCTTGTCCATATTACCACCAAGGACATTCAGGAGAAGGTGGTTGAAAAGACAAAGCATGCCACATCGTCCCATGTTTGGCTAAGCCTACGCTACACTTGTGAATTTAACTTTTGGTTCTGGACCTCTTCAGCTACTGGCTGTTACCAGAACTGGGCACCAGGACAAGGATCTGAGGGAGAATATGACTGTGGGGTTAGTGGTGCCATTCAAGCCACTGGGAGGCAGCAGTGGGTAGGCTTGCCTGAGACGGAAAAACTGAATTTCATCTGCTTTGCATGCCCTGGATTGCGGAGGGCCAGTGACGCTTCAGATGATTTTGTAATGTTGTATGGACAGAATTACACATTTATGCTGCTTATACATGTATTTTTCTGTTTCAAAATGATATTTTTTCAGTTATCGGTTCAATGTTTTTGACAGTTATACCATTGAAAAGAGTGGACATTTATGGACTTCAACAGAGACATCACGGCTATTTTAAAGCTCTCTCATGACGTCATACTTCTACCTTTTGTTGGAATACAGCTGCCTCTTCCATTGTTGAGAATGAATTTCATTAAATATGAAAACCTCATGCAGTGTGTAGGCGTGCACATTCACAGTCATGGGCAGCAAGAGTAATGTGAGAACATTGATCTGCTCTATGCCTTTCACTCAGGGGTTACTATTTGCATGTTGACCCCTTGGGTTGGGCCCCAAGATTGTCTTTTCTAGACCACCAGAGTATGGCCCCGAACCAGACTGCCTGCTGCCCTCACTGACCTGACCTTCACTAGCAGCAACATGGACGACTCACAGACACTCACCTTCCTGTCTGCACCCTTGAGGTACACGGAGCATCTATGGCCATGGGAACTGGAAGTGACACATCATATTAACTACTGAAAACTAAATAGACTGTTTTCACTGTTATCAGACATGTTGTTCCCTGGGAGTAGTCTTTGAAGAAACGAGAATGTTGCCTGTTTACTTCTTACAACACAGTACCTCCCCTTCTTTTAAATGAATGACTCATTTGACACATTTTGAATGTGCTTCAGTTGTTAGATGGTGCAAGTTAAAGTCTGATGTATGTTGTTTGAGGTGGAAAAAGAAGAAACTGCAAAGAATGATACAACACAGGATATGCCAAGTGCTAAATACTGTCCATTATATTATATGATTACAACTGCTGTCAGTTTAAACTATTGGAAATTAAATGGTGACATTTGTGTGAAAAGTGTAAAACCATAAACTGATAATAAAATGATACATATCTATACCCCAATATATTCCTATGGGCCTCTTTTTGGAAAGAAGTGACTGATATTTTTCAGCACACAGAAGTATCATTATACCGTATATTTCTTACAACAGTCACATTAATATATGTTTGCATTATTAAATCGAATAACTCCAAATAACCACTAAATACCAGTATGCATAGCTTGTAATCTACCACTGCATTCTGATAACTGCTTTTGCATCCACAATGAGGGTCTTGTCACTTGTCAATTACTACGGACCATTACACATGAGTGTGTCATAGCCTAGTTTCTCCCTGAATAGGCATTGGTCAGTGAGCCTCCCATCAGTTCAATGTTAATGTCCCATTGGGTCCAGTCAGCCAGTCTCTGGACTATCCCCTCGCCTCCTTTTCTCACCCTCATCTCCTCTTGTGTGCTGTCCAGCTGGCTCTGACCTCTGACCCTTTCACCCTCACTCCTGACCCCTGAAGACATTCCCACGCCACACCCTTTTGTGTACATCTCGCCATGGAAACCCAGTGGTCACTCCCCCTGCATATTTAGAGATTATGGCGCTAGACATAATTCACTTTCACTGGGATCAGTGTAATGCAACCTAATTTGGCCTAATCCTAATTCAACCATGCGTGTTACAAAACTGATATGTATATATTTATTAAGAGTATGTGTGTAGAAATCCTAAAATATATCCTATATATATATATACATACCCTAAACATATATCCTCATTAGCCTTATTAAATACAATATATAAGACAATATTTTATATATATAAGTATACATATGTATGTTTATATTAAATCAAAAGGTTAAATGTAACAACCAAATGCTGCTACCCGAGAGTTCAAATTTATTGTTTTTTTTATAACATTTCTGATAACTGTGGACATCTCTCAGTAGTAGTTATTCTAAATTTTCTGATGTTGAAACTTTAGTACAAATATTAGTTTTTAACATCACGTCTCTCTACCTGCCATGTACACTTGTTTCCTTCCCTCTCCCCCTTTTCTGCTCTGAGTCCTCACCCCTCCCTTCTGTCACTTTCACAGTTAATTGTAGAAAAAGAGATTTTCTCCATTGAAGCCGAGTCTCTTAGGTAACCCCACTCCTGCATGAAATGAGATGGATAGAGGGGACGAGATAGAGAGGGGGACATGGCAAACCGAACAAGCAGCGGTGGTGGACGGACGCAGGAGAGAGTGAGTTCTACAATATTTTTAAAAAGTTGGAAAGAAAGAGTTTAATATTTTATATGCATAGATGCACCTGATTAATGGTGGCTTCCCTGGGACTAATATCACTTTATCATTGAAGATGCATGATGTAAGTATTATAATTATTACTTTTTCACATGATGTTACAAGTTAAGTCACTGATATACCAATTTGTAGAGAACAAATAAAGGGAATTGTTGGGTGAACAATATGTACATTTAAAAAAAAGCATTTAGTTGCAGAAAACTTTGGAACTCGATTATTATTATATATGGTCATTTTGAGAGAAAGCTATTTTTGAATCACATTTTTGGGTGTTTCTTTTGACAATTCATAAAGTTCTTTAAATTCTCCAAACAAGCAGCAGCTGCTTGAACAAACA
This sequence comes from Scortum barcoo, assembly GCA_023238725.1. Classification (NCBI taxonomy): domain Eukaryota; kingdom Metazoa; phylum Chordata; class Actinopteri; order Centrarchiformes; family Terapontidae; genus Scortum; species Scortum barcoo. The sequence goes on along the minus strand of CM041546.1, from coordinate 10,307,651 downwards.
TTTCAAACTTTTTATTCTCTTTATATGATATATATTTCTGAAATTGTTTTAATTCTACTCCTATGATATTTTATCAAACCATCCACCCACGACAGGATTTACTTAAGGCAAAGAGATGCTGTTGCTGTTCATCCCAAGTTTGACAGGGAGTCTGGTGTTGATTGTCCAAACGCAATTCTTGTTACTTCTCCATATCCAGGAGTTGTGGATGGACATCATGCCCCCGACTCTTATTTATTCCCTCTTACTTCGTACAGCAGTAATAATACAGAGATTAACATGGGAATGGATTAAATATAATATAGCTGTGCACAAAGAAGGGAATGTATTTTCAGGGCCAATACTGGAATTTAATCTGTTGGAGTGACTTAAACAATGACATCTGCAATGGATATTTCAAAATTTATTATAGTTAATAAATATAGAAAATATAGAAAACTGGTGATTATTAAGAAATGTGACCTTTTCATCTAATCCAAATTTAAGCTTATCAATTAAAAATTGTATTTCTAAATTCACATTGAGTATTTACCCTGGAACTGGACTTTTAAATTTATTCATTATGTGGAGAGAATCCAATTATTAATGGATGAGGAAGTTATATGGCACAGGGCCACATGGCTTGTGGTTGGCAAAGTGACTGGAGGTTGGCAGAGATGTTTCTTCCATGAACCAAAAGTGACTAGAATCAGGGCTATGGCATTTCCATTTTTTAGTGTATAACTTTATGTATATGTGTGTATAACTTATGTGTATAGGTTACCTTTATTGTAATTTTATAGTCAGAGTCAGTATTTTCAGGGTTTTTTTTAAAGCTAGCCTAAGCTTGATGTTGATGTTACACATATGTATTTTATCTGAAATGCCTGGAGGATATTTTTAAAATGCAGTCCAAAACTTTTAGAAATGAATACCCTGAAATATGCTCAAAATACTATTTGTCGCTTATTTACATACTGTATCTATTTGAGAAGTGGGAAGACTTCAGGGATCACTGCCTCAATCAGGAGCACTTAGCTGGAATAACCATTTGATGTTTAGACTCCTCCAAAAGTCTTAACATGGGTGTTTATTGGTGATTCCATTTACATAAAAGCTTTTGGCATAAAGTGAATTATCAATAAAGTTGTAAACATCTGATGTAGTTTTGTTTTGTTTTATTTGAAATGTTAACTTTAAACTTTAAATTTTAACGTGATTTTTTTTTCTCCAGTAAGTGTGTCTAATGTTGTATTACTTGATGTATAATGCTCCACACAATCTGTATTTTTTTTGTAATTTTGGTTACTGCATCTTCAACAAGCTGTTTATGTAGCAAAAATAAAGTTTCTGACCATGTCTCTGTATGTCTTTGTTATTTGCTGAGATCCCCACCTGATAACAGTCTGTGCCTCATAAATCTTACAGCTGTTCCTTTCAGCCAGATCCGAACACCCTTTGGAAAGTTTTTAAATTCCTTTCAGTATTAGTTTATGAAAAATCCACACTTGGTGTAGATTATAGTCACAAGTAAACTACCCAGGCCATTTATAATAATTTATAAAACTTCAGTAACTACTAATAAGATATAATAAAAAAACCTGAAACACTAAACTGTAGGAATTGTTGTTATTAGGGACTACTTTGAAAACATTACCAGGTCATGTGTAGAAGAATCAACAGCACCCACCCTGTCCTGAATCCAAATAACACAAACTTGATTTCCTGTAAATCACATGATTTGGCGGAAAACTGGCTGACTTGCACCAACCAATGAGAGAACATTGTGAAATAGAAACAAACACTTTCCATGCCGAAGGCCAAGCAGTGATATAATACGTAATAATAAACAAATAATACATCCAATTATAAAATCAAACATGCAGTCTTAAAATGTCAGTCCTCTATAATCTGATCTGTATTATCAATCATCTTTTGGATACACCTGTTAGATCTCATACTTTCATCTATAGAAATGTACACACCATTAAACCAACAAGTAGATCTGACAGTGTGATGATTTTTTCCATCAGTTGAAACATACTGTAGGAGACATCACTCTGAGGAAAGTCACTTCTTTCTAAGCCATCTTACAAGAAGAAAAAAACAGAGGGAGGGCATAGGGAGATCCGACTATTGAGAAATACAGGGGTGGACTAACAAAACCTCAGTTGATCAAAAGCTTGTGTCAGAGCAGGCGAAGAAACAGGAGCGGCACAATGAAGTGCTACACATTTTCGATACTGTTCCTGATCTTGACTATGGAGTCAGAGTGTTCAAAGGACAGGTAAATGTAGAAATAGCTGCATGAATCTGTGTTATATAATAATGTAATGAGATGCCAACCTTTTTGTGTTTTACTGGAGGGTTAGAGAGGGTTAAAATAATACTCATTTGTCTTCTAAGATATCATTATGTTTAATAATGAACATATGTTTTCAGCATTATATATGTTAAATGATCATAGATATAGATAAGATAAATAATGCAGCATTACAGATGTTCATCTATAGAAACAGAAGTTGATGGATGCAAAATATAGCCATAAAGGGTACAGTAAATGCTATCTTTCACCTTGTGTGCAGATTCTTCATCTCAGCCCCCGGAGTGTTTCATGTGGGTGTTAATGAGAAAGTGTTTGTCCAGATGGAAGGGTCTCATCTTAATAATCCTGTTACTCTCTACCTGGAGCATGAGTTGACCAATAGTATTATGTCTCGGAAGGAGACTGTGGTGTGTACTGTGGGGGGACAGATCAAAACAGTTGAGCTCAAGGTAGGAGACACATCCCGCATACAAAAAGCAAACAATTTAGAGGGGACTGAGACGTCATTAAGTCAAATTTCTGATTTGCATTTTTGCAGGTAGACAGGATTCTTATGTCACATTTGCGTCAAAAAGATGACCATCCCTACCTTATGCTGGTGGCAGAGGGCCCCTCCATCAGTGGCAGGAGGATGTCAAGGGTCCTGATATCAAAACGCAGGGGCAATATCTTCATTCAGACTGACCAGCCAATCTACAACCCAACACAGATCGGTAAAAGAAAAGTGACCAAATGTGAAGAAATATAAAACAATGTGGAATAATTCTTAACTCTATAAAGAGCAAGCAATTTTACATTGCACATGTCTCTTCTAGTGAAGTACAGGATATTTACCCTGGACCACAGATACAGGCCAACTGATGAAACGTTCCAGATTTCAATATTTGTGAGTAACGACTGCGTTTTGTTTAGGAAAAAAGAGGACTCACAAAATAGCTTTCACAACCTCATTACATGATCCATGATTTTACCATTTTGTGACAGAATGCCGCTGGAAACAGAATAATAAATTACCTAAAGGCTGCAGAGAGAGGGATACGCCAAGGCAGTTTCCCCATACCTGATGTCTCAAAGTATGTTTATAATAAGCTGCACTGAACATAATGTAACAGCACAGGCAACTCTGACACTTGGCATAATACACTAATACATAATTGTATGTTCTTTTCATCCAAAGAGCTGGCACATGGAAGATTACAGCACACTATGAAGGTGATGAAACAAACGTTGTTTCCCGAGAGTTCACAGTCAAAAAATTTGGTAAGCTAATTTGATGTCAGTGTTCATTTTTAGTAGTGTTAAGTAATATTACGTATTAAATATATTGTTTTTCCATGGAAAAAAATGATATTTTTACTCTTACACTCTCTAGTTTTACCAAGTTTTGAGGTGAACATCGAAATGAAGCAGAACTATATTTTGTTGGATGATGAAGAGTTTAACTTCACCATCTCAGCCAAGTAAGTGCTGATTCATTTTCCATCACACCTACTTTATTCAGAGTTTTCCTGTGAAAGCTGCTTTAATCAGTCTTGGCCACTTAGAACAAAAAAACACAAATTGAAAAACACACAGCTGAAATTATTACCTTAAGAGGCCTTTGTCTTATTTTTGCTGTCAAGGGTACAGCTGACACTTAGTATTAGCTTACCTAAATGTTGGCTACTTACACATGCATAGTTATGTTTTCTGCGATCTCATGAATGCATGCCTATTATTCATTGGTCTTTTTGCACTAGCGTAACATTTAGTCCACTAACTTCTGCTAATGTTAGCCTTTCTAACAAGTGGTGTTATTAAGTGACATATTTAAAATTATCTTCTGTATTTCTATCTAATATTAATATAAAAGATGTTAATGCGGTGATAAGATTGATAAGAAGTCACACGAGTCCATATATTTTACAATATACATTAATATTAGAAGACTTTAACTTCATCAGTCACAATTTTACAATGATTTTCTTTAGGTATTCACATGGTGAGGAAGTTAAAGGTGCTTACCACTGCCAATTTGGAGTGCTAGAAAAAGATACAACTGGCGGTCAGAAAGTAAAGCCTATCTTTATCAAGGGACTGGAGTTGACTGGCTCGGTGAGGAAAAAAGATAACTAAACTAAAATTTACAATGCTGCTCATTTCAAGATCCAACATCTCAAATGGTACTGTAAAGTCAACAAGTCATGTCATTTCTTGCAGGTCCAGAAAGGAGCTGCAGTAGTCTCTCTCCAGGTAGCAAAGCTGAATGAGCAAAAACAGACCCTCTCCGAAATACAGCAAAATGGAGCACTACTTTACTTGGGCGTCTTTGTCACCAACATACAAAGTAAAGGACACTCTGTCACACTGCATACCAATGTTTCAGCAACATCCCAGAAGAAAAAAAAAACAAAAAACATTACGGTGTAAAAGAAGTAATACTACTTATGTGTAAAAGATTTGGTGTTTGGTATACACCTCCAAGGCACTGCGATGACTCTGGATATTTAAAAATGGTATTTAACGAAAGATGTGTCTAAATACAGCAGTCTGACTTACATTATATACAATGTCTTGCTAATTTCAATGGTTTTATGTTCATAAATGATAAAGAAGAGTGTAGCAGCAGCAGCAGTAGAAGTAGTAGTAATAATAGTAGTAGTAGTAGAGTAATCAAATAAATATCAAGTTTAAATTAATTTCCTATATTGCATATAATATATGCCAGATCTAATTGCTGTAGCAGATCAAACATCCCAGAAAGTACCCTATTGTCACTGCAGACTTTATGTTTACTGGCAGACTGCATCACTACACGAATAATTCTATAATAATAAGAGGAGGAAGATACTGGGAATATTATTCAGACTTTTTATTGCATCTGATATCTGCATTTTTTTTGCTCCAGGTGGTGAAGTACAAGAGGCAGAGGTTCACCTTCCCATCATCCGCCACAGATTCACCTTGGATCTCTCTCGAACTCGCCCATACTTCCTTCCTGGATATCCGCTAGATGTGGTGGTATGCACAAAACTAACAAATGGGTACACAGCTATGTACATGACTGTATTTTGTATGTAAAACATTTTTTGTTTATTGGTATTATAGGCAGTCGTGCGTCACCCAGATGGGTCCCCAGCAGCAGGTGTGTCAGTTAATGTTGCTGTATCACCATCAACAGAGGGGACCTACCAAGTAACCACTGACCAGGAGGGGGCAGTGTATCCTGTGTTTAATATTCCAAATGAAAGTCCAATTACTGTCCGAGTCAGTATCCCTAAACAAACAACAACTTGAAGGTGTCATCATATCAATAAAGCTCTGGATTTTCCTTTAGTTCAGTTTAACCCTTTCCATCCTGACTCCATTAGGTGTCCACAGAGGGAGTTCAGGAGACCAAAGAAGTTCGACGTGCTTCATCTAAGAGTAACAGCTACCTTTACCTGAGTATAAGGAACAAGATGTACTCTGTGGATGAGGTACTATCTGTAACTTACAACACCTTCAACAGCCCAACAACTGGGTTCATATATTACATGGTGAGGCATATCCAAGTGAATACATCATGGTAACTCAATGAGAAGACCACAGTTTTTTATGTCTAATATTTTTTAAATTGAATATGTTACAGGTCTTAAGCCGTGGGATCCTGATAACATACGGTTCTCTCGCTATTGGTACTTCAGTTAAAGACAACCTGGTGATAACTTCTGATATGGTGCCATCCTTCCATCTGATTGGCTACTACTTCGACCAGCATGGTAACATCATTGCTGACTCGGTGTGGGTAGATGTCAGGGATGAATGTGAGATAAAGGTCAAGGTGAGTAAACAGAAGAGATAAGAGTACAGCCTGAGCAGAGCGATACAGTAGACAAACAGAACTTAACCTCTGTTTACTGTGTTTGAATAGATTAGTATAAGTAGGACACTTGTATAATGCTGGTTTTGTTACTGGGAGGTGGGTTGGGAAGGTCTGAGTAATGCAAAGAGTTAATGAAATTATTTTAGCTTGGAAGTAACTATTCCCAGTTGCAAACATTGATTGTTATTAGGCTGTGTGCCAGTTATCATTCACAAAATATATAATGCTGTTTTTAGCTGAGATTATTTTAATGTATTGATGGGGTTAACCTTGGTCATGGTATTAAAAACTCTTTTTATTGTAGGTAGAAACAAAAGGACCATTTCAACCTGGAAAACTGTCTACACTGGAATTTGATTTACATGGTCAGAGAGCCCAAGTGGCTTTGCTGGCTGTGGATAAGGCCTTCTATGGTCTCCATGCTGATAATAAACTCACAGCCAAACAGGTAACACTTTAACACACACATGCTTTCTCTTACAACACACCGAGGTACTCAATTCAACCTATTTATCATGATCCAAGATGATGTTTGGAGTCTAAGCTCTTGTTCCTTTGCTTTTCAGGTGTTTTCCTCCATGCAGTCACATGACCGTGGTTGCTTGTACAGTGGAGGAGCTGACCCTGCATCCGTCCTAACAGATGCTGGCCTGTCTTTTGTAACTCAGTCCGAGTCAAAGTTTAGAAAGAGTATGACTCCATTTAAATCCTTTAAAATGTTACAGGGCCAGTGTGGAGGGTTTAGTGGCATCTACCAGTGAAGTGGACACCCCTCTCCTCACCCCTCTCTTTCCAAGCATAAAGGGGAACCTACTGGTGGCCGCCTCTGCGACATTAAAATGCGAAAGGCCCTCTGTAGAGCTAATGTTTAGTTTGTCCACTCTGGGCTTCTGTAGAAACATGATGGTGCAACATTGCAGACTGTGTAGAGGAGGACTTGCTCTCTATGTAGACTTGAAGTGGTCATTCTAAGCCAAAGAAAACACAGTGATTCTCAGTTTCAGGTGATTATACACAAATGCGAACTGTCCCGGTAGATCCTCTAAATCCCATGCACTGGTCCTATGAGTGAGAATAGGAAAAATAGATAATTCATCTAGTTTAGATTATGTTAAAAAGACTACAGGGAACAAGACATAGATAAGAACTTCAACCTTGAATACAGTGATGACCTTTTTAGCAAATTATTGCTTTCACAGTCATCCAGATTACTTATGCCATGTTGAGCTGTTAAACTACTTTTCCAGGTTTTGGCTGTAATCCACAGTCTCCAAGACAGAGACGTTCTGTGGACCTTGAAGAGGAAAAGATGAATTTAAGTAAGACAGCACTTTGCATCAGAAGTCTGGTCTGTACTAATGTAAGTCTAGTATGAATATGCTATGAGAATGTGTCTTTTCTTTTTCTTTTTAATTTTGCTTTCAGAGGCTAACTTCTCCAATGAAAAGCTGAAAGAGTGTTGTGGTCATGGGTTTTCTCCCATCCCCATGAGAATAACATGCCAGGACAGAGCGAGGAGAGTCTCTCTGGTGGAGGCAAATTCTGATTGTGTGGATGTCTTTTTAAAATGTTGCCTTGAAGGAGAACGTCTGAGGCAAAAAAAGATACAAGAGGAAGCCAGTAAAGGACTTGGAAGGAGTGAGATGAAATCATCACGTGAACATGCACACCTACCAATAGCATTTTAATAACTGTGGCATGATTATCACAGAGTCTAATTACAAACCTCATTTTCTCATTTTTAGCCGCAAAAACAGCTGACATTGAACAGTTCTTCTTCGACACTGCCGCTCAGTACATACGGCGATATTTTCCTCCAAGCTTTGACTTCATTCAATTTGATGTAAATGGCAAAGGAAGGTAAGAGGTGGACAGTGAAGGTGAAATTTTAATGTAATATTTTCTTTACAGTGAATCTAATTAATTGCATTACATTAAGTCTTCAGTGTAAACTTTAAGCTGCATTTTGCGAAAAGTTAATTCATCGTATCTTAATTGGAAAAACCCTTAGCTATTCCTTGGCTCTACCTGATTCTATCACCACATGGGAGATTCAAGTCGTCACTTTGTCTGCAGCCACAGGTAATAACAGCTTCCTATTTCAGAAATGCATGTCGGGTATCTTACTTTTGAGCTTCCTATTAAAATGTGTATTTCACTCACTCTATGTTTCATTTAGGTTTCTGTGTAGTTAAGCCAGCTGAGGTCAGAGCATTTAAGAAAACATTTGTGTCTCTGCCGCTGCCTTACTCAGTAAGGAAATATGAGCAACTTTCCATTTCACCTGTTATCTACAACTACGGCTATGATGAACTACAGGTAGATATAAACTAATGTGGATATTAGATGGCATTTAAAACACTGTTCATCCGCTTTGAAGTCAATTCTTTATGTTTTTCTCTTTCTGTGGACATTTTTTATAGGTGGCAGTTCATATGGAACAAACTGAAGGGCTTTGCTCCCCTGGTTCAGCCACCACTACAGGTTTTGTCAACATTACTGTAGGGCCACAATCTGCCCAGTTTGTCTCCTTCTCTGCTGTTCCCATGGTAACCGGCTCGATACCCATCAAAATACGTCTCTATGATATAGAGAATGAGAATGGAATAGATGCAGTTGAGAAACCCTTGAAGGTGTTGGTGAGTGAGAAATAAATTATCTCTGCACTTTATAATAGAGGTCTTTGTGCTCTGTGTTGAAGATTGTATGCCTTAATTGATTCTGAGCAGGAATTAGAATATAAACTGATGAGCATAATTTGCGCACTTTAACTTAAATCAACATGCTAGATTCATTTGCATATTTTCCAGTGTAAAGACCAGGGGCACACAGTAATTTGGCCCTCTATTTTCTCATGTTGTAGACAGAAGGAATAGCGGAGAGAGTAGAAAAAACTCAACTGCTTACATTTAGGGGTGAGTTTTTTCAGTATTTCTTAATGATACTTGCTTGACAGATGTCATTATTTTAAATCTTCAGTATATTATATACAATTACATTTTCTTTCATCAATTCACTTTTTTTCAATTTTGGTAGGGAGGAGCTCAGAGACTATCCCTATTGATGGAACTTTACCCAATGGCATAGTGCCTGACTCCAGCGGCAATATTTTCATTTCAATGGAAGGTATGGTGGACATAAAGTTCACATCACATCTTTGTGGAGGTGTGCTGTTTTTTACGCATTGCGTGTACTTTTGTTGTGCGTTAGGAGAAGCCAAAGACAAATTCCATATGGACAGTAAAGTCAATGTCATCTAATACCAGTGTCTCACCCTTTCAATGTTCTTACCTTACAGGGGAAGGATTTGGCGGTTCACGTGTGAAGAACCTTCTGTCTCCTCAGAACGTCGCTAAATTGATAGTATTGCCTACAGGATGTTTAGAACAGACAATGGTACGACTGGCCCCTACAGCCTCAGCCCTCCGCTACCTTGACCTGAGCGAACAATGGTTTGACCTTCCTCCTGGTTCCAGAGATGATGCTCTTGATAAAGTTGAGAGTGGTAAGAACATATCGAGCAGTTAATTACATAATGTCTTCATCATCAGCTATTTTCTTTGAGACTCTGCACACAAATCTAGAGAGAGGAAAAAAGTTTGAGCCAATTGGGTCAATTCTGACATAATTTTAAAGGACCTTACTTACTTCAACAAAAATATGATTTGCTGACAAGAAAAAACTTTTAAAAGCAAATAATAAGTTATTGCAGTGGAATGCCTTGAAAGTTTTTACACCAAAAGGATGAGATGCCATAAGCAAGAGTTAGACCAAAGGTACTGTAAAAATGAGTTAGTAGTTAGTATAGTAACAAGGAAACTTGATTCACAAAAGTATAGACTAGGTGTCAAATTAATATCGCTGTCTTTCATGTGAGCAAAAAGTAACAACAGAGTAAATTCAAAAATGAAAATGTAATAAAAAGTAGCATTATAATTTTCCAAATGTACATGTGTTATTTTAGTAAAAATGAAAATGAAAATATGGTGATCTAAACAACTTTTGAGCAGCAAGTTTGGTTGGACATACTTCCCCATTAGAGTATGTGAAGATGAAAATTGCATTATTACATTTTCCTTTTAATTTGTACTGAAATACAAAAAAAGTATAATGCTATCCTGGAATTACATTTTAAATAAATTAGGTCCACAAGAGTAAAAGTAAAGAGAACAGCAGTTACTCAGAATGTTGCATTACCAACAATGGCTCTTTAACTGTGCTAGCTTTGTTGGGAGTAAGAAAATAATAGAAAAACTAAATTAAAACAGCTTTAAAACAAAGACTTAATGCACGAAGAAGGACATTTCAGGAGAAGATACTATGAAGGATGCCTGTCAATATTTTCTTGGTCACAGGTCGGACAAAACTGTGAACACCCAACTGAAAGCAATCACTTGTGGCAGAATAATGTTACATGCAGAATACAGTGGATTACAATAAAATAGATAAAACAATGGATGATTTGTTCTAGTCATTAGAGACTAAATGGGGAGTGCTCAGCTGGAAATAAAGAGCAACCTGTCGGCTTCTGTTTCTTGTTTCACATTAGTATTGTGTTATGAACATTGCGCCTGCTATAGATCACAAACATTGCTGTTTGTAACAAAGTGAATACTTTCTTTGTCAGGTTATATAAGGATTCATACATTGTATAAGAAGTCTGATGGATCATATGGACCATGGTATTCAGTGCCATCCAGTAACTGGTGGGTGTATGTTTTATACTGCCTTACTATTTTTGTCATAAGGTAGTGACATCTCATGTAGTACATCAGATTTCTGATCAGAACAGATTTTCCATTCACTCTTTTCCCTTGTTCTTCCTTCTCTTGTCCTCAGGGTGACTGCCCTTGTAGTGAAAGTGCTATCATTGGTGGCACAGCGTCAGATAGCAGCTTTTGGAGTGCAAGGCAGGAGGCCTAGGGTTGTACCAGAAGAGGAGATAAGACAGCCAGTTCAATACTTGCTTACAGTACAGCAGTCTGATGGGTCATTCCGAGACCCACAGCCAGTCCTACACCGAGGAGTTCTGGTAACCTCTTCCACATCCATATTAGAATATGCATATACATACTAGAACTGTATTAGAATTGGCAACAAACTTAATAGTGGTGAATTGAAACCAATATTGACTTTGTGTTTTTAATGTAGAAAGGAAATGACCAACACGCATCCATGACAGCTTTCATAACTCTCGCACTTCACCGGTCCCTTCAATTCCTGGAACCCGAGGGAAGAACTAATGCGGTGAGAATGACAAAGCTGGCGGTGTTGCTTTTCGGGGTGGACTTTTACTTTAGTGCCTCCATGAAGTTAACATTTGTGGTTTTGGGTCACTCTCTTGAAATGTCTTAAGCTAGACTGTCATAAAAGTCTGCATGTCAGCATCAAATGCTAACATTTACCTCAAAACATTGTTACGTGATGAACAGCCTCACTGAGTTGCTAGAATGACTGTCATGGCTGTTATTATCTATTGTTTACAATTATTACAATATGCAATATGCAATATGCAAAGATGGTACAAAAACTTAATTGAGTCCATTCCTGCTACTTTCTACCAGGAAGCAAGTATTTCAAGATCAACAACATATCTCCTGTCACACTTTGAGTTGCTTCAGCATCCCTACGCTGTTGCCATTACAGCCTACTGCCTCGCAGTTTGCCTGCCACAGGGAACAGATCATTCATCTAGGTGGACAAAACTTCAAACACTGGCTACTGAAGGCAAGTCCAATCAAAGCAAAGAGGTGTGGGCAATACAGCTAAAATGATATATATGGATACTAAGTCAGCAAGTGTAACCAAATGAGAAAATAAATGTATGTTTTTAGAAAAAACAGTTAATCAACTGCCTGACAAAGGAAGCTATTTCATCACATGGATGCAAAAACCATATATAAATTCACTATTACCATAAATCAGCTCCTCTAATTAATTTAATGCATTGCCTCATACATCTAGAGTTATGTAAGTGTTAGTTATCAGGATGTAAACAATATGTGGCAGAATTTAAGTTTACCAATTTTTATTATCTCATATATTTATATATCGCCCAACCTTCGCCCAACCTTAAGCAGCCACACTAGTTTTGTTCAAAATGTAAAGTTGAACTAAAAAAGTTCACAGTATGCTTTTGTGTAAAGAATTGAAGTTGAATAAAAAAGTTCACAGTCATCGCCTTTTGTCCTGAAATATCAGGTTTGAATTTTTTACTCATCGCCCTTTTCTCTAAATATCAGGTGCCAACCCACAGGATGTTATCTCTGGACAGCTGGTGCCAACCCACAGGATCGGGAGGCAGGAGATGCCATCACAAATAGAGACCACAGCTTATGCCCTCTTAGCTGCAGTGGAACTTAAGCAAACCAAGTGGGCGGACAAAGCAGCCTGCTGGTTAATTACCCAAGAAAACTATTATGGAGGCTACAGATCATCACAGGTGAATGGCATGCAAGACTGAGAATAATTGTTAGAACCTCATAATTCCTGTCTTTGGGCATAGCCCCAGATAAACCATCAGAGTAGAGAGGTTAAAACATGTTATTATTTATGTTTTTACCTGCCCAGGATACCATCATGGCATTGGAAGCCCTTGCGGAAGCCCTTAGCGGAGTACGAGCTTCAGAAAGCAGACAATCCCACAACAAATGTAATAGCAGAGTTCTCAGTCCCAGGAAAGACAGACATCATAAGGCTTGCACTGACAAATAAGAATGAGAGGGTGGAAATAGACCTTAAGGTATTATAGAGCATTGTCAGTATTACACTTACAGATTCACTTAGTGTTTAACCTCATTCTTCGATTACTTGTCTTTTCTTCTGTCGCAGAAACTTGTAGGAAACAACATTAATGCAAAATTGACAGGAACGGGCAGTACCAAGATAAAAGTAAGTTTGACTAATGCTTGTGTGTATGCCGAAAGAGACCCATAACTCACAGCAAATCACCAATCTGTTTGACAGATTGTAAAGGCTTACCATCTACTGAAACCCAAGGACAACTGTGACCAATTGTCTATCAGTGTCACAGTGGAGGGAAAAGTGAAGTACACTGGTGAGCTCTTCTCACTGATAACAAAATCACAGCCGCTTGTAGTGCTGATAAAAGCTACACAGTTACATTAACCTCTTTCTTCCCAGCTCCAATCATAGAAAATTATGACTACTATGATGGAGACGATTACATCACAGAGGAGAAGGACGACCGAGTGCCACGATCAGCGATTGAGTGGTTTGATGCTCGCACCCGAAACAGGAGAGATCTTGATAACAACTTGAGTTCAGACGAGGCTGTCACCTACAGAGTCTGTGTCAGGTTAGTTCATTTTTTAATAAGATTCACGTCACATTTGGTCTTTATAAGTATTCATAGGATAATAGGGAAAAGGTAACAAAATCAGACTATATTTTCTACTGTTTTCCTGTGCATAGTCATAACCTGAACAACAATCTCACGGGAATGGCCATTGCTGACATCACACTTCTGAGTGGATTTGAGGTTAATAAACAGGAACTGGACATGGTTCGTATCTCTCTCTAACTCCTCTTCATCACAGTTATCTTCAGCACAAAGTGGGAGGAACACTTTGGGGCACCTCAGATTATTACCCTTTCATTTTCTTTATGGAAAAGCTGAGGCGATTGACAGTTGAAGCACAGCTTGGACGGACATGAAACTCTCCCTATAAAATATCAATCTGTTTGTACACCTAAATATGTTGTTTGGATTAAACATACAAGATTCATGTTAATATGTCATCTCTAAAAGTGTTTAAAGGCAGGTTTTGTTATCTTTGAGCAGAGCCAGGCTAGCTGTTTCAAACGTTTACTCTAGGCTAAGTTGTCATAGTATATATACTTGTGGAGATATTGGTTCATTACTGTTCTGGTTTGCACCTCTGACTGGCTTGGTCCTCATAGCAGTGGTGACAGAAAGTCGCTAGTATTATGGTATTTAGAGCCGTCCACCATGTCAAACTGACAGAGAACAAAAGACACGATCATTCAAACTGGGGTGAGCATGATATAAACCTTTAGGATCATGACAATATCCAGGACAGTCACATGTTTCCATGTTAAATTACATTGAGGACATTATAAAACTAAGCATTTAAAATCTAAATACAGATTGGAGAAACTGACAAAGCAATGAATGAGAGGAATAGACTTAGAAATGCTTCTTTTATACTATAGCATCAAAAGGTTCAATTCTTTTCTCTTTCCTCATAGCTAAAAGAGCCCCCCGAACAATACATTTCCCATTATGAGGCCTCCTATGGAAGAGTGGTGATTTACTTCAATGAGGTAAGGCTGAAATCTTTTTACAAACACAAAATATTCACATGTCCAGCACTAAAAGATTTCTTCTCCCATTCTAGCTCTTTGAACCAGAGGAATGTATTAGTTTCAGTGCCAAGCAGATAATACCGATTGGCCTTCTACAGCCTGCTCCAGCTGTGTTCTATGATTATTATGAACCAGGTAAGCTTTTTATTTAATATGTTCTGCATTTCCTCGTCAGGGTAGAGGGGACATCTTTGTTTAATTTACCAGGAATTTATGAACTATTTGTGCTTTTCTTGCAGACAGAAAGTGTACTGTGTTCTACTCCGCCCCCAAAAGGAGCAAGATGGTCTCCAAACTGTGTTCAGAGGATGTGTGCCAGTGTGCAGAAAGTAGGGCATTAACTCTAAGACCCATACTGACACATATCAGAGACTAACTGTAGCTTTACCACTCATGTTTGTGTAAATAATTGCCATATGTTCATCTTGTCTTCAGGGCCCTGTCATAAAATACAACATACATTCCAGTTTGGAAGAGGTCGAAAAATCAGAAAGAATGACCGTTTGCAGCATGCTTGCTTCTTCCCTACAGTGGATTATGGTCAGTACTGCACACGAGACATTGTGGTTCAAAGTATTTTATATTAACTTGACCATAAAGAGCTTACATCCACCCTTTCATGGAGTGACACTACTCTAAAATGATGCAATAGAGCGGTTCAGATGAATGTTTGCTAATAAAGGTTTGATTCCTATTTTATTTCAGCATACATTGTTGAAGTTCTGAATGTTTCCACGATGAGTAACTTTGACCTATACAGAACGAATGTAAAGGAGGTACTCAGAATACGTAAGTAGAGATTGAGCAGATGAGATAACACTGGCTTTTAAATAGTCGCTTGCCATTGCAATTATACTTGGAAGAAAATCATAAATAGAATATTATGAATTTAATAACTATGATGTAACCACCAGATGAAGACAACTCTGTGGGCAAGAATTCTGTTCGAGTGTTTGCTCAGAGGCGTCAGTGCAAAGGACAGTTGGACTTGGGAAAAGAGTATCTCATCATGGGCAAAGACGGCTCCACAACCGACTCCAATGGAATGTAAGCAGAGTTGATAATAAGTGATAGGGGCTAAATGTTACAGTAACCGGTCCTCATTCTGCCTACGTTCTCCCTCCTTGTGCAGGATGCAGTATCTGTTGGAGTCAAACACCTGGGTCGAAAAGAAACCTTCGGAAGAGGAATGTAAAAAATCTGCACGCAGGTCCGCCTGCACAGCGTTTAATGAATTTAAGGAAGAGTACAAGATTGATGGCTGCAGACAGTAAAACAGACAAATATTTGCCTTCCATTTACAGTTTAGTGTGACTCAGCTACAGTAGATGCACAGCCAGCATTGGTATTTTGTTTTTTCACCATTCATAGTCAGTTATGTAAACATCTTATGGTAACATCCTCACATACTGAGTCATTATTGCTTGGCAGACGGTAGGTTGATGACCAACTCCGCCACAGTTTCATTAACAATTTTACTACCTAAAATGTAACCATTAATCATTGCTTCATGTCCAACACAGCTACTAGTGTTTAAATAAAGGGACACATAATGTCGTCCAGCAAATTGCTTTGTATGTGGTAATTTGGTTGGAGTTTCGACCACTGGAGCTGCACACATGTTGAGATATATTGAGGTGTAGAGCATCCACAAACAAACATTTGGTCTTTCATGTCTTTCCAAATAGTATGATTCAGTTTGGTGTGCTGATTTGATTTAGCTTCCCCACTGAATATATTTATTTTTTTTCAGTTTTTTTTTCTTTTACTGGCAGTAGAGGATCTGAGAGAGGTCTCTGTGCTCAACTCAACCCCCCTCAAAGTTACCCCCCTCCTTACTTAACATCTGCAAGGTGAGGAAGAGGGGAGGGGGGAATGGTTTCGGGTTAGCACAGTACATACACATAAAGTGGCATAACAGTCTGCACATAGGGCCTCGTCCCCACTGGAGTTACACAGTGACAAGATTTGGATCAGTCATCACCTCATAAGGATAATAGCTCTTAATAGGCTCCGGCGAGCTAATTGCACTCTTATCAAAGGTGTTCCACTTAGAAGCATGCTGCAGAAGACACTGCAATTATATAATTAAAAAACGTGTTGAGATGTCGGTGATGCAGAGAGAAAGTAATGGGAGGAAATGAGGTTTAGTATGAGGGAGCAGTGCAGCAGGAGTAGGGGGGTGGGTGGGGGGCACGAGTGGAGAGGCAAAGGAACAAGCAAGGGCTTATGCACTTATATTATTCTAATCTCTGAGGCCAGATCTAATGTAAGCAACATGGGAGTACTGACCATCACTTCAATCACAGCCAGATCAATGCCTGCACTGTTTCAGCCTCATTTCATTAAATTTGAATCAATAAAGGGTAAATAAATACCCAGACATTTTCATCTTGGGATTACTTTAGTGCACCGTCAGAAGCCAACAGCAACAGCACAGTTGAAAAAGAGGTCTTTTACTGTTTTTTACTGTAGCCTTCTCAAGGTAATCAATGGCTTGTCATGGCTAAGCGGTGTAGACATGTGCCTATGATTAGAGTCACAATCAATCAAGAGATGTTACAGTGCGAGTGGCAGATTAGTTATTGTTCAGGCTGTGCAACACAATAAAATGCAAATATTCTCCCAATGAAGACAGGCTGATGGCAGTGAGTGAATGATTTATATTTTGTTAGATCAGTGGATTGCCACAAGAGATTTACCATAAATACACATATTCCATGACTACGTGTTTGCCTCTGTCACACCACATATGCCTGATCATCAACTATGAAATTGGCTGGGGAATTGTGCAATGCGCTCATAAGACCAGGTGTGTTTTGTTAGGTGTGCGGCAGCCTCGGTTGTCGAAGGTGTGTCTCCAGCCATTTTTCCAAAGGCCAACACAGGGTCAGCGGTTTGAGGGTGGTCCACAGTGCAGAAAAGGAGCAGAGTGAAGGCGGAGCCATTCTTGGAGGCTGCCAGCAGATGCGGGCACTGATGGAGTGGGACCACCCACTCAGGAATCTACACTATGCTGACAATTACTCTTTGTTTTTTCATCTCAATATGAAGGTGACTTGGTCTGTTATTAGGATTGGCTTGAGACATTTTGACATGTCACAGTGGGAAAAGCACGGATATGCCAAATCAGGTCAATTTTTATTTATATGGCCCAATATCACAAATCACAATTTGCCTCAAGGGGTTTTACAATCTGTGCACAGCATAAAACACCCTCTGTCCTTTGACCCTGAGATCTGATGAGGAAAAACTGATCTGAATATTAGATTTAATGATGGCTAAATTCCATGTAGCTGCTTTAATTTCAAGTTCCTGGTAATGTGCATGCTGTCTCACCCATGCTTACTGGGTGGGACACTTTAGTGGAACCATCATTAATATTACCAGTAACACTTGTGCCTTTCCTACTGTGAAAAATCAAAATATTTGCTTTGAAAAGGGCCTGCTGTATGCCTGAGAAGCAAGCGCCTGGTGTTAATAAAGTAAAGTGCTAAAGTAAAATATGTCACATTTTTAGCCTAAATTCAAAGTTATGAAAATATACAGTGCATGCAATGATGAAAATGTGTGTGTGCATGTATGCAAAGCTACACTCATCTCAACTGTACAATGAGTTGGCATACACACCAATTAGCAGTAGCAGTATATTCTTATACTGTACTGTATGCATGTACTGTGTTAGTTGATTTTGATTATGTCTGATTTACATGTAATGGGTTTGTGAATGGGATTGTTTGGTTTTTAATTTTGTTGAATTATTAGCAGCTTTATCTTCAGAAGTTTCCTTGGAATGACCAGACCATCTTGCACCTCTAATTATATCCACAAACTGACCCCCACTGTCCTAACTTTCTTAAATCCAGATGTGAATCTGACATATATGAGTTTAAACATTCATACACCTCCTCAGGCACCATCCATAGCCTCATGATGCTGACCGGCTCAGCTTTGCATCATCAGCTAAATTATTAAATAATTTATTACCACTACAGTGTGATGCAGCAGTAATGCACTGTAGGCTCGTTTATCTTTCAGTATCAGAACATGGTGTACTTCCCAAGCAAAACATGTTAGCTCAACACAATTACAACTAAAATATCAACTAGTATATATATATATATATATATATTTTTTTTTTTACTGTGTGGGTTCTTACATACCCACAGTGTAACATATAACAACATAACATATATAGAGTGAGTACACGAAAACAGTAAAAGAACATGAGAGAGCTGTTTCTCATATCAGAGCTTCACAGCTGTCATTGAACATGGTCTTGCATGGTCACTGTGTTAGTAGCTAAATATTTGAAGGAAACATACATTAATAATGCTATTAGTTTAAACTGTGTCTCTTAATATAATAAAATCTAAAGATTAACATTCCATTTATTTTGAATGGATATACTGACACAGCTCATAAAATGAATCAAATAGTTCGTCATAAAATGACTGAATCTTATCGATATCCATGTATCTCACTTCATCTTAAGCTATATAAAAATCTCCAGTGACTTTTGTTTTTTGCTCCAGTAAAATTAGGAAAATGTCACTTATACACTGTTTGCTGAGGACCCTTGATATACTTGTCTTCATGTGGTTTACGAAAGGTGGGATGGTGGGTGGCCATTTGGTCAGAGATTCAGAGCCTTCACAGAGCATTCCTTAAATCTGGTGGATATTTGGTCACTTACATAACTCCCACGTAGTTACATCTCATTACTTCCAACAAACAGCCAATTCATATAGCGAGAGGTTCCTGTCCCCCAGGGTCAGCACTGAATACCTGCAGTGTTATACTATGTATTCCAGCTGAATCATGATTCTCAGACCCGGGCTTTAGTCAATCAGGGCTGTGTCTAGGTGTTAGCAATGTCTGGTGTAAGTCAAATTACATACAGCAGACACTGAAATAACTGTCATCAGCCATGGAAAGCTGAAACATGCAGGCTGTTTTTGTGTTGTATGAAAGAACATGTAAAGTGTCCGAGCATGCACTGTCTACAGTTTCAGAGCAAAACTGCATGTTTACTAAAAGTTTGATCACACTAGACATCCGATTACAAAAAGTTGAAAATTTGATTGATTTGAAAGTGATTTATTACTCATATGATAACCAAACATCTCTGACTCAAGGAACTGAGCCTGGATCAATTGAACTAATAAATCTACCAGCAAATTTGATAGCATTTACAGCAATTCATTAACATTATAAAATACTATAAAAATGAGCACAAGAGAGCAATTGATTATATTCGATTCACAAATCTGTGTAAAAATGCCACTCTTCTTTTAAGTCCAATACAAATATTTTCCATAGTGGTTAAGAGAGTGGGACCACTAGGCGTGGAGGAAGAGGGGGGTCCTTAAGTAGGAGCGGACTATCACTCTCCTCCTTTCTAGTGGTGGTCCTTTCTCTCACCTCTTTCCTACTAGACCATATCCATCAAGTCTATACCAGCTTCTCAGATGGAGGGAGAAACACAAAAAAAAAGATAAAGCCAAGAACTAATTCATTATTCTGGTAAGTTCTTTTTCCTATTTAACTATTATATCAGAGCAATAACTGCAGTCATTTGAATGAATGGACTCTTTTACTCCATTTTGGTATCTGCTGATAGTCCTTCTCATCGTAACACCTTTATGGTGCAAAGCTGAACATGTTTTCAGGGTTTTGAATGAGCAAATTTGTGGGAAAATTTCATATTGTTGTTTAATACTGTGTTTTAATCCCTGAAAAGACCACGAACAGCAGTGCACTGGTTGCAATGAGTGGTGTACATGACTTGTCATTTTTAGTGTGAACAAATACTGTAGCATAGTTATACATATTTACATTCACGTGACTGAACTTAACTTACTTTTCATTGTATCAAAATTAATGCAGTGGAAGTATCACAATTCATATTTTAGCAGGAAAGAGTGGCTGTCATTTCAGTTAATACTGTAGCCAATTAGTCTATTAATCCTATCACTGCAGTGTATCATTTAAAATTTGGCTTGGTGTATGGCAAATTATCTTAATGTATTTACATGCTGTATGATTTATCTGGTTTTCTACAGATTGAAAGCCTAAGCTGGACATATTTCCTTTAGCAGTTTTATGAGTTGTGGGTGCAGCTCATTATGTAACCTCCTGTATAGTGAAAGACATACAGTGTCCCACAGCTCTATACAGTAACACTCTGTTACCTCTCAGCCTCGTCTCTCCAGCAGACTCTCTAGACTTCCCACTCCAGTCAACTTTTTCCTTCCTGTTCAGAATCAGCTAAATGAACTATTATGGCTGACTCGAACACTGCTGCAGTTCTTCAGCTCATATTTGGTTTTCATTCTATTTTTCAAGGTGTGTTACAATGCACCTTTTAAAATAAAAATGATATCTTTTTTCAACCTTTTAAAATGTCACATCACAGCATACACTGTAGCTTTTACAGAACCTGTAGCCTAAAAATCAGTGTGCGATGCTATGTTACCAAAATAAGTGTACAAACTGAATGGGGAAAAATAAGTATTATGGTCCCTTTGCTTTATCCATCGCTGTTGTTGTCACTTTTAAGCAAAGCACCAAAACTGAATTTAGTCCAAATGTAGCTTAAATAGCCAGTACAGGCTGCACAAGGGAGCATCAAAGTGTGAATGGGAACTCTGTGGGAAATGGGAAAGCTGGCTGAAAAAGAATATGTATGCTCAGCAAACCCTTCTTAGGTTGTTTTTTTTTTTAAAAAAAAGTCCTTAAAAGATTTGGCTGAAAATGTCATGCATTAAACTCAGTCACAACTAAGCTCTTTCATTTTTGTCATTTCTAGGAGGGACCTGGCCCCTTTACAAGTGGTGACAGAAATATAGAGGAAGGAGTTCATAATTTTGCAGTAATATACATACAGATCCACCAAAGGCAATACCTTCTCCGGCTACTGCTGCTGGCTCAAAATGCTGTTTACTTTAGGACTTCTCCTCCTTCTCACCCCATTTCCCTCCTTGCAATCCACGACCAATGAGAGGAGGAACTTGTCAGGAAGCAACGCAACTAAACCCAATGCCGTTTTCACCCTGTTGAAACCAAAAACCACTGCAGCTCTCGCCAAACAGACCGCTCGCCCAACCCTGAAGCCAAACACAGTCAATCAAACAGTTTTATCCACTCCAGCAACCACCAAAAGCAAGCCCAGCCCAGCCATAATTCAAACCACTCCATCAGCAGCCGTAAAGACTACTACAGTCAGTGGCAATATTACCAACAAAGACAAGGACACAGTCTCAGTCACTCACACTGTTTTAGTTAAATCCCCTCAAGTGAAGATTATCATAGACAAGGCTGCCCCTGCTTCAGCCAGCGGCACTAAAACCACCAAGGACAAACTCCAACCTTCAGTCAATCAGACTGTTTCAGTGAAATCTCCTTCAACCAGTGATGGGAAGACTGTCAAAGACAAGCCTGCTCCCACTGTAGTTCAAAATGTTCAATCAATATCCCCAAAATATGATTCTGCCAGTGGTGCTAAAACCACCAAGGACAAACTCCAACCTTCAGTCAATCAGACTGTTTCAGTGAAATCTCCTTCAACCAGTGATGGGAAGACTGTCAAAGACAAGCCTGCTCCCACTGTAGTTCAAAATGTTCAATCAATATCCCCAAAATATGATTCTGCCAGTGGTGCTAAAACCACCAAGGACAAACTCCAACCTTCAGTCAATCAGACTGTTTCAGTGAAATCTCCTTCAACCAGTGATGGGAAGACTGTCAAAGACAAGCCTGCTCCCACTGTAGTTCAAAATGTTCAATCAATATCCCCAAAATATGATTCTGCCAGTGGTGCTAAAACCACCAAGGACAAACTCCAACCTTCAGTCAATCAGACTGTTTCAGTGAAATCTCCTTCAACCAGTGATGGGAAGACTGTCAAAGACAAGCCTGCTCCCACTGTAGTTCAGAATGTTCAATCAATATCCCCAAAATATGATTCTGCCAGTGGTGCTAAAACCACCAAGGACAAACTCCAACCTTCAGTCAATCAGACTGTTTCAGTGAAATCTCCTTCAACCAGTGATGGGAAGACTGTCAAAGACAAGCCTGCTCCCACTGTAGTTCAGAATGTTCAATCAATATCCCCAAAATATGATTCTGCCAGTGGTGCTAAAACCACCAAGGACAAACTCCAACCTTCAGTCAATCAGACTGTTTCAGTGAAATCTCCTTCAACCAGTGATGGGAAGACTGTCAAAGACAAGCCTGCTCCCACTGTAGTTCAAAATGTTCAATCAATATCCCCAAAATATGATTCTGCCAGTGGTGCTAAAACCACCAAGGACAAACTCCAACCTTCAGTCAATCAGACTGTTTCAGTGAAATCTCCTTCAACCAGTGATGGGAAGACTGTCAAAGACAAGCCTGCTCCCACTGTAGTTCAAAATGTTCAATCAATATCCCCAAAATATGATTCTGCCAGTGGTGCTAAAACCACCAAAAACAAGCCGACAGTCTCCGTCAATCAGACTGTTGTCACTAAATCTCCCTCCACTGGTGATGTGAAGAGCTCCAAAGACAAGTCTGGCCTGAGTGTGGCTGGTGGCTCTGCAGCCCACAAAGATAAGGTCACATCCTCTACCAATCAGACAGCCACAATCAAAGCTCCCATCACCACCACCACCACCAAAGAAAAGCCTGCTCCTGTTCAACCAGTGAAGGTGGTCATCACTGAGGGCTGCAACTCAAGCAGTACCAAGGGACAGGAGCTAAAGCTGATGCCTGGCACTCCTCTGGTCATGACGCATAAGATCAGTTTGTTGCCTGGTGGCTGCACTGGGGGATGTGAGGCTGAGATGGCTGCACTGAAAGGACGTGTGGCCCAACTGGAAAGAGAGATGTCCTCCCTAAAGGAGAAATGTATGATACTGTTACATTGACCTGATTATTATATTTGACACAACGTATGAGGATGGTAATAATTTTGATTAATTTTTCACTGCCCAGGTCCATGTTCTGTGAACTGTCCAAATGACTGTAGTGGCAATGGAGAATGTCAGAAGGGGAAATGTGTCTGCCAACAGGGATTTGTGGGTATAGACTGCAGTAAGTGTGCACAAGGAGCTGATTGTACTAAAAGTAAGTGAAAGTCTGGATGTGGTAGACATGTATTTTTAAGTGAAAGAGAGTAATTTTTGCTTGAACTTTGGCTTATATCTTATTCACATTGTAACCATGTAATCTCTACTCTTTCAGAAACTACCAAAGGAAAGGCCAAGGTGACAGTGAAAACTGTGACCCTGCAGGTGAACAAAGGCAGGGAAAACATGCAGGAGAAAACCCCCAAAGGAGAGCACACATTCTCCCAGAACAGGGAGGAGAAAAAAGGGTCTGAAGCCAAAGAGGCCAACACTAAACCCAAAGTGACTACTAATGTTAAAGAAGGTCCTCTTAAAACACAACCAAAACAAGACCCTTCTGTCAAGAAAGACTCTACAAAGACCAGTCGCCAAACTCTTCATCAAGATCTGTTGAACCATGAGGGAAGAAAGCAAGAAGAGGCTCGCAAAGGCAAAACAAAGGTTGTCCAAAAAGACTTCAAGCTTGATAAGGGGGGAGCTGCTAGTAAAGCTCATCCTAAGTCTGACCAATTAAAAGACGAACCTCGAACCAATGTAACCCAGAGTACCATGAAGAAATTTAATGGCACAGCTAAACAAGCACAGCTAACAAACAGAACCAGAGCAGGGAAGGAGATCGAGGAGCAGTCCACACTTGCCGAGAAGGGCGTTGCTCAATTATCAGGACACAAACGCATCAAGGCCAAAGAAAACACTACGACCGTGCAATCCGTTGACAGCACTGAAGCCAGCAAAACTGGGAAAGAGAAAGTGACACAGAAGAGTCAATATTTAGTGAATACAACCATTGTAGCAACAGCAGGAGAGGCTGGAGTTGTGCAGAACAAAACAACTGTCCATGGCTCTGGAGGCTCAAGGAGGATGGGAGGGTCTGGATTAGGTTCTGTAAAGGTTGTAAACATCTCTTCCTACAGCTTCACTGTTACGTGGTCAGCACCTCAAGGGATGTTCAAGAACTTTACCGTGATCAGGAGAGAGCCACGGACAGAGGGTGACGAGGGCGAATATGAGGAGTTTGAAGAGGAAGCTCACGAAGGAGACAAGGCCTCGACAGCTAAAAACACAACTGAGGTCAAAGTACAGAGTGAGAGCACCAATGCGACTGCAACCTCTAGATCTAGGGTCAAAGCCGAGACCAGGAGGATCTCTATGGTTGTTCCTGGCAGTGTGCGCTCTGTGGAGTTCAGTAACCTTCGGGCAAACACAGGCTATGTCCTGCATGTGTATGGCAGCACAGCTGAGAGAAGATCAAAGATTCACAGAGTAACTGCAGTTACAGGTGATTTAAATTGGACTGCATTTGTCACTAACACATAATCCCTCCACTAATACCACTCAGCATGTATAATTCCCTATATGATTGATGATGATGTTCTCTGTACATGTGGCATCATTATTGCACGTCTGTCCTGTCCCAGGGAGAGGGATCCCTCATCTGTGGACTCTTCCTCAGGTTTCTTCTTTTTCCCCAGAAAGGGTTTTTTGAACGTTTTTCCTGACCCGGTTCGAGGGTCTAAGGACAGAGAAGGTGTCACAACTGTACAGATTGTAAAAGCCCTCAGAGGCAAACGATGTTTGTGATTTTGGGCTTTAAATAAATCAAATTTGAAATTTGAATTTGAATTAGAATTAATACGAAGGACACCAACAGAAATCTCTCTTTTCTCGCTCCAGGTCCTGAGCCAGCCACAGAGATGGTTTTCGGTAATGTAACAGAGTCTTCTTTTGCTGTTTCCTGGTCTAAACCAAAGACCACATTCACAGGCTTCAAGGTCACATACACCAACATTATCACAGGTCTGTCAAAGGTTGCTTGTATATTGCATCTTGGGTCAAAATTCCTTTAACTGATATCAGTCAGTGTGGATCTTTTATTTGGAAGTGGCAGCTGTTTCAGTTTGATATTTATGATGCATCATCCTGCTAGGTGAGAGCTACTTTGTGACCTTAGACTTTCAGCAGTCTTACGTGGTTCTGTCCAAGCTGTCTGCTGGATCCTCCTACATTGTCAGTGTAACTGCTACACAAGGCAGAGCCCAGAGTGATGCCCTCACATCCATCATCACCACAGGTAAGCATTTATATAAGCTTACTATTATGTGCAACTACATTTATTTTGACTAAACATGTGAAAACAGCAACAAACACACTGTGGATTGTCTCTTGACTGCAGTGCCTGCACCCCCAACACATCTGCAAGTTGTCAATGTGACAGATACCAGGGCTGTGGTGCAATGGACACCCAGTCTGGGGAAGGTAGACCGTTTCATCATAAGCTACGAGTCCTCCAAGAGTGAGTGTGGCAAGATTTCCCCCAAAAACTAATGCCAAAGTGTTAATGACTAAACCAAGTGTTATTAATTGTCCCTCTCGCCACAGCTCCTAATGTGACAGTGACAGTGATGCTGTCTGGAAACTCAGTGGAGCACCAGCTAAGAGGCCTGCAGAGAGGCACCCTGTACACAGTCAAGGTCCTGAGCCAGAAGGACAGCCTCCAAAGTATGGCCATCTCAACTACATTTAATACTGCTAACGGTGAGTAGAGAGGGAAATAAACAGATGGAGATCAGTTTTTTTTTCTTGCAAAAGTACACACAGGTTGTGTATGAACAAAGCACTTTTTTGTGTCTCTCAGTGGTAAAAGCCAGTGAAGTGGGTGCTCGCTCTGCCTTGATAGCATGGAGGACTTCCACGGTTGTTTACCACAGCTACAGACTGCTCTACCAGGTGGCAGGAGAGGAGACAAAGGTTAATAATATTCCTCAGTCCTCAGAGAGCCCCAACATTCACAGAATTCACAGATTAACTTTTTGTGTATACATTAGGAGGTGATCCTGGATTCATCCATCACAGAGTATAAGCTGACAGGGCTGTTGCCAATGTCACGCTATATTGTTCTGGTGCAAGGCGAGAGAGATGGACACTACACATCTGTTGTCACCACAGAATTCATCACAGGTAGTGTGTTTTATGTGAAGCAGTCCCTGTTGATTTATCTGCTATATTAATACATTATCATGACTAAGTTCTTTATTTTCTTCATCCCTCAGGAAAACTGCGTTTCCCTTTCCCTACTGAGTGTTCCCAGGAGCTGCTGAATGGAGCTCTGCAGTCAGGAGAGGTGGATATCTACCCACAGGGAAAAGAAGGACAAGCGGTCAGAGTCTACTGTGACATGGAGACTGAGGGAGGCGGTTGGACGGTGAGATAAACTGCTGTGTACTCTGAACAAAACTTTGCACTGGAGGAATGACAGAATGGGATTCGACAATAGACAGCAATCTGATGTGTGTTTTTAGGTGTTCCAGAGGAGGATGAATGGAAAGACTGATTTCTACAGGACCTGGAGTGAATACAGCGCCGGCTTTGGAAACCTCAGCGAAGAGTTTTGGCTCGGTACAGATGACGCATGTTTTTCTAGACATCACATGTGCGTCAAGATATGTTTTTTTTTTTTTAACAATCAGACTAAACTGTTCACCACTACTTTCTGCCACCATTAGGAAATGAGCTTCTTCACAACCTGACCAGTGTTGGACCCGTGAGTCTTAGAGTGGATATGGCATCTGGAAACGACACTGCTTACGCTCACTACTCCAACTTCTCCATTGATTCAGCAGAAAGACACTATACTCTTACAGTCTCTGACTACTCTGGAACTGCAGGTTAAAACAGTCTAAAAGTTTAACTTTCCCGAACATGTGCAGTATATATTGTATCATACAAAAAATACCTACTATTCATACCTTAATGGTGCTATATTTCCCTGTCAGGTGACTCTATGAGGTACCACAATGGGCGTCCATTCTCAGCACGAGACAAGGACCCTGACCCTCTGGGAATCCACTGTGCCAAGGCCTACATGGGAGGCTGGTGGTACAAGAACTGCTACAAGACCAACCTCAATGGTCTTTATGGCATCAACAGTAATAATCAGGTAAGATTCACCTCTCTATCTGGGCATAGAGTCATGAACGTTTTATCTTCTATGATAGGGCAAACCAACCAAACATCATCAATTCTCCATTTCTGTTCTGACACAGGGAATAGTCTGGATAGACTGGAAAGGTAAAGACGCCTCGATTCCCTTCACTGAGATGAAGTTCAGACCATCCAGGTTTTCTCCTACGACTTATGGCTAAGTCCTCATGGGTTCTACATCCTGAAAAATCTCACATCTGACAGAGAATTACAGCACCGGAGATCCAGAAGACAGATGATCTCACAGTTGCTGCATGGCACTTTCCAACTGAAATTGCATGTACAGTGGTTTTGATAGCTATAACGACAGCTATCTGTACATTTGATTCAATTTGCAAGATGTTTTTTTTTTCTGATATGTTTTTTTTCTGGAAATATACCAAAAGAGTGGAGAAATGTTTTATTGCAACTTTTTGTATACTGTTCCACTGTTCATTTCAACACAGTTTTGTTTTCACACCCTCTTGTGTACCGTCATGGTATGCCACCCCACTACTACTGTAATTAAATATGCACTGTCTCACTCCATCGGAATAAATGTGGCTAATGTGGGCCTGAAGTGTCATTTTTCTTGTCTGTCTTCATTCCCAGCCCTATGAGATAAACTAATGCCAGTGTGACTGACTGTAACAACAACTGAGATGTGTTATCATACCCTTCAGCATGTTTATCAGGCCGTCTCTTGTTATATGTGTCACATTCATCTCATTATCAGATATGCTGACATAGAAAAAATGTTTAGATGCCCTTGATTTTTGGGAAAATACCAACATTATATCAAGCTTAGAGACTGATGAGAACAATATAAATACAGCAAGCAGTGTGCTGACCAGCCTTCTGAAGTGGGACAACAACCAGGAGGACACAACATGGCGATAGAAATATCAGTGATCAGCGTGGGGGCTATGATCATAGTTGTGCTGCTGCTGCTGATGTTACTGATTTGCACTTCTAGTCAGACGGACAAATCTGCACACCATGGAGGAAATTCAGGTATTCATTCCTTTGTTGTCTTTATACGTACATCTGGTCATGCCAGTTGTCAAACTTTAATTTGAAAATATAAATATTAATGAACAAGACATAACTCATAGACAACTAGAGGACCACCAAACATGCACTCTTATGATTAGTTTTCACTCTCTCACTGTTTTACCTCTGTCTTTCTTAACTCCTTAACCCAGCAGTTGAATCTAGACTGCGGCAGTATCTTTTTCCCTTCCTTCCCTACTCCTCGTCTCCTTCTCTCCCAGGTCCTCCCAGTCTTTTCCTCGTAGGTAACATGATGGAGCTGACTCACGATCATCTGCCAATTCACCTGACTAATCTGGCGCAGCGGTATGGAAACATCTACCGCCTTAAATGTGGAAACACAAGTAATCATCCCATTTCAGATTTTTATTTTATTTCACACAGTTCCACACAATATCAAATGCTGACATAAAAGCAAGCAAATCAACTTTTTAAAGAGCTTTTTTTGGAGTTAGCTGAACTCAGACAGCTCCAACACAAAAACCCTTTTGTATTTTTTTCAGCCATGGTTGTACTTAATAGTAGTGACGTCATAAGAGAAGCACTGGTGAAAAAATGGTCAGACTTTGCTGGGAGACCAGTTTCATACACAGGCAAGCAACTTTACGTTATTTTGCAGCAATAGCAGCATAATTATTATCTTATTCCATGTCCTTATGACCTCTGCTCACTTGTATCAGGTAATATTGTGTCTGGGGGAGGCCACACCATTTCTCTGGGGGACTATAATGAGGAGTGGAGAGCACATCGTCGTCTGGTCCACAGTGCTTTGCAGCGTTGCTGCCAGCAGTCGTTACACGAGGTGATAGAGAGACAGGCAATGCATCTGAGAAAGGTACATACCACGACTACAATTTGTGCCTTATTTGAAGAATACAATGGGCTGCAATGTCATAGCAGAGATCCAGACAGCAAACCAAATGCTGGGGTATTTCCAGTGGTCACATTAAGAGATAAAGCATCGCTTGTTTACTGTTTCAGGTTTTGATGGACTATCAAGGCAGTCCTGTAGATCTCTCAGAGGATTTCACAGTGGCAGCCAGTAATGTCATCACCACTTTGGCTTTTGGAAAAGAAGTGAGTGTTCTTCCTCCCACAGCTCAGTCTGTAAGTCAGAGTAGCATAGATGGATTGCAAAATCTGTTTTTCATCAATGAACAGCTGTGGTTGTGGCAGACCAGCGGTTAGCTGTTTCTGTCAGGAAACAGGCAAAGTCACTACTTATGTTGCCCTTTTTAGAAGGTTGTATTACATAAGTCCATTCATGTTATTCTGTATATGTATTCTATTAGACAGTGCATTTTCTTTGGTAGGATGTATTAAAATACACATGTCTGTCTTTTCTAGTATGATAAGACTTCTTTGGAGCTGCAGCAACTGCACAGCTGTCTAAATGAGATTGTTGCTCTGTGGGGCTCCTCTTGGATTTCTGCTCTGGACTCCTTCCCACTGCTCAGAGTCAGTAGACCATCCTTATTTTGATTGCAGGTCACAGGAAGGACTAACAAACAGCTTTCACACTTCATGTCATTTGTTCTCTCAAAAGAAATTACCCAATCCTGTGTTTGCCCGGCTCCTGAAAGAGGTGGCCAGGAGAGATGAAATTATAAGAAAACATCTCAACAGTTACAAGGTTAGTAAAAACCCAAATGTCACAATATTTCAAGTCAAATCAAGCAGTTACAGTCACAAAATTGTTATCGATTAAAATGTGCTTTTTTTTTTTATAAGCTGTTACTTTGTTATCTGTGCAGTCACAGGACAAGAAAAATGAGGACGTTATCACAGGATCCCTCCTCCAGGGCCTTGAAAAATATCACAATACAGAAGACGGAGTGGTGAGCACATAAAACAGTGAATACAGAGAAGGATCAATGTGAAATGTATTACCCACGTCTTTATTTAATACATTATGAGACTGATCATGTGAACTCCCTAAATATTGGATAGATATACTGATAAATCTAATTTAATTTGAGATGAGGACTAAAATTGTTAATATACTGTAAACAGCACTATATTACATATCTTATATCTGTCTCCAGCTCCTTACAGATATCCATGTTCATATGGCCACTGTGGACCTTCTCATCGGGGGAACAGAGACCACTGCAGCCTGGTTGAACTGGACTGTTGCCTTCCTCTTGCACAGACCGGAGGCAGGGCACTCCATTTTCCACAAAACACACACATTTACACACCCCGAAGTTTATCTCAGAGTCTCTCTCCTCTCTTACTTTAACCTTCAGGTGCAGAACATGGTGTATGAGGAGCTGTGCACAGTGCTGGAAGGACGATACCCCAAGTACAGTGACAGGCACAGACTTCCTGTCCTGTGCTCTCTGGTCCATGAGGTGCTCAGACTCAGGCCAGTTGCCCCGCTGGCAGTGCCACACAGAGCCATCAGAGACAGCAGGTCAGCTGAAGGCTAACACGCTGTGATGATGAAAGAATGTAAAAACATATCGCCTTCTTACACTGATTTTACTTTGCATTCTGGTAAATGTTTGCAATATTTAGTATTGCAGGTTACTTCATCCCTAAGAACACAGTCATCATTCCTAACCTGTTTGGAGCTCACCATGATCCTGCAGTCTGGGCTGAGCCATACAGCTTCAAACCAGGTACTGCTCTGACTCTGAGGTGACGTGCATTCCTCCAGCTCGGCTCAGCAGAGCTCAAACAAAATAGCTGCTCTCTCTCTCTTTCAGAGCGCTTTCTGGAAGGAGGAGGAGGCTCCACCCGCGCCTTGATCCCTTTCGGAGGGGGGGCTCGGCTGTGCCTGGGGGAGTCTGTTGCCAAAATGGAGCTCTTTCTGTTTACTGCCTACTTGCTGAGAGATTTCCAGTTCGTGCCTCCCAAGAGCGATGCCTCTCTGCCTGATCTGAGGGGAGTTGCTAGTGTTGTACTGAAGGTCAAATCTTACACAGTAATCGCACGTCAGAGAACTGTGACTAGACAGTAGAGTGTACAACACTGCTTACTGCTTCCTCAAATGTGGTGCATCTGTCTGCACACAAATGCTTTTTTTTTTTTTTTAACTTTTACTTGTAAAAATAACTACAGAACCTTCAAATGTGTGTTTCTCATCAGTATTTATCCTGTTTGGCTTTTGTATCGGATATCCTGATTAAAATAGTATGATAATGGGTTTATTTCAATTATTTATTTAATCATCATTAAAACATGTATAAAGAGAGGCAGACCTACATGGACACATACTGTGTACAGAGATATCTCTTGTAGAAAGGAAACGTCAACAACTTGTGTTGATTTTACAGTTATATACTCATAGTAATCATAATAATAACAAACCTCAACATTTTCAGTAAGAGGAAAATGACAAGAATGCTAATGTTCCTGTTTCCAGTAAACAGAAGAGCAGTCAGAAGGAAAGCTTGAACAAATCAACAGCGTTCAGGTGGAACTGAATGATAATCAAAACCTGGGCACTGTGCAGCTGGGTAAAAACTGAATGTGTTAGAAACTGTGAAACTAATAACATCTGTCATAGAGTCTGACAGCACCATCCGGTGGAAAAAAGACTGAACAAAAAAACTCTTTAGTAGGCCTGCAGGTTATCACTTCTTGTCTTTGCATTTACAACATTAATAGCTACATACAGTGATAGACAGGAAAAACAGAAAAAAACATTTTATAGTACAGTTTTGTAGGCATTTGCAGAGAAACGTGAGTAGATATATCCAAGTTCCTCTAATGGGCTGTTCTCAAAAATGAGTTGCTTCAATGTCATTTCCTGAAAATGTTTTTTGGGAAGAATTCAGATGTCATAAGATTTTGCAGTAAGCAAGACATTATGCAAAAAGGCGTCTTCCGAGAGAAGGATGGCTCCCTTTTCATTGTTAAGACTCTGTCTTCTTTCTCTGGCACATGCAGCAGCTGGACTTCAGCCATCTGGTAATGTTGATGTGTTGTATATTTTTTCATGATAAGACTTAATAACTCCAAGTCTGATTTTGTTTACAAATTGATGAGATACTGTATTTGGCATTTTAAAAATATACATTTTCACTATTAAAATGTATTAAAGTGAATGATTACTGTACAAGAAATACTTTTAAGAGACTAATTTAAGATAAGCTTAAACAGATATGTGAAAATAACACATTAATATCAGCTGTCATTAAAAATATGCATCAGTTCATGATGGAGGGTCTCTAGCCTGCCATAGTTTTAGTTTTTCGGTCAGTTAGTGAATAGTGCTCTGGCGGAGAAAAAAGAGATTTTTGACAGAACTACCTCATGAACCAGAGAATCAAATGCTCCGTTGTCCTCTCCCACAGATCAACTGGACATGTTTGCCTTACTAGGAGATGACGTTACTCTGCCATGTGGAATACCCTCAGTCAAATCCTGCTCCTCTATTACCTGGAACAGGACTGAGGACTTTGGAACAGTTATTGAGGTGGCGAAGGATGGAAAGGTGACAAATCCAACGATCCCAAGGCTCGGCCTGCTAAGGGATTGCTCTCTGGAGATTAATCACCTGGTACTCGATGACGCGCGACTTTACACTTGCCACAGCGGAGCACTCAATTCAAGTGTTAATCTTCAGATTCTTAACCGTAAGTGAGCCGCCCTCGCACATCAAACCATTCCTGAAAGAGTTAATGACATTATCACAGTGTGTTTGTTTTTCATTCACCAGTGACTAACAACAAAGCTACCACAAAGGACAAAATAGAGCTTCACTGTTCCCTGAACACATACAAAGGACTTAGCTTATGTCAGAATAGAGGGATGCATATCAACTGGACTACAGCTGATAATGTACCACTGAACAGAGAGAGATTTCACATTACAAATCCCTCTGAATGCTTCTCTAAACTCATCTTCGACAAAAAACCAACGGACCATCACAGAAAATGGAAATGCAAGCTGTCTCAGAATGACACGGTTAAAGTCACCGCCAGTTATACAACAACAGTAGAAGGTACTAAACGCTGCATAAAATACTCCAAATAAAAGATGTACAAAGTGTAACTAGTGCTTCCTTTTCACCCAGATGGTATAGAGGAAGTCTTTGCTGAAGTAGATGAGTCATTGTCACTCTCATGTGGCAACACTTCCTCTTCTGGCGTGGGCGTCACCATGAAGCGGGCTGTGGGTTGGAGGACACTGGCAGATGATGTCTCACTTGATGAAGGCCAAATGGGAGCATGTCATGTGAATAAAGACTCATCACTGGTCATAAGCAAAGTGAGTGCTCTGCATGCTGGAGACTACCAGTGCTCAGAGTGCACTGCTCAGCAAAAGGTGCTTAGCAAAATCAGGCTGCATACCCTCCACGGTGAGTGTTGAAACAGAGCATGGACTGTGCTCCATTTGCTTCTTGCGTCAGTGCCATTAAGACATTTCCTCTCATGTTTGTCTGCACAGTTACCTCAGAGCATGGGCCAGGAGGAGATAATCTCACCTTGACTTGTGTGCTTACCTGTGCTAAAGAATGTGAAAAAGACTTCAATTTGACTTGGTCTGGAAGTGGCAAAAACAGCCGGCAGAGCAGTTTAGTCAGCGTCAATAACACTCTTGTAAGCAGGCTGTTTCTCCCAGCTTTGCCCATGACATCGGCTAAATTAACCTGTTTCGCGCACAGAGAGGGCGAGGTGATGGCATCAAAGAAGTGGGGCTCTGTTAACAGTAAGTGTGCATCACGCGATTGCTGCTTTTTCTCCAAAGCAAAATATAAAGCAAAATATACCTTTGTATCTGAGTAAACTGAGGAAATATTTAATGCCTACAGCTCTGCAAACATCTGCATGGTTAGCCATTCCTCTCGGCCTCCTGATGTGCATAGTTGCTGGAGGACTCTATATTTGCATGAAGAAGAAGCAAAACAAGGACAAAGGTACTTTTTCCGATTAGGCAACCCTGCCTTCAACTGTTGTACAACAGTGTTTTTTAGTGGCCTGATGAAAACAAACCTTTCTGTTCGCAGGAAATGAAGAGCCAAATATTGACATGGTAAGGGGAAACACTTTAGAGACAAAAAAAAAACTGTGTTATAAATAACCATTAAAAGATGATAAATCCTACTGTAATGTAATAACCTATGCATTCCTCTTCGCAGATACACGTTTATGAGGCCGTTGAGGATGTGAATAATGAGGGACTACATCAGCAAAGACAAACCAAAGGAGAAGCTGCCACAACCACTGACAGTTTCTATGATTTATTACAGGCTGTAAACTAGAAAACCTTTTTTCCCCCTTGATAGTAGTCCTTGATAAACATGAAAATGTTTTCCAAGAGACATTTTTTCTTAAAAAAGTGAATATTTTCTTGACTCAGCCATTAATGCAAATTGGATAAAGATTTTATTGAATGATTGTGGTGTAAACATGTTTCACTTTCATTACAGATGATTAGATATATTACCAGAGGCAGGATAATAAGGAACAAAAAACCAAAACAGGAGTGGCAATGAAGACATGTTGCTTACTATAAGCCACAGTTTCCTTTCTTTGCAAGACAAATAATCAAGAGTGTACATGTTTTCACTTATGCATAAATGTAAGCAGGTAATCCAGGTTAGACAAGAAGAAAACTCTTTTTCTTGAGCAGACTGAAAATTACTTGTAATGGACTGCAATAAAAGAGGGGACAAAGTTATTAAGATATTTGAATATATTGAGAGTCATTAAGTATATGGTTTTGCAATAGAGGCAATGATTTTATAATAGTAACAATACTCACAAGTACACAAGGCTTCGTCGTCAAACTGCTGGTACAGACTGTTGACTTGCTGGTTTTCAGATGCTGTTAATAAAGTTTAAAAGCTGTCAGTGAAGCGGTTAAGAAAACAAGGTTGACAGAGGTCACAGTGGTCGGACTAAATGAGGTAGTGAGAGAATAAAATGGTACTTACCGTCTGAAGATAAGGTGAGATGCGCAGTTTCATAAACACCAAGAGCATCTATAGTAGCACCTGGTTAACATCGAGAACATGAAGCTATGATTACTCACTCACACTGCACTGCTATGAAAATAAAAAAAAAAGGGCAGATCAAACCTGGACGGTGTCTCTGGGTTACGTGTGTGACTCTCTGGGTGGTGCGTCTGCGGTAGATGAATAGTCCTATCAGCGCAGCAATTACGGCAGTCCCAATAAAGGCTGAGGCCACAATTGCAATAAATGCTCCGCTGCTCTCCTCCTTCCTGGCCTCCAAAATAACCTCACTGACTGAAGAAAAGACTGAAGATAAACAAGAAGCAAATCTAAGAAATGACAGTACCACATTTAAAAGGAAATTACTGATGCAATGGAATTAAGATGCAAAATATGAAAAATAAATGATACCTGCAGCCGTTGTGGTCACAGCAGTGGTTTTCTCTTCATAAAGAAAACAGCAAAGGTAGAGTCATGTATATTATCATATGTTGTCAGTGATGATATCAAATAATCTATAAAATCTTACCTTGGATTAGAAGATTAATTTCAAAGCAGCGCTGAGTTTGCCCAAGCATGTATTCACAGCTGTACCAACCACTGTCAGTGGAGCTCACAGACTGAATAGCAAGTGATGTTCCATCAATTTCAACCTTGGTAGGCCATTCAGTGTATACTTTCTTGCCTCCTCTCAGCATGGCCCAGGAGATATTTCTGGGTTCTTGTTGCCCTGATGTTAAGTCCACCGGGCAGGTCAGGTTAACGAGAGTGCTTGGCGCCACCTTCACTGGCTGAAGGGTTTTGCATTCTGAATGAGGGGAGACAACCGTGAAACATAAGTGGGATTTATTTGTAAAAGACTAAAGTATAAGGTAGATAAAATGTGTAATCTTTACCTTTTACTCTTAGAGATATGTTTCTGACAAAAGTACGATCCCAGCCTTCCCAGATTTCACAGCTGTACAGTCCCTCGTCTGATTTTTGTAATTTTGTCAGAAAGAGAGACATTTGTCCATTTTCATCAGCTTCCCATTTTACATGTGCGGCATCCTGGTTCTTGCCTAATTTAGGCCTGGAGAGAATAACCTTCTGACTGACATCTGTTGCGTACTTTACGTACTTTACCCACACGACACGGTAGCACTTCAGATCCTTATCATTTGTATCAAAACAGGGAAGAACTACATCTCCTTCTTGAAAAGCAGAGAAAGTCTCCGTCGCTGGTGAGCGGCCTTTAAAATAATAAGACATAAAGATTAGAATCAGAAGAATAAGACTGAGAGTACATATTGTATATAGGGTTTTTAGATAGCATACACTAAACAACTGGTATCAGAGCTGTAAGGAAGATAATTTAAGGTAAATAAATAAATCTTTGTCTGCCACGTTTCCATCACAGTCCAGGTTGGTAAACTTTGCATACCTCTGTTGTTTATGGATTATACAAAGAAAAAAAAATATTCATTAACTGAATCTGGTAAAGAAATTATTCAGTGGCCTACTCACCTCTGCACTCAGACAGGACAGTTATCAGAACTAACAGCTGGAGACTCTGTGGATAAAAATGTGCCATTTTCTGTGCAACGTAGACGAGTGGAGATACAATGATGTTATTCTCTGCTAGATTTCTTTTTTGTCTCAAACTATTCTCAGTTCTCTAAGTGACACAGAAGTCCCCCATGAAACTACCTTCATGAAACTACCTTTTTTTACCTAGTTTACCTCATAATGTGGCCAGTAGCACCACCATGTGGCTAGAACAAAACATTACATCAAATTGACAAATGACCCTGAGAGCACATTGTTGCGAAGATATTTATTGAGCTCACATTTAAGCATTTAGCACTTGCTCCTGCCTCATTTCCACCATCAAGGTACCCTCAAGCAAGGTATCCAACCCACAGTGGAGCTGCTCAGTGGCTGGCATAGAGTAGTGTGTGTGTGTGTGTGTGTGTGTGTGTGTGTGAGTGCAGAATGGGGCATTCCTGAAAAAGGGAACATCACTTGCAGTGAAACTTTACTGAATAATAAAAGATTGCAAAAATATTTGCAGAGTAAGATGGCATTTCTCTTTGTTTGCAAAGACAAAGTCATCTTTGCTACATCTGCTACTCTTCCTTCCTGTCAGCTTGTGTTTTTTTGTTTTTTTGATGCACCATTTTTGACCTTTTAACTGTGTCAGAGCTTACGAGTCTGAATGAGTTCATCCTGGCCATGACGCAGCAGGTAACCTGTATGCAAACTTCTCTTACTGAGCAATACAATGGTGCTTTTTCCTGTTACGTTTGGTGAAATTCACACATTACATTAATGTTACTATTTGCATCCTCCGTTGACCTCTATTTACTGCAGCCTGAAATACTACAGAGGAACCTCACGAATGCTAACAGAAACTTCCACTTCCTCTTGTGGCTCAATTTACAGCAACGCCATCATAGCTCATAACTCTCAGTTTTGGTCCGGCAGGCTCACAGTACTGCACAGAGATGGACAGTGCTCAAGGTAAGTTTGTCAACTGACTGTCTTTATATTGTCTTGTATGTTATTTCATTTGTGAAGTTAAGCGTTGTTATTGTGAGACTCATGTGTATTGCTGGTTGTTGGTCGAATGTTTCACACAGGAGGTAAAGCATATGGTATTCTGAAGTCTCACCAGGAAGAAAAACTGAACTCTGTGAATGAGGTGAGTCAATATAATGAGGCAAAAGTCACCACGTTACAGAGACGGAGATATATATCTTTTAGAGTCCTTTTTCTACACACAGGGAGTGGACACAAGAAAACATGACACCTGTGTGAGATCAGTAATAAAATGTCTGATTTATTGGTATGTTTTATTTGTCACTCCCCCAGGCTTTTCTCACAGATCCCCAGTATGCAGAAGAGGAAGACCTTAGCTCAAAGCTCGAAATGTTTAAGAGTGAGTGTTCAAGAGCTACCAATCACTCCTCAGTGAATCATAAAGTGCACAGTCAAATATTTTGGAATGAGATTATATTTGCTTGAATTACAGAGAAATACATGGAGTTTGATCTTAACGACAAAGGAGAAATAGGTAAAACTGCCCCGGTCCTAAAATATTTTTAGCCAATGTCAGCAACTTTTTGCTTTCACTGATGACTCACAACAAAGCTATTATAGATATAAACACAACATTTTTTCACTCTTTTGATTCCCCAAACTGTCAATTTTATAGATATGATGGGGTTAAAACGGATGCTGGAGAAACTCGGCTTGGCCAAGACTCACTTAGAGCTGAAAAAAATGATGTCAGAGGTGGTCGGAGGGACATCGAAAGAGACCATCAGCTACACTGACTTCCTGAATATGATGCTGGGAAAGAGAAATGCAATTCTAAAACTGTGAGTAAACACTGGATAAGTATATGAAAGAAGTGCCTAAGATATCTCATGATTGCTTAATGCCTTTTGTAAGTGAAAGAGAAAGGAAAAAGAAAGAAGTATGCTCTATATAGTGGCATAAAGTTTACTGTATTTTTTTTTCTTTTAAGGATATTGATGTTTGAGGGCATGGGGAAGGAGCAGGAGCCCAAAGATGTGGCACCACCTCGACGAAAAACCTTTTCAGACCTGCCTTGAAGGAGCTTTCCACCCCAGCAGTGAATGACTGTCATTGTGGTTATTTTTAAGCATCACTTAAATATCGTAAAGTTCTTGTCAATATGGGAAAAAACAGATTAGAAATACTGTAAAATGTGCAATTTTATGAAGTAAAGGAAACTACAGAAAATGTTCAGTCTTGGGTGTGAAGTACAGATTTCAAACATTTTAGGCAACTAAATGCTTTGTGAGTGCTATAATATCATATCCGACTCAGATTACATGATATTGTTTTAGCTGCTTAGTTAAATACAAAACACAGCCTGTTTATGTATGCAGTCTACATGGGAGTGCCCTAATATTGCTATGAAAAAGAAAAGGATTATCATTGTGTTTTATAGGCTGTAATGTTTTAGGCCAACATTTCACAACATGTGAGTAAAGGTTTGAAAATATTTTTACATAAATAATCAGATATAATTTTGTTGGAAATTCATTAAAAAGTGAAAGCAAAGAAACTTGTATTTTGTTCCTGTTCTTACTGACACAGCTCACATTAGTCCACAAGATGAATTTTTACTGCGGAAGCATGAGAACATGCGTCAGGAGGAACATTATTTTGAAAAAACACGGAAGACCGGAAGACGTATTTGTCATCCAGGGAGCGACAAACTAGCTCAGCTTACAATTTAATGTGCTAACACAGAGAAGGGTGAGTAAAAGTGACTTTCTGTGTACGGCTATATACATACATGAGACTTCTTCTAAATAGATATTATTACTATAAACAATTCCTACACTGTGTGAACTAAAGCTACGTGTCAACGCTAAAGCAGGCTAGCAAACAAGCTAGCTAGGCTAACGTAGGTAGCATTAAACAGATTAAACACATTAAAATCACGTTTTTGTTCCGAGCCTCCACAACAACAGCTTCAGGTTGCTGCACATACGGTGGGATAAAGTGTTGAATGTGTGTTTTGGAGAGTTTACACCTGCAGGATTTGAAGTTTCTTGCTGTTAGCCGAGCAGCGAGGATGTAAAATAAATCTTCTGCACCTGTGTTTCGGTTGGTCAGGAGGATGAGCAGCTCAGAGGAGGTGTCCTGGATATCCTGGTTTTGTGGACTGAGAGGGAATGAGTTCTTCTGTGAGGTCAGTGTCCCACCCCCACCCGGATTATCCTCCAAACTGGGATTTTATCTCTCAAATCATCCGACCGCACATCTCACAAAATGGACCAAAAAAAGTTGCACATAATTCTCAGGAACATCATCTTCCCCCAGACACCTCAGTCGTCACAAACCTAT
Organism: Scortum barcoo; assembly: GCA_023238725.1. Classification (NCBI taxonomy): domain Eukaryota; kingdom Metazoa; phylum Chordata; class Actinopteri; order Centrarchiformes; family Terapontidae; genus Scortum; species Scortum barcoo. The sequence goes on along the minus strand of CM041546.1, from coordinate 10,267,254 downwards.
TCATTTCAAGCTGTCATGTTATTATTCCCTTGGTTCCCAGGTACAGGTACCTGGGTGTATATTGTATGTTTAGCTTTATATTTTTCATATGCACTTTATCTGAATTAAAACTATATTTTTAAAATATAAATATTTTATTGCACCCATGGACCATTAATGTTCTTATTTCTTTTTCCTTATGGATTTTTTCTTTTATACCCTTGTCCAGATGACCATTTGTTTAGATAATATGATATATAGTAAATAATAAATGTACTTGGGCTAACACCCTCTATATAACGGTACTTCGCACATTTTTTACTGCTCTGAATAAATACCCAAACATAGCAACTTTGCTCAAGTAAACCTTTTTGCTAATTATTAATAATAACGTGTGCGGTTCGGTGGTCTCACATGAAGTATATTAAGATGTTTAGTTTCCTCTCACAGCCGCTTCCCCCTGCAGTTTGCCACTCATCTGTTCCACTGAAGCACATGAGGCCTTCTCACACAAAAAGCCCCTTAGGGAGATGTGTGCAAGGAAAAAGACACTTTAAATAATAATCCTTGGAATTGTGAGGTAAATTTAGGCATCGCACACCAGTTTGTCTGATAGGTTAGCACTCACGCAGTCTAATCCTAATTTTAACCCCTTGCTGTCTTCACTGGCACCATCTAAGTAATCCTATTAAACTCTTACGCAACGCTTCCGCATCAGCGTGCTGAGGCAATGCGCTGTTGCAACAGTAAGCAACGTTGTTAATGGCCATCAACCGTCTCCGATTGTGTTACAGGTGGATGAAGACTACATACAGGACAAGTTTAACCTGACGGGTTTGAATGAGCAGGTGCCGCACTATCGCCAGGCGCTGGACATGATTCTTGACCTGGAGCCAGGTGAGAATATGAAGGAGGTGGCAGATCTCATGTTAAATGAAAACGAGCTGAGGCAACGCTTTAAGTGTCTGAATCACTTTTGATTTGACAGATGAGGAACTTGAAGACAATCCCAATCAGAGTGACCTGATAGAGCAGGCGGCAGAGATGCTCTACGGGCTCATACACGCACGTTACATCCTCACCAACAGAGGCATTGCACAGATGGTAGGCTATTACTTAATAACTGCAAATCCTTACATATGCTAAGATAAGAATCCACAGTGATTTCTAAATGTGTTGTTCTCCATAGTTGGAAAAGTATCAACAAGGGGACTTTGGGTATTGCCCCAGAGTCTATTGTGAAAATCAGCCAATGCTTCCTATTGGTAAGTCTGACACCCCCCTTCCCGCCTCTTTGACCTTCGTTTGCTATGAAGACATATTCGACTATCTCCCATCTCTTGTCTGATGCAGGTCTGTCAGACATCCCTGGAGAAGCAATGGTGAAGCTTTATTGCCCAAAGTGCATGGATGTTTACACCCCCAAATCCTCCAGACACCACCACACAGACGGAGCCTATTTTGGGACAGGGTTCCCCCACATGCTGTTCATGGTGCACCCAGAGTATCGCCCAAAGCGACCAGCCAACCAGTTTGTGCCAAGGTGTGTTTGATGTTCCACTACAATGATTTATTGTCAGCATTAACTTGCAGTGCCTGGCAACAAATAGACAAATTTGCCGTAGGCCTCAGTGAGGCTGGGTATTTAAGCTAGCTAAACACTTAGTTGATGTCTACCAAAGTGCAGTTCTGTCAGGTACAAATTGATTAGGCATTTGGCTCTTGTTTTGTTTTGATATCCGTTCTCTTGGGTATCGTATTGGCACTGGTATCAAAACATTTCATGCAGCACTCAGCTCTTCACCTCAGAGGATTAAATAAAAAAACAGTTTAATCCAGGGAGTGATTGTATTTCATGTTTGTTTTTGTTTTTTTTATTTCAGGTTATATGGTTTCAAAATCCACCCGATGGCTTATCAACTCCAACTTCAGGCCGCATCAAGTTTCAAGAGCCCGGTGAAGACAATTCGCTAGAACTCCACTTTGATGAACACAATGGACTCAAAGACTTTGTTGTTTACTACTTGTTTGAAGCAATGGATGATATAGTCCCAGTCAATGCCTGTACAGTTACCCCAAATCACCTGTGTTGATGAACACTTTCAGATACTTCCTCTCTCATTTAGAGAAATAGTTACAATAGAGCAGGTTAGTTTTTCTGTATTAAACACAAAATTATTCCCAAAGCGTTGATCTCCTGATACAGTGTTTAACTTTAATTGATGTCAGTCCAGTTTTTCTCAGCTTAGGCTTGGTTATCAGAAACAGAACAGTGGCTTTAACTCAGCAATGATGAAGGACACCGTGTGTTTTGCGGTTCAGTTGCAAGTGTTTGAATGTAACAAGAAATCCCCCTGACAGGTTTGCCTTATCAGTGATAGAGTAGGTCGTTACTTTTGAAAGTTAAGTTTTATCAGAACATTATTAGAATGTGCATAAGATTTATTCTGTAAAGACAAAGGATTTTATTTGAGAACAGCAATATGTATAAATGATCAGGTGCTATTTCCAAGAAACAATACCAAATTAGAGGAAGAAAATAAGAACTTATCTTGAGAATGGACCTATGTTTGATTTAAATTTTGATTATGCAGGTTAGTTTTCTTGAAATTCCACAGCTGGATATGTACTTAATTGTTTCAGCAACTGTAACAATATTTTCCTAATCATGCATTTGTAGTTTTATTCTGTTTACATTGTGGTATTACAATCTAGACAGATGTGACATTCTTAAGAGTTTGTTGTTGATTGAACATGCAGCAGCAATGTCTACTATGGAAAAAGTGAATGCATTAAATATTTATTTCTTACCAAGATGTAATTCGTAGTAGTTTGATTTTTTTCCCCCTCAGGTTTTGCCTCATGCACAGACTGGCCAGCAAAATGCAAAATAATGCATATTTTATTTTTTCATAAAAAGACAGGGATAAGTCACAAAGCAACAATATTTTCCATTGTCTAAAAACTATTTTCATCATGTGAAATTCTACATTTTCTTCCAGGAGAGGTTTCTGTTGTTTTCCATGGAGCTACAATACCGATGGCTTCTTTTTGGATTTATAAAAAAAAAAGTTTGCTAACAAACATGCAATCTAAATGGGATTTGTATATTTAAAGCATTCTCTCTACTAAGGAAAAAAGTACAGGAAACAGTGAGTGAGATAGCAGTCTACTTTGACTGTGGAAAAAAGGCTTTACAAACTTGTTTGATAATGAACGCAATATTTAACATGGTGACATCTCTAGTGAAAGCCTGGAAACCAGCTTGTGTTGAAACATCACAGTACATCAAATCACATGGGACGCTTCCTACTTTACAAATAAATTACTGTATAGTAGAACATGTAAAAAAAAAAAAAAAAAAAAGACAACTTGTGCTCCTATGAGAGAAAAGCCACATACACCGGGGACAGCTGCCTTCACCTCTTACACGTGTGGTTACTGTGACAGACAAGCTTTGCATTTGACCTCACTTGGCTGAACATAAATGTACATTTAAAGTAGGGATGGATATACATATATGGACATTTCTCATACAATCATGGAGGTCTGTAGTCTTACAAAGAATATCAAAACCTGAGATAAACAGACCAAAGCTTGTAAAACTTTTCTTATCAACCAATTATATTCAAAGCAATTAGGACGTCTACGCTACTGAACAAAAACATAGGGCAGAGGGAAGCACTCCATTGTCATATGTTGATCGTGAAAAGTTTGATAGACTTGGTGGACTACGAGAGGAAACGAATAAGAATGATTCAGGGTGTCAGGCAAGACAGGTAAGCAGGTCTTAAATAGAGACCTCAAAATTCAGTAAACAGCACAGTGGCAACCTACAATTTAATGAATGGATGGATATGAATAACTTAAAAACCTCAAATTTGTACAAATACTATAAAAGCATTAGTTCTATAAAATAGAGAAATATTTCAAAATAGATCAATTTTTAATTCAAACTTTACAATAATGTGTAGGCTACTGGTTCTTGGCTGGTTAGGAAAGAAAAGATTTGATGGTTTTGTTTTTTTTTTGTACCTGAGCAGTGAACAAAGCCAAACAACTGTCCAAATTTGAGCACTGAATATCTTTGTCCACATATTGATGTGAGGTATGTCATTTCATTTAAAAAAAAAAAAAAAAAAAATCGCGCTTAAATTAAATAGACAAGTAAACAACAACAACAAAAGAAAAAGTTCCCTTGAATGTAGTCTTAACGTTCCCCTAGCAGCACCAAGGGAATAAATGCTGATAATGGTGTCTAAACTAGAATGGAAACAGTGCATTTGTATAAAATTGACGACGTAAACAACGTAAATAAAAGCAACTGAAAATGCTTTTTTTTAAAAAAACAAAAAAACAAGGAAAGTGTACATCCACTAAGCTTTTTTTAAAACACCTGGATGAGATACTGTAAGCGTTTGATCAAACTCGAGCACTGTGCAGCCCTCCTCTAACTACAACCAACAGCTCAACTGAAAAAAAAAACAAAACAAAAAAAAGATTTTCCTACTCAGTTATCCATCATTTTAGGTGCAGAGATATGAGATGTTTCTTTTTGAATATGTGTGCGCACGTAGAGCTGGTCACTGTGTGTTGAGTGCTGCTCTCCGACGAAAAAAGGGTGTCGGAGGTGAAAGGAATAAATGCAGGTGGTGATTCAGTTACAATGCTGACGCACCGCCATCTTTGTCCTGCAAGACAGAGATTATACGCTCTTGTGTTAATCTCAATAACTAGTTACATCCTCAACGTCATCATTTGGTGCTACTTACTGGAATAGTTAGAGGTTTAGGGAAATATGCTTTCTTGCTGAGTTGGAAGAGAAGATTGATGCTACTTACTATTTGAATTTTGATTAAACAAACAATAAACAGAAATGTGTTAGTGAGGCTGTCTTTTTGGATATAACAAGGTTAGCTTTGCTCAGTTTTATTTTTTTCCAGTCTTTATGCAAAGCTAAGCGTCTCCTGGTTGCAGCTTCCTGTTTACTGGACGGACATGAGAGTGGTGTCGATCTTCCCTTCCAACTCTCAGCAAGAAAGCAAATAAGAGTATTTCCCAAATGTAAAACAATTCCTTAAATATTCTATCAATTACTGGTTTGCTTCATGGACTGAATGTTTCAAGTACAGTGGGTTTTGTACCTTATCTTTATCAATGTCCGAGTCGGCGGTTATGACGATTCTCTTCTCCACGCGGGTCTCCGAAGATCCGCTTTTTACTACCTGGTGGAGTGAAGACAAAATAGAATTGCATAGCAAATAAAACAGAATCAAATAAAATAAACAGAGAGAGCAAGACAGCGCTGCTGACCTTTGAGATGTGAGTGGTAGTGGTGGTGACTGTGGTGCCACTGGCGGTCTCTGAGGTAACGGTCTTGGACACAGTCGTGCCGTCATCTGTTCCACCATCTGTCACCTGAGAGGGAAAAATATACTGGAATGAATTATCTTTTTTTTTTTTTAAGATAATTTGACCCTGAGCATGCTCACTCTGGAGCCCCGGCCTGGTCCTCCCAGACCTGCTTGCTCTACAGCGCTGATACCTCATCCATGAAAAGTGATCGCTTATAGCTGACACAGATCTGGGCTGAGCAGGTGCAGGGGCCCCTACCTTTGAAGACTCATAGATGAAGCTCTTGGTCGGGACGACAGGGACTTCTGTGGTGGAGATGCCACTGGGTAAGGAGTTGGAGACAGCTGTGATGGTGACTGTCTGGGTCTGCACCAGAGGGGGCTGTGGATGGGAGCACAGCCCCATGAGTGGCCGTTTAACCAGACATTTTGCACCTCACAGCAACCAATTTTTTTTAATACCATGCATTTCCTTTTTAAGCCATCGCCGCCTGTGTGGATTGATTTTCGCCGCAACAGCGCTTTCTCCTCACCAAATTTGTTTAGATTTTTGGAAACAGAATCACCTTGTTACATCCCTTCTCACCACCAACTAGTACAAAAGATATCAAGCCGTAAGTGGGTTGGAAAGATGATGAAATTTAAATCAACGTTTTGTGGCAGAGAAGAATGTGCTAGTGTTACAGCGACCCATCACCATAGTTGAGAACTTTGCACACCACTGTGCAACACCTCTGCAGCAACCTGGAGTTATATTTGAGCATAATTCACACCTTTGGGTTTGGTTTTGTAATGGTGCTGCAAAGGAGTGAGCCAGGGTGGCAGCCTTGAAATTATACAGAGGCCAAGCAGAGACAGAACCAGCATAACCTGGAGGGGGAGGTCGGGAGGCTACCTGGAAGCAGCGTATGACCTGCGGACCATCGCTCCTGAAATAGGAAGCTGGGGAAGCTCCAACTATCCTCCCAGAGCACTCCGACACTTCGGGATCTGATCCTTCTTCTTCTGGGGTCTCATCTAACGCTTTAGAGCGGGGGTCGGGGGAGGGGGGCAGCTGCGCCATCTCCACCTCGACGATGGGCACCAAGGAGGTCTCAAAAACTACAACCTCCTCCTGATCACAAGACTCTTCCTCGAGTGGAGCACCATGGGCTTCAACACTGTCGGCCTCACTCTTGTGGCTCACAGTGGGACTCGGTAGGCCTGACAAGCCCAAATTCCTGCCGGATTCCTCAAGTGCAGTCTTTGTCTCTGAACCATTGCAAAGGAGACTAATGCACACACTCTAAAAGAAGATACAACATAGTCACTGTGTGATCATGGGTAGGTGAAGTATTTCCAACTGGCATGGTATGGATAGTGAGTCATATTTACACAGATTATAAGGCAAGCATGTTAAAAATATACAACCATGTATACTATGTACAGTATCCATTTTACAAGGTACTACAGAGCTGTATAAGATTATTTGATTATATTAGGCTTTATATGACAACACAGCTTAACTAAACCTTATTGCAGATCGCAGATATTCCCTCATAACTGACTTCCACATGACGACAAGCTACAGAAGGTTACCAAATAAGATGGATACTGAATACAGGTATTGCTGCATATTGTTTATTCAATCTATGAATGTAATTTAATTATGTGTAAGAATGAAATGGATTACAATGATGACATGTCACTCACACTGCTTTCGATAGACAGTCAACTGAAAAATAATGAATTATGTGTAACTAACTCCATCCAGGGTCCTTGAAAGGAACAAGCAATCATACGGACTGTATATGGAATGCCTTTTATTCTTTGGTCAAAGTTGATTGTCAAAAAGTCATGCAACAAGGAATCTCTTGCAGTCGCTACACACTGCTTTGCCAATTACCGGTGAAGGACAAAGAGGTTAGTAAGTATTACAATTAAGCTGCCTCAAGTTCTCCCATTACAGGAAATACTATATTGTGACAAAGAATACTGATGAATTTCCCAGTAACCACGCTGCCACTTTCTAGTGCTTACTTCATGTGATTTCAGGAAAAAGGGTTCATATAAATCACATCACAGTGATCAGCTTGTCCAAAGACAAAATCCACAAACAACCAACAATATAAATGTACCTCAAAATGTGTATAAAAGCAGGCTCAAAGTGATTTGGTCAAACATTAAAAACCTCCAGATAACAGATTGTTGAGCAATACTGGTTGATTTAAAGTCCGATATACATCACAGAAAATGCAAAAGAGAAGTGGTTTGATTGTCATTTCCAGTCCTAATCAGTCTTTGCAGAAGAGGTCTGTTTCTGGCTGGAGAAATCAGGTCAAACTGTGCTGCAGTGGAGAGACAGAAGGAATGAAAGTCTTGTTCCAGAGGCCCGAAAAAAAAAAAAAAAAAAAAGGCAGCTTCTCAGGTGGAGCAGAGGATGAGAGATGAAGAGCGCTACACAGTGATGTTGAAGAGGAGGCGAAGGAAGGAGAAGGAGGAGGAGGAGAAGAGAAAGCTAGAGGTTGATGGGTACAGCAGATGGACTAGGTGCAGTCTCCGCGGGTCACACTCACACCTGTGTGGGATTTCCGCAGGGTCGGGCCCCTCAGCTGCGCTTGGAGTAGAAGTCTAGCAGCAGGGGGCCGCGTGGGAGGCGGATGACAAACTGAGAGGGGGAGGAGGAGGAGGAGGAGGAGAGAGATGAGAGGGAGGAATTTTGAAATGCTTGCAATGAACCGAAAATGAACTGGACTCGTAAAAGCCATAGCTGCGCAAGAACTGATTATTGAAAATCTATAGTGATGGAGCACGGCAGCAGCCTCCAGAGGTCCATCATGGTCCAGAGCATGGAAATGTCTCTGACATGCATTTTAACATGTATTTTTATATTTTTCCATGTCCAACAATTCAGTTTTTGAAAGGACAGAAAGGCATCCACACTTGTATCTTCTGAAAACGGAGTAGCATTTTATATATTTTTTTAACTAGGGTAGATGAGGTCAATTGTCAGAATGATCTTGGGTCTCTAATTTAAGGAAATGAAATCCTCTGTTAGCTACCCACTGCTTTGGGGTTTAATCTGGTTGGGCTATGAACTGCAAACCTTCCTAATTTGAAGTGACATTAATCTTTGATAGTGGTGAATAATATCAGTATCTTAAAGCCTCTTTTGGTGGTATCAACTGGTGGACAACTGACTTCAACTTATTTTTAATTATTTCATCCTGTCGTTGCGTATTAAACTTGCAAACCAACGTTCTGTGCTGTTACTGTAAATGTTTACTTTTCTCAAAGTAGTCTTTTAGTCTTTTGTCAATACGCAACTGAAGGTGAAGTAGAATGACACACTGGCTTATAAAACTGAGCCCAAACAGTGTGTGTGCGCGTCCATTCCACTAGGCAAACCACATCTGACCAGTGTCATATTGTTAAGTGCTTACATCAAACGTTTTGTACATTTGCTCTGATTCATCTCCTCACTGCAGACTTTGAGCTGTCAGCTTTGCTTCTCTTTGGTTTTGGCGTACCTCTAATGCATCCTGACAATATGACGTACCCGGAGGCATTTATTTCCAAGTGTAAAAGTGCTTTGTGTCAGTTATGCTGCTGCGGAGTTAATGTCTCACCAAAAGGCATGCAATAATCAACCTCGGTAGATTACACTTTTGACAGCAGCTCAACCAGATTGGGTTGATTAGCTTTATTATACTCTTTTTAACTGCAACATAACTTTTAATATCAGCGATCATACATATATATTATTATATATATTAGTTTCCCTTGAATCCTGTAATGCTCATATTGTTATTTACTATAGTAAAAGTACTGCTGATACAACTGTGAATAAGGCCTTTTATCTTTATGGAAAAAAACAACCAAGGCTTAGAGAAAGCAGCAGCCAAAAAAATGGTAAAAGCAGTGTGAAAAGAGGGTGCAAATGTATTAAAAGATGAAAGAAAGCGCATCAGTGAAGGAGGAAAAGAGGCCGGGAGGAGAGGTAAATTCTGCTCAGTGTCAGAACGTGCAGAAAATTTGTAAAAAGGGGCCATTTCTGAGTCATGCATTAAACTCTCAGTCAGTCTGTCAGTCATGCAATACGTCAGGGTTCAGAGGCATCCTAGTGCGGACAAGATGAACCCAAGTGGGTTCTAAGAGAGTGGACAACCTGTCCCAGAGATGCCTCGCCCACATCAGTCTTAAGTGGAAGAACAAAAGTACAGACCCTATTCAACAAGTCCAACTGCATTCTCCAAACACATGCATGTGTCGCACACTTTACACATGCCATTGCCTTGAATAGGTCCGCACATGCAAACACAATCCATCATACACTGTAAAAAAACCAGGAATGACTACTGGAAGAGCCTGAGCCCCTTCTTCTTTTGTTGGAATGTATTCATCATGTTAAAAAAAAAAAAAAAAAAAGCTGATCCAATGCAGCAAATAAATGTTGGAAATTACACAAAACCTCTAAAAATGACTCAAACCTAAGCAAGAATTTCAGGTTCTTTTGTTCCATCACAAATTCATGCACACGCAATGTTTTTCAATTAAGTACAATAATCGCTAAAAATGCAGAGCCATGGTAAACACACAGTGACCTGTGTATAAATTCAGCTTCAGCCAAGTCAATTCAGGGATTGTTCATGACTGATTTTTTAATTCAATTTAAATGTTTCTTTCCGTTGTTGTATCTTTTCTCCAATTTCTGAACAGACTTTGGTCATATCAGCTAAAAAGGACTTGGGAGCAAGTGGTTTCTGTGGGAGACTTACCCCATCTGCACTGGGCAGAGGCTGACCATTGATACCCAGGGTGCGGAACGGAGAGTGTGTGGACAGGCGCTTGTCCCACTCGCTGGGCCTCTGCTCCGGGACGGCTTCCATGAAGTTCCTCTTCAGCTCGCTGATACTGGCGTGATGCCTGAGCAGGTCCTCCTGAGGCTTATCAAACTCCTGTGCAGAGGAAAGCCAAGGGGGGAAAAGGTGGCGTGGAGGGCGCAGGGCAGAGGGCACCAGAAAATTTGAGGCAAATGGGTGAGGGGTGAAATGATAAAAAGTGAAGGTGGACAGTGAAATTTGGACGGGGAGGAGAAGTGAAAATGAAGAATATGTTTGTAGTTGGGAGAGATTAACAAACAGGAGAGAACGAAAAAAAAAACTGTTAGATTATGTTGATTTATGCTATTTCTGTATGATTTGTGTTTTTGCAGATTAAATAAACGAGCAGAAGCCGGGTTAATCGGTGATTCTAAAGGAACATGAATTAGAAGGGGTCATTAATCCAGATGACCATACTATGTGGATTCTTGATAGATTATCAGCGACTCCTTTTCAAAATCAAAAGCTGATTCATGAAACCAGACTTTGGTTTATAAAAGAAGAGGAGTCAGCCCCATGATTTATCAAAATCGATTAATATCCACTATGCAGCACAGCATTTAGGAACTATTTCATAGCATTAGGCTTGCAGTGAAACACGTTGTGAATGCGGACTGCAAATCAAAGAGCAGGAGAGGTGATGACAGCAGACAAGGTACAAGTCATCAAGGACGAAGGCTCTGAGGTATAAATGGAAACCTGTTCATTTAACACAAATGAACAAAAGCAACAGTAGAAGCACTGATTTGGCAACACTTAGCGCAAAGTTGATCTTTATCGAGCACTGTAGGATATTGACACTCATTTTCTATACAGACGTTGTTCTTGTCAGGTTAATTAATGACTTCTCATGGTGCTAAAGAGCAACTTAATGATAAGTGTTTGTCCAAATCTCATTCTTTTCATATACAACAGCAAAGATGTGCTTGATTATCATTTCTATGACCAAACAATATTATTGCATAACTGCTGGGAAAGTGCAATTCATTACAGGCAAGTTAGAAAACAAGATGAAGACAGAAAGAGCAAAAGCAGGAACAGGAGAATACTGATGATCTGGAAAAAAAAGTATTATATAAAAATGGAAAAATGGAGCACCATATGAATCCTGGTTTGAGGAATAAAAACTGTCGAGAGAATCTCTCTGTTCTGATTAGCTTAAATACTATCTTGTTGAACACATCACAGGGCTGACCATTAGGGACAGTTTGTGTGTGAAGTGTAACCCAATACTCATTTGTTGTGAGTTCAACAGCACTCTCCTGAAACAACTGGATTAGAGTTACATTTCCACACACAGACACACATTCATCATGTTATATACAGCCAATCATTTGTGCTAATACAAAAAAAAAAAAGTGTGAATCATGCCACATGCAAGCGTGATATTAAAAACAGCAGCTGTAGTGCCAAAGAGCAAGAAAATACAGACAGAGACCGACATCTCCAGAATGGATACAAACCTCCAACATTAAAAGGCTATGTCTGACATAAATTGAGTCACCCTCAATTTTCTTAGCTCTTTTCTGTGAAAAATGAAAAGAACAAAAGAGTGTGGGTTTGTTTCAGTTTCCCTGTGTGCTGGCATTAAAGTGCCACACCTTGGACATGCATGCTACAAAAAAAAAATCACTACAGTGTTAATACAAGAGACAAAGATGTGAGGAGTCTGCATGCAAAAGAGTTTGGGGCCATAGGGGCCAATCTGTAATGTACTAAAAAGCAAAGACCCTAAGGCTCTAGACTTTAGATTTCTACTTTCTTCATAATGAGAAAAAAAAAAAAAAGAACGGTGGAGTGACAGAAATGTGATAAAACACCAGTTATCATGCCACTTTTTAGTAAAGTGCACTTAATCTATTAATCATGCATGTGTGCATTCCAGGGCTTACAACAACAGCAAGCAATGACAAGAAATGAACAACTTTTAAACTTCTAATATGTGTAAAAAAAAACACATTTTGAGGCAAGCATAGTCTCTCATATTTAAGTTAAATTATTCTATTAACACCAGTTAGTCACTGTTACCATTTTCCATCTACTCTCATATTTTTCTACCTCTTAAAATATACTGTATGTGCAATCGAACCTGATGTGGATTTCATTTAAGACCTAGCCGTATGGAAGCACATGAGAAGAGGGTGAAATTAGTCTTTTGGATGAGAAGCTCGACATCATCAGAATGGAGGTGGAGAAATGGCTACGGAAATGTTCACCACGAGGCTAAAGAATCTGACCTTTCGCATTCGTACCACCTCCGTGCTCACAGCCTCAGACTCGTGCTACCCCGGGGAGGAGAGAGGGACACATGTTAGCATCCTCTGCTTGTTTGGCTTTCAAAACTCAACATCTCAGCCATAGTGGGAACATGTCTTCTGAGGGGGAGACATGCAGGAGGCCAGTGTCTGACACTAACCTGGATGTCCCCATTGATGGTGGATATCAGTGAAGAGTTTACTTCTCTCTGGTCCCTCCACACTGCTGGCTACAGCAGCAAGAGAGACACAGTTCAGACGCAGAGAACAATCTCTGCTCACTACTATAGCGTCTTTTATTAAAGACTACAAAGCAAATACATTTTTATTATCATTATCGACAATCAAAATACCATCACTGCGAGGACACGAGAAATAATTTGTCGATATTTCATTGTACATACATGTTTTACATACATATGATGCTACATTTTTTCTCCTGAAATTTCACCAGAAAAATGTAAAATAGTAAATTGAATACCTTGACGTCACCCGCAGCCTCGATTTTTGAGGGCTCCACAGCTTCCACAGTGACCTCCAGCCTTCTTTCCTCCTGGCGGCCAATCTTGATTGGAGTGGAGGTCTGGGGCTGGTCGAAAGGGGTCATGGGAATGCCAGCTTCTGCCAGAGCAGCCTGGGAGAAGACTGGAGCGCTGACAGGACGGGCACCCCTCTGTGTGCTTACCACTGGACAAAAATGCAGACAAAACAGAAACGTGAATAAAAGGTTGTGTTATGGAGAGATAGGTTGTATGCACATATTTTATATATTTTATATATTTTATATATATATATATATATATATATATATATATATATAAACGCAGTAAAACACAATACTGCATCTATGAAAACTCCATGCATGTCATACTTACAGTCTCAAGCCTCGACGTGATCAAATAACTGCACACACACACAGCAGGGGTATACTGTACCTTGTATGCTTTGTTGAGCACATGTGAAAAGTTGAGGTGGGCCAGAAGTGAATATCCACAAAGTGGTATGAGAGCAAAAGCATGGATTAGTTCTTGTTGCAATCCAATGGAAGACGCAAAGGCAGATGACGTTAGGTTGCAAGGAGCTATAAAGCTCAATGTGGTTGAACTGGTAAAAGGTGAGATGACGAAAAAAAAGAAAGCAGAATTCCTTCAATCTGCTAAACGTAGCAGGGTCGGAGGTCCTTGATGTGTGTTGCCATGTGTGGACATATTCTCTTGTGGAGAGAAGTCTCATATCCTTGTCAACAGGTTGCAAGTGTTAATAAGCGCTTCACGGAGCAAAGAAAGCGTGACCATGTGTGAGCGGTTCATCTGCAAAACGACACACCCAAACGGGTAAAATAAAAAGTACCTGACTCTTTGACTTTGATGCCAACATCAAGTAGAACAAACCAATCATCATTGACATGTGTACGTGTGAGTGGACGTCTTTCCTCCAGGATCCGCTTCCCAAACTGTGGTCTCGTCTCAGACACAGCGACACTTGTTTTGGCCACAGTAGTTGGAACTCTTTCCTTTGCTGGAAACTGGATGCGTTCAGGGACAGCGACTAATACAAATACACAGCCAAGTATTATTGTGGTAATAAATAACAAAAATATTTGAACACTTCTGGTAAAATAGACCATGTAGCACAGTAGATACACATAAATGGAAAGCTGGACTAAATCATTTTGATTATACCTGATTTTTTAGTGGCCACATCCAGAAGAATAAACCAATCATCTTCCACCTCTCTCACTGCTGGACGCTGTTTCTGCTGCACCACCCTCTCCTGCTGCCACTTCTCCTCCACTATAGTTACTCTCTGCTGTGCTCTCTGCTCTGTGGCTGCAAACTCTTTTCTTATTTCAGGAGGCATATGGACACGTTCTTCCACAGTCACTGATGCAGAATACACACAAAGCCTTCTTAATTCCATATTAACATATACTGGACATTGTGAAATATATCAGAAACATTGTGAGGCACACACAGACACTGTTACTGTGTCTGATATCATCTCACAGTAATAGCCACACACAAAACTGCGCAATACCTGGTGCCTTTGCTGCAACATCTAGCAGCACAAACCAGTCATCATCCACCTGCCTCGGCTGTGGTGGTTTAATCTCCACCAACTTCACAGGTGGCCTCAAGTCTTCCATGATGAATTTCGGTTTTGGTTCAGTGGGTGCCACCACATCCACAATACGCAAAACCTTAGCATCTAACATAGAAAAATAAGGGTGAGTAAATATGAAATGTATTGACTGCTTCATTTGATAACTTTGATAGAGCAGTTTAATGTTTAAACCAAATGAAAAAGCATCAGATGTGCGCAGCTTATTAGCTGCCACTTAACTGAACTTTCTTTTAGTACACTGTATTCAGACAGATACCTGATGGTATGACAACAGGCGGTTCACGGATGATGTCGAACAGAGTGAACCAATCATCTCCTCCCTGTCTCTCTGCCAGTGGTGCAATCTGGCTAGGTCTAATTTCAGACGGACGTGTCACATCTTGCCTGCTGTCCACACCAATTATCATCTTCTTCAATGTTGTCGCCTCAGTAGTTTTCACCTGAACCTCAAGCGGTTTCCTCATATCCGGAATAATCTCAACAGGAGTAACTGGCACAATCAGACAAGTCAGTTAGTCAGGCTGAGCGACACTTGTATTGCAAGATAAAAACAGCAGAAACTGAACAATTGGCAAAGAGTAAATGTCTTTAAAAAATAGCGATTCTGCAGACATATATTATATTTCTACCTGATGGTAGCCTGACTGCCTTTTCACGAACAGCATTAAACAGCACAAACCAGTCGTCATCTCTCTCTGTCAGTGGCTGGGAAGGCTGCCGTCTAATCTGGTCAACATCAACCTGCTGCTGTTCTATGCCTAACGCTTTAATTTGAAGTTGAATACTTGGATAGATAGGGCTTGGTGTCCCCAGAGAAACTGAAAACAAACACAATTCATACTTAATCTTCAGCCAAAAGTGGGATCTTTGAATGTTTTTTTTTTTGTTTTTTTTTTGGCTGTATGGTACCTGGAGGGACATAGGCAGTTTCTCTGGGAACAACATCCAGCAGAAGAAACCAGTCATCTATTCTTCTGACTGGCTGGAACGGTTTCTGCTCTGTAATAATTCGCTCAGGAAGCTTCTTGTCCTCTTTGTGCACCACAATCTGTTCAACTGCTATCTCCTTCCTGGACACTACTGTTACTGTCTCAGTCACAGTAGAAATTCTCTCTTCAGGATAGACCTGAACGTACTCGGCCATGGTAACTAATGACAAATAAATGAGTACTGTGAGACACATATGCCAAAAATGATTAAAGAAGCTTGTGAGGTGTGGGGGGAAACACGACAATACCTGGTGGCACAAATGATGGTTCTCTAGTGGGAACATCCAGCAGCACAAACCAGTCATCTTCTATCTCTCTCACAGCCTGCGGCAGTGCTACTACTTGCTTTTCACTCGGCACTCGCTTTATTTCTGTGTCTTCTACCACAGCCTCCACTCTTTTTTCCCTCTGCTCAATGGCTGTCACTTCAACCACAGAGACACGTTCTTCTGGAGATACTTCGACACGCTCTGCAACAGCGACTAAGACAAGAGAGAGATACAAGTCCTCAGATGCTATGGACTGTACGGGGGATTTAAGGATAAGAGCGTCTGCAAAGCTCAGGATAATTGCTTGCTTTGATTACGCTGTGAAGCAGTACAGGGGAGTTTATCAATACCTGGTGGTACATATGATGTTTCTCTGGGAACCACAGCCAGCAACACAAACCAGTCATCATCCCTGTAGGTCACTGGCTGTTGTGGGATTTCTTGCAGATATCTTGGTGCCTCTTCTATTAACATTTTCTCTTTGGCTCCTACTTCTCTAATGTCTTCAACGGCTGCTATTACAGCCGTGGAGGCAAAACCTTCAGCGTCCATCTGGTCTCTTTCCTTCAACGTAACTGACATGAAGGAAAATGTCTTTTAACACAGGTGGTTATACACACTTCCTTTATGTAGCAAACAAGGCACAAAATAAAGCACATGAGCGCCAAAGTTGCTTTGAAAAGCAGCACAGGGGGGGTTCAGCAATACCTGGTGGTACATATGTTCTTTCTCTGGGAACAACAGCCAGCAACACAAACCAGTCATCATCTCTGTCCATCACTGGCTGTTGTGGGATTTCTTCTATTTCTTGAAGATGTATTGATGCCTGTTCTGTTATGTTTCTCTCTTCAGTTACTACTTCTCTAATCTCCTCAACGGCTGCAGTTACAACCCTGGTGACCAAAACTTCTGCATCCATCTGGTCTCTTCCCTTCAATGTAACTGATACGAAGGAAAGTCTTTTAACACAAGCGATAACTCATACTTCCTTTATGTAGCAGACAAGCACAAAATAAAGCACAGGAGAGCCAAACCTGTTTTATAATGCAGCACTGGGGATTTTAGACAGAATCTGTAAACGTCGGAGCAAGCACAAAGTGCCAAAAAGTTCAAGGTGAGTGAAGCAGGACAGAGTGTGGGGCATTAGTGTCACTTTTTTATAAACAAATTCCATGGTATAGCTATTAGTAACACTGCAAATGCACAGTCAAGCATCTCAAACACTTCTTTCAACAGCTAATACGTAAAGATTCAGGAAAAGCACATAAAAGTAGTTGGTTAATATGTTAATATTGGAGAGAGGGGCTTGTTCTGTGTGGCTCACTCTGTTATATGGATTATATCTACATACTGTATGATTATTCATTTTCATTACGAAGACTGAAAAGCAACACTTCTAATTCCCAAACTTTCCCAGATTCACCAGGAAAGGATGAGGATGTGGCTGCGATATTTTGCAGACACTTACATAGACAACATTTTTTATGCCTGATATACTGTTGTTACTTTCACTGCACTGTGTCCCCCTGAATAAAACCCACAACTCTATCTAGCACACACAGTTCTTTCATAAATGTCAAATTACATTTATGAGAGAAAGGGGAAGTGCAATCAAAATGACCTAAGAACCAGCCTGTTAACTTTTCCTTTAACTTCAGCATTCTCTTGAAGAGTTTTTTGTTTAGAGTGTTGCTGTACACAAAGGTGTAACTGTAATTATATTACAGTATTAGAGGGATTAGTAGAGGACTAAAGCTGTTGACGCTATACTGTACCTGGTGGTTTGAAAACAGCTTTGTATGGGGGGCGGTCAAAAAGTATGAACCAGACATCCTCATCTGCTGTCTGAGATGGTTCCTCAGCCTGAAGCCTCTCTATGACTTCTCTCTCCTCCACTGTTTCTGTCACACGCCATATCACCTCTTTTTCTATTTCCTCTGACACTACACTCGGTTGTTCCTGCACATCTTCCATTTCCTCCCGCGTCAGCCCTCTCTCCTCTACAACAGTCACTCCCTTAGTCCTACGCTCCACCCTCTGGTATGCTACTGCAGAAGGGCCGCTGACTGCATCTAAAGAGCCAGACTTCAACTTCTCCATCTCGTCTTGCCATTCTTTTTCAATCTGGCGGAGCTTCTCTCTCGAGGTATCATCTAACAGGCTCTCGTCTGTCACTTCTTTTTCAGTCACCTCGACCTCTTCCTCTTCAGGCAGCAAGTCTTTTAAAAACACGCGCTTTATCTGCTCTTCCAGTTCATCCACTTCATCCTCCTCTGCCTCTGCTCTCCTCACAGATTTTTTCACCACTGTTTCTTTTGTGCGTTCAACCCACATTCGTTCTCCCTGCTCCAAATCTCGCATTTCCTCTCTTAACTTATCTACCTCTTCCTTACCAAGTTCATCTTCTATCACTTCCTGAAGTCTCTCCGCCACCTCATCCACTTCTTGGAGCCTTTCCTCTAAATCCCTCACTTCCATCAGCTTCCTTTCCAAAATTTCCACCTCTCTCAACTTGTCTACCAAGATCACCTTTTCCTGCAACCTCTCAATGATCTCCTCCCTTTTCAGTTCCTGCTCTGCCACAAGAACTCCCTGTTCATCCTCCTCTTTGAGCTGGAACTGAGCTACAGGAGAGACTGGGAGATGTAAGGGGGAGAGTAAAACAATGACACATGAAAGAAATTTAAAATGTCATACATATTGCTGGTTGTTGAAGGGTCTTTGTACTAATAGTATTCATTTCCAGGAACTCACATGGTTTGTACAAAGGTTCAAGCGAGGACAGGCTGAAGATTCGGTCAAAGTAAAGGTACCAATCATCTTGCTTTGTCTGTGCTGGTTGCGATAGTCTGTCCATAGAGCTCCTTTTTGTCAAGCTGAGCTTAGCTGACAACATCAGAGAAACAGTAATGAAAAATTTCATACCACATGACCAAACGCACACACAGACCAAGAGTAGGCACCACATGCTTGGTTTCAATAGAAGTCTTTGAGGATACTGCAATGTACATGTAGTGGTATCATTTAGAAACTGCATGCTTGCAGCGATAAAATATATACGAACGTTCTTTAAAAGCCATATGGCAAATGTATTTTAATGTCTGGTAATGGTTATTCAATAAATACCTGGCTGTTTTGCAAAATGTAAAGGTGGGATGAAGGGGAAAGGGGGATGACGATAGAGCAGGGCTGACCACTGGTCGTTCTTTCCCCTCTGCTGCTGCTGCTCATCAGATGCCAGCTCCTGCCACGGCTGACCAACTGCCTGGGTGATGGTTTGAGAGCCGGTCTGCCCAGTCTCAGTGCCCTGAGAGGTTACAATGACTGTGTGAACAGACTCCCCCTCCTCCCAGGACTGAATAAAAGTCTGCTCAGACGCTCCTCTGGCTGTGAAGAGATGATGAGGTGATGGGAGTTATGTAATAGTTCTGCTGGAGAGATGACGGCCACTGTGAATGCTTCACAGTGCTTCAAGCATGTTTTTTTGACCGAGCCAGATGCCAGGCATTTGTACTAGACGGTTGTGAGTCCGGCAAGCTGAGGTTAGTACAAAGCAGAATGAAAAATGTCTCTCATTCTTCCGAACAAGAACAGATAAAAAGGGTAAAACTGGCTATTACTTTTTCTATTTTTATAGTTTCAGCTTTATCCTTTTTTAATGCAGCCACTGGAGCAGTCCGTTGAAGATGTTGAACATAAAGGTACAAGTTACCAGCAAATGAAAGCCATTGTGCAACACACATCAAGCAGCAACTTCTGAAAATGCCAAAAAATGAGGAACAGCAGCCTCAAGAAAGGAACTGCCTGTGTGCAGTTAAGCGTTTGAGAAAAAGTGTAATTTTTCTTTCAGAGATACCCTGGGATCATGCCAGGGAAAGTACAAGGTGGGTGACATTACCCACATGTCAGAGTAGGTCAGCATTCTGACAAGTTAACCATCTGTGCCGCAGCTGAAAGGCTTTCAAAGGTTTATTGGCATGAAAGCAAAATTGCCACAACGGATGGGCGTGTTAAATGGTGTGATAAGGCTGTTTTGCGAACAAGAATAAAACAAATGCTGCAAATATGCCAACAGGCGCTGGAGCAGCTCCACATGGTTCCTGGTACCTGGGAATTCAGGAGAAGGCTGAGGTTTGTCAGATGTCATCATCAGCGACCAATCATCAACCTCAGACCTGGTTGATGCTGAGAGTTGTTGCAGGAACTGGAGAGTTTCATCTCCAGCTGAGAGTGAAACAAGCAGCAGGTTATTGACCCTGTGCGTTTAATGACAACTCACATGTGATACAGTGATTCCAACAGGGGATCGCACGCTTGCACATACCTCCATCTAGGTTACGGGACAGCCTCTTGCTTGCAGAGCGTGTGAATCGAGGAGCCGGGCGGTCAATCATGGAGCTGGCCTGGCGGGTCTGGGCCTGAGTGCGCCCGCTGTATCGGAACTTGGAGCCCAAGACGAGGAAGCGACGAGATGATGGGGGCTCTACTGTTGGAACCCTGAAGGACAGAAACATTTGTTTAACTTTCATCCAACCAGCACAATTTCATCAAAGCCACAGACCCACATATCCTGAGTTCAAATATAAATGATGTCATATCACATCAATTTTGCATTCCCTAAAAACTTATTATGGAACAAAAAGTTATTAGCAACAACTTTGACCTTTATCCTACTAACTAGACAAAATCTGTGACGTTTAATTCAAAAGACCAGGGGCATGGGTGTATAGCTTTTCCTCTGTGGTTAAACTGCCAAAGAGCCAATACAGGGTTTAAGCTGCAGAGCCCGGTTAGCCAATTATCACAGAGATATCCTGAACCTGAGAATTATCTCTGTTGCCAGGCAGGGAAGCGTCATTCACAATAAAGCAAGAATGGGCAGATCTTACCTGAAGAAGGTATGGTGTTCAACGCACACTTTCCACAGCTTCTTTGAGGCTTTGTAGTTGGGCAACTTAAAGCCAATTGTGCTTTCATACTGCTCCTGCTGTAGGTGAAGAAACAAATATAAAAGCAAGTTGAACATAATGACCCTTTTCTGCCATACAGCTTGAAACTTGAGACAAACTGAGCAGATCTGAATGAACAAATAGTGAATTCTGTCAATTGTATGTTGAGACTATTTCTAAAATAATGCCAAAATGCCATTTATAAAGTTTAATACTAATGTGGTAAAATCTACACGAGGATAAAAAAGGAATTGCTCCAGTGAAATAAGTCTTTGAGTAAATTAATAGAAGTCATGTCTTCACACAATTTCAATACCAAGGTACCAGATAGGTGGCGTGGAATTCAAGAGAACATGTTGGTGAAATGTTTATGGGGCTGTGATGATGTAAACAAAACTTTGTAATTCATATACGTGAAAAAACAGAGTGGAGGATTTAAATTCTGATTTACCTCTGACGGCCTGATTTTGATAAAGAAGCTGCTGCGTTTGTAAGAGATCTTGAGCACTTTGGGCCAAGGGAAACGGTTGATCCTCAGCTTGTCCTTGTAAACCATCAGGCCACTAGAGCAAACCCCCAGGGTAATGTCGACGCCGTCAAGATCCTGCACGCACAAAAAAAACGTTTTGGTATTGCATCACTTCACGCCATCACTCTACCACTGCACTTACAATAAATAGCCACCAGGAGGCAGGCTTTCTCACACTATGAGGGAATGGATTTTGAGGTCATGGAGTTTGAAATATTATTAATCTCTCCTTTTTTTTCTAAGAGGAGGCTGGCATCAATTTTGTAATTAAAATCTGGATGCCACTGATGCATGCTGTTACAAAATATTGACAAACATTTTCAAAATGAAAGGATGTCAGAACATACTTTAACTATGGACTTCTGGCATTTTAGAATTTTTATTAAAAACCTGCACCATCAGTTAACCTACAAAAACACTGATCTAAACAGGTAACACAGTTAAAACAAGATACTACCTTGGCTTGGTGCAGGTCAACTCCATACATGGCGAGTTTCTTGGCATTTTCCAGAAACAACATGTCTGCCTGGGCTGGACTCATTGACCTGGAAAAACACAGATGACATGTTTTTATTCTCAAAGATGTTTTCCTGTCAGAATTATTTCAAAAGATCTGTCAAATCATCTATTTATATCACTGAAGATACAGAGGTCCCTCACAGTTTGTGTCTGCTGAATTGTGCTAACTTGAACTAAATTACATAATCAATTACATTGATTACCTGTATGTGCGGTGCAGCTCCATCACCTTTTCCTCCAGCTCTTTGCTCTGCCCGGGAGCCAGGCTCAGATCCTTAACATAGTCTGTCCCATGGAGCTCTGGATCATACTCTCCGAGCTCTGACTGGGCTG
This sequence comes from Scortum barcoo, assembly GCA_023238725.1. Classification (NCBI taxonomy): domain Eukaryota; kingdom Metazoa; phylum Chordata; class Actinopteri; order Centrarchiformes; family Terapontidae; genus Scortum; species Scortum barcoo. Next base: position 10,245,092 of record CM041546.1, on the reverse strand, counting down.
TGTAGGAGCCCAGCAGGGACAGAGTGACAAAGGAGCAGGGAAGAACCCCAAGCATGATGTCTTTCCTCAGCTGGAGACACAGAAAGTACCTGAAGATGCGAAAGTGAAAAAATAAAAACTTTATTCTCATTTTCTTGAGGGATAAAACAAGATTTTACTGTCCTAATGACATTTTTAGAAAACGCTGAGTTTGATGAGATAGTCAAGATCACTGTGTCTGTGCTCTGAATATGAGGCGGATTTCCCAAAATGTTTCCCAAACTATTCCTTCAGCACTTGAGACATTCACCTGGTGAGGTCTTCGGTAAGCTGCGCTGGATCTGGAGGGTAGAACTTCACGTTGAATGTAAACTCATACACAGCACCTGAAACCTGTTTCCGGATCTCTTTGGTGGCTTCCAACCATGTCTGCGAAAATTAGGGGGAAAAGAAATTACCAGCCACTCCTAACCAATTTCTCATTCCTGTCATGGAAAATATCTGGTTACGATCTTGCAGAGAAGCTAAAACTACAGGAGCAGAAAGAACCACCCTACCTTGGTGGTTGGGTTTTCCCAGTGAGCGATGCCAAAGTAATCTTTCTCCAGCAGGTTGACATGGTCACACACCTTTGTTAAGAGCTCTTGGCCTTTCGCATGTTTCTACATGAGAAACAGACGGACAGAGAGAGGAAGGGGTATGGGGGGGGGGAAGGGGATATTTTTGAGTCTTCATAACCTTATTTATCTTAAACAGGAGCGAGAATCATTACACACTGTAATTTGGGAGGTCTCTTACATCAAGCTCACACTCAAACTGAGTGTCGTCCAGTAAGGTGACTTTGCATTGCATGGTTTTCTGACGTTTAGAGCCTTTAGCCTCGTCTGCCTTCTTCTCAGTCTTCTTGTCTTTCACAGCCTTCTCCTTCTTCACCTCCTCCTTTGCCTGTTCTTTAGCTTGTTTACCCTTCTCTGCTGGTTCTTCCTCTTTTTTCTCCTGCTTCGCTTCTTCCACTACCTCAGGCTCCTTCTCTGCGGCAGATTCTTCCTTGTGTTCCTCTTGAGCCGGCTGGTAGAGTCAACACAAGACATTTGCAAAGCATGTCAAATACGGATGAAAAGACTGTGGTGACAGCGCTACTCTGAGGTGGTTTTAATATTCTGTCCCTTTCACACGTGCAAACCAGGTGAGCAAAAATAAACCACCATATTAAAAAAGCCTTTCAATACAATGCACTCCAGTAAAACACCACCACCCACTACCAGTGCAATAATAAACATAAAGTAAAATTATTACCTTTTGACAGTGTCAAACTGAAGAGCTGGCAGAGCTGTTATATTGAATCACAACACATTGTGCAGGAGTACTTAATGTTGCTGATTGGTGTAAGTCTTTTTAAAGTCTTTTTAAACAGTAAATGTACTGCTGTTGGTGCTCGCTCTAGTTAAGACCAGCGTGGATCTTTTTTGTTTCAGACCAAGCTTTCAGCTCAAACCAGCATGGTTACTTTCGCTGAGCAAGCTGTCCACATCATAAAATATTAAGTACAAGGAAAAAACGTGTTCCTCTACTAGAGTTATATCTGCAGCATGGATTTGTACACTGAGGAGAGCTCTGTTTGTGATGTGCATCTGCAATGGTGTTTGAGATTTTTGTGAAGACATCTGTCATTTTCTAAATTTTCACATAGTCATGATTAATGAACAAATAAAATCACAACTTTTCTGACATTTTTTTTTCTTTAAAGATGCATGTAGGTGTTTTACTTTTGAACAAAGTCTGGCTGTTTCTCTGTGTTTCCAGTCTTTATGCTAAGCTAAGCTACCTGCCTGCTGGATGAAGCCTTTTATTTAACAGGTAGATGAGGAGATTGATAGTCTCATATTTAAAAGGTGTAGTCTACAGTTTTAATCAAACATACTTCTGTAATATTCAGCAAATATTTCCCCATCTTGGCCTCCAGCCTATTCTCATTTGCAGGTCGTCAAATACCGATGCTTTGTCTCAACCCGTGCTCATACCCATGACAACACTAATGCACAGTGTTAACTCAGGCGAGGTTGAAGGAGCACTGAAGGGAGGAGTGCATTTGTTTGTCTGTTGAGTTCAAATATGAACAAGCTTTCCCCAACATTGTCGACTACATCTTTAACTCTTGGCTAAGAAAGAAAGAAGGCATATTTCCAATAGTGTTTGTCGGTGTGACACTCACCTGTGTCTCTGTGCTGCTTATCGAGTGCTGATCAGGAGCCTGTTCAGTGTCTGGCTCAGTTTTAAGCTCCGGCTCTGGAGCAGCAATCGGCGCTTTTACCTGCTCCTCGCTCGGTGCTTTCGCCGCCTTCTCCTCCTTTTTTCCTTTGTTCTTCCCTTTCTCTTTTTTCTTCCCTTTTTCCTCTTCCTTCTTTTGCTTTTCGTCTGTCTTTTCCTCCTCCTTCTTCTTTACCTCTTCCTTCGTCTTCTCCTCTTCTTTCTTTTTAGGCTCCTCTTTTGGTTTTTCCTCCTCTTTCTTTTTTGTCTTCTCCTCTTTTGCTTTATCCTCCTCCTTCTTTTTGGCCTTCTCCTCTACTTTCTTTCTCGCTTTTTCGGCCTCTCTTGCCTTTTCTTCCTCTTTCTTCTTTGCTTTCTCTTCTTCTCTCTTCTTTGCCCTTTCTTCTTCCTCTGCTTTCCTCCTTGCTTTTTCCTCTTCCTTCTTCTTCACCTTTTCCTCCTTTTCTTTTTTCTTTGCAACCCTCTTGTCAATGTTTTCCTCCTCTTTACTCTCCTTCTTCCCGGCTTCTGCCCTCTTGTCTTTAACTTCAGTAGTGTCCTCCTTTTCTTCTTCTTCTTCTTTTGTCTCCAACTTTTCCTCCCCCTTTTCTACGGACTGCTCTGCTTTCTCGTCCTGTTTTTGCTCCTCTTTTACTCCCTTTTCCTCTTCCTTCTTCTCCTCGTCCTGTTTCACTTTCTCCTCATCCTTTTTCTCTGCTTTCTTCTTGGCTTCTTTCTTTTTCTTTTTACTGCCCTTCTTCTCAACTTTTTCCTCCTCTTTCTTTTTCTCCTCTTTTTGTTCTACCTTTTCCTCCTTCTTTTTCACTTCTTCTCCCTCAGATGTTTCCTCAACTGCTTTAGCTTCTTTCTCTTCACTTTTCACCTCTTCCTTCTCCTTCTCTTCTGCCTGGTCAGCTTTTTCCTCTTTGTCTGCCTTTTCCTCGCTGGCTTTCTCTGCCTCAAACCCCTCTCCCTCAGAGCACTGCGAGCGGCGTTTGAGGAAAGAGGAGAAGAGGCGAGACAGGCCTTTGCCAGCAGAGGTCCGGGTACGAGGCTTCAGCTGCTCCTCATCAGGGGAGGTAGCTACATCAGCTGGCCCAGGCTCAGAGCCTTGCTCCTGGGCCTTTTTGCTCGACTGCCCCCCCTCCGGCTTGGCCGCCTTCGCCTCTGGCTTCTGCTTGTTCTCTGGTTCGGGTTCGGGCTCGGCGCCGCTGGCCTTCTGCTTGCCCTCTGTGTCCGCCTCGCTCACTGCACTCGCCTCTGTTGTCATGGTAGCCACTGGGAAGGAGAACAGGAGGGAGTCAGAGATGGAGAAAGGTCATGGCGCTGTACAGAGTGTGACAGTGCACAACACGGCTATACTTGGAACACAACAAATAAGATTAGGAGCAGTGGACTATTAGCCTGTGTGTAGGAAACATTACACTTCACTTTGTGTGAATGGCAAGCAAATGTCATACATGAACTGTATTGTAATGATGCGATAAATAATCTGTGCTGAGGAAAAACTTAAAATGAATAAGCACTGATTTTGTTTCGTTTAATTTATTTTCAAGCAAGTGTGTTCTATGTTCTTAAATTTGCTGGAGGTTTTCAGATTTGTAAATAATCGGCACCTTAAAGCGGCAATATTGAAAATTGTTAGTTGCAGTTCTACAAACCACAACAAAAAAAATTGTTGTTAAATAGTATGCACATAATATAAACAAAAGAGGCCTACAATTTATCATTTATCTTTTTTAATGCATAATGACAATGCATTAGAAAACATTATTATCATGCAAATAGGGTCATCTGTATGCATACTTCATTTTTCTCACTAAATATTTGATCATTTTGGCTGATGCGCTGATTATTGTAATTCATGGTAAATTGCTCAAGAGCAGTTTACCATGATTTTACCATACCAAATATTTCAATAATTCACTTACATTGCTGCTTTACGTTTTTGTCAGTCGCCTACCCTGAGTGGCATAAACAAGACTTATTCCATTAAACACAAAGCCAACTGCCACCCACAGATTATATTCCAACTCAAAGGCACATGCATACACATACACACACAAACACGGCTTCACCACACAATGGCCTTCCTTGTTGAAAAGTGTGTCGGTGTCTACATGGAGTTCTGAGGGCAAGCTTGCAGCACTGCCTATCATAGACTCATTAAATCCCACTGACACAAAGGAGGCATTCTGCTCTGGAGCTGCATATTAGCACAGCCTGGATCATCCTCGCCAAGCATGCCTGGCTCCTCATCCGACACAAGCCCATCCTGCACAGGTCATCTGAGGTGCCAGGACCAGGCGATATGAAGGTACATACCACAAGATGATAAAATAATCCTAAATATTTATTGGTATATCATGCCAGCTGATATTGACTTACTATGTAAACATTTATGTGTAAAAAAAACTAATTTATGGGACACTAACTGAAAAATCAACATTATCTTGCATATCTTTTATGTACGATATCAGTTTCTTTCACAAATAATCCAGTCATGTTCGGGCTATATTACATTTAACATGAAAGACGGTTTTAACCGTATGATTTTTCCAACCTGATTGTACTGTAGTTATGGAAAACATCAAAACTGCTGTCGCTATGTAACAGTGCAAGCATACTGTCCTCAATAATGTACTGCGAGGGCTTTGGAGTTTAATGAACACAACTTTGATTCACCACTGTGGCAGCGAGAGGACAGTTCTGGTATATTTAGAAACTTCAAACCAGCTGATTAAATCACACAACTGACTGAAACGCACCACAGGTATTATGCAATCACGCTACACCTCTCCAGAGTTAGATTCAGCAGTTACAATGGCTCACGTCACAGTCGATTGTTTGTCTTCAATGACACCAATTTGCATCCTGTCTGGAGTATGTCTAATTGGTGTTGGCTGTGTCTGTCTCTTCCATATGTAGTTCAAGTCTCACCCTGGCCTGTATAAAGTGGGGGAGGGGAAATGCTAGACAGGCAGACAGGCCAATCTTCCAGATGTACAGGGCCGCCCCAAAGGGTGCAGCCCAGCCCTCTATACCATACACTTCCCATTGGCACCACAGGACAGCAGGAGGGGAGGAGGGGTTACGCACACAGACCAAATCCTCTTTAGCCCTCCCATTGTTTGTGTCCAGTGACCAATAACTGTGCTGCACACTATAACTAATCCTGCCTACCCTTCCCCCCACAAGACCCCCCCATAGGCCTATTCCCTAGGTCACCTAAACACACACACACACACACACACACACACACACACACACACCCCAGTATGCATCAGTGCTTTCAGGCTCCTCTGGGTCTTTTAATGCTCTGTCATCTCAATTGTGATTGTCAGGAAACAGACATGCTCCTAATGGACCAGCTGAGCTTGTGTCTGCTGCCTCCTCCATTTTGTGTTGCCTATCTAACATCTCTGCTATCAGCCAGCTGAGCAGGGCTAACCTGCATCATGACTGATTGAGACAGCGGCAGCAACACCACAGGATCTCTCAATACAGCATCAATCTCTCATAACATGAGGCATATTTCTTTTTTAGTGCAGAGGTAATTAGATGAAATATTGCTTTAAAGGAGAGGAAAAAATTGCCCTCGATCCTACATAATTAGTGTCTCTAATGAGCTAAATTATAGATGAAGTAGGCCACCCTCTGGCGAGAGGGAGCTTGCGAAGGGCTGCAGGATCAGGTGCAAACGCCAGGGCTGGAGCTCAATCAGGGTCTGATTTAGAGTTTCTGTGACTTGTGACTGAATTTACTGTTCCCAAAGGAAGTTTATTTACAATTTGAATTGACCCAGTAAATTTCACTTACAGTAAAGGTGACATTTTACTTGACTCCTGGAGTTCAAATAATTTTCATATTTGTGGATATTTCAAATGTATCAACTGTTCCAATTAAAACTGTGCAGTTTAAATTGATGTTAACCCGATTACTTGCTTTAATTCTCCATTAATCCAAGTCTCTGTTTTTAAAAATGTATTTTAATATACATGTATAAGGCTTCATATTATTTGCCAGTGATGCTGGAGTGCTGCTGTCGTGCATTAGAGTGTGTGTGTATGTTGATATGAAATGAGATGAGTGGGCTGAATGAGGAAGAGCTTGCGGAGAAGGAGGAGGCAGAATAGTATATAAATAGCTACATGTGCTCAGGATGCAGGGACTCATTAGTTAGCCTTTACAGACAAGCTCATGTCTATTTCTGTTCACAGCGTACTGCACACAACACTCAAATGCACATGTGCATGCATGTGTGCGCAGCTGCACACACTCCAACAAATATAGCATCTTTTTTAAGAAAGAAGAGATAGGTTTCATTCGTTCTGAGTGAATTCGCCAGCCCCTCCTTAACAACACTGATAAGAGAAATAACTTCACCCTGTAGGAATATTAGGACAAAAAGAAAGCATGTTTCCTGGGTACTGAGAGTAGGCTTAAGGAATTAGAAGGAGTTTAGAGTTAATCAGCCCCCAAGTGACCAAGTGGGATTATCTCCATCTATCTACCTGGCTGCAGTATCTATCTCAGTGTCTCCTTCCACTCTGATTCTCTCTCTCCATCTCTCAGTCTGTCTCTGTGGGTGTGCATGCATCTGTGTTTTTCGGTGTGTGGGGGAGTGAGAGAGGGAAAAGCTGGCAGAAGAACTGTGACGATCAGTTGTGCTGATTCATGGTTTTAGGTGGAGCCCCTCCTACCTGGCTGAAAATCAACAGAAATGAACCGAAGGCCAATATATCAGTCCTCTGGCCACATGGTGGCTCCTATTAACCTCTCTAAGTAAACACAGAGCCACATGCCAACATACACGCGAACACGTGCCTGGCTTAACTGTTTGTACGTTCAGTTGATGCACACAAGCCTCCCGTAGCAACACTGAATACACACAAAATGGGCAAGCATCTTCAGGTATGATAAGGCACACGTGTACTTCTCATTAAACAATCAAAAGCGTAAAATAAAACTGCATGGTTTTAAATTGATGGTGACACATATGTGGAGCGACTCTTTCAAATTAAAATCGTGATCAAGCTTTCAACGAAGCACCGTGATCATAGATTCTGTGACAATATATCTCGTGGCTCAAGGAGAGCTACAAAGGATTTATTTTAGTCCAGTCCTCTGTGTAAACCTATCCCAAACCCAGTTCTAAACTAATCAATACACACAGATGGTCTGTGAGCCTGATGCTGTAACATGAACCAACATGGGAAAAGTATGAAGTAGCTTGATTGATTTACTGCGGTTGCCCTGAAAGCAGTTCTGAATCCATTTCCAACACCACCTCAGCCAAAGCCCATTGAGAGAGTAGTATGTCTGTACATTAGAGCACATTACGACGGAGTGCTCTTTTTTCCAACACTGGAAACACAAAATCCACGTGTGACTAGACAGTAGGAGTCATTAGCTGTTTTAAAAAGACTACTGTACTCAATTCACATATTCTAATAAAATGACTGAACTTTAGAATTGTTTGTGTAAGTCTTAGGTAGAGTTTGGTTTCTTTTTTGGAGGTCTTTGAACTGGTTAAATCCACAGCATCCCTCGTACACAAAGGAAAGCACAGACGATGCTGTCCAGTGTGTGGAGTCTGTTCCCTATTTAGTAATGCTCACACAACAGAGTAGTAGTCTAACAGCACGAATGCATCATAACTCCCAAAAGAGGATTAACACCAGCAAGCTCTTCTGGGACCTCGGTGACCTCACTCTCACACAGCAGAGCCTAAGACATCCTTCAGCATCATTTCAACAGCTCTGCGTTCACAACACCGCTGATTCAGCAGTACAGGAGACCCCGAGCCCCCGGGTCTTATCTCTGTCATTTTTTAACCTCTGCGTTCACTTCCACCACTCACGCAAGCACCTGCCACTCCCTCTGCATTAACGCTGCCCCTGCCTCCCCCTCGTCCTTCCTACGTCATATCTGCAGCGCTTCATAAAAGATTATCTGACTATATATATCCAGTGGTGTCATCAATGGAGATGAGGCTTATTGGATGAGTTTCTCTTAAGTGTGTTATGGGTGGTACAGGCGTGCACACACACACACACACACACACTCTCTCATTTGCCGCCCTCCAGCGAAGATGGATATATTTTAACCTGTACACATTCCTGTTGGGGTAAAAGCAAGTGATGTCAAGTCAAGCAGAAAATGAAATCCAACGACAACGTTAGCTCTGAAGCAAAAATAAAAAAAGAAACCACCACCACCACCAACAACAACAACATCATCTGAGCTGTCTTGGCAGTAACACACCTCACAGAGAGGCACTGGAGACCGAGAGCATCCTGACATGAGGAGACACAAGCGGATCCGGAACAATAACTATGAGACCTATGAATGATTTAGGGGACCAAGATGTGCTAATCAAACCAGCTTCAACCTAATTTAGGATGTTTGTTCCCTCTTACACATCATACAGACCCCTATACTGAATTTAATGTGAAGATGGAAGGACACAAAGCACTAAAATTTAACAGAAATTTTTTTTTTTTCTCCATATGGTTATCATTTAGCTACAATTTTTAAACAAATATCACACTGTTGGTCTTAATACAAAAACAGAGAGACAATTTAGTGAAGTGACTTTTCATTTTAAAAATAATTTTAAAAAATAAACAGTGCTGGCTCCTTAAGCAGAGTAATAAATTACATTACATTCATTTATACAAAAACATCTCCATCACGGAGCGCTCTGATTTCTGGGAGATGGAGCAACTCGGCTGCTGTTTCCACAGAGAAACACACAGGCGACATGAACTTCAATTTGCCTGAACTAAAATATCGTTTACACGCTGCGTGGTAACATCACCTAAAATGTCTTCAATTCCCAACTTTTTCTTTTTCTTTTTTTAAATAAATGAAACCTCGAAACAGTCCGAGGCGGTGTCGGTCGGACCAGCGTGCCGGGACATTTAAACAATCTGTGTATGAAAATGGCGCCGGACGCACAACAAAACAAATAAACACCAACTTCCCCCCCACCACCACCACCACCGAGAAGCGCCATACATCTCACCTCACATTCATCTTACCTATTCTGGGATTTGCATCAGTTGCTGGTGAGGGAGGGGGGCAAAGGGCGCGAAATAGGCACAAAAATAAAATCCGACAAAAGCCCGTATTCCTGCGCGTTCAGAGGAGAAACAATGTTGCGGAGCGACACATGCTTTGTTGTGCCGAAGGTGTCCGACGCTAGTAAAAAAAAAAAAAAAAGGGGCGGAGTCTCGCGGTGAGGCTCGGACTCGCGCCGACCAACCGAGCTCCGACCGGCACGCCTCGCGCGCGACCCGCGTGTAGGGAGAGAGGCGGAGGACACACACACACACACTTTCATATCAAGCTGACCACAACTGCTCCATGACACACATCTTAAATCTGTGTTAAGATCATGTGAATGTAAAAATATGAAAAAAGCTGCAGCAGTCGAAAAAAAAAAAACACTCCATAAGTGTTCGCATGTGCTCATAAATGGATTTCTGCTATCATCTGCACATATTTATACTCATACAAAAAGGGTGTGTTTCTATTGTCAAGTTTGAACTCAGGGCTCGTCGCTATGTTGGCACAATACACTGAGCCTCCTTGCAACAGTCCCCACCAGGCATGGAGGAAGGCGGGCTGAAGAGTGCAATCATTAACACAGTACAATGTCCAGGAACAGGAGGGAGGCAGAGAGGCCACAGCAATACTCCCCTCGGAGTCTTGCCCAGTCTTTTCAGGCACCAGCATGGTGCATTCATGTGCACGGTAAAGGAGGGGTGTCAGGAGCTCAACCTTCAGCCAGTTGGGGAGGTATTGAAAAAGAAAGGCACACTATAAAATTCACTGGGAGGGAGATGCAGAAAAAAAGTGCTGGAAATGTATGTGATTATATCAAAGATTTGAAAACAAACCAGCACACACACACGTGCGTCTCGTCACACACACAAGCTGTCTTCATGGACCCCGGCATGGTCCCCACCCATCTGCCTGACCCCATTAGGGCCATACGGCTCATAGGCAGAAGGGGGTAGGTGAAGTGGTTCATTATTCTCAGGACACACGGGAGTTAGGAGCCATCACAGAGGCAGGTTCATGTGGCATGTGTGTCACATGTCACTTCTGGGCAATTAATCTGCTATTTAGTGAATAAAAAGTCTTACCTGTGCAAAAGTGATTTCATAAAGTCCGAAAGGAAGCATCAACAGAGACACAGAAGCTGGTAACGGCCCACAATCATTTTTTTCCTTTTTTAGACTTTGATCACTGAACACGGTGATGACAAACAAGCGGCGCTTTTGCACACAAACTGGTGGCGTTAAACATTTACAGAAACACGTTACATTAGCAGGAAGAACTGGATGAATCCCAACTGGGTGCAAACAGAGAGTACTTTTGGATATAGTTAATTTCTGTTTTTCCCCCGCTGCACCTTTGGATGGAGTGAGTCGGTCAAAAGATGACAGAGGAAGCGCAAGAGGAAAGAGAAACAAAGAGTGTACATGAACTACTCGCGTTTGCCTTCAGTTGCTTAGGAACCCCTGCCCTGCCCTGCCTCAACTGCAAAGGAGCAGGTGTCGAGCTGGACCCGGGAGAGACAGAGCAGAGAGGGGAGGAGAAGAGGAGCAGCACTCACAGACCCAAAGTCCCACGAGACAGCGACAGACTGGAACCACAGACTCTGAGACGAGCCTCTCACACGGCAGACACACCCAAAACACTGACGCACACTTTCTGTCCCCCTCCCACCCTCCACCCCCCCATCACTCTCCCTCCCTCATTTGTTCAAAAGCAGAGGCTGACACGCACATACGATGGCGCAGTGCATTACTCCAGCTGAGTGCACGGGGGTTATGTTTATTTGGAACATCTTTATCCCTCTCTGGCTCCATCACTCAGTGATTACATAATGCCCCATACCACTTCCACCCAATTCATCTCCCTCTGACTTTCAATACTGCATCTGGGTACACATCACAGTGCCGCCATCCCTCCTGGATCTTATGTAAAACAACTTGTGCAGCTTGAAAAATGTTTTAAACATGAATTTTGAGTGCATGTGATGAAGGCATGGTTGTGGGGTGGGTTTTTTAATTGTTTTTTTATTTGTGCTCAGGATCTTAGCTCTCAGGAGCACTAACGGGATAGATGGTAACAGCGCATCAATATTCATGGCACACCATTATGTCATAAAGAATTTATGAATCAGGACTGTTCCATGTTTCGGCCCCTTCCTGCCAGGAGACATTTTGCCCGTCTTTCTTGTTTCAGGCTAAGTTTGAATTCTCACCTTCACACAAGCTGTAGGGAACTGAAATTACACAGCTTGATGTTTCTTCAAAAGAGAAGAGTCGGGACATTACGCTGTAGATTCATCTCGTGCTATGAACTACACAAAGAGAGACAACTTTCCCCAAGAACAAAAATGTCATGGATTTTCTGCATCTAACCGCCATAAACATTTGCATCCACATCCAATGCAAAGCCATGATTCAGATTGGAAATGAAATGCTTCTATTAATAGGCAACGCTCCGATGTCACCTGAGATCTCCACCATAGCAAGCCCAGGAGCTCACAGTACGCTGAAGGCTTGACATTCTAGGCCACTAAGTACATGCTAGATTGTGTAGGATCATCAGCTGCTACTGTAAATGGACACATTTTCTTAGTTTACGCTGCCACCTAGTGGAGAGATGGCAAATGACTCCTTTTTTCACAGGCATGTGGCTGTGTTGACTGAACACTCTGTGTGACAGGTTCCCTAAATTCTCTACACATATTGAGCGCTGCACTGCAATTGCAAATCCTTATGTCTCCTTTGCACTGACACGGAGTATAGACATGTACACTTTGAGTCTTACTCATAATACTTGTAATAATACGCACTTATTTAAAAAAAACACTCTAGAGGGAATCCCACCAACACTAATCTACCTCAGCATAGAGCGGTAAGGCATGCTGGGAGCATGTGTTCATGAGAGATAAAGATGTGTTTGCGTCCAGATGCCTTAGGGCGACACGCACATGCTACCCCTCCCAAACTTTGTCTGATGTGGTCACCAGCAGGCCAATATAACACCACACAAACCAAGGTACCAAAGCTCTCATTGAGATTCCCTCACAGTCTCTTATTCAGATCTGCTTGATGCTGAGTGTTAAAAAGGGTGTCATACATATTTTATGAGTCTGTCATAAAATTACTTCTTGATGAAATAAAGTCCTGGGATATGAAGAAAATAGCCACAGTTGAGAAATAGTGGCCACTTTTTTCAAACAAATAAAAAAAGAATCAGGGAAGAAATATCCAACCTGGCCCACCTACAGCGAATACATGCATGAAGAAAATACAGAGGGAGTCTGCGAAGTCTGCACTCAAATCCCAGAGCAAATGCCATGTCGGATAGAAGTCATTAAGTATTAATATTAAAAAGTCTCTATAAAGACTGAGACGTGACTCCACAGAATCGTTGCATTAATATAAATGAAATGCTCCTCTGCAGCCGAGAGCGGGGCTGTTTAATTAAATTGCATACTCTCTTTAGGTTATACTGCGGTGCATTAAGGAGGACCCATTTGCACAGGTAGATCTGATAAAGTAAAACAAAGGCCAGAGTGTGTGTGCTGCATGCAAAACAACACCGCAGCACCCTCCAAAAAAACCAGACAACAGCTAAATCATAAAACTTTAATGGATACTCACATCACATCCACACAGAGGGTCATTGTTGATTGCACGGACAATCCCAGACAGTGAGACCAGGTTAGAGAGAGAGAGAGAGGGGGGGGGGGAGAGTGTGTCAGTTAAGTAAAAATGCAACAGGACACATGACAGAGTTTTCATACAGTTAAAACAAAAAAAATGTGGCAGTACACACTGTCAAGAGGATGCACGGCACTCAGGTAAACCCCTATTTTGCATAATTTCTAAGTAAGTTAAAGTCTTCCAGTACCTTAAGCAAGTCAAAGTGACTTTCTTCCAATTCATCTTATCATGATCTGGATGACTGAGAATCTTCACAGATCTACTTTGCATAATAAATAACCTAATGAGTGCACCGCTGTAGATCTAAAAATAAAGGTACTTAGACAAATTGTATTTTAATCGCATAACTGATGGGCTCTGTGAAAGCTGAAGAAATTATCTTAGAGAGAACAAAGTTACCAGGCAGTAGGTAGATAGTTGAACTAAATCAGCTGTTTAGGTCAAAAATAAATACATCACAACAACCATTTCTACTCCTGTCATCACCATAATAAACAGACCTTATATCATTTACATCCCTTCCCGTAGAATCACTGTGTGTTCTCTCGATTTCTGATCGTTAAGCCTGAGGTTTCTGCAAAGTGTTTGGTCTCTGGAGGGGTGCTGACAGCAGCCTTCCACCAAAGCTTCTGCAGACATTCATTTCTTTATCGCGCACTCTGAAAATAAGTACAGCAGCCCTGCTCTTGTTTCTTGTTTTTCTCCGCGGGCTGGCGGCACAAACATCCCCTGACCTCGTCGCATTTGACATAATCCCTCTAAATGCGGCGCAGTGAACTCGGAGCGACCTGCCGACGGGAGGAATGGGGAAAAGGGAAATGGAGACAGACAGACAGAGAGAGAGAGAGAGGGGGAAACAAAACAAAAAAGGTGCGCATAAAAAAAAGGGCGATGGCGGCGCGTGAGAGTCTCACCTGAGCGAGCTGAAGGTGTCCTCCGCGCGCCGATCCGCCTGACGTCGTGGTTCCGGCGTCTCCCTTCCCCTCAGGACGAGGTGGACACCATCGATCCGGTTTCCACGGAGAGGCGGTGTCGCAGCAATGACGAAGCACTAAGTAGTGATGATGGGTGGAGATCAGAGGTGGGGAGAGTGAGTTTAAAAAAAAAAAAAAAAAAAACTCACTGTCACTCGATTTTCGGTGTTCGTGACAGCCGTGATGCGCTGAGAAGTTCACGATATTGATCCAACCGTGCACAGCCTCACACAAGTCAAGGCAATGCAACCGTGAGGTCCATTTGCCCAAGTGCAGTTTTGAGGTACTTGTGCTTGAGAAGTTCCACTGCATGCTGAATTATACCTCTTATCCACCACATTTCAGAGGGAAATATTGTGCTTTTGACACACTCACTTCACACCTATAAGAGTTACCTTTTACATCAAAACACATGATATGATGCAGTACTGTGCAACCAGTCCACCGGTACTGTACAGAGTATCTAAAGTTTGCTCTATATTGACTAACTACAACATTAAACACAACACAAGACAACTTTGAGAGGAGAGCTACTGCACAATGAATACAATTACTTTAGAGACCTTATGTACATTTTGCAGATAATATTTCTGTGCTTTCATTTAATAAAGTAACAGTTGAATGAATTCAGGACCTTTACTTGTAATGGGTATTTGTAGAAAATGGTATTTCTACTTTGACTTCAGTAGAAGATCTGAATACTTCTTCCACCACTGTAAGTAGCTTACTGTGCTTAAGTTAAAAGTCGAGGTACTTGTGCTTTACATGGCAAATATTATACTTTCTACTCCAATGCATTTTTCTGACAGCTATAGTCACTTTTCAGACAACAATTTCCATCCCCTTGCTCTCCGTTGACACCATGTATCTACAAATTTGGTGATTTTGAATGGATTTTTTTTTCCCTGGTAACCGGATTAAGTGCTGAGAAAATCCTGCAACTTCTTAAGATATATAAACAACAACAACAATCCTGGATTAGCTTGTAAATGATGGTGACAGAGCTGAAACCAGGGCTGATACATGGTTCTCACAGGACAGTAACACGACAAACATATAATGATCTTATAGACCATGATGCACTGCTGAAGATTAAACTACCTGACAGTATATAAAATAGGAAAATGAACATTACTTAAAAAACTCCAGCAGAAATATGCAACACACACATTAATGCAACAGTAATTTTAATCCAAAACAATCAGATACAATAGTAAAACACTGACTGGGGCCATTTGTGTGCAGAATGAATACTTTTAGTTTGATACTTTAAGTACATTTCAATACTTTTAGTCAACTTGTAGTGGAGTATTTTCCCAGTGCTGTATTAGTACTTTTACTTACTGTAAGTAAGGGATCTGAATACTTCTTCCACCTCTGCAAGGCATGTCTGTTTACCACCACAGGTGAGTTAGGTCCAGGAGAGTCCCTGCAGCCCTGGGAAAAGTAATCCAGACTAACTCCACACAGGAAGCGTTATGATGGTGTATCTGTCCGCTCTGCACCTTCCTTAGCAAAATGTCAGCCCAGTGTGAAACAGGTACAGCTCCCCTGCTGTTTACTTGACAAGTTACAGTATCAGGGAGTCGATATCAGAGGAATGTTTGGTCAAAGATTAAGCTTTTGTTCAACTACTGCCAACTCTGTGTCAGACTCACAGTGACGGGTCACAAGCGCTCTGATATCAGCAAGGCCACAGCCACATCTTTGGATGTGGAGTCATTTTCTGAATACACACTCCACTGGTGGCTCCACACGGGGGCGCTGTTGTGTGTGTGTATGTGTGGAAGTGGAGATGGAAGTAGAGATTGTTATTTAATTTTAGAGAAGCACTTTGTATTTCTATAATCACCAAGGAACAAAACAGGCTAACAACTGAAAATAGTTACTGAAACTAGTAGCTCCTGAATAAATAACTAAGGATAAATAATAGATGTGGCACTGTGGCACTGATTGGTTCCTAGATGGTCACGTTCATGGTGTCCTTACTTTAACTTAACTTTTGTGTCTCAACTGAAGTAAAGTAGTTCATTAAGTGGCCAACACACAAACGCACAAACCCCCTTGATGGCTCCATTTGATGACTGTGGAGATCTTCCTTTAAATGCAGTGTGACTTCCCAGAAGGGTCGGTGCACCTCAGTCTAGCAGCTGCTACAGCTGGAACATCTGTCTCAGTGTCACTGTCCCAGTAGATTAGACAAATAACAAAACTGTTTTCACAGGCTGAGACTCCTTGTAGAAAAACAGTGGTTATTTGTTTGTTTGTTTACTTTTTTATCTTGTTTTTTCATTGAATGATGGACATGATAGATAGATAGATAGATAGATAGATAGATAGATAGTCTGCAGTAGGCCACAAATAAACTCCCATTCAACTTGCGCTTGCAGTATATTCTCACACAGAGGACAACACCTCTCAGCCATTATCATGCCGAGCAGCCAGGATCCACCCAGTGTGATTAACTCTACACACTTAGCTCCAGCCTTCTGGATGAAGATAAGCGCAACTGTCACCAAAAACACACACCATTCCGTCCACATGCATGCATACCTTCACAGGGGTGTGTGAAACCCTTTGAGGCCACCAAGGACACATGTTGCCCCCTGTTGAATGCTTCCATAATTACTTCATGCAAGTATTCTTGATCCTGATAGATAGATAGATAGATAGATAGATAGATAGATAGATAGATAGATAGATAGATAGATAGATTTGTATATAATCACCTAGGACTGCCCATTTTATAATTTGCATATGCAAAACAATTGCAATTATGAAGCAGTTGTTGACAATAAAATTCTTTGTACTCAGGCTCCCTCCAACAATGCTCATACATAATTTATCAAAGAAAATCGCATAAAAAAATGAAGATCTAAGAAAAACAAGACCTTAGATACAAACGCAAGTTAAAATACAGGAATATAATATCACATAAAATAGAACAAAATAAGTGAAAAATAAATATAAAATATGAAATATAATAGGCTGGCTGGTGTACAGACCTGATAAAAGTGACAAAAAATGTGAAAAACATGGTATAAAGGTAAATAATGTCGATAACGATAAAAGAATTGGTCAATTTGGCATCCACAGAGACCATCTCATTAATCATCTCATTAAAAAAAAAATGAAGGCATTTTCATTTACATTTACATTAAAAGTGAACTGCGCCCGATGGGACGAGCCACCTGAACCATGGAGGTGAGTCCTCAGCAGCGCAGCGCAGCGCAGCGCAGCCCCATCGTGAGTCTCACCAGGAAGAAACCGGAGCCACAGCCCTCTGCGGGATCCGAGAGCTGCCGACGACGCCGTGCGTGACACCGGAGTTATGACTTTAATATGGCCGATACGGGTCCGTTGTTAACTTCGTGTATCATTTTCTACCTCTCCATCGGGGCCGCGATCTTCCAGATCCTCGAGGAGCCCAACTGGAAGTCAGCCAGGGACGAGTACGTGCTGCAGAAGGAGAGGATTTTGAAGGAGCACGCCTGCCTAACAAAAGAGAGTCTGGATAGGATACTGGAGGTATGAGTTCGTTTGTGTTAATGGTATGACAGGGGGAAGGAAAAAAAGAAGAAGAAGAAGAAGAAGAAACATGCCTGTTGGAAGTAAGTTGTCCATTCAACTTACAATCAGACCAGCTGTGCGTAATTTGAATTCACCAACCAACCAAATCAACCATCTTAAAGTTGTCACATAAAAGTAATGACCTTACAGATGTTTTGTTAATTACACTGCATTGTTATATCCATACTCTGCTTATGACAGATTAATAGCCAGGGCACCTCCGAACCAGTTTTTCCTGCTCTCAGAGGGAAACCAGCAGCTGTCTGAAACAACTAAAACTCTTTATTGTTAAAATGCCGCGGTCGCCGTCCGTCACAGATAAGGAAAAAGCCGCGGGCCGTGCGTGATTTTTTACGACGCACGGCGGCGTGCTGAGCGTGAAGGCACACGTCTCCGCAAGTTTTTGGATGTTTGCGCAAGGTGTGTCCCTCTGTCTGTGTGAGGGATTACTTCACGAGCCGCAATCACGCTTGTTGGGATACATTTTGTTCTCAGTAAAACGAGAGGGAAAAGTAGTAGTGGTGTCAAATGTCACATAATGATGGGAATTCCGGTTCCTTTTAGAGAAGCGGCTCTTTTGGCTCGGCTCGCTAAAAAGAGCCGGCTCTTTCGGCTCCCTAAACGGCTCTTCAGCTTTTTTGTTGCTTAAATTAATTTATTACCAACAATAATGTAAACCTAAGCGCAAAACGAATTACTAATGTAAAAAAAAGCTCCACCGCCACCCCATGTGTTAGATGATTAAACACATTGGGGTTATGTCGATTTTCCTAAGTTGTTCTATATCATTATTTTAAATATTAATCTAATAATACTAGCCTAATACTACTGGTAATATAGTTGCACTGTATAGTTATTTGAATGCTCATTTATGAATCAATTGACAAAGCAAGGGCAGTTTAATTGTGCAGCACATTTCAACATGTTTTACATAAAACAAATGAAAGAAAGAGCAAAGAGAATTAAGATGAAAGTGAAATAAACATGTAACTTGAAACAATAGTATTAGGCTTGTACAACTTGCGCAACTTGCGCATTTAGTCTGTTGGCTATTATATATATATTTTTTCTCTTTTCTTTTTTTGTCATGCGATCCCCCTCCCTTTGTTAATTGCAGCAGCGTTTCTGCCACTGAGAAGAACCTCTTGATCTACTTTCCTCTTGCACCATCCCGCTTTTCTCCCATCGACTCGTCAGGGCTTCTTACCTTCACCAGGCACACATAGCCGGTCAAGCTATGTACAAGCAAGCCTCGCTTGAATTAGCCTACCTTGATTAGATGAGGCTGAAATGTGTTAGTGGAACGACTTGAGGCTTAATTGGGAGATGCCGTTAGTTCAAGCGAGGCTTTCTCGAGTCAGCCTGGCTTTCTTTAGCTACGTTGATGGAACACCCCCCAGGAGCCGGCTCCCGTCATTCACTTCAAAGAGCCGGCTCTAAGAGTCGGATCGTTCGCGACTGACACATCACTCACAGTAATTTTTATTTCCACTCCCTCTCAGATTGTGTCAGAGGCTGCGGGCCAAGGTGTGTCCATCACCGGGGACAAACACCGCAACACGTGGGACTGGGTAAACTCTGTCATCTTCGCCTCCACCATCGTCACCACCATTGGTTTGTATATTATACAACAGCATTGGGCACTCACATATTCCTGGCTGGTGTCAATTTTATGCTCATTGTTCATTTTTTGTTCAAGTCAGAGCAGTTTCCGATGTAAAACTGATTTCTTGACTCTAATCAGGTTTAATTATTTAGATAAAAAAAACAAATGATTTATTTATCTGCTTCCTTTTGTATTTGAGATGTCACTGTACCAGCCATTGCATAAATGAATTTAACATAGAAAAAATCTCAACACTTACTTATACTAATATTTCTGCATTAAAATTAATTATTAGTCTCCACATTAATCATATTAGAAGTTAACCTTCCCCACACACACACACACATAATAGAACAATGTAATAAATCTGATTTTGTACATTTTAATTTGTAATTTGACAGGTCTGCCTCCAAAATTACTAAGCAAGTTAAAAAAAATAAAAGTTTTCTAAAATTACAACCTAAATTTGAGTTTTATTGCTTGAATTCCCATCTATAAAGATAATAAATGACTTTTAATAACTAAAAAAGCCAATAGTTACTTATACCAGAAAACCTTCCCTGTATCTCTGTGTGTTTTGCTAATATGTCCTCTTGTAATCTGCAGGTTTTGGTAATGTTGCTCCCAGGACTAAAGGTGGTCGCGTGTTCTGCATCCTGTACGGTTTGTGTGGCATACCCCTGTGTCTGGTATGGATAAGCGAGCTGGGTTCGTTCTTCGGAGACCGGGCCAAACGTCTGTCCCAGGTTCTGATCCGTAAAGGTGTTTCAGTGGTAAGAATCAGAGTTGAAACCTGGACCAAACCTGGTATTTGTCTGAGCACCATATTAAAATGCAGCTCCATCAGATTATTTTGATATTGTATAAAGAAGTGTCGCTTTTCTTCCCTCTGTCAGAAAAAGGTCCAGTTGACCTGTACAGCCTTGTTCTTGTTATGGGGGCTGCTGGTGCACCTGGTGATCCCTCCATTTGTTTTCATGTCCGTGGAAGGATGGAGCTACCTGGAAGGCCTCTACTACTCTTTCATCACGCTTACAACGGTTGGTTTTGGAGATTACGTGGCAGGTAGGTTTTGTTTTATAGCAAAATGTTACTCAGTTAATCTGAAATGAATGTTTCTCTGATAAAAATCATGCTGGTGCATTCATTCTGATTTCAGGTGTGAATCCAAACATAGATTACCCCAGATTGTACAGAGTATTTGCAGAGCTGTGGATCTACATGGGCTTGGCCTGGCTGTCTCTGTTCTTCAGCTGGAATGTCCACATGGTCGTGGAAGCTCACAAGGTGCTGAAGAAAAGAAGACACAGGCACAGACATCCCAGTGAGGAGAAACCCCAGCCCGCCAAGGACAAGCACAACCCAGGCGAAAAACCTACCACCATCGACATCTTCAACTTCCCGCAGAGCGAAGACTACAGCACCATCATCAAGTCGATTGGAGCCACGGCAAACAAATTAAAACCCGCAGAGAACATAAATCGCTCCAAGAGCTGCAGCGATATCTTGGCGATCCAGACCCTCGACCACTCGCCTCGGCGCAGACGCATGATCAGTATCAGTGAGGTGTTCATAAATGCAGAGCCAACAGTGGACATGGGTGAACAAGAAAAGGTGCGTTTTGTAATACAAGAGAGCAATGGAGACCTTGAGTCTGCAGAATGTGTGAGGACGGATAAAGAGGATAAAGAGGACAGTTCTGAATTTGAGTCAGAAACTGGTGGTATCATCTTCACTATACCTACTAAAGATACTAAAGGAGAAAGTGTGCAGCATCCTGATGGCGGGGACACCAGGTTTAAAATATCCAAGGTAGCAGAGGAACACTTGTTAATAGATAAAGATGAAAAAGGATAAAAGATCTTTTTCCTTACTAAAATTGTGGAACCGGTCAGGCGGTGTCAGGTCAATAAGTTTTATATGAGAGTGTTGTACAAGTACAAGTAAAGCTACACGGTTGGACGGTTTTTATTCAGCATTTTCGATTATTAGCTGCACACAATGAGCCAGTGTGTGTATCAGGTGAAATATTACTCTTCTGTTGGAAATTGTTTAAAGATTTTATTCTGTTTTTTTTTTTTTTTTTTTTCCATCTCAAATCCATCCAAATTCGGTTACAGCATTTCTATTTCTAAACAGTAGTGGCCATAGATGCATAATACACAGCTTACTTCAAATCACAGCACATGGCTTTGTGAAAAGCAGTGCCAATTAGCAACTTTCCCTCATAGGGAGCTGCTACAGTGGAGGCCATGAGCACACGGCCGTTATCGAGGTACTCCTGGCTCACCACCGGCTGTTCCGAGTGAATGTTCTTGATCTTGATGATCTGGAGAAAACATGAATTAAATTATAAGAAACTGTGTCATGTCAAAAAAAAAAACAACAACAACTAAAAGGCTACCAACCTCAGAGCCAGGTGGATCTTTAGGATCATATGCTAACAACTTCAAGCTATTTGGATGGCAGCCCAGCCATAAGTCACCTGTCCTGTGGTCCACCTCGATGTTATCGCAGAGTGACCCAACAGCTACAGACTGGTTGGAAATATTACAAACAGTAAATAATAGTGTATAAGCGTGTATAATTGTTTTTAGGTTACAAAAGCTACCTAAGTTACGAAAAAGCATGTTAAAGAAAAAAAAACAACAGTTTGACATTAGTAATTGAATTAACCCTAACAAAATAGAAGTATCATCAAATCATAGTATA
Source organism: Scortum barcoo (assembly GCA_023238725.1). NCBI lineage: Eukaryota > Metazoa > Chordata > Actinopteri > Centrarchiformes > Terapontidae > Scortum > Scortum barcoo. The sequence continues at coordinate 10,223,247 of CM041546.1, read as the reverse complement.
CATACAAGTTTCGAAAAAGGGGTTGGAAGAAGTATACACTTTTTTTTTTTTTTTTTAAATTCCTACCCCTTTTTACTCATCCTGGTTTATATATTTTTATATTGTTGCCAATAGTATGTAGCATTATCCATATAAATTTATAATACATATTCATTACCTAAACATCCATATAAATATATAGCATATATAAATACTACATAAACTTCAATATAAATATAAATATATCCCTCATCACACTCCCATTTAACACACTTCCTCTTCCATATACTTATTTAGAAATAGTTTTTTGTACCTTTTTTTTTTAAAATAGATTTAGATTTGTACTTTATCTCTCGCTCCAAACTGTTCCACAAAGTCACCCTACAGTTTGATATGCACATGCTTTTCATTGTTGTTCTTTGTTTTTTAAAATCTAGATCTCCCCTTAGATTATAGCCTCCCTCTCTTTCAGTGAACATTCCCTGGATATTTTTTGGCAGTAGATTATTTCTTGCTTTGTACATTATCTGCACTGTTTTGAATTTAACAAGATCTATAAATTTCACTGTGTGTGATTTTTAAGATAAGATAAGATGAGATAGATAAGATCTTTTATTGATCCCACAGTGGGGAAATTCCACTGTTACAGCAGCTCAAAACAAAGTAAAAGAGACATTAAATAATAGACGAAAAAACACACAAGACACAAAAAAACAGTATTTACAATAAATAGTGAACAATAATAATAATAATAACAGAAAAAAAAGAAAAGAAACAGAAACAGTATATTATAAACAGCTTGAATGGGTTTGTATGTTCTCTGTATCCTGCATTGTTTATTGTCCTTATTGCTTTTTTCTGAATTGTGCATATCGGCTGTAGAGTGCTTTTGTAGATGTTTCCCCAGACCTCCACACAGTAAGATAGATACGGTAAGAACAGTGAGCAGTATAGAGTATATAATGATTTATGATCCAGAATATGTCTTATTTTCACAAGAATTGCAGTGCATTTCGCCAGCTTTGCTCGCACATGGCTTACATGTGATTTCCAGCTCTGTGGTACTCCGCATGTAATTTCCATGTACTCTGATTCATGTTCACCTATTTGCACATACTGTTGCCTGTTTCTTAAATAGTTTTCCAGTCGGCTCAACCCAACTCCCTTTATCCCGTACCTTTCCAGTTTTTTTAATAATGTGCTATGATCATTGGTGTTGAAGGCTTTTTTTTAAGTCCAAAAATACTCCTACTGCTATTTTTTGTTGTCTATATAATTTGTTATTTCTTCAATTAATTCAATTAGTGCTAGAGACGTTCTGAATCCATATTGACTGTCTGTAAGCAGGTTGTGTTTTTCAATGAATTTGTTAAGTCTGTAAAAAGTTTTTCGAGTATTTTGGAGAACTGGGGGAGTAAAGAAACAGGCATGTAGTTTGTGAAATGGTGTCTATCTCCAGTTTTAAACAGTGGTATCACTTTTGCTATTTTCATTTTGTTCGGATTGAAAAGACAAGTTGCAGATGTGGGTTAGTGGTTTTACAGTTTCTTTAATAACGTTCATCACTGTTGTCCTGTCAATATCATTCCAGTCTGTAGAGGTTTTGTTTTTATAATTTCTTACTATCTCCATGATTTCTTTTTCATCAATTGCTTGCCCCCACATTCTGTTGTCTCTGGTTTCTCTATTTTTGCTGCTACTTCTGGTCCCACGTTTACGAAGAATCTGTTAAAACCATCTTCCATATTATTAAAGGTCTTGTCATTTTCAATGAAGTATTCTGGGTAATTTGTATTTTTGGATTTGTTTCTCACAATGCCATTTAGAACATTCCATATACCTTTAGTGTTATTTTTATTTTCTTTCCAGTAATTTATTATAATAGTCTCTTATATATACTCATAATATTAGTTAATTTATTCTTATATTTTTTATATTTTTATCTCTGCCTCTATAGTTCTTTTTGCAGGCATTTTGTAGCCCCTTGGTGACCCACAGTTTATGTTTATTACTGTATTTCTTTATAGGGCATTTTTTTATTGTATAGTAAGTTGAATATTTTTAAAAATTCCTCATATGCTTTATCGATATCTTTTTCTTTGTAAATAATTTTCCAGTTCTGTGTCATTAAGTAATTTTTCTTCCTCTGTTTTCACTCTTATATATTTAGAATTATTGCTATCCTTTTTCTTTCTATAATTACAGTTACATACAAGGAAAATAGGTAGATGGTCACTGATGTCTATTAGTAAGAGTCCGCTTTCTGTATTGTTTTCCAAGATGTTCGTAAATATATTGTCTGTTAAAGTGGCACAGTGAGAAGTGATCCTGCTTGGTTTGGTGATTGTTGGGTACAAGCCCATGCTGAACATTGAGTTTATAAAGACTTCTGTCATTTTATGTTTCTTTGGATTCAAGAGGTCTATGTTAAAGTCACCACAAATGTAAAGTGTTGTAAAGTGTTGTTGACTTTGTGAACATGTTTTCCATCCAGTCTCTAAACACTTCGATATTCGATCCAGGAGATCTATATAAACAACTAACCATTATATTCTTCGTCTTTTTTAAACAAATTTCTATTGTAAGACACTCAAGTAAATCATCCACTGTTTTTATATTTCAAAACATTTGTCCACGTATATTGCCACCCCTCCTCCATTTTTGTTTTTTTCTGTTGATATAATTAAATTCATATCCATCTAGTTCAAAATCTACTTCCTTCTCATTATTAATCCATGTTTCTGATATGGCTATTATACTGAATAGTACTGAACTGACTGAGATATTCTTTGATTTTGTGGAAGTTGGCATATAGACTTCTGCTGTTTACGTGAATGATTGATATGTTGTGCTCTGATTTAATCATTGTATTGTATTGATTTTCTGTGTAATAACGGCAGCTGTTGTTGATGTTACTGAATAAGTTATTTTCCGGATCGATATTATTTTCTATATCTTGTATTTTGTGTTCAATGTAAACAAAAGCGTCCAGTTCTCTTGTCATGATTGTGTGGTGTGTTTAGTATCTGAGTTTGATCATTTCCTCACTATGTTCTGCTTCATCACAATTTGTCCGATTTCCCAATGTCTCAGATGACCAGGATCTTTGCCTTTTCAGCGGTTCCTTTCAGTTTAATAAATACTTTGCAGATTTGTGTCCAAGTATTTTGGATTTTTTCCTTGCTTCCTCAGGAATCTAGCCGTACTTGCAATGTCTGCATCCACCAGGTCCAGGATGTTCCTCTGCTGCAGCCTGACAGTAGAGACTTCTTCACCCAGAAAATTGAGGGATTTCTTGATGTCCTCTATCTCCTCTACTATGGGAGCTCTTCTTGGGGCCATTGCGTTAGTACAAAGTGCTAAATGCCTTTATTCGCTGTCTTGCTTTAATATCACTCTCATATCTGTACGTTAAATATTAAGGCAGCAGTCGGTTAGCTTAGCTTAGCATTAAAGCTGGAAAAAAGAGGGATATGTGTGGCAAAAAATGCAATAATGAGTGTTTCCCAAAATTTTCTTTTTTTTTCCTTTTTTTTTTTTAAGGGGGTTAAGGGGGAAAAATGCTGTATTACCTTGAGATACACCAACTGTTCCCCTTCTCGTCTCTCAAAAACATCTATCTCATGGTCTATTATATCTGCAACGTAAATATACCTGGAAAAAAAAAACATTACTGTTTTAGCATTACACAGGAAACACAGCTGTGGAAATACATTCAGTCTAAAGAACATGCACATGCAGTGACTGCTGAGACGTATTGGGAATGACCGTTTATCAGGCGACATGTTGATCCCATTTGAGGCCATGAAGCCATCGGCTGCCACCCTCACTTCCTTTGGACTGTAATACACCACATCACTCCAGGTGCGACCCAGTACGAGGACACACAGAATATGAAGGACATCATTGTAAAAGTAGCGATCGTTGGTGACGTAGAAGCTCTCCACTCCGACTGCAACTATGTCATTTACACTGGAAGACATGATGAGTGACACAAAATGCATGTAGATATTGCCAAATGTAAGAAGTGTGATAATGTCAATGGTTTATTATACGGTACATACCTGTTGAGTAGGGGGTGAGTAATAGTTTTTAGGTGCACAAGGGTGTTCTCCTCAACAAAATGAAAGATCTCTATTTGGCTTGTGTGCTTTTGTGGGTGATTGACAACAAACAGGTACACGATGTCATCTGCAAACAAACAGCAGTGTGTTGTTGTCCTCATTACTCTACTTTTTTTACCTTTTGAAAATGAAAATCATGCAAAATTCTCTGTGGACCTAAAAAAGTTTCTATTTGATTCGCGTTCTGGTATTTGATTTGGGAGCCCCTAAAGGGACATGTGCAAAAAAAAAAGAAAAAAAAAAGAAAAGTTTAATTTAAAGTATTTGTGGTTACTGTGGGAACAACAAGTCTTAACACTACAGCTCCCAGAAATGGGCAATTACAACTGTGACAAGTACACTGCCCTTCACATTAAAAGCCACCCTTTGTTTGTCCAAGTTAAGTGTTTTAATGTGAGGTAGCACAATATGCCGGGTTAGCATTAGCAGCAACATTCAAGTTATATGTTAGTTATATGTTTTCAAATAAATTAACCTTTTTTTTTGAGGGCACAGTATGTTAGGTTACCTCATCACCAGTAAATTAGACACTAAAAAGCACATGAGGTTTGCTCACCAGTCCGCTATATAACTATATATCTGTAGGGCTTTGTTGCATGAGTCAACAAATTCTTGCCAGATGTTTCTGTGAAATCTGTGGTCGTTTTAACCGGTTTCCCATCCTGTTCCTCATTCTCTAGCGATGATGACTTAACTCTTTACTATAAAATTTGGCTCCACTGTTTTTCAACAAAACGCAGCAAGTGCCAGAGACTTTCTTTCTTTCTTCTTCAGATAGTTGAAAAAAGTATATACACACGTGAACAAAATTGTTGGTACCCTTCTGTTAAAGAAAGAAAAACCCACAATGGTCACTGAAATAACTTGAAACTGACAAAAGTAATAATAAATAAACATAATGAAAATCAGACATTGCTTTTGAATTGTGATTCAACAGAATAATTAAAAAAACAAACTAATGAAACTTCAGTGACCTCTGTGGGTTTTTCTTTCTTTAAAAGAAGGGTACCAACAATTTTGTCCACATGTATACAGTTCCTCCTGGGGCCTGTAAGAATGGATAGTAGATATGTTGGTGAATTTGCATACATGTGAATAATTTTGAATGCAATGTCGTACTGGATTAATTTAATGATGTGTTGTTTAAAGAGGGCTGTCCCTTACAATCTGATGCTCTATTTAAACTGATACTCTACCATTCAAAAAACATCCTTTGGGTTTTAGACCAGTATAATGAATGTGTTCTATTCATACAACATCTTGCTTGATGCATCACTTGTGTAACAGCCAAATTGAAAATTAAGAGATCTTGAATTTGCATTTTGCAGTAAACTAGTGTGTTTCAAGAAGATGGAATATAATATTTAGGACTTTTTTTCCTTTTTACTATCTGATTGATACAATAAAAGTCAAACTTGATGTTAAGGTTCGTAAAATGTTTGATTCCTCTTCATGAAATTGAAGAAATTGAGTCTGTGCACGAAGTGATCCAGCGTGATCACTTCATTGCACCTGATTAGTACTTCACCTGCTTCGTCGACGTATGCGCTGATGCCGTGAGGGTTGAAAGAGCTAAGGTCCAGCTCTCCGTTGATTTTCAGCTCCACCGGAGTTGGCTTTGGGTGCAGCAGATCCAAAACGTACATTTTCCCTGGTTCATCAGAGAATGAAGGCAGCCAAGGAAACTTCAAACCCTGAGTGGAAACAACCAAATGTAAGATGTTGGTATAGATATATCTGTTATCTGTTGTCATTCACAGAAACACATGAATGAATGAATGTCCACTAACTGATAATAATTAATAAAGTAATTTAAATCTGTTGACTCATAATTCCACACAATTCAAGGAAACTTTATCAAATTAAGATTAGTGGAACTGTTCAAACATTTTAACAACATACTGTGCTGAGGAAGGCCAGTCCATCTCTTAGTATTGTGATATCCTCTGCCCCATATTCTGTACAAAAAAACAAACAAAAAAACACACAAAAAACAAATGTGTTGGATTTTTCAGTTCCTTATTTTATTTTATTTTATTTTACCACCCTAACATTACCACACAGCTGACATTTGACCCACAGTCAGGTAACTGGACTTCAAACTCTTCATTTATGATCACATGTTATGCATAAATGGCCAATGTCCAGAAATAAATTGTAAAACATTTTTTGACAATGTAAATCCACCAAAATATGACACAAGAATGCCTACCAATATTCTGTAAATAATGACAGCGTGGCAGGTGTTTCACAGGAACTTCTCTGGAAGCAAGAATCACCTCCCTGCAGGAGAAAAATAAATATACTGAAGCTTTTCAAAAACAAAACCAGAACTTGCAAGTATACTGTGTCATGTTTTATATCAGTATCAGTATTATTACATTTTTAAACTTCCACTTCCTGCATGCTCATATTTTCCCTCCTGTAGTAAATAACTGCTGTCAGCACAGAAAAACTGTGACTAAAACTATACCTCATTTGGTCTCCAGTTCACTCCTAAAGCAATGAATACTTACCGTAGTTTAAGATATCTGCTTCCAATGTAAGCTGCAAAAGCAGCCACAAAAACAGCGATCAGTGTTTTCTTCATGGCAGCCATGTTTGGAAATTAAAGGTTAAACAGGAACACTTTCAGAGTGCATTTACACAGCATTTACACAGCTGCACCAAAGAGGGCGCTAAAGTGCATATGGAAGAAGCACCAAACTACATGTTGCAATTCAAACTGGACACAGGGGACATGTCCCGGCTGTACTGCACCCCTCCACATATTATTGTCTATAAACTTTAGTTATATTACAGTGGTGTAGAGGTTAGCACTGTCGCCTCACAGCTAGAGGGTCCTGGGTTCTGTGTGTTTGCATGTTCTCCCTGTGCCTGTGTGGGTTCTCTCTGGGTACTCCAGCTTCCTCCCTGCAGGTTAGGTTAATTGGCAACCCTAGGTGTGAATGTCTGTGAGTGGTTTTCTGTCTTCAATGTCAGCCCTGCGACTGACTGGCGTCCAGTCCAGGGTGTACCCTGCCTCTCGCCCAAAGATAGCTGGGACAGGCTCCAGCACCCCTGCGACCCTGTGTGCTCAGGATAAGCAGGTTTAGAAAATGGATCTCTAGGCCCTAGTTTCATAATAAATATGTATTGATATTAGTATTGATAATAGTATTGATATTCACATTGCTCTGAGGTGTAGGATACATATCAGGACACTATTTGTGAAAATTTGGACTAAATCCCATTAGGTGAAAAACCTAAAAATGTGATTAAGTATGCAGTCAATATATTGATAAATTTCATTACTTTTTGCTGTATAAAAGGTTCTTCTTATGCTCATTGATTAAATGACTTATCAAAATTATGGAAAAACAAAACATGGTTGTATTTGGTTGGTTAGTTGTAACGAACAAAACCAAAGACAACTGACATTTAATATAAAAACAAGGAAAAGTCCAACAGGATGTCATATGTGCAAAAGAAGTATTGTGCTCTTTGTACAGTGGGGAAGGTCAAAAGGTATGAGGAGGCCGGACAGACCAGACAGACAGAGTTTCTTGTGAATGGGAAAGCAAGAGACAACTTGTTTAACTCAAGTTATGCCAGACAGTTAAATCAACAAGTATTGAAGTACTGTTTTTCCAAGCATCCCTTTCAATGTCCAGACTTACATACAGTCATTGTGTGCCAACATCTGTCTGAAGACATATTGCACAACTCATCTAGTGCACGTTTGGTTGAGCCACGAGAGAAACTACAGATGCAGCACAACTCTCTTCACTGTTTTATTTACATTCAAACCCAAATGTGACATTTTTTTCTTCAACGGCAATTAAAATCATGTCAAAAAATTCAATTACATACATCGCGTTTGCAAAGATCTCACATTTGACTTGACCAGTGATATTCTTTTCATGATACGCGGTGAAGCAGGTATATGAACATCTTTGACTAGAAATAATGTTGTACAAGTACTTATTTCACAGAAGTTCAAGTATCTGAGCAGTTCACTGACTTCAGTACCTGAGGACATTTTCAAATATGCTGTTGTACCCTGGGCTCATTACTATAAAATCATTTCAACATCATCCATCTATCTTCTCCCAGCTCCTCCTGTAAGTGCTCTTTGAATTGAGAGATGTTCTAGGTCTATTATCAGATCTGGTCTAGTACAACACAGTTAAGTATTTTTTCTTAAGCGGTGCAATATCCAGGTATATCATCATTCAAATCATCACTGCCCTGACTGTTTTTTTTCCCCGCTTACTGTAAACCATATGTCAAAGAGTAACTGCCTACTCCAAATCACAGTACATGGCTTTATGGAACACAGTGCCAATGAGCAACTTCCCCCCATAGGGAGCTGCTACAGAGGATCCCATGATCATGCGGCCGTCGTCAGCGAAGACCTGACGCACCTCTGGCTGATCTGAGTGAATGTTCTGGATTTGGATGACCTGAGGAAAACATCATCATGAGAGGGAAAGCATTATAAAGAAATGGACTAACAGCTAAGCAGAATGTGCAGATACAGAAAAACAGACTTTATATTTCATTTTCTAATGTTGTCAGGCCTCTCGCAATTTCCTGTCAGGTAAAAGTGAACAGACAAACCTCCGATCCAGGTAGGTTCTTGGGGTCAAACATGAAAAGCTTCCACGCGTTAGGGTGACAGCCTAACCAGAGGTCACCGGATTCAGGGTCAACTTCAATGTTGTCACAGAGTGAACCCACAGGCACAGACTGGTGAGGCATCATACACAAGGTTATAATTACAAATCCATTAATAGTGTCATTAAATACACATCTGTAGTGGTGTCCTAAAAATGGCAATTCTAGCATGGCCTGATTATGTACTTACTGCTTAGCATCAGTGTAAATTGGTTTTGCAGTGCTTTAATCACAATACATTAAGAAAATTTGACAGTTGTGCCTGTGTTTGTCTATCAAAGGGAAATAATGCGAAGTAAAATACATGTAACTATACTTCAAGTCACCTTAAGTAAAGAAGTCACTGCTAGCCTTTAGGTAACAGGTAGGTAGGTAATAATCAAATTACCTTCATCATTGCACATTGACGTAAAAACTTTCATAATACACGTTAATGCTGGAAAAATCCTCAACACTTTCTTTGCATTCAAGTTCTGCAATTAGTCTGAAAATGATGCCAACTAGAGCTGCGTGGTTATTCAACATCAGCATTTCTTTTTTCTGGGAGTGAGAACAAAGTCAACTGGACTTGCTTGAGGTTCTTCAAGATGTTTCACCCAAAGGTTTCTTCAGTTCTCAGTTATCAGAACTTACAAAGTCTTTTGGAGGCCCATAAATTTGTGATTAAAAACTAAACATGTTATTGAAGTTTTCATTTAAAGAGAATAAATAAACAACATAGTTAAATAAAGCTGACTGAAATCAACATCAATGTCATCATTTGTTTTTTTTTTGTAATTAGTCAAACAGTCATATCAATATCACATCAATCAATTTCAACTACTCCCTGACCCTAATGTCATCAGATTAAGAAAACTGAACTGTATAATAGTAGTGTAAAAAATAATTAGTACAGTAAAGTTCAACACTTTTAACTATTAAAACTGATGAAGCAAACATGCAGAAATGTTGAATTACTTACCTTCACAGAGACCAGCCCGTTGTCCTCTTTCCGTTCCAACACGTGCACGTTGTGGTCTAATATATCTGCTACATATATATGCCTTCAAATGAGAAAGAATACCAAAATGAAGAAATTCAAACATCCGCAGCATGAATGACCGAGTGCACAGCCCAGAATGTCGTTCTCACCTCTTGTCTGGTGAGATGTTAATGCCATTTGCAAAGTAATATCCCTCAGAGACCACTTTCACTTCCTCTGGGCTGTAGTACACAACATTAGTCCAAGGCAGGCCCAGAAGAGGCTCCACAAAAGCTTTAAGGATTTCATGTTCAAAGTAGTGATCATTGGTTGCATAGAAGGCGTCTGCTCCCACTGCAACAATATCATTTACGCTGGAAAGAGAAATGTTTGTATTATTTCCATTACTTTATGAATCAGTCACAATAAGCACACTGTCTTTGAACAACCACGTTATCATATGGCTTTACAAATTCAGTAACCTATTCAGTACAGTGTAGTTTGTGGTAGATACTGTTTAAATTAGGTGCCATACGGTCACCATACTGCACCTGTGGAGAAGCTCATGCTTGATGGTTTTCAGGTGCACCAGGGAGAAGTCATCCTCAACAAACTTGAACAGCTCTACTTGGCTTTTTTGTTGAGGATGACTGACAACAAACAGGTATACTGTGTCATCTGGTGAGAGACATGGGAAGCATTGTAAAAAAAACAGAACAAAAAAAAAAACTTACAAGTGTTTGTATGAGAGAGAATGGTAAATGCACACACAGAGATTTAAATAAGGCAATGGTGAGGAATTAGTCACAGCTACACACATGATTTAAATAAGGCAAAAAGGAATTTATCACAGCTACACACTACGCAGTATTTATGCAGTGGTTGATGACACATTAGAATTTCATCCGTAGTTGTACATATACCCAAAAAAAGGAAACATACTTACTTTTTAAACACCGCTACATCAAAAAGAAAACATACTATACTGATTGTGCATTGTTCAATATAGATGTAATTTAAAATATACACAGACACACCTGAGATAATCAAAAAGAAAATATAACAACCTAAGCTACTCCTATTGTGCCCACAGGGTTGTAACTATCACATTATCACAGTGGGTGATATAACAGATTTGTCCGCAGTACACGCCACACAGGGCGCTATCCAAATTTCACATATGTGATCATAACAGATTTGTCCGCATGCTCTACACGCACACACAAGCACATATTCACAACATATAAATACATAAATTGTCTTCAGCAGTTAAAACTGTCAGCTGAACTAGGAGTGAAATGATTTTCCTATAGCAAAATACACACAAATTTGTGCTGTTAATGTTGTTAAATTTCATATTAAACTGAAAAAGCATCAGAAAAACACTGGACCACTGTTTTTGCACTTGTATGTGAATTGCGCGCCCATAAGTGATAAGTGCTGTTACCACTTGGATCGGCGTATACGCTGATGCCATGAGGGTTGAAAGACTCCAGATCTAAGTTTCTTGGCATGCGTAGCTCCACTGGTTTCATCCGAGGATCTTCCAGATCGAGGGAGAAGATCTTTCCCGTCGCTCCTGTGAAAGGCAGTCCAGGATACCTCAGACCCTTAAGATATAAAATATATTCACTTAACAAACTGTAAAAAAAAATTTTTTAAATTGCACGATAAATCACAACACCATACTTGGAGTAAAAATAAAAACGACCATAGTTCATTGTGGGTAATGAGAGGTTTTCTTTTTCTACAGTTAAAGGGAAGCTGGCCAAGTACAGTTTAAGACAACATCAGGCAGGATTTTTTGTTCTTTGGAGATCACCGCAGGAGTTAAACAAACATTAATATGAGGCTGTGTTGAACATATGAATTCAATAAAAGAGCTGTATGATTTCCTGTTTTTCTTTGTTTAAGTCACTGTGAACTGAACATACTTGGGTTTACTGTTGGTCAGACATATTCCTGAGTCCTGAGTCAAATAATGAACTTCTCCCAGGTTGAACAGATGAAACAAAGTCTGGGCAGTTGTTGCTTTCTATTATTCGTTTATCTAACCTTAGTTTTTGGGTTAGGTTTGGCTGCACTTCAACTCAAATACTTACTGTGCTGATAAAGGCAAGCCCATTTGGGAGGATGGTTATATCCTCTGAGCCCTGATCTGAAAGGACGACAGTTGCACGATTCATTTTTTATGCTGACTGAAATTTGTTTTTGTTGCATGTTTCTTTTCTTCTGGCATTACTTACCCAGATTTTTGAACAGGACACAGTTGGGGAGGTGATTATTCTCCACCTCCCTTGAAGCCAGGAACCTTTTCCTGCAAAGTTGTCAACACACTGGAGTTACATGAAGTCAGGTGGCCGCAACACAACTGCCATTTCTCCCTCAAGGAAAACTTAACAAAAAACTTTTGAACTTTTACCTCAAGGTGAGGACCCTCTCTCCCAGCAGTACCGCTAAAGCAGCCACTAAAAGCGAAATGACGACTGCTTTTCCCATTTTGAAGTCACGACAGCCACGAAGTCCTGCAGGCAGATTTGAACTGTCGGAGCTCTGCAGCCACCGAGGCGTGCCTCTGCAGGCGCGACTAATGCTGCCTTCATGAGCATCGGAAATATGAGCATCGGAATATAATTAGAGAGTCTCTAATTGGCCTACTTTTAGTTGTTACTGATCGTTACAGTAGCCTATTTAATTTTGCGTTTCCATCTTAAATATGCAAATACGTGAATAATATAACATTACTTATTGCAATTTACACAGTGACCGTCGACCTGATCGATGCGCCTTCCCCTCTTCATCATGCAGCTGCAAAACAACATCGTCCTGCATCAGTATGCTTTGATTCAAGACGTATAATGCACTGTGTTAACATTTGTTGTGATTAAAAGACCCATCCAAAGTCCACCGAACGGGAGATGTTTTTAGTTTCTGCGATTTCTAACATATGACAGGTACGTGAATGCAACATAATTGGACGCCACTTAAACTGGAGCCAAGCAGCTCTGACGCACCACATTCAATTGTCTGCATAAAGTTCAGGGTGTAGTCTACTTCAGATAGTGAGTTTCAAGTCTTTACATCGGTTTTATATGATCAATATATTATCACCACTGTGATTTCTACTGTAATTATTACTGCGTACTGTTTGAATCCTTGTGGACAGTACAAACAGTGCTGGTGAGTTGTACCAGAACAGAATTTTGACCTCTTGACCTTAGGCCCATTTGCATAATATGTAATGGCAGGAGTCATCTATGTGTGTAAGTTTAACCTTTGTTAACCCTCTGGGAACAAGGAGCATATTTTTTGGTAAGGTTCGCTTCATAGTTCTTCAACAAAGAACGTGCATGCAGCCGTCCAGCCATGCACATTCATCTTCCACTTTGTCGCTATTCAGAGTCCAGTATGGTCTGATGAGTGCTCCATTTGGACCAGCACTGACAGGAATAGGTGTACTCCGATCGCTGTTTACAACTCTTTTACACTTTCGGCTTTTAATTGTTTCAAGCCGAAATGTGTACACACTTGATGCCTCCATATTTCACAAGACAGAGAAAATAATTAAGGATAAACGTATCGCAGACTTACTTTGCTCAGGCTAAACAGAGTGGTAGAGATGTGAATGTATGAGCATGGAGCTCAAGAGCAGGGGAAACCACTTTGTTGTCGATGCAGCACAAATCACTCAGCGCCAAATTCCACTCACTATCAATGGAAAAATGATCTCTTGCTGACTACCCTGTTGTATTGCCAATGCAACCACTCAACAGACGGTGTACTCAAGAAGATGTAGTACCTGCAAAACCCTGTTTAAATTGTTTATTTTTGAAGTTGTTTTTGTAGGTGATGACTCCTCCCAGCATAAAACAAAAAGTTACAAAATTGTCTATGTAATCAAAATCATGTGTAAGAGACTTCATAAAAAACAAACATGAACACATACATACACATAGAGAAGTGAAAGTAACATAAAATTGGCAAACTATTGACCCTGTGATACTCAGCATTGGGTGCATGCAACCTGACAGTAACTGTAGAATATCTACAAAAGTCCAATTAAAGAATTATAGCATCTAACAACTTCAAAACACCAACAACTCCTGCACATTACATCGTGTGCAACCAGCGAGCACTGTTCGGTGGGGCACACCGGGTTCCTGACTCTGTTTTGTGAAGTCGTGTAAAGGTTCACAGTGTAATACAGCAGGATCCCCATCAAACAGTTTCAAGCAAGACTGTATATTTGGAACATACAAAATAAATTTTATTATCCATTCTCTTCATGTCTACATCTTATTAGAATTTCTAGACAATGGCATTGTCAAATAACACACCCAAATTAATTCTAATAATCCTGACAGGTGCAACAATACATTTCTGTCAAGTCCAGGTGTCAAAATATAACTGAATGTGAAAAGCAATTTAAATCTTCTGCTTTGTTATTTTTCAACATAAAAAGGGGAGCCATGGCCCTGGGCCGCAGTGAGAGCTAGGCAGGACATGGCCATGAGCACACATAAACACGGGTGAGGAAGTGGCTTCAGGGTTGAGCCCCGGTGGCTGCTGGGACTTGTGTGGCCAGAGTGTTGGGAGCAGAGATGACGGGTGATCCAGCAATGTTAGCCAGTGGCTGTGAGGAGGACATTGAGGTGATGCCTAGAAGAGAGAGAGGGCACATTAATAATTCGGTAACACATAACTTTAATTGCAGCTGAAGAAAAGAGTCTGTGATATAACTTTCTTTGCAGCAATTTGCAGATGGCCTTCATGCAAACTGACCATTTCTTTGGCTGCAGATAAAGGTTTGTCTCTAATTTCAACCCCCTTAAAAACAGTCTGATAATAAATGTAACCTTCTGTGCAGCCCTTCATAATTTGATTTCTGATGTGGCTCCGCAACAAAGAAATAACCTTCTTAAATAGATTATGAGAGAACATCTAAAAATGTGAACTGTTCTTTCAATCAGGGCCATTCATTCATTCATTCCGAACAGGAGGACTTACCGGCCATCATACTTGAGGAGCTGACTGGTGTGGAGCTGGCAGCCATCCCTCCAGGAGTGGCCCCCCTTCCCTGATCTTTGACGATGGGATCTGAGGACAAAAGTGGATTTGAGCGCCTTTTAAACCAAGCATGTGTTGATGACACAATCAAGCAAGCCAGTTTTATATTGTGTGCTCTAAAAAAATGGGTTCAGGTAACAGTTTACTCAAGCAAAAGAGAGATGCAGACAGGGTGATATATATATATATATATATATATATATATATATATATATATATATATATATAAAAAAAGGGAAAAGAAAAAAACTTACAGAAGTAGGGATGATCCATGGCCTCTCTGGCTGTGAGGCGGGCTTGATGGTCGTAGCGCAGCAGTTTGTCCAGGAAGTCTAGGGCCTCCGTGCTGACCAGGTGCTGGTTCTCACTGTGCACAAACCTCTCCCACCTTTTGCGGGAGTGTCTTGACAACAAACCAGGGATCAAGTGTTATTCTGAGGTATTCATCAACCAAAACCCTGCTCCATATATTCAGTGACACGTCGGTGAGGCCAAACAGCTGCAATGTTTTACCTTCCGAGAATGTCGTTGAACCGTGGATCCAATTCGATGTTGTACTTGTCAATGTAGTCGTACAGGTCCTCGGCTCAAAATGCCGAGTACTTTTGCAATTCGCACAAGCTGCAAATTAGAAGAAACATAATTCAGCAGTCACAAGAGTGCAGCTAGTGGATTTCTTAAAGCACTTTTTTTAAAGTTTCCTGTTTTATATAGTGTTTATTAGGTAATGGGTTTGTATGGAGTGCATATACATTAAGCCTATAAAGATGTAATTGTTGGGGACTGATGATAAGGGAATAAACCTCTTTATCGATTCACAACGTGCATGTTTAAGTAAATATGAAAAATTTTTCAATGACAACCAACTTTCTTTCATTTAACAATGTTTTATCTTAAAATGTAATAAAATGATTAATTAAAAAAAAGTTATACACAGTTGGCCTGATTTTCGGGGAAATAATTAAGAACTAATTGACTGAGAACAGTGTGGAAGTTGTTTGAAAAATAAAATCTTAAATCCAGAGTTGCTGTTGTGTACCAATAGAACTGAAACACTGTTTCAGCCAAAATATCATGTGCGCATAGAGAAACACAGGCCTGAATGAGCAATGGAATAAACTGGAAATGCTGTGTTCAGTATGACAGTGTAGCTACAAGAGCCCACAACACAAATGACACGATCCACAGAGTAAAATGTGTTATGATCCGTGTACAGTAATGCAGCCCTACATTCTTCTTTTACCCCCTTAGTTATACATTCAGTATATATTCAGTTTATTATAAATGTCTACCCTCTCTCACTAACTGCTGCGATAACTTTGAGAGAAACATCAAATCCCAGGTGCTCTAGCGGAGCAGCTATGCTATATAAGAAGAATGTGGTTTGACTGAGTAACTAACAAACTAATTACTTTGTGCTGTGCAATGAAAAATACAGACCTAGGCGCTGCTCTCTTTAGGTCACGTTTGTGACCACAAACACAAAACGCGTCATTAAAAATACATTAAAAAGACCTGATCCTTCATACCTGATCATAGTTGTCATGACCGTGGAAGAAAGGTTCCTTTCTGAAGATCATGCTGGCGAGCATGCAACCCAAACTCCACATGTCCAAGCTGTAGTCATACATCTACAAGTAATATAAAGAGGCGAAAAGGCTTGAACTGCTTTCATCTGTGCATTTGAAAAATAAAAATCATTTCTCTCTTCTGTAATAATATAAAGTACAACTTTAACGAACTTGCATAAAAGCGACATGAGTAGACATGCAGTTGAAGAGTGTAGGATCCTCACCTGGTAGTCTACCAGCAGTTCAGGTCCTTTGAAGTACCTGGATGCCACTCTCACGTTGTATTCCTGGTTTGGATGGTAGAATTCTGCCAAACCCCAATCGATTAGGCGGAGCTGGAATTAAAAAAAAAAAAAAAGTTGTAAAATGTATTGTGTGTATTTTTAAAAATTGTGATTAGCTAGTGTTAGTGCAGAGAGGACAAGAAATTAGAGTATTAAGTGTTTAGCATGTAAGACAATACCTTTCTGTGTTCATGATCGATCATTACATTGTGTGGCTTGACATCTCTGTGCATAATCCCCATACTGTGGCAGTAGTCCAGAGCCTATTAGGTAAAAAGGAAAGAAAAGGATGTAAAGAGTATAAACTGAATGTTAAACTGATGGAACCAGAACTTGATGTTTACAGCAAATATTAAAATAACCAGGACAGACCATAACATAGAGTAAAAAAAAAAAAAAAGAATAAACTGACCGTGCACCAAAAGCTGTTTCTTACCTTTAAGATTTCGTACATGTAGAACCGTATGTCAAAGTCAGATAGGGTTTGATACAATTGCTGTAAAAACAGAAAAATGTATGAGCCATTTGGGAAAAAAAATGCAATAATCCAAATTACAGATCAATTACAAAAGTTATGACTTTTACCTTGAAGTCTGTGTTGTTCACATGTTCGAAGACCAGAGCAGGAGTTCGGGACTAAAAAAGAAACAGAAAAAGAGAAAAAAAAAAGTTTTTAATACAAGAAACTTTGTACATATGTGAATTTCTGCTGTACATAAAGGGAGAACAAACTTACCACAGGATCCTTGACGATATCTAACAGTGAGATGATATTTGGGCCACCCCTCAGATTTTCCAGGATCTTTATTTCTCTCTTGATTTTCTTTTTCTTGACCGGCTGTGAACAGATATAGTGTTGTGTTTTAAATTAAAGTATGACTATATTTGACTGGGATTTTACAAAGTGTACAAATGATCAGGATAATCAATTTTTATCACCATACCTTCAGTATTTTGACGACGACTTTTTCATTGTTTGTGATGTTTATGGCTTCAAACACTTCACTATATTTGCCTCTCCCTAGTTTTCTGACAAGCTGATAGTCGTCTTGGTTCCTGAAAAACAAAACACCACCATGAGCGACGCCGAGAAGGCTTACCAAACAAAGAAAAAAAACAAAAACAAAACACTACTAAAGAACCAAATATCCCCCTTTGCCTTACCCCCATTCAACAACATGGGACTCATAGTCCCAATATTCCCGAGGTCTCTGTGTGTTTACATCAGGGTAAACTCGAGAGCGGCTTGGGACAGGGCCAGACATATTCTACACAGGATCTTTTCTAAATCTCCTGAAAGCAAACAATATCAACAAATCCGGTTACTTAGAATCACGGCAAAAAATAAATTCATTAGTCACAAGCATTTTTTTTCGAGGGCATCATCAAAGTAAAAATAGGTGATATAAGGTAATTGAATTATAAGACAGCACAATACCTGGGAGGTTCCCTCCAGGATGATTGTGATTGATGAACTGAAACAGGAGCAGTTGAAATGCCTTTATGGTAAGAAAGCTAAAAACAGATGATAAAAACAGACAGTTAACTTATTATAGTTCAAATTTGTTTTATATGATCATATGTAAAGCTGAGAAATGTTAAGCAAAGAGAGACATTTTAAGTTTCCCCACTCTTTCACAGGATGATTAAATGAAAACACAAATGTTATAAAATAGCAGCATGTTAAATGAGACACAAGTCATAAAACCTACTTATTATATTAAGTTATTTGGGGCTATAGTGTATCCAAATATGGAAATGTAGAAACCTGAATGTTAAATGGGGGCATCCAACCAGTCTAATCAGGAGGTACAGGGTTCAATACAGTCATCACTGGGGGCTACACCAAGGCAGTATTTCCTGTTGGAAAAAAAACACAAACAAAAACAACACGCACAAAGTAGGTTGGTTAAAATCAATGCTGTCAATTAAGCAAACACGAGCAAACTATGTGAGCCAGGCAATACAGGCTAGTGAGGCTATGTTAAAAAGAAATCAATGGCTTTATGAGAGGCATCCAGTGGACAAATGGTCTCCCCTGGTAGGAAATAAAACACCGGTTCAGTTTGAGCCAGTTTGCCCGCTTAATAGTTTTAATGAAAAGGTGAGTGTGCGCACAAACCCAGTGTGGCCCAGGGCCTGCAAGTGTCCGGCTAGCTCGCTAGTTAGCCGCTAGGCGAAAAAAAACGGGCTAGTTAGCATTAGCTCGTCAACAGCAGAGGGAAAAGCCGGCTGGAAAGTCACAACTAGCCCTCGGAGACATTACGGGGGCTTCGAGGGCGAGAAATACAAGAGCCCCCGTCGAAAGACCAAAAAAAAACTATTTTCAGTGGTGGCTGTTGATAGCGCAGCCGAGCAACAAGCTTCGAGAAAGATATTTCCTAGAGCTAGAAAGTGCTAAGCTAACGGGCTAAGGGAGTGAATGGCTGGCTGGCGAGGCAAGTGACTGACTGACAACGCCTTGAAAAAACACCCAACAAACACCGTGATCGAGCAGCAGGCTGCCGCCGCGGCTGCGTCGCCTCCTCCCGGCTTTCCCCCCGCACACAAAACACCCGACAGAGGCTCCAAACCGACGACGATGTGCGGTTAAATAACACGATTACCTCTCAGCGTTGTTGGGACGTCAATATGGCGATGCTTGGGATCAAGAGCTTAGTGCGAATAGCCTCTCCTGCAGGGGGCGCTGTCCCTTTTTTTTTCTTTTTTAATGAGGGTGAAAGAGGGAGGGGGGTGGTGTTGCTGCTCCCTCTGCCACCACCAACAGGTCTGACACAAACTTTTATGTCATATCTGTAATGCTGTGTTGTCCTGTTTTTTTTTTTTTTTTTTTTTTTTGCAGTTTTTGCACAAACCTTTCTTCAAACTCACTGTTTATTTCCACAAGCAGCCACCCCAGGCGCTGATGCAAGATGGTTTAGGGCAGATATTATTCAGTTTGCATGCACAATTTACATTTTTATACAATACTTTCACACCTCATTGGTTTCTGTCACCCGATTACTGCATTCTCGTGCTCTCTGCATTTCAGGATATTTCTATCTAAGAGGCATTTCTATACACTAATGCATGGCCGGGGCCTGTTTTTAAAAAGGTCTTTGTGTGGGTAAAATATAGGGCTTGTTCAAAATGGACAATGGTGAAACAGTAACGAAAAACAATGCGTGTTCTGTGGCTTCATTTAAAAGGCCACCTCGGTCATAGAAAAGGCCAGGGGCATTTTTCTGAAGTAACCAACCACCTGTAATCAATATGTAATGGAGAGAAAGACTGGTCCTTTTTGTGGATTTGAATGTTGAGAGCGCTTGTTTTCATCTTGAGTTGATATCATGAATAGGCCCTTGTAAACCTATCTTGTTGCCTAATTGCTGCTCCCCTCTACCTGCGAGTCGCCCACTGTTAAACACACAGAAATAGTCTTTGACTGCAACTCAATCTGATACATCTAATCAGTCTATAATTAACCAGGCTGAGACCTGTTAGAGGTGAAAAAAAAATCAGGATGAAGCAGCAGTATATAAAAGCCTGTCAGCACTCTTCCAGAAAAACACATCTGAGGACCGAAGTCAACAATGAAGCTGTACGTTTTCGTGTTTGTCTTTTCAAATATATGAAGCCAATGAAAATGCCTTAAAAGTCCATATGCACATGAATTTTGGTCGTTTAATTGCAGTTTGATTTGTTTCAGCTTCATGTGCTATGTACTTCTCCTGTTTACAACTATGGCGGCAGCAGCACCAGTCAGAGGTGAGTCAATCTGAAGAGAAAAAAAATAATCAAAAGCTTTTTTTTAGAATTCCCATTTAAGATTTATTAAACAGGACAGTTAAGATAACACTTTTTTTCTTTTGTGTCTTTGTGTTTTTTTTTCAAGCCCGGAGAGAAAATGTATTAAGTTTCCTAAATGGTGAGAATATTTTTCTGTCATTTTTACAAGTTGTTTTACATGCAAAATAGTCCCAAATAGTGCTGCTTTTTGAAGTGAATCTGTTTAAATTGCTACTGTTTTTCACATAACGTCTTCATTACTGTTTCTATAGTTGTGGTGGGAACAACGACAGAAAAGACCATGCCAGCACAACCAACAGGTGTGTGATTCAAAATGCTGCTATCAGATATACTTGCGCTGTACTCAGTATTGACACGGGAAGGTCAAATTATACCCCAGATTGACAGCTCATCTCACCAGATGCTGAGAGGATTTTTTGCTCACAAGAACATACGTGTGACATTCAAGGTCCAGGCCATGAAAGACGCAACAACAGGACAGAGATGTGCAGTGCAGTTTTTGTGGTTCTTGATCATTAAATGTCAGGATGTACTGTAGCAAGCATTTTTCACATTACCTGATTGTTTATCTATACAACCACACCAGTGATTATCTGCGTATATTTTCTCACGTTTGCAGCCTATAGATGGCCTCCAAGTAACCCTGCGAGAGAGCACGATTCTGGAGGTATATTATTACACATGTATATTAATAACTAAAGTGTCACTTTGCTATAAAATGTGTCACGCCATTATACAAAGCAGCTGTGGATTTATGGTGCTTATCTTCTGTGGGATTTTAATTTTAAAAAGTGGCAAACTTTTTCACAGATATGTCAGAGGCACAATCTACAGAGATTTTCAACACCAATGGATTTATAGGTATGTGGGCTTTATATGAAGTAAAGTGTAGAAAATATTTAATTTATTTGAAAAAAAACTTTCCTTCTCAGGTTTCAAAACCTGAAGTATCTGATAGAAACTGAAGTGAAAGCAGAAGGTGCACTGACTTAGAGTTAAAATTAGTTAAAATTAGCATCCCTGTGTCTCTAACAGTGCAGACAACGTATTGATGAAGGTGTTGCAGCAATAACTTTTGCTCTTCCCATATGTGTTCAAAGACCCCGACAGCCACGAGACCACGATTCCTAAAGTCATGGAGAAAGATAAGGCTCCATCAAGGAGGAACACAGGAGTGGACCAGGGGAGCAGAGAGCAGAGTGAGCCACAAGTAAGCAGAGAGCGGACTGATCTTAACAGTAAGGAGGGAGCGATGGTGGTAAATCTGTCGGGAAAACAAGCCATCCGTTTAAGTGACCAAGTGAGTGGTAGTCAAGGAAGCAACCTCCAACGAAAGGCAGCACCAGGAAGAACTAATAGGTTAAATGGCATGTTGACCCCAGGCCGAAGCAGAGAATTGCTGGATTTGGATAGTCCGGAGGACACCAATGGCAGGCCTGCTCCAGTGGGCTTTAGAGGAGATACAGACTATGATGGTAAGAACAGATCATCTGCGTTACATGAAAAAAAAAGAAAAAATATTGTACAGGAATAATGCTCTGAGCAGTCAAAAGCTGATGAATTTATTTTAATATGCCAACAGAAACCAGAGAATTTATCAGCTCTGAAACTTATCCAGTCGGTAAGAAGACTTTTAATTCCTCCATTTACAGATACAGTGTGTACAGCGACTGCTTACTGAAAACTCTGGCATTTCTCGTAAACCTCTTTCTCGTATGTGCTTCAGCGCCTCCACAGCACATGGCCAGTGGCTTGTCTGTTCCAGCTAAGAGCCGAGCCTCCTGATGATCACACAAAGGTCTGTTTCCTCTGCGTTTGAATGAGAAAAATGTTTTTTGCTCATATTTTTCTGCTCATATCTCAATCCACCCAGCCCTGTTTAGGAAACAGCTCTTAAGACATGTTGTTGTGTGTGCGCCACATAATGCACGTTTACATGAGTTACATTTAATCTTCGTCAAATTAGAGGATGAAATAGTTTCCTAAATCTCGCCTTGATATTCATCTGGTATGAGTGTAATAATTGTTTTTCTGTTTTTTTCAGATTCCACTTCTTCCTCAAAATGAGTCAGGGGCTGCCATCTGTTGAGTCATGGGAGGCCAGACAGACTGCTTCCAAATCCAGTTGCTCCTGGGACTTTTTTGTCCAAATTTAGCTTTTCTTTCATGTACTTTTTGTTAGGAGATCATGTGAACAAATTTAAAGAGGTTTTGATAGTTTTGTGTAAGTTGTCATGGAAGCAGAGCAGGCTGATACAACGTGATATTTGGTACAAAGACTGTGGTGTCATAAACATTCAAAAATGAAGTAATAAATGTAATAACTATTTTGGTGATTTAAAACAGAATCTGCCTCTGCCTGTGTATGCCAATACCTTGAGTCTTTGTATATGTGCACTGTAATGTGAAAATACCTAACTAATCTCCTGAAATATAAATACAAAAAGACTATGTAAAGAATGCATCTTTTTCATTTCATTGGTTTTGAAATATAGTTTAATTTGTAATTAGTTAAATACAAATTCATATTGTTAGATAGCTCAAAACGAGAACGTGATACAGCAAACATCACGTTCAGCACAATACAATACTCAGTGAATGGAATATAAATCAATTACACGCAAAGTACACACACATGCACGTATACTGTACACCAAATGTGATTATTTATAACTCTGCAGGTGGCAAAACAAGATGTGTGTGGATAGGTGTGCGTTAATATCCAGTAATAGCTTGAGAAAAAACACTGCAGATGACAGACATGGTTTGGATTTTTATATCTCCATTGTTTCATTTCCTAAAGTGCTGCAGCTCACTGTACACATCTGACTGGACTCCATGTAACTCCTACAAAAAAGTCAAAGCAATTCATCACAGAAACACAAGTATACATACTTAAATACAACCAAAAACAGTGTTCACATTTTGTGGCTTTCAGACTTAAAGAATAACACAGTTCAGCTTTACCTGGTAGGGGGATTCTGTAACCTCAGTTGCCATTTTCTTTGATATTGATGATGGGAGACTTCTTTTACCTGTCAAACATTTTAAAAGTGTCAAGCCATTTGGCATATTTCACACCCAACATACAAAGTGGCAGTACACACAAAGTTAGTGCTCACCATCATGGGAATCCCATTCTCTCTTTCTTTTTTGGTGAGTTGCAAAGCAGAACACCGAAATTGCGATGAAAATGGTCAAGATAACATCGGAGGCAATAATTCCCAACACAGACCCCATGTTTATTACGTAACAGGAACCACAGTCTATGAAAGTGTGAAGACACGGGGTGGTAAGACAAAACCAAAACAAACGACAAATGTAAAGCACAGCATACCGTAGGAGCAAAGTGTTTAGAAGCACTACATACCTTGCTGTCCTTCTGCAGATCCTGAAAGACAAAAAGTTCATAAAACCTCAGATACTCAAAATTGTTGCTATGATATTGCCGCTACAATCTTTTAAAGTTAAAACACATATAGCAAACCACTCACCAAACAACGAACCCACAATACAAAGGGCATCAGACATCTTCTTGATGTTGGTTTCTGGTAAAGGAAGAAGTGAAAAAGAGAGGGTGAGGGCCACCGGTCCTTCTGTTCTCTTTCGAAAGGCTGTGTTATCGCACCCATAAACCAAATGTTTTGATGCTAGAGGTGGGAGGATGCACGCACGAAGGAACTGTCCGTAGATGATACTAGTAATGGTGTGAGTGCTGTCACCATGTGACTGTGTTTGGAGGAAGAGGAGGGAGTCTAGTAAAAAAAAGAGGAAGGTGGTGCTTCTGTTTCTTCTCTTTCATGTAATTTCACAGTAATGTGAGATTCAGTGGTCTCAGAAATTTTACTCTGTCACATTTCATCTTTAGCTTTCAGGCCTTCTTTTTGTCGTTTTAACGGTATCCCTCAAATTAACTTAAGTGTGATGCTGAGAGGCTGTATAAGGGCAGTTTCATTACATCTGCAGTTTCTGCAGAAGTACATGTGATCGTATCTCCAAATAGAGCATTTCCGCATGACCTGTGGTTTAGTGCAGGCGGATGGCCACAGTTACTGCTAGTCTGTAAGGCACTGTTAAACCACAGGTTTATCTCTAATGATGCTGTTTTGTCAGCGAAATGAAAGCACACCTTTGTTGTTTTTGTCAAGGATAACTTTTGGTTTCGTAAACTTTAAAAAAACTGACAAAGTATGTCATACCATGGGTTCATAAAATACAGCATACACTGTGCGTATGTACAGAGCATAAACATAAACATGACAACAAGTACAACAATGATAATAAAAATCTTTAATAATATAGTAAAGTGCAGAATATACTGGTTTGTGAGTTAATGTCTTTATTTATGTTCAGTTAATAATGTATTATTACTTCATTGATCATTTATAAATAATTAAGTGCCATCTATAAGAACAACTTTCGGGCTGCCAGATGGTGACAGATCCCTTTATCTGTCATTTGTCTTGA
This sequence comes from Scortum barcoo, assembly GCA_023238725.1. Taxonomy (NCBI): domain Eukaryota; kingdom Metazoa; phylum Chordata; class Actinopteri; order Centrarchiformes; family Terapontidae; genus Scortum; species Scortum barcoo. Next base: position 10,198,346 of record CM041546.1, on the reverse strand, counting down.
TCAATCTTTCTTTTTATTTTGTTGGTTCATCAGGAAGTTTAATGTAGTTAGTTATTTGATCTATTTGAGCTATACCTGAAAAAAAAGAGCTATGGAGCAGCTGGACAAAAATCCACCAACCACTCTTTAACAACTTGTTAACATTTATAAATAAAAACACGCTGGACTCTTGTAAAAACCTTTATTAATGACTTAATTATTAGATGAAAAAAACCTGACCTTTTATCAATGACTTGACAACTAATTATTCAGCAGCCAAATTTCTCATAACCAGTGACCTTGCATTTGTACAGGTAATCTTAAACCCATAGGTAACCATGATGTTGGGAGTTGAAGAAGATCATTTAGAAAATAGTACTGTGTCAAAAAATGCCTTTAAGGCCAACTATAAAGAATAAATCAGTTAACATGAGGGAAATTCCTCATGCACAACCTGCCTACGACAACTTTGTGAAAGTTAAAAAAGACAGTTTCGATAAGAACCTTCCAGTCCAATCCCATGGCTGACCTCTTTAAAAATCCATTTGGGTTATCTGTTCGAGAGATTTTCCACTGCGTAGACAGCCTGGCCGCGGTTAGTGATAAAACAACACAGCACTCCTATAGAGGAGGTAGATCAGACAGATATCACAGAGCCAATGAATCAGCTTGGTCAACATATCGTGTGTTTGACTGAAATGGCAGACAGCCGTCCAACCACAGCGTTACCTGAACACACAGCAAGACTGTGAGATCACCTGACCTGATTCTAATCAGGTCTCCTATGTTAGTCACACTTGTCAAATGTCACTTCAGTGAGGCGTGATAAAAATAGATAAGATAAAAAAAAAACAAAAACAAAAAAAAAAAACAAAAACAGAAAAATTGCTGACTTTTGAACTGAACAAACAATCAAATTCTGAAATGGACAACATGTTCTCAATAATTAATTTTTAAAAAAATTATCATTAATATGCTGAAAATCAAACTTTATAAACATGAAACATGCACCGTGAAACATCCGATCACTAGGTCCATCTATTATGTTTTTAAATCACTCATTTCAATGCAGCCTTTTGATGATGGAAATGTATTTATTTATATAAAAGCTTCAGGGACAATACAGTATTTAGACATTTGGCTACCAAAGATCAACTGCAGAGGGCGCTCTATGGTGTAGTTACAGGGACAACATTTCCTGGAACCTGCAGCATTCAAAGGTGTTTTTCTCGCCATGTTGGTACATTTTTATTTACATTCCCTTTGGACTGTCTAACACACCTCTTATTTATCAGGCACTGTAAAATAATCTCAAGCAGTTAGATGAAACACACACACACACACATAAATAAATGGAAATGGCTATTTATGAGTGTTAGAAAACTATATATATCACACTAAAACACATGTGATATATAATATATAGTACCAGATATGTTGTAGTAAGTTTCTAGCTATGACTGTTCATTGTATATGTAATGAAGCAAAAATGTAACATTTGCAAGACCATCTACTTGTGTTCATCGCGAAAAGGTTTAATGTAAAAAACTGTTCAGTTGATCCTTTATAAGAGTTTTTAATATATGCCTGTAAGAATAATACACAACCAACTGAAAATTATTTCACAATGTGCTCGACCATCTTGAGATTAAGTCTTGCAGTTGGCCCGGACATTCATGTACACTTTGTTTGCTGTGGAGAGAGAGACACACAAAAAGATTATTACTTTGAAAATAGAAAGTTACCAAAGAACATAATTATATTGAGTATATTGATATCCTAGACCACAGGCCCAGTGCATCATAATAAAACAGGGGTATGAAAAGGTATGAGTGATCCTGAAAGACCTTTGAAGGAGCAAGTGCTGGCCCTTGATTTTCCCTTTGCAACGCATTTACTGTAACATGAGACACTGTACATAAAAACACAACAAAACATGACTCATATCCGCCCTACCGCCTCACCATTTTCTATCTTCTGGCGCCGAAAGCTGGCACATCGGTAGGTGACAATGACAATGACAAGGGTCAGCAGTATATCTGCAATGATGATGCCCGCTATTGTCCCCGGCTCGATCTTGTAGCAAGACACAGCGCTATCTGGTGTGCACAACCAGACAGTGAATGAACAGACAGAAAAGAAGAGTGGGATGCAAGATGTGAGCTGAGGACTGACTGGAAAAAAATGACTCATATAGGTGTCATTATCTTGTGTTTTTTTGCCGCCTGTTCTGCTAACTGAGAACATTCACAAAGCATATTTAAATTCAACGGCTGTGTGCAAGGTGCTTTTGTTGTACGTACCTGCCAGCACTGCAGCCATGTCTTAGAAAAGGAAAAGAAACAAACATGAGAGCATCAGATTCTGCTTCTCTCTTTTCTTCTTTCTTTTTACCGTTGTTGTAAGGCAGCAGCACCTCTGTCAGTTAAATTTCCGTTGCGAAAAGTGTTTGTGGTTTCATTTTCCTGTGTAAGACCACCTAAATGTCTGTGTTTGTGTAACAAGAGGAGGGAAGCTAATAAATATACTTACCACAAAGAAGAAAGAGGACAGCGATAAAACATTTGTTGGATGCCATTATCAAGCCTGTCAACTTGTGCTTTCTGAAAGTCAAAAAGAGACATTGTGTTGCATTTTATGATGTAGAAATACATCTGAAAAAACAGTCAAATGTCATGCGCTAAATACCTATCATTCAAATTTCATTCAGTTTGACGTCAATATCAAAGTTAAATCACGTAAACTGCTTGAGTCAGTAGATTTAAATGTTTTTCATTTGCAAAACTGAAACTCCTGCCTCACAGTGAGTCATGCTGCTCAACCATTTGAAAAGACAGAGATGAGAAAATATAACAATAATTAATAAGCCCCTGAAGCATTCCTCTAAAGCCATTAAAAAGGTTCAAATAAACTGTATTTTTCTATCTACATGTGGACTTTATTCAGACTGTATTCACAGTTGTATGAAACAAACCTTCCCCCTCGATCTAGACCCCCACACAACACCATTTTGATGTGACTTGACAAACATTAAATGGTTAAAAAAATTGGGATGAGGAAGAGAAAGTCAGTCCACATACCTGATCTCCCCAGTCTGATCTGCCGCCTGGAATCGAAAAAGGTGATGTGACTCTAATTTGCCATTGGTTTTTGGCTTTGAGGGCTGACGTCAACTTGTCCTCCTTCCTCTTCTGGGTGGAAACCCTGCCTGTTTGTTTTTGTGTAAACTCAACGTGGGCAATTTCTGCAGATTTTATTCACCTGAGTGCCGGAGACGTGTAAGTTATTACTGAACAGAATACACTTAAAGCACATTGGTACCACACGCAACCGCACAGTGAAAAGCTATCACACAAACTCCAGGCCAGCTGCATCTCCCTATGTTCGAAATACCAACAAATCTTGGCGCATAAGTGTTTGTTTCTACATCAAGTAACTTATCATCTAAGTTTCTCGAGGGTCTAAGTTGAAACTCACAGTGGAGAACGTGTGCTCGTTCAACCTTCAGGGCCCCTTCACTAAGACACTGTTCATAGATCATCTCGACAAAAAAAGCTGTGAAAGTGTGTGGGCTGTTTAAATACCACCTCTGCGCTCATGCTCTCTGAGTTTCGACTCTTTCAACTCTCTGCTCAGTTCGCGAAGGCACCCACAGTGACATTCAAGGATTCGTACTTTTACTAAACACACAACCGCTTTGGCTCAGTTACTTAACCTTTCCAGTCACCCTGTCGGCGTGTCAGCTTGAGGCACCTCAACTTTGAGACAATACTAAACTGATACTAGTTATGACTGATTATGACTCTTTGCAACAGCAGATGGTGCTGTGACACTTCTGATCACATCGCTGTAGACTGATTTCTCATGCTCTTCAGTACATCCCTGTTTTTTTTTTTTTTTCAACCACTGCCTCTTTTTCGGGACTATAACTGCCTTCCAATGAAGAAAAAGCCATCAAGGTCCAGTCTCATTTAAAACAATGCAGACTAAATTGGGTGAGAAATTTGAGATGGGAATACTGCAGGAACTGTGCAAGTATGCCTTCTTTAAAGCAAATACATCAACAGAGATAAACTCCTCACTCACTCCTCACTCCTTTTCTTCTGTTTACTTGTCTCTCGTGTTAACTGCTTTTTTTTCTTATTGCTTCATTGTTTGGTGGTTGTTCATTTGCTTCTCCGGGTTGGCACACGTGCAGAAGAGGGGAGCTGCCTGCTGCCTGAGCAGGAGCACGACTGACACTCTGTCACCGATACGCGTGGTTGATTCATGCCAAACAGCCTTAGAGGCAGCAGGTGGAGCCAGAGGGGCCTGTTTTTTTTTTTTTTTTTATCACAAATGATCTGTCTCATGTGCTACTGTGAGGATATAGTGAAAGTTTTAGCAAATATAACTATGTAACTACTGCTGCTTTAAGAGATAGATTTAGATTTAGATTTAAAGGTACGAGTAGGATTTTCCTGAAAAACAATGTATAGACTCAGACAGAAATAGTCCCTCTTAGTCACCACTTATGACCCACTAGACTTGTGTGGTGGTATCTTTAACATGCAGAGAACCTGCCCACTGTCTGTATTTTCTTATGTTGCTGTGTATGGGAAGTTTCTGGGCATCAACCTTCGTGTTGTGGCGTGTAGCCCCCAGCCAGTAACACTGTGCAGGGTGTGACGGCAGGACTCGATAAAATGTACTGCCCAATTGGCAGACTGTAAGCACATAAAAATGTACGCTTTGAGCTGGGGAGGAGAGGCCAGCTTTGAATGTTGAGCAACCAACATATCCTTCGCATTATACTTTTAGGTGTCTATGTTTTCACCCGTTAAACTGGGACTGTCAGAATCTACCAAAACTGAATGATTTTCATTAGATCTTCGTCTTTCACATGTTTTCACTAATTTCTTATTTGGTTATAGAATTTTCCTCCATTTTATTTCATTATCTCAACTGGATTTTTTTTCATCTGGCTGACTTGTTAAAACTTAAACTTTAGTCCTTAATGTTCTGTTTCATATCATTATATTTCTCTACATTTTACATTTGTCTTTTCTGTTTAGTTGTTTATGACAGTGTTTTTAACAGTTGTTAATGGAAGAAATTTTCATAAAGGTTTTAGTCATTTGGTAAAAAAAAAAAAAAAAAAGATTCATCACTTTGATCCAGTACATATGATGTTGGTGTTTTTTTTGGTGACACAGATGTTCCTGTAAGGCTGTGTCTACATCAGGTGCCTACAAGAAAAAGACATGTTATCAGTTACACAATCTGCATGCCAAAGAAAGTGGTAAAACAGTAAGCCAACTGAGGGAATTCGTTACCCTCTCTCAATGCCATGCTGACTGACAGCTACATTTATATATGGTTTAAAAAGTTATGTATATTTTCTAAAGATGAAAATATATTTTTTCTAAAGCTTAATTAAGTAAACAATAAAGTAAACTATAATATTTACTTTTGCTTATTTCTGAGCATAAAATACAGACTTCACACTTATCAAGTTGTTTGACAAAATCTAATGAACTAAATATTCCTTTTGTAAAGGAATATTTGATTTGACCATTTATTCATTTGCTTGACTTTATTTTAGCTCTGTGTTTAGTACTATGTTGTGTTACTCCTAAACCTTACTGAGATACTGATTGGTACTGAAAATAAAGAGTTAAAGATGCTGACTTTAAAACATTTTTGATTGATTGGTTGATCGGTTCACTGATTTATTGACTGACTGAAGAACATGTAATCACATATTGTATGGTTATGGGATATGCCACTCCATCACTTCTATCATGCTACTTTTACTTCACTTCATTTACTTGACATCTAAAGTTGCTTTAATGTTTTGACTCAATGTTACATATTTTACATATAAACTTTCCATATTCACTTTATAAAACATGATATTTACTAATTGTGGTAGATAAGATGAACTGACCTGATCACAATGTACCCGCTTGTTTACTTGTACACTTTGTTAACACTGTTAATAACTGTTTGTCACATCCCTCCCTACTACTTACTTTCACAGTCTACAGTGAAATGTGTGGCTTCCCCTCCGTAGAGGGCGTGGACCACAGCTGGGGGCGGCGATGGGGAACAACGTGCTCTGTGTGTACAAGCAGCAGCGATAAGACAACAAGGCAGTAAGACTTCACGCAACCAGAACATCACATCCCTCCGGCTCCCGTAAATCAGTTTGTCCAGTTTCAGAACAGCCCGGTGACCAAGAGGACGACTTGTTGAAGATTTCAAAGCAAAACCGTTTCTGACATGCACTTTGATAAATGTGAGTATATGTGTTTTTCATTTGTTTGTTATGGCAGAAAGCAGTTGTCTTGTGTTTTCACTGAGCGCAGCTTGAGAGCTTATTGTTGAGTGGTTCGACAGTGATAATGACGACTTAGATGATCACTTTTTATGTACAACATACTGTGCTGTACTTGTTTCAAACATTCATGAATGGGTTATGTTGTTAGTGGCAGCATTATAATAAAAACTCAGTGAAATTTGGAATTTATTTATAGGACTAGAACACCACATGCCAAACACATTTGGTCGAATTTTTTTTTTACTTCATTTGGGACTTTTGTTCCTAAATCTAAAAAAATGAGCATCTGTAAACTCCCAGTGTCTAAAGTTAGACTAGGTTGTCTAGCCAACAGGACAACGTGTACTTTAGATTAAATATCTTTATACTGTGTAAAGTGACATCTTCAGCCTTTCTCTCGGTTTTCACTGAATGAAAACGTAATTCGGGTGAATCCAAGAGTCAGGGCATGTGGGGAAACCCTGATACACCTCCACCCCAACTCGCTTGTTTTCATTTCCCCTTTTGATTAATGCTAGACAAGCAAACTGTGTGACGTGACCACTGAATGGTCTCTGTTCATGCCATCTTTGACATAGGCTCGAACGATTACATATTTTGTCGTGTCTGTTCGACCACAAAATGAGGAAATTGGCTCTGCACTGCTTCTTTCTTTCTCTACGGAGTGAGCCAAAAGAGAAAGGTCGTCGGAATCCCCAACCTCCCACGCACATGACTCAATGTCCAGGGGTTTCCACAAGTCCTATTTGAATAGGAGTAGCCCAAAGCTGCGTCGGGGCTGTTAGTGTAAAGCCCAAATTAATATGTGTGTGGGCCAACATGTCTCTTACTCTTGGACAAAACACTCAGAGTCATTTCCTCACTTCTAGTTTCAGACTGCTGGGTGTTGAGCCATCTGTTGATTTACACCGCCACTGCTTAATATAGATTGTGTAGTTACGCATTACAACATTACATCACCTGTGAAAAGGCCAAAGGTAGCATTTTATTGTAAAGATCAAATGAGTCAGGATTGAGTAACATATAGTAACACCTTGTGAACTTGAAAATGAAAGTTTGTGTCACTGAAATGTACTGACTGATGTCATTTATTCTGATAAAATGCCCTTTATCGTGTGGTGGGCTCACATCACACACACGCAGCAGCACAAAGGTTCATTGTTTAGGACAGGTTTTCGGTTGGAAATGAGATTGTCGCTTTTGAGAGAGAGAAAGAGAGAGAGAGGACACGCCAAACCGACAGAAATATAAACTGGCGGGTTCACAAACTCGCATTTCTCTCTCACGGGGTGAATTTGCATGTTTTTTTTCAGGAAGTACAACCTCTTTGTGTTTGATCCGTTGAATAGGGCTGCCTTGTCCCTGTGTGGCTCACCACAGCGGCGAACATTAACAGGCTTGACAAGAAAAAGACAAAAGACAAAAAGATGTCACTCCTCTTCTGCTCTGCCTCCCAGACGTGTAGGTGCAATAGAAAGCACAAGGCAACAACACGTTTTGAGGTGACTTGCCTGTGACACACCAAAGGCAGGAAGATGTGGTTTGCGACTCTGTTAGCGTAATGGAGCGAGACAGGAAGATGTCATAGAAAATGAGCAGTGGCAATCCCATGCTACAAATTTTCTGATGAATCTGTCTGGTTTACATGGCCACACCATAGATCTGATTTCCTAATGGAGGAGGTTTCTCTTTGTACTTGGGTTCCACAGACAGGGTGGAAATATCACTTTATCTTTCACGTGTGGGGTGAAGTTTTTGAGGAAACAACCTGTGTGGTCACATCATGTTAGCTGGAAACATCAGAATTCTGTTTTGTAATATTTTTTTCCTATTTTTCACTTTACCTTTACCTGTTGAATGGAAATGATAGTTTTGTATCAGTGGGGGGGAAACACACTCATAGTATAATGGATTTGAAATTGATGTGTAAAGGTGAGCAGACAAATGCCACTATGGAGAAAGTGAGCAGGCGGTATAATCCAGGTAATAACCCTAACCCGCTTTAACAAAATCAGATGCTGTAAAGTAAAATTGCAGATATACTCCAGTGAAAGTAAATAAAAAACACTTGCAGAAACAGAGATGCTATCCATACTCTTAGGTATTATCATTTATGTCATTTGTTTTCCACTTGACATTCTTTTGTGATATTATTACATATATTTCATGAGTAGAGCGCTCAATCGATATTGGAAGCTGAGAGTCTGTCTACAGGTAAAAGCTTTTGTCTATCGATTAAATCAGTTTTTAACCGTGTCATTCATGTTCTGAAAGGACAAATACATTATTGTAGTTTTGGATGGGGGCTGCAGAAAACAAATAGTGTGTTCATTTGCTAGAAAAATAATGGTCAACTATTCTGATAATTACTTATTCATTTTAGTCTTTTTTTAAAATCAAAAACAGCAAACATTATTTTGGTCCAGCCTCCCCAAAGTGAGGAGTGAGTTTTAGTCTATCATTAATCCACTCTACCTATTTTCTGAGTGTTTATAGCCCAGATAATTAGTCACCAATGGGACCAGTCATATCTAAACTTCACTGATTGAACATGCGTGACCTAATAGGCATGCCTTTTGGCTTTTTTTCTCCCCCTTTGTCAGCGCCAAAAGAGAAGCCGTGTTGCAGTCTGCCCACAGTGAAGAAACTCTTGGAGGAGAAGAGAAGGCGCGAGACGTCCTCCGTGCCACCCTCCTGCACTACGGCCAGCACCAGTCCTGTTCCTCCAGCGGCTCATTCAGTAAGTCAGCACACAGATGGGTTCAGCATCTCACTAAATATCATATCATGAAGTTGCTTAAGTGCTTATGATGTCTCTTTTTTTCCCCCTCTATCTCGCACCAGTTGTCTCCATCAGACCAATTTCCCTGTACAGGTAAGAGTAGGATGACTTCCGCACAACACTTAAAACGATGAATCTGGTGATATTCTTTGTGTCCCTTATAGCAAAGAAATCCCATGACAGGATCAAAGCTGACAATGAATTGATGGAACAGGTATTGTGTGTCTGGCTAAAGCTATAAGTTATAGCTTATTCCTCTGTGAGCTCCATTCTTGTCCACAAACTATTTAAAAGCCTTCACTATAATGAACAACGGCACTGTAGTTTATTTTGAATCAGTCCCATATACACCATCGTATTGCTTTAAATACCGACTATAGCACCAAATCTGGCGAACAGTCCCCAACAAAAACACTATTTACTCCTGTTGGTGTTGTTGTTTAGACTGACGAATTGTTGGTTTTGGTCTTTTCATGGGACTTGGTGACATATGACAAAACACAGAACATCACCAGCCTTATTTAACCATGAGCATGATGTCAAACAGTAAATATTACAGAGTGAGTCATCAGTGATGAATACCAGTCCGCCCACTCCATTCCAGGTGCATCAAGCAGCTACTCAGACATGGCAGTGAGCTATGAGCAGTGGAGTCCAGCACCAGAGTCGACACTCAGTTACTACCCCAGTCATCCAGGAACCAGCTACTCCACGGCCTACGGCCTCCCAATGACATCTGAATATGGCACACAGCAGCAAGTCCCAGGATTTGGAGATACAATGTCTCAGACATTTGTAAGAGAAATCCCCTCTGCCGACATGTTGTATTTGTCTGTAGGCGCATAATCACACCTTTATGTTGTCGGCTTAAATTCTCTCCTGCGTTCTTCTGAGCAGGAGTGCCCGATGGTGGCCCCAGAAACCGGTATGGCCTCGCCTTGGCCACTTCTGGGCCCCAGTCAGTCCCCACAGCTGAGCTTTGGTTCGACGATGGACTCCACCAAGCTGGAAGGGGCCAGGATGCTGCTCAACGGGATGGACAACACCAGAGCCACCAGGCAGGATGAAGACGGAGACACGTGAGTGCTTATTAGTGAAGGCATATGTGTTAACAAGTGGTGGTGTGCGCGTTATGTGTGTTTCTGTGCATCTGCTAGTGATCCCCAAGAAAAGGAATGCAAGTAAACGGGCAAATACGGGCCATCTCTTTTTTTCTTTGAGATCATAGATTGTAGGAGTACGCTGATAGTATACACCCACCCACACCACACACACACACACACACACACATTGACATTAAGGTATTGTGCGAATTTGAGCACACAATTTGTTTACTTCCAGAAGAGTTTCGTTTTCAGTCGTATAAGCTAAAAGCAAAAGCTGTGTGTGCAGTTTGGTAATCCTAGAAAGATAAAAAAAACAAAAAAACCCAAAAGATGTCAATGAGTCAGCCTCTTATGCTCGACAATCAGAAACCCAGATAAAATGGAAAGAGAAATTCAACTGTGAAAAGGAATGGTGTGAAATTGGTTGCGGGGATTACCACAATTTTCCAGCCTTGTTGAAAACTATTTTGTCATGTGCTCTCACTCTGCCAGCATCCTGCACATCTACACCGCCAAGGGGCTCAGGGAGTGTGCCTATGCTGCTGCAGAGAGGCTGAGTGATCTAGGCAAGCTTGACGCCAAAGAACACAAGGGGAAGGTACGAACAAAAACAAGTACACGTCTCCCAAAGTGTGCAAATTGACTTTCTTAAAAATATTTTATTGCCAACATAAGCACAGGATTACAGTTTCCCAAAATAATATATGCTGTATAAAAACATGTGCTTGTGCAGACTGCTTTACTGGTGGCAGTGACGGCAAACCAGCCAGACATTGTGCAGGACCTGCTGGCATTAGGGGCGGACATCAACGCCTGTGATGTTAAAGGACAAACTGCCCTTCACCTGGCCGCCCACTATGGCCTACCTGTCGTTCTGCAGGTAAAGCACCAGCAGTATTGAATTACTTTGTCATGACTATCACAGCAGGTCAGAAAGTTTTGTTACACAGAGCGCACCTTAACAGTGATTTCTTTGTTTTGCAGGCGATTCTGTCCAGCAGGCCGGCTGTCAACCTGGAGGCCTGCAATTTTGAGGGTAAAAATGTTTTACCAGTTGTGTTACCATACAGCCATACAGTATAGTTGGACCAAGCCTTTAGCGCCATTTAAAAAAATATTTACATCATCAGAGCTTGGTGTTACATATGTCTTCATCTTTGCCCCAGGTATGACTCCCCTGCACTGTGCGGCCATTTCTCACAGCGTCACCATGAAGGCTTTGTCGAGCAGCGGGATGCTAGATGTTAATCTCCAGAACAAGGCGACGGAGAAACTCTCCTGTGTGCAGCTGCTTCTCAATGCTGGGGCGTCCCTGCTCAGCCAGGTACAACACAGCTCTCTCCCTTTTCTGAATGTCAAGTGAGACACTTTGCTAAGATCGACACATGTGTCACAGAAAACAGATGAATGGATGGACAGATGAGTAGCTGATAGTTTAGCAGTGAGGTACAGGAGCATCCAATATGCTAAACCCTGACCTTTTGGTAGAAAAAAAACATACGGTTCATAGGGGAAGTGCCCAGGTTTTATCTAACCAAGATGATGTCATAGCATAGCCATTTCCCCTTTTGCTGTCTCTTGTGTGTTCTTTTTCTTCTTTGACACTTAAATGTCTCAGTCTGACTTGTAGTTTCATTATGTTTTTTTTTTTTTTTTTTGTAACCAACACTTCCAATTCTCCAATTCCAGGAAATCAAAAGTAACAAGACCGTGCTGCACTTGGCTGTAAAGGAGGGGAACATTGACCTGACCTGGTGCGCTATCTGCTGAGGATTCCCCTTGCGAACGTGAAAGACTTTGTCAACTTGAAAGTGAGTCCCACACTGACGTGACACTCAAAACTGGATTTTTAAATATGCATGTGTTTGTGGGTTTTGTATACGCACAAATGCACTGTGTACACACCTGACTGTAAACAGTCTGACTCATGCTGCATTTTTCCTTTTTCACCACAGGCTCATGGTCACACAGCTTTACACATGGCAGCTGGTCTCCATGGTAACCCCCACCAGGAGGAGATCCTGCGGCTGCTGCTGAGCAGAGGAGCTGATCCCAGTACCCGCAACCTGGAGAACGACCAGCCTGCTCACCTGCTGCAGAGCGGCCTCCAGGGAGAGCAGGTGAGCTGCCCGTCATTTCAACAGCCAGCCAGATCCAGAAGGCTTAATCCTGCTGTTTCAGTTTCATCATCATCACCCTAATTTATCTTTTCATTTCTAGCTCAAGCTAATGCTGAAGAAACGAAGTGCTTCCTCTCGTCGACGTATCGTGTCCTTACAGGACCAGGAATGATTTAAATCACTTGTAATCCCGATTTGGAGGGAATAAGTCTTTAAGATGTAGCCTCATTTAAGATGGTGATACACATCTTTATCTTTACTTGGTTTAGGGAGTCTCTGGCCTATATATTGTTCAAAAATATTCATTTCTAGATATAATTCACATTGGATTAGACAAATGATGCTTTATTGCATAAAGCTTAAATTACCTGCAATTTAGTGTCTGTGAAAATGTAGTGCTTTATTTATTTTTTACGCACAGGGAGAAGTTTTCATGTTTAGCCTTTTCTCAAAATGCTCCTGCTGTTGCTAACAAATTGATGAGTTCTAAAAATTGTGACTATTAGAGACACTTTAATTTATGTATTTATTGATGTCAAAATGGGTCCTAAACATTTTGAAATTGAACTTTAAATGAACAGAAATGAAGAGCAATACTTATTCAAAAATTATAAGATACTGACATTGTTGTAGAAGGTGGAGTAATATTCCTTTTCCTAATAGGCTACACTCCCAGTTTAATGTTGATTTCTATGAAATCGTTTGTATGACCACCAGGACAATGTCCCTGAAACCCCTCTGACTCTCTTCTCAAAACCCCCCATCATGATAAGTTATCATATTGATACACTGAGTGATGGTTTTGATTTTGATCAGCATGTGTGCTTATGTTAAGAATACGTGTGTTTCAGACGAGATAACCCTCCATATAATTTAACTTTCTTTCTCTATGCATCCATAGAGAAATTTATTTTCTTTTTGGAAAAAAACTTATGTATAAAACAATTCTGTTTGAAACAGTGACAAAGAATGTTGTTATCACAGAGACATTATATGAGCAAAGTAAGCGGTGACAAATTACCTAACTGTACATTTTAGTCATAAGTCATGAATAAAAGTACAATAACACTTTTTTAAAAGTTCCATCAAATTGTTTTGATGTTCAGGGCACCCTTTGATCAGTCCCACTAACATGAGGTTATAGAAGTTAGCAGGGTGGAAAATGCTTCCCACTAGAAAGCTGTGAGTACAACAGTTTATTTAGTCACACTTTAGGAGAAATTATTTTTCACTTTCCAATTTCCACTGTCTTGACAGTGACTTTTAGTCACAGGTCATGAGGAGACTTGGTTTTGACTGTAATTTGAATGATAAATCAGGTTGAGCTGCCTCTCACTTATGTGTCATCTCTGTTATTAGACATTGTAAATTCCTGTGAAGCACAAAGGAAAAATCAACATAATGATGTTTTCTCGTTTCTACATCACTTTTACTTCAGATCATTTCAAGTGATGTAATTGTCAATTCAGATTGTTATCAGATTCTTAAAGACACCGATGAATCATGTTGAGTAGATAAGACCTTTATTTGAAATAGGTCTCATTGTTTGGGTTTTACAGAAAATAATGTCATTTTGAAAACAGTTGCCTTATATTTAAACTAAAAAAATGACTCATAATAAAACCCAAAATCAACACCTTAGTACACATTTGATGATTTTTTTTAGATTTTTCAAAGCATTTTCAAAATAAAAAAGATTACTTAAATGTACATCAAGATCAAGCTATTGCATTATAGCATGTTATATTTAGCCTATTCCATTTATTGGTTTTCTCCATTATTTTGTAATTTCTTTTTGCTTTTTTGAAAGCCCCCCTCAAGAATAAAATATCAACAGAAATAAATAGAATATCAACAGAAATAAAAACAAATAAAGGCAAAAGACAGTTGTTTCAGGTGATCATTGCATGCAGCTCTTTCTTTCAACCTGGTGATTCTGTAAGTGTATTAATATTTAATCATGCTCTTAATCGTATTGTTTAACAGGAGTAAAATATAAGAAGGAGAAACAACAATTGTTGCATTTGTTTAATTAAAAGTACTTTCTCAAGTCTCATGGTTGGGAGTATTTTTATTGCTTTCTTTGTTTGTTTGTTTGCTCATTTTAGACTTTTTTCCAGAATTCAGCGGGACACTTAATGAAACCAGGTTAGGATGCATTGGAAAACCATGTTTCTTCATCATCCAGCTGGTAGAGGTATATTAGCCATAAGAGGGACTGCCTGTGTGAGTGTGTGTGCGTATTCGCTGGCGTGGCTCCTGTGACGACGTCCTCTCTTTTAACTGTATACGATATTTTCTATACGGTTTGAGGAGGTACTGCAAAAAGAAAAGGAAACAAATTTTCAGAGATAATATACTCATTACTGCACTTAAGCGTATAATGACCCTAAACAGTCCCCTTCCAGTAAAATGAACTCACCCTCTGTCTTTGGAATTTGGGTACCAGATGAGTTGGAACTGCAAACACAAATTAGGAAGAAATTAGGAATTATTAGGAAATATCTGTATCTTTTATTTCATAAAAATGGCTGATTATAAAAATGTAGTTGTGCAGTTTGAAAACTGTGGCCGCAACTTCAACTTGGGAGTTGGATTTGATTGAAGTTACAGTTGAAGCCACAGGGTTCTGAGGAAATTGAGGAACAGCTATAGACCAAAATGCAGCTTTTTGTTCCGGTCAAACAGCAGGTTTCGTCTTCATGTACTGCCATACAAGCGGCATGCGAGAATAGAAATATACACTGCCCACTCACTGCCAACACTTGAGGAGTGTGATGCGCACGTTTAACAATGCTTTTCCAGAGCAAGCACTGGGACAAAGAGAACATGAAGGCACTACTCTGCGTAAACTCCGTGTTGGAAATGTGCTTTGGGTCGTGTATGCAGAACAAGGAAGAGGTATTTGGTGAAGAGGCATCCAGGGCGGGGGTAGATACAGCTGTGGGAAACTCAGTTTTAGTCAGAACAATACTGGGGAGATGTTTTGCCACGCTGCTTGGGTGTCCCCTTCAAGTCAAAATCATACAGCATGCACAGGCGGATCATCCACTAAGCCTTACACAACTCTTACTTGGATGAGGATTTTACACATTTTGTGAATTTTTTACCTGTTTGGGGAATCACAGATTAGTTAAAATGGTAAAGGTTCTTACGTAAACATGATAAAGCCTCTGTATTCAAGTGATATGCAAGAGAAAGTCTAAACTTACTCAGGGCTATTAAAATGCCAGAGACAAACATTATAACAGCAAGGATAACCCCTGTGGTCCGCAGTGTCTCATAATCTACAGAGGACAAAACCCGTTGGAGCTTACCATGAATATAAAACATACTGTAATGAAAAATGCAGCACTTTATATGTTGAACATTGTACTTTTGATATTTTTAAATGAGTAAATCTTACCATAATCAAAATCACTTCGGTCTGGAAACTCGGATTCTGTAAAAAGAGAGTCTGGTCAGTAATAGATCCTAACAAATACAAGTGTTATGTTGGGTGCAGCAGTGAGCTTTAAGGGTGTGTATTCAGTCCCGCGCCATGGACAGCAAGGTTTGCAGCTCTCCAGATCTGCAGGCTTGGCTCCGCAACTCCTCAAGAGTATTTTTTTTTTCCCCACTGAGAGGAGCTCGATGCAGCATCTTTGCTCAGCAGAAAAAGATGCACCACGAAAAAAGTGGGTTACAAGCCAGCAGCAGCAGCACATGGTGGAGGGGAGGGAGGGGAGGGAGGGAGGAGGGGGGTTCATTACAGCAGCAAAGAGCAGAGCTGGAATAGAAAAAAAGTCTTTAAAGGATGTTTTAGAGTTTAAGGGGCCACTTGAAAAGGACAGCTGTGTTAGAGCTCTTTAAAATGCAACACTGTAAGTAATGATTTCTGCTCTGGGAAATGCAGTGAATTATACAGTAAAAGTGAGTCTCAGGCTACATCCACTGCCAGATTGTTAGGATATCTGGGCGTCAATAATGCGGCTTGCATGTTGCTGAACCCTCACTCCCAAGCGGCTGAGCTGGCAGTTTGCATTTCTTTCCGCCATTCTCTTTGGCGAAATGACTGCTCAGTTTGCGAGAAACAAGTGCTGAGCATCATTACTATTGTTTATTGTCTACTGTTTATTTTTTCATCTCAGTGGGGTGTTTGCTGAGAAACTCCCTTTGTTGTAACACTGATCCATGCATCAGCACTAGATTGGCTCTTGGCACTGTAGCAACAATGCAGCAGGATAATTAATTACACAAAGGTAGGCAGAAAGATGGAGCAATTCATTTCATTTGTCCAAACTGAATCATATTAGAAAATGATAAACACACAAATACAGCAACCAAATCAGTTATTTTTCACAACTTAGACAATCTGCAGAGCTCACAACTCTTACAAATGTACATTAATGTACATTAAAAATCTCATAAAAGATAGAAAAAAACAGTCAAACCTGTGGTGGCCATGGCTGCACTGTAGAGATGTAGAAGAGCTCCGTCTTCTAGAAATTTTGCAGGTTGCTGGGTTGCAGTTGGAAGTTGGCTACAGCAGGACGGGACAGCTGGCAGAACTGCTTCAGAAGCCTCACTTTACACTCAGCAGAGACCCTCTCGTGGTCAGAGCGAAACATTGCATTCACAGTGCTGGAGGTACTCCCCATTGGGCGACAAATCCGCCAAGATTGACAACTACAGGGGAACGTGGATCGCCACAGTAACCCAAAGTTATAAAACAGACAAACTAATTAAACTATTTTCAATAATTCACTTAGTACCATTAAGTCTTGAGTGATATATGTGACTATTTGGGCTTAAAAATCAAAATATTTGGGATATTTAATGATTGTGGCTATAATTTCTCTGTGCATTGTGGTTTTTCCTCCAAGATATCTTATAGTTAATTACTTATTCTTACTTATTAATGTGGGCTTGCATGCACAAAATGCACCAGATTCTCCCCAATGAGTCGTCTTTTGTGCAGTTTGCTGGCAAAATCCAGGGGAAAAAAAATACAGCCTACATGTGCAGCTTTTATATTCGCAGAAACTGCCAGACTCACTATGGTGGAAAACCTGCCAATAAACCGCGCTGAACACAGAGATAGGTAATATTAAGTGCATTTCTTTAAAGACCTTCTCTGTGAGCCGCACAGTGCAGCACATAAATCATTCACACTGTCCCTGCTGGTACTTACTACTGCATGCGTAACTGAACTGTCTGCAGAGTCAGCAGAAGCAGGAGTGAAGCAGAAGAGAGGGCTGGTTCACTAGTCTTTCAGATGGCAGATTAAATTAAATAATGACGCAAATAAAAAAGAAACAAATCAATATATATATATATATTTTAAAACATTTCTTTAATTATCTTGCATCAATCTAAAATCATAAAAGTAAAAATAAAAATCACACTGTTGCTGCCATATAAAGCCAGTACACTATCTAGTAACAGTTACTGATGATAGAAACATTTAAAAAAAAAAATAAAAGGAAAAAGGAGCATGAAATTGAGGGAAGCCTTGTGTGTCCATGGAAAGATTGTCCTCAGCTGTTATCAAGGTGTTTGCTGCCACCTAATGGCACCAATCAGTAACACTGTAAAAAAAAGAAGAAGAGGTAGAAAGTAAGTTGGATTTCTTCTAAAACAGTCTCTTTTAGCTCCCTTTTGCAGAAAATAGATTCACAGATTATGAGACACTCACCAGATCTCCACTGCTCTTTGCCTCTGTGTCTAAGCTGTAGAAAGAGATTCAGATTACTGTTTTGTAAAAGGAAAATAAAATGGCAATAAATCTATTAGGAGGCCTAAAAAAAATCCTAATTTTATAGAAAAGAGTAAAATTTCACCTCTTGGAACACCTGATTCTGCATCTGCCCCCCTGGACCTGCGGAAAATGAACAGGTATAAGGTGAAACACATGGAGATAAATGGAGATGGGCAACAACAACGAGCTTTTAAAGCTATATGGATATTTTATTTATTTTACAGAGATAAGGGTCTGGTTTGTTTCATCTAACTTTGACTTACCTTGACGTGTCACTCTTTGAGCAGGTACATTTTCCTTTTTTTAAGGAAAACAAAAAAAAAAGAAATATACACATTTAAAAATGACAATTTTGTTGTTGTACAAAAGAGATATGTAGAATAACAAAAAAAAAGTATGTCTCTGCCGCCTTTAGGAAGAAAAGAGGAAGTCGTTGCTTTAAGCCCTGATAGATATATGATTACAGTCTTGAGCTCGTGCCAATAAACCCATCTGGGCTGCAGGCCTTGTGAGGCCTTATAGGTTTACATCTTATTGGCCCGAGATCAAGACTTAATTCATGTAACTTCATTCAGTTGTTTTACTTTACCCAGAATTAAGGAGTCAGTCTGCTGAATAACGTCCAGCTAGCAGAAATAATATTATGCAAAAGTCTTAATACAAAGAGTTTTAATATTAAACCTCTTTCATTGTTGGGAATGTGACATCAAGATGTGCCAGAGTTTGAGGACTCCAGAGTTTCAGCCTTTGTTTGAGAAAGTCTTGAACTTTAAGAATGAGAATCATCACATACAGCAACATGCCCACTACTACCTGAAATGTTGACTAAGACGTATACTTACTAGAGTAATCAGTGTGGCCAGCAAAACAGCTGGGAAATCCCAGACCAAGCTAGTGACCTACTTACTCTTAGGGCTAAGAATAAAGCTGTGAGCGTCATGAAAGGCAATGCTCCTATTTTCACTCACTTTGACACAAGGGTGCCCAATGGCATCAATGATGTTTTCCTCCTTTTCCCAAATGCAGTATTTTAAATGTCAAACAATAAACTTTTGCTTTTTTATACTCTGCCTGCAATATTTCTTTAAAAAAAAAAAAAAGTACAATATCTGTTTTTTTGTTATCAGTTCAACAGTGTTTTATGTAACCGTCTGAGAGCGACCTAAAAGACCCAATTGGTAAGTTTTAAGCTGAGGTATATTAACTGATGTAACTTAAGGGCAATTTGAGTTAAAAATGGAAACTCACAACTCTATATCTTTACTGATTTGACTACTGATTAAAGATAAATAAACATATAACTGCAAGACACTACACAGCTGTGGTAAATTCTGCTTAAATCAGCCTAGAAATTTAGCATATTATTACTACAAACCCTGCAATTAATGTAGTGGTGGTAGCAGGGTCTGTTCTTTTCAGCTTTGGCAGTGTGATGATCTCTTTACGTCTGGCTGACAGATTAGGTCATTCAAAGCCACTTTTTCAACTCATGCATACTTTCATTTGCTGGTTTTTATTAGTTTATTTCAGCGCTACCACCCATATCATCTATTTCCCTCTAAAAATGACTGCACATATTCCTTCATAGAGTGCAGTTAGGAATCCACAACGATCGTGACTAACAGAAGCAGAGAGAAAGTGAGGCAGAGTGTGTGGGTTCCAATGAATTATGTATTGGCCGGTTTTGGTTTCAGGGCTACCACTGGCAGTAACAGTGTGTGCTGGCAGGAAGGAAGGATGGAGCCTTGGAAGGACACTGTGAGTGAGGAAAGGGATAAGGTATAAAGGGCAAATTGCTGTGATGCATGGATCATGAGAGCGCTGCACTTATGCTTCTTGGGCAGACGTCTGAGGGGAACAGAAGCCGACTTGTCTTGTGTGAATTCAGGAGAGCATGAGGTCAACTCACACGTACGGAGATCACAACATGGTGCCGCTGACATTGCTCAACTGCTGTGTACTTAGGGTGGTCAAACACTTACTGACGATGAGAGCGATACCCATGACGAACAGTACCACTGCGAAAACCAGGCCACCGATCCTCAGAGATTCATAATCTGAAACGGAGAAAAAGACATGTTAGCGCTTGCAGATTTGAACGGCAACATGTGAACAAAATAGCATGAATTCAAAAGCCTTTCGAGAGGCCTTTGACCACATTTTGATTCAACAGCAGCACTGCGGACATAGTGCAGCCCCTTAACGATCATGTTGGGATGCCACAAAATCCTCTCAGCTGCAGTCACCAAAAATGAACTGAACTGAGAATCTGCAGAAAGGACTAGACTAAAAGTACTTCTATCAATTTTAAAAGAAACCAATGCAGGCAGCAGTAAGTGTGGGACAGGTTTGTTCAGTTATTATAATTAGCCTTTCAGCTGTAATGCAAGCCTCATCTACTGCTTCTGTTGTTACTAATACAAATAAGAGCAGAGCTTTATTTATATGTGCTCAGCCTTGCCAAGACTAGTTAGCTGCTTACTTATTACTTGCATGGTAGCAACTAACTGCAGGCATGAGTATGATCATAACAAATTAACGTAGACACATAGAGTGTACTTGAGACTCCCTGTGAACACTGATTAAAGAGTCATTTTTCCCCTCTTGGGTTGTTTAATTGAGGAACTTCAGAGGCCTGAGGAGACGAGGCTACCCGGAATTTCTCAGGAAAAAAGATGAAGTGGATAAAAGTAAAAACAAACATAAACATAAACATGATTTCAGAATAATTTAGACAGAAACACATATTGTCTTTCTTATTTATCTCTCAATCTTTAGACACCGAGAAGAGTCCAGACCCCCAGGCTGGAAACCACCGCTTTGGTGGCATGTACCAAAAACTGCATATTGCCCACATAACTAGAAATATAACAGACACAGCCAGCTATTCATAACTTATCAATGTAGATTTGGAGTCATTCTGTGCACTTAGTGTGCCTTGGGTGGACTGAAAACCAGGCTTCCGACACAGAGGACAGGATTAGAAGTATTTGCAGTGGGACTACTCCAGAAGCTTGGCCTCGAGGTGACAGTTTTCCTTCACTTGAAAAACAAGTGGAAAATTCAAACTCATCTGGACCTCCCAGATGTTTCCTGTGTAGAGGGTCGGCCATTGAAAGGCCGCGTTCATCTGCTCGACACTCACCATAATGAAAGGGACTGTCATAGTCTGGCAGGAGAGAACAGAGAGTGGAAACAAATGAAAAGCAGATTTAGCCACTGACACACTTCAGAGAGTACTCGTGATATGACAGCTATTCAGCAGTTTTAGGGCATCAGTCATTCATCTAGTCATTAGCCGGTGTGGTTCCGGTGCCAATTTATATGCCAGTTAAAATGAGTATGCAGCTTATCTTAATTTGACTTTTCTAAGCTTCTGTTCAAATAATACCCACCTTTGTCCTCATCTGCGGCTGAGGCTGCGGAAAAAAAGAAGCAAAATCATTAGTCTGTATAAAACATTCACATGGTGATGTGCATGTCAGCAAATGGCAAAATGTATGGTAGAAGGGCAAATTCGCTCTCCACAGAGGCCAAAATGGGGAGTAAAACCTCAACTTGTGTTCATGTAAAAATGTAAAAATGAGTGTTGCACTAATCCTATGGGATATAATAACTTGTGAACAATGAATTCTGCAGAAAAGTTTGGAAAGAGTTTTAAGGTCACCAAAAGTCTCTTTTACAGTGTTTTCCACATGTACTCACTTTAACAAAAAATGTGACTTTAAATCTGCCACTTTCTGCTTTTAATAATAAGCAGAATCTCCAACAACTTACAAAAAGTTATTGCAAAACTAAAGAGCAACAGAACTCAAAATTACACACTGCATGCTTCCTCTCTCCATACCTTTGTTTACCTACTGAATATTCATTTTGTTGCTCTGATCTGTGTTATTCTGTGTGCTGTCGGGGATGTGGGAAAGCACCGACCTTTCTGCTTCATCACATCTCTTCTCCCATGTGGATAAACATGTAGGCTTTTAAATCTCACCCAAAAGCACAATGCACAAGCTAAAAATCACAATTTCTGTCTTATGTTCAATAGCATCAAGAAAACAGCCAGAATAATTAAAGAAACAGCCTCACTTGGTATAATAATACAGACACGGATATTGCAGACGCTGTTTACATGAGCACCGATGTTCAGAGTACATAAATACCTTCTATTTGTGCTAGGCAATATTTGGCATCATTAATGTGTTATTTTTACAGCTCTCATTAAAATATTGAAATGTGAGCAACCCTTTAAATGTCAGAAAGTCCTTGGAGTTGTGCTCATGTGTAAACTTTGACAACTGATATTGAAAACAGTAAATCAAATTAGAGTCTGTTAATCAAGTAAAAAAAAGGAAAAGTGTAAGTTTGCTTTTTCCAACTTGTTGCAACAGCTTTTCAACACAGGTTTAGATGCTAAAATGAGTTTTTTGACACCCGGTAAAGGAATCAAATCAAAAAAGTCTGATATCAACTGTTACAAATAATTATGATACAGTGCATACCCTGAACTGAAAAATATCTTACATGCTCCAAATCCCATCTATGACAGAGTAAGGGTAGAGTGCTGGCGTTCACTTTGACCTCATTATCAGGCAGTAAATACTAATGCTAGTCCTTTCCTCTGTGAAGCAAAAACACATTTTACCATATTGGTGCTGACAAGCCTTTGAATATAAGGTCTGACTCTAACAGACCTAAGTGTCAGAGAAGATGAAAAAAGCTCTCAGTGTAGGCAAATCTGCTTAACATCAGGCTCGACTGATGGCATGCAGGGTGCACAGAGAAACGAACCAAAGCCAGGCTCTGCATTAACAATGGAAAACTTGGCAGCAGCCTGAATACATGATTATATAAGGTATAAGGAAACATTTACACTATTCTGACACGGCCTTTTCTCACAGCAAAACGCTGACATACAATGATTTAATTGGAAAATATTCCATGTAAATTAAGCTGAAAACATAAAAAATAGATGAGGAGTTTTACACAAATTGACCCAAAACAACACACAGCAAGCAGCCTTAACAATCAAGTGAGCAGCGGAAAATGACCATGCACTGCCGGTGATCAGTCGAATGCAATAAAACTTACCAAACACTTCCCTGCCAAACGCTGATCCTGTTGTACAGACACATCAGCTCGTTTATCACGGAGGAACGTATGAAACCAAAGCTACAGTAAAAAGGGGAAGCAACGCCATGCTCGCACACAGGTTGGTTTCAAAAGAGGGAACAGAGGACAAAAGAAAGAAAAAAAGAAAGGATGCTCACCGAGTGCAGGAGCCAGCCAGGAGCTGAAAGCTACCAACACCATGAGATCCATTGTACCTGCTGTGAAAAGAAACAAAAAACATGCTCCTTAATTCAAAAAGTACAATAGGAGAAGTAAGAAATGTCTTTTTCTCATCATGTAGAGGCAATGTGCTTGCATTTTGGAGCCATTGCCATTTTACATGGGTAATGTGCGGGGGTAACAGGAAGTTGGGGGCTTTTTTTTTCTTTCCTTTAATGTGATTTACAGATAAACTTTGTAACTGACTGACTGCCTCTGTTAGCAAGGCAGCTCCTGGGTTATTTTAGTACAGAGAGAAGCCTGTTCTTTAGCAGCTCACCTCCTATAGGTCTCAGAAAGCTGCCAGTTGAGGTTAGTTTGCGCTCTGCTTTAATGAGGCCATATTAAGCTCCAACCCAGCCATACGCAACCCCACAGGATCACATACGTTTTCAAGATATGTGTCTGGACAATATGCCCTCCTCACTTTTGGTAAGAGAAGAAGGTCTATTTCAGGCTGTGTACCCCAGTGCATGGTTGCAAGGCAAGGCTGGTGTAGAGTTGCATGCAATATTTGGTCAGTGGGTTCCCATCTCCTTTACACTTGGGGCATGAACCTCCCAGGGCTGTTTTTTTCTGTCTATATATTATCTGGGACATTCTTTGAGATACGT
Source organism: Scortum barcoo (assembly GCA_023238725.1). Classification (NCBI taxonomy): domain Eukaryota; kingdom Metazoa; phylum Chordata; class Actinopteri; order Centrarchiformes; family Terapontidae; genus Scortum; species Scortum barcoo. The sequence continues at coordinate 10,174,355 of CM041546.1, read as the reverse complement.
TTACAGGCCGAGTTTCCACAACCAGACGGATGCCCGAGTTACATAAGGTCCGCATTTTAAGGGCACGGCCTGACCAAAGCGCATGGCGGCTGCAGCGATCGTTTAGCTTCACAGCCACATTATGCCGATCAAATCCCTAGACACGGCTACAATAATGCAAGTCAGGTACACGCAGCGGTACACTGAAAGTCTAAGCCATGCAATAAAAATGTTTTGCATTGCAGAGATCAAAGGCTACGTTAGCAGTGCCAAGGTTCCCCTCCCCAGCCCAGGGCACTGCTGGGGATTCGTGCATGACTAAAGTGGGGGTGCGAACATGGAGCCGGAGTGGAGAGAAATGAGCACTTCAACCCCGGGAGCGGGATTAACGACAAAGGCCTGCCAATCAGGTTTAATCAAACAAATACAGGGCGAGTTATTGTAACAAGTACCAATCCAATAATCTTGTTTATTAGGTCTTCTGAGCGATGTGGAGGAACATAATGGGGAGGCAGAAAAGATGCCCATAAAAGCAGCACTTAAAAATTTATTAACATGGATTATAATAAAGTGGGAGCAACATGGAGAGTCTATAAGAAAAAATGTATCCTCATAAACAAGCTCAATTATGCATCAGTACTTTGGTGGCAAAGGTTTCTTCAAATTGAGGTTTTTCCCCAACACTCTTTATGAGGTTAATGAAACCTGAAAGCTCATTCTTAGTTTGGTTTGAAGGGTTTTGAGGGGAAAAAACACGATACACACAGCTTTCAGGTTCATGAGAGACACTTTAGAGTGATAACACAAGTCAGTTTTTTAGAAATAGTGACTCCTGCTGGAGCTCACGTCGTTGTTCTCACCACTTAACAAGATACAAACCCCCTAACCCTTTTTTTTTTAAAAATAAATAGTTGGCTCCAAGTGTTTTTGGCAGCGATGGAAATGTGTTACTAAACTCCATTAAACGTCTCACATGTCGTGGCATTTCCAGGCAGGACACCACACCGCCAACCCAGATGGAGGAGGAAAATATTTAACACACCGGTAAATGGGAAAATGATTTGTGTATTTAACTGTGCGGATCCATGTGATTAAATGACCACATGTTCATTTAGTTGAGTGAATAGTTGAGGGCGGGTGGGGTTTGTTGGAGGTACCCTGCAAATCAAGAAAGGGGAAAAAAAGTGCCCTGGGAGTCTTCAGCTGCAACATCTGAGGTGTTTTAAAACATTTGTTTTTTAAGGAAACGCACCAATCTGAGAGGAGCATGCTTTTAAATGAACTTACCGAGCTGTCAGCCTCCTGTACAGACACAGTGTGGGGGGGCTCAGACTTTCTCTCCGCCCAATGAGCCGAGCTTCACTTTACTTCACTTTTTAAAAAAAAAAAGTTTCCCCACTTGTTACTTCAGCTGAGAGAGAAACTATGAAAACCTTCTGTTATAGCAAGAAAAGCAACAAAAAAGTAATTTAAAGAAGAATTATTCAGTGGGGGGGTTCAGTTCTCGGTTGCTCCAAGTGAAGCTGTGTTCCTCCTTGGTCTGGTCTTCAGGAATGAAAGAGAGAGGTGGGCGGGGTGATGGTTCCTCCTAAAAATTACCCTGTGCAGCCCTGCTGAGAGGTAAACAACCCAGGGGGGCAGGTGAGAGAGTGTGTGTGTGTGTGTGTGTGTGTGTGTGTGTGTGTGTGTGGGGAGTATCATTCCCATGCTGTATTGGTGCCAGCATTTACGGTCAGACATGATTTCATAATGTGCTGCAAAATCAGGCTCAGTTTCCAGCCCCACGCAGCGCAGCCAAAAAAAACACGAGAGACACAGACAGCCGCATGCAAAAAAAACAAAAAAAACCAAAAAACAAACAGTGAGCGTCGCGGCGCAGATTTACAGGCTTTTGAAAGCGCCTCGGTGCAGTCGAGTGAGAGCATAAACACTGGGGCGCTTTCACGGCCGGCGCAGTCTGTCAGAGAGATGTAGTTTTCTCTCAGCTGTATGAAAACTGTCCTCCCAAGGTCTCTCCCACACCGAAGCGCCAGATCGCCTCCTCCGCTGGAAGCAAACAGAGCCGGAGTGGACCGAGGCTCGATGGCAGCAGCTCCCTGTCTCAGTGCACTGTGATCCTGTGTGTTATCTGGCTGCTGTTGTGGTTAATTAGCTGTAGGTATTTGTGGAATTTTGCCCCCCCCCCACCCGTCTTTCACCAAGGACACTCAGTGCGGATAGATTTTCTTATTAAAACACAGGATTTCTTCTACCAATTGTGCTAGAAGCAGGAAAAGCTGCACCACACATCACCCATTTAGGATCTATTTTTTTATTTGGTATATTGAAAGCGCTCAACAAATGCTGTGGAAGTACACTGAATTAGCTGGGAATCACAAATAATTACCACACAGTGTAATGAAAGTCTTTATTTGTAGTAACAGTAAACACATTTTGTAAAATGTATGCATTTTTATAACTGGGCAAGTATAATAAGACCGGTGTGAAAGTGGTTACTTTAGGCTTTTTGTTTAGAAAATAGATAATTTCCTCCTCCACTAGATGGAGATGTTGGTCAGGAATGAGCTACATTTTTTCCCCCCCTACCGCTACAGAGTGAACAATAGAGCACCAGACTGCCAGTAAACAACCAAAACCATCTCATGAATCAAGAGGAAGTACAGAAGTATGATGAGTGTGGCAGGCTGTAAACAAGCAACTTCATCCGAACGACTTCACATTCTTCTTCATCCTGTTTAATAGGGGTAAAACAAAAAAGAAAAAAAAAGCAGAGATGTAAGGCACATTGTACAGCTGTTTCATTCACAAGGAAACATAAGTTCATAGTTTTGAGAGGAAACAGTCTCGGCTTTTACCTCGACGCCAGATGCTTTCTATCGGCGCAGGACCAGCATCTCTACAGGCCACTGAAATGAAAGAGAAAAATTGCAGTCGTAGGGCACTGGAGCAAAGTAGACATGTTCGCTCAGGCACAACCGAGATTACGAGCAACACTTCTGAAAATTGTATTTTTAAAAGGCATATGCAAACACTGTATACACCACTGATTCTTGGGGGGGGTTCTTGTGTTGTTTAGGGTCTGGCAACGAGAAAATGCCTGCAAAAAGACAACTACTTTCAGTGAAGAGAGGAGGGGGGGATATACAAAACTCAATTCTCTAAGGGATTGACTTAAGGCTAGAACACAGAACTAAAGACAAGGGCTCAAATTAATATTGCACCCAGATGAGTCTTAAGTGTCCTTGGATGACAAGCAGTGATTGGATTGCAAGCTTGGTAGCTTTTGATGGCCATGTCTGTCAGCCTCACCTGCTTTTTAATCAGTAATTACCATAGGGGATTCTCTGGCATTTCTTAATTAAATTGGACCAAATGCAATTAAAAACCACACTCTCATTCCTTTAAAAGGGCTCTGTGGAGTCCTTGTTTAGTTCTTGCTGTTAAGAGAATAAGCGGTTGAATGGTCATAACACCATCCCATCTCTCGCTGATCTGTACTTGATTATTTCAGTGGTCAAATTAAGTTTGCAGTTTGCATAATAAAGGGCAAGACAGAGTTCAAGATTAAAACTTCCACTCTAACTGGAATTGAAGGTTGAAAGTGTAGACGAGCAGGCAGAGTTGTTACGTTATTAAGACAATCAAAGTTTACATCAGGAGTTGGGGAGTAATGTGATGCATGTAGTGAAGAAGTTGACAGTCATTATCATAGCACTAAAACAGCTATGCATCTTTGCCTATTACGGTAATACAGAGGAAAATGTTACCATATGCCTTTCAACTGCTCACCATCTAGAAAAGTCTCCAGCGCTCCAAGAGCCAACAATCACAGACACATCAGTGGTGATTTTCCCATCTGCAGTCCTCATATCATCTTTGGAGTTGTCATTGTAGTTGCCACAGGCGCCACACATTTTACCAGACAGGCTGCTGTCAATAATGACTGTGACCTCCTGTGAAATTGAGTAGGTGACCCGCACGGCAGATGCCCTCTCGATGATCACACTCCTCTCTGTGATTTCGACAGATAGATCGCTCATCACTTTGCTGGGAAGAGACACTTTCCTGCCGTTTACCTGGATGACATGAAGAAGTAGAAAGATGAGGAAAAAAAGAAGAATCAATTGAGATGAAACATTTTCTGCATTAAACAATGACCTTCGCGGTTAAACGTTTAACTATTCTTTGTCCCTCCCGGCCCTTCTCACCCAGGTCACGCGTTGGCTGTTCACCGCGATGACGGTTTCCTTGAGGAACACATACACAGTGGCGACGGTGGGAGACGCGTCATTGCTGCAGACCCTGACATCCACAACTACGCGGAACCAGAGCTTAGCGGTCTCGTCGCACAGAGACGCCACTTCAAACGCCCCTTGAGCACCTATCGCTCCAGACATGCCATCAAAGGAGTTGAGCTGGCCAACATGGCTGACGCTGCACTGGCCCTGTTTGACATAGCAATCTCTGACCCCGTCTTTTGCACCACAGACCTCTCCACTGGAACAGGACAGCTTTTCACACTTCACCAGACCAGAGGCCTGGCAGACACACTTGGACTTACATTCTTTGTCTACCACTGTTTGGCCCACCTGGAAACATACATTGCGTATAATGATAAATCATTTATCTTCTAGGTTGGTGAGTAGAATATTACACATCTTTATTCATGCGTTAATTCCATGACAGGGATAAAAAGTAGTTTTTCTGTATGCTGACTCTTTTCCATGACTACCTTCAATTGTAGCAGAGTTACTATGTGTGATAACAAAATAAAATCTCAGTACAGTCTTACCATCAGATATCTGCCATTGTGTACACACCCACAATTGTCCAAGGCAACACACTGGACGCCATCAAAAACAAAACCGGCGTCACATTGACATCCTTCAAAACAGCTTTCAGAACAAGTAAGTGGGTAAATAAAGCTGGCACAGGTCCCTCCACAGGTGTCAGCACACACCTCATAGTGACTGTGTGGAAGACAAGAAGCAGCTACAAGAGAAGAAGACATTTGTAAGACTTTGTATGTGCACCTGATATATAAAACACAAACAAAACATGGACACTTCTTCAGATAAAAAACTGAAACTTACGGCAAAAGGAGCTGCTCCTCCATGGCTGGATCTGTACTCCTTCGCTCTGGCAAGCCAAAGCGTAAGCCTGGATACTGCTACACAGGGTATCTTTTTTGCCACCCACAGCACAAACATCAAACACGCAATGAGACACATATGCTGCTGGGTCAATTTTACCATGGCAGGCTTTGAAAGGCCCATTAGGTGCACTTATGATGCCACAGGAGTCAGGTTTTCCATACAAGGTGGCCTTTGCTTCCTCACATACTGGACACTGGCCTCCGCAGCCCCCACACACATGCCCAGGAAGATCGACCACCCAAGCCTTTCCAAAGTCGTCGACGTTGTTTGTTTGTCTGCCACCAGGAAGTGTGAAGTCATCCCCACCGTTCTTGTTGTAGTTGCCGCAAAGACCACACATCTTACCCAGGTATGTAGAGGGCACAATCACTTCAACATAATAAACTGTGTCATACAGGACTGTGAGTCCAAAGTCTGTCCGGACAATTATGTTGAGACCCTCCTGGGTGACTCTTAGACGCCCGTTGTCCAGGGAGAGAGGAAGGTTTAGAAGTTCATCATCCACCTGGACAGATAAGGAAGGACAACAGAATCATTGTGATAAATGTTTGAATATATGCACAAAAGTAACAGCAGAAGTGTGTTGGATGAAGCTGTTGAACTCACAATGACTTTCCATGGTATTCCCTGCTGGATGTAAATGACATAGCCATAGACCTCCACCGCAACAGACTTGGTAACAGCCACTTTTCCATTTCCATACTTCTCATTCCCCTGAGTTACAGTGAATGGCATCAGCTGGCCTTTGTCATCATCACAAACCTTGGCCAGTACATAGACACAGGTACCCTGGAAATCAAACCTCTGACCATCAAAGGAAATGTAATGAGGGTCACCAGAAGCCACGCACTTGCCTTGCCCCTCAGGGTGGCAGCCTTTCACTCCGTTTACAAGCTTACAGATCTCCCCTTGACGGCACTTTGCATTTTGGCAGAGCACTGCACCATTCTCCCCACAGATGCATTGCTCCATGCATTCAGTTTCAGGATAGAAGACGTCTCCTTTCCTGTAGTAGTGACCACTGTAGGAACAGCCGCAATCTCTCACAGGCACGCAGACATCCCCACTCAGCAGGTAGCCTTCGTCACACTCGCAGGCCTCTGTACAGGCCCTATGGCAGGTGGCAAAGGAGGTTAAGCTGGCACAAGTGGCTGGGCAACCCGTTGCACACAGGGTATAATGGCTGTTAGCTGGACACACCATTGCTGTAGGATAGGATGAGAGGAAGTAGAGAGGAACAAGGTTAAAGGTGAAAGAGATATTTTAAAATGAGAGATTTGGAGAATGAAAACAAAATTTAAACACATCTCAAACTCACGACAGAAGGTATTTGTTCTCCAGGACTGGATGGTGATTCCTCGGCTCTGACAGGCAGAGACATAGACACCAACGGCATCACAGACCGACCCATGGTGACCGTGGTAATGACAGGCATCATACACACAGTCCTCCAGGTAAGGAGCAGGGTCCACATGCTTATGGCAATCTCTGAAAGGCCCTGCCTTGTCAGCGATGATACCACAGTACATCTGGGCTTGATACTCTTTCCTCTGGGATTCTGAACAGGCCTGGCACCATGCCCCCTGGCAGACTGATGAACAGCCTGGCACAAGGGCCACCTGCCAGCTCTCCCCCAGCTTGGCACCATTATCGGCAGTCTGGCCATTCGGCATGGTCAGGTCATCCTCAGCATTTCCATTGTAGTTGCCACACATGCCGCAGACTGCACCCTGGTAGGTGCTGGGCAGAGTAACGCTCACTGTGCTCCGCCAGTCAAAGGTCACGGTGATACCAGCAACTGTCTCCACTACAGCTGTCCAGCCACTGAGAAACACGACCAGCTCATTATTGTAATCCAGTGGTAACAAAGCAAGCTGCCCATTGAGCTGAAGAGCAGAAAATGAGTTAGGGAGGGAGGAATATTTTTAGGAGATTAAAGATTTAATAATTCTGCCGTCCTTGCTAATCCATTCTAATGTGCAGTTAAATCTTTGTTTAATTAAGTCTTCCTGGATCCGAATTTTAATATGCAATTAAATATATATGCAGAAGAGCATGAGGGGTGTTAAAATTAGCACAATGACAGAAGGCATTATCATCCACTCATTTGACGCTCAGCGTATCTGTTTTTATTTTTAATAATGCAACTGCATACTGTGTCCCATTTCTTTTCCATCCACATGAAAACAAGTGTAAGATTACTTATTTAATCTTTTAGAAAATCGCCCATATGCTTCACATTATTCATCACCACAGATCCATACTTACCAGGACCCTGTAGGGGTACTCTCTGCTGATGTTGAGGGTGATGCCATATATGGAAAACGTGACAGTCCTTGTGTAGGACACAGCTTTGCTTCCCCGGTGGTCGTTCTGCACAGTCACCTTGAAAGGCACTAGCCCAGGCTGCTTAGAACACAGTCCTACCAGCTGATATACACATGTGCCCTGGAAGTCGTACTTGCGGCCATCAAAACTCCTGTAGTGTGGGTCACCTGAGGCTGTGCAAGTGGCGTGACTGATGGGTCGGCAGGCACGCTCTCCATCCACTACGGTGCACCTTTCGTTGGCAGAGCAGGAAGCCTCGCGGCATGTCACCATGCCCAGGGTCGTATCACACTCACATAGGCGGCCGCAAGCCTCATCAGCCCAGAAGTGCTGGCCTGGCTTGTAGTAGCGGCTCTGATAGTAGCAACCACATTTTTTAGCAGGCACGCAGACACCAGCGCTGAGGACGTAATCCTTATCACACACACAGGTCTCCACACAGGCACCATTGCAGGTCTGGTTTTGCTCAGGGAATGGACAGGATGGCTGGCATGGGCTGGCACAGTCTTCATAGTGGCTGTAGCGCTGACAGTTCATTGCTGGATTGAAATTAAATTTAGAAAAGGGATTAACCGAAAAAAAAAGAAAACTTCAATACTTGATTTAAATCATTGATTAAAATGAGCTCCTTTTAAATACTTACGACAGCCAAACATTTTCCTCCATCCTGTGATTATTATTCCCTCTTCACGACACTGCTTACTGTAGGAAGCCAATGCCTGGCACAGCATCTTTTTGTCTCCTTTATTGTAACACATATCATACACACAGCTGTTCATGAAGGCCTGTGGGTCCAATTTTCCATGACATTTCTGAAACACACTATTGGTCTTGGCTGCAAGGGCCCCACAGAAAGCCTCCGTCTCATAGAGCTTAAGCTGGTTATCGTCACAGGTGGGGCAGTTTTTCTCACATGTGTCCCAGCATGGATGATCCTTGTCCTGGTCAGGCGTTTGCCAGCTTTTGCCCCACTCTATTACTGAGGAGACAGCCTTGCCGGCTGGATTCTGGAGCTCATCAGCATAGTTACCGTTGAAGTTGCCACACAGACCACAGACACTGCCGTAATAGCTGCTGGGCAGCTTGATGACCAGCTCCCAGTTCCAGTCATATGAGACAATCAGGCCAAAGTTGGTCTCCACCACTGCGGTGTGGCCACGCTGTACCACTGACACCTCACCCTCACCTAGTACCACAGGGAGATTCAGCAGCTCCCCATCCACCTGAAGGAAATGGATCAGAACAATATATATAATACTCACACTGAAATACTAAAGGTTTAACACATTAGCCAAGAAACTAAAACCATACCGTGACTTGACCAACTTGGTTCTTGCGTATGGTGATGGTGTAGCCATATACAGATACATCTACATCCCTGACGTAAGAAACTGCTGTGTTTCCTCGGTTGTCATTCCTCTCAGTGACTGAGAATGGCACAAGACCCTCTACATTCCCACAGGTCTTGGAGATGACATACTTGCATGTGCCCTGGAAGTTATAGTTGTAACCATCAAATGTGTGGTAGTGGGGGTCACCCCAGGCCCAGCAGATGCCTGTGTACTCAGGGACGCACACAGCCTCACCCTTTTCAACATGGCATTTCTCCTTGACACGACACTTTGTATCTTTGCAGGGATCTAAACAGGATAAACAATGAAGGGAAATTAAAAAGAAAACTCAAAACTCTTAACTTAAATTAATTTAAAATTGTACTTTACATTTATATGAATGAGTATTTACTCAGGTTATAAGGTAAGGATAGATCAAATACAAATATGCACTATTTGGACTTGCCTGTGTTGTAGCAAGCCCTGACTCCTTGCTTAACCATACATTTGGTGCTTGGAGGGCAAGAATGCTTTTCACAGACAAGGCCTGTCACAGGATTACAGGTGCATTTTGTGTTACAGTCTTCCCAATACACCACCTCACCAGGCTGGGGACACAGAGCAGATTAATTATAAAGGGGGAATAATACACAGAGGACATGGGAGTCCACATTATTTCATTCTTATTCCATCTTAACAAAGAAAATCTACAAATTTAGACAATCCGATATGTTGACTGAGGATTTCTCCTGAGACTTAATTAGCAGACTGGCTAATATCCACCACTGTGGAAAGCCAGGGTAATTTTACTGCTACAGCAGCATACATGCTTAAGCAGCAATTTCTTAAGCCACTTTGACACTAAAAAGCCATCCTTTGTACATAATTGTATGTGGAATGTTTTTTTTTTGTACAGACAGGGGTTGAATATTTACCTTGTAAGTTCTTCCATTCTCATAGCAGCCACACTCAGACTGTTGAATACATGCTTGACCATTGAATACGAAGCCATCGTCACATTCACAGCCCTCTGTACAGCTGGTGGAGCACTGGACAATCTCTGTGAGGCCTGGGCAGGAGACAGAGCAGGTGTCTGCACACACCTCGTAGTGACTGTTGGCTGGGCATTTCATGGCTGAAATAAATGATCAGAAAACAGAAAAATAACATTTTAGAGAAGTGCCTGTTCTTATATTCAGTATGTACAATGTTAATACAATATCAAAGATGAGACTAAGTGACAAGTGATTTTCTTTTCGTCACTTACGACAGAATGAAGTTGTCCTCCAGTTTTTGACATCCACTCCTGCCATGTGACAGTTGAAGGCATAGGCTGCTATGCTGTTACACAGCACCTTCCCATCACCGTTGGAAGCACAAACATCAAACACACAGTCATCAAAGTATGACTGTGGGTCCAGTTTACTATGGCAGACTGCAAAAGGACCATTGGGTGCCGTAACAATACCACAGTAAGTGGACTGTGAAAACACAGCCTTGCGTGCTGGGTCACATATAGGACAGTTATTTCCTTCACAGCCATTTCCACACACCACATTAGGGATGGTGACCTTCCATGATTGTCCAAATGCATTCACGTTGCTGGTGACCTGACGATCGGGCATTTGGAAGTCATCTTTTTCGTTGCCATTGAAGTTGCCACACAGGCCACAGACTTTACCACGGTAATTACCAGGCACTGTGACTGTCACATGATAGACCAGGTCATAAGTGACAAGCAGTCCAAAATCTGTTGCGATAACATAATGCACACCTTCTTGATAGATCTGCACTGCTCCATCATTAAGGCTCAGAGGAAGGTAGTTAAACACTCCATTTACCTAAAAGAAGAGCCCAAGTATTATTTAAAGAAAAAAATGACTGATGTGAAAAATATACTAGCTAGTTTTATATCACAAAATGATATAAGCAATAGATTTCACTGTATCGCAAATATGGAGCTTGTTTCAAATAAAGACCATGTGATGTTGCTCACCAGAACGCCAAACACATTGTTCCTCAAGATGAGAGTAAAGCTGAAGACCTCTACAGCAACCAGCTTGGTGACAGACACCACTTTGTTGGTCATAATCCGGTTCCACTGCTCGTTCTCCACTTGTACAGAAAAGGCCTCCAAATGGGTGCCTTCTAGCCCACAGCTCTTAGAGAGTGTGTAGGTACAGGTGCCTTGGAAATCAAATGTACGCCCATCAAAAGAGCGGTAATGAGGGTCACCAGAGGCATGGCACACACCCTTACCATCGGGGTGACATTTTTGCACACCATTCTCTATTTTACACTTCTCATTTGGGCCACATGTGAACTTCTTGCATTCAACCTGTTGAAAAAATAGTTAGCAGCATAAGATATGTTTAAATTGAACAAATGAATTTCAATCCATTTGGACTGATTAGTATAAAATTATTATCTTTAAAATTGTTCACTTTAGCATCCTTTACCTCTCCATCTTGTGTGCAATTGCATTCTTCCTGACAGTGTCCATTGGGATAAAACACTTGGCCGATGAGGTAGTAGCGTTCATTGTATAGGCAGCCACACTGTGAGAAGGGGACACAGGCATCTCCACTGAGGATGTACCCCTCATCACATGAGCAGCCCTCCTTACACTGAGCTTGGCAACCTGGAAGAGGGCCCAGACTCTGGCAAGAGGCAGGACAGCCAGTTGCACAGACTTCATAGTGGCTGTGGAGTCCGCATTTTACAGCTGTACACAGAGGACATATAAAGCTATGTCATTTTTTTTGGTGTTGTTTTTTTGTCTCACTTAGTGTAGACATTTTAATTTGTGATAACATAAAATACCAGAAAAGGATAAAAAGCTCATGTAAGTATACATAAAAACAAAAATTATCCTCAAAAAACAGCAAATAAACTACTTTTTTATTAAGACATTATTGTGACGCTTTTTACACTGCTACAGTAAATAATGCTAACTTTGCCTTTTATGAAATTAATTTATTAAATAAATGCATTTCTCACCACAGAACTGACTGGTTCTCCAGCTGTACACCTTGGCCCCCACGGCCTGGCAGGCAGATGTGTACGAGGTAATAGCCTGACACAGCACATCCTTTCTCCCCTTATACAGGCAGACATCATAAACGCAGTCATCAAAGTAGCCAGCTGGGTCCACCATGTCATGGCAGTCGCGGAATGGCCCTTTGGGGTCTCTCAACAACCCACAGAAATCTCCTTTTTCATACTGAACCTTCTGAGTAATGTCACAATCAGGACACACACCTTTACAGCCTTCGACACAGCCAGGGATCTGGGCCACTCGCCAGCTGGCACCAAAATCTGCTGGTGAGACGGGTTTGCCACCATTTTTTGGAATCAGGTCATCCTGAGGTTCGCCGTTGTAGTTGCCACAGAGGCCGCAAACGGCTCCCATGTAGTTACTTGGCAGTGTTACAAACACAGCGCTTTCCCAGTTGAATATGACTTTGAGGCCAAAGTCTGTGATGACCACAGCATACCATCCACTCTTATACACAGATACTTTTCCTCCATCCAGAGTGACAGGAAGGTTGACCAGCTCATTATTCACCTGAAAAAGGGCACATGATTGTGTTTAAATACAGAGACTGAATATTAAAGTAATTCAGAGGAAATATTTAATTATTCTTTTTTTTTATATACTAAGCAGTGCATAGTTCTTACCATAATCAGACCCTGGTAAGTCTTTGTAATGACAATGCTTAGAGAGTACACCTTGATCTCAACTAACTTGGTGTAAGAAACCACCTTGCTTCCCCGGTGATCATTCTGCACCAGCACTTCAAAGGGCACCAACTCTGGGTTCTTGGAGCAGAGTGCAACCAGTTGGTATACACATGTGCCCTGGAAGTCAAACCTTTTCTTGTCAAAGGTCACATAATGGGGGTCACCTGTGGCCTGGCAGGTGCTGTGGGAGACTGCTTGGCACTTTGTTATGCCATCAACCACCTGGCACTGCTGCCCTGTCCCACAGCCCTTATCCTGGCACTCCACGCTTCTGCTTCCTGCAATGCATTTACACTGTCGCTTACAGCCCTGGTCAGCCCAGAACCACTCCCCAGCAGGGATGTATCGACCCCCATATGTACAACCACACTGAGCGGCAGGCACACATTGATTTCCGCTCAAAACAAAGCCTGTGTTACAGGTGCAGGTTTCCACACAAGGGTATTTGCATCTGGAGGGAGCATCAGGGTCAGAGCAAGTGGCCGGACAGGCACTGCCACAGAGCTCATAGTGGCTGTTGGCTGGACATTTAGCAGCTTTTGGACAAAGAATCAGGATACAGAGTTACACATACTAGGAGTAACCAACAACAAAAACCGGTATGTTCAATTGATGTTGAGTTTAGTTCACATTACTTACGGCATTGTGCAATCTTCCTCCAATCTTGAACCTGAATCCCAGCAGTCTGACAGGCTTCAGTGTAAGTCTCCAGTGCTCTGCAGAGGAAATGTCGAAGGCCACCTCCCATGCATACATCATATTTACAGTTCTCCAGATATGCTTGCGGGTCAATGACGGCATGACACTTGCTGAATGGCCCATTTACTATAAGCATTATGAGCCCACAAAATAAGTCACCCTCCCACTTCTTCATCAGGTTGTGTTCACAGCGCTCACACCCACCCACACAGTCGTCTCTGCACAGAGCATCTTTCACCAGCCCTGGCACCTTCCAGCTGCTCCCAAAGGCCACCTCCCCACCTGCCTGGGTGCCAGAGGGTGTGGTGAAATCATCATTAGGGTTGCCATTGAAGTTGCCACAGAGACCACAGGTCTTACCAGCATAACTGGCAGACAGAGTGACCACAAGATAGTGCTCCCAGTCATAACGGACAGTGAGACCAAAATCAGTCTTAATGACCACAGAGTGACCACTCTGATTTAAAGACAGCTTCTTGTCATTTAAGACTATGGGCAGACTCCACAGACTGTTGTCAATCTGCATAAAAGAACACACAAAAAACATTATGAACAGATTACAATTATAATTCACTGACTTAAATTTGAGCATTTTACACATTACATCTATAATTAAACCTAATATTTGTAGTAAATTTAAGTCAGGTTAATTTTTGAAATATGATCATTTGAAAGAATAACAATCTTTTACTAACAGAAATGGGAAGCCTTACCCTCACACGACCCGTCTCTGACCGAACTACTGTGATGGTGACGCCATACACCTTCACCGTGACCAAGGCAACATATGACACCCTTAGGCTTCCTCTGTTCTCATTTTGGGCGAGGACCTCAAATGCTGGGAGATTATCATCCTTTCCACAGTTTTTAGCAATGACGTATGTGCAGGTACCCATGAAGTTATAGTATCGCCCGTCAAAGGTACGGTAGTGAGGATCTCCCATGGCCCAGCAAGTACCAGGCTTGCTCTCCACTTTATTGGGGACACAAGAGGGATACCCACCCTTCATCTCACACACCTCACTGGCACTGCAGGTGATACTGCTGCAGGACAAAGATACACTTCCTGAAAAATTATAAAGAATGTACAATTAATGGCCACATCACTACAGTTCATTTATGCATATTATAAGATAATAATAATGACAGTAGAATCTCGTCCATATAAAATTTCCTTAAAAAATATAGTGTGTGCACGTTACCTGGCTGTATACATTGTCCTGGGGCACCATAACCATTCATCTGGCTGACTCCTATACTGTAGAGAGCAAAGTGGGCACCAGAGCTGGACAGAATGTGATTATTACCATTAGGGATTTGTTTGTAGGACATCTGTGCCCAAGAGAAATCTGTCCCTGCAACCTTTTGCCACTGGACATTGCGGGGCAGGTTCGCACCATCAAAGCACAGCTCTCCGATCGCACTGGTCTGTGCCACAATCAGGGCTTGGTTTTCAAAGCCCTCGAGAGCCTCAAGCGAGTAAGAGGAACAGAAACGGTCTGTGGGCAGGATGGTCATCAGGAAAGGGTCATAGAATTGGAGAAAGCCCTGTGCGACACCATTGAAGAGCATTAGGACCTGGATGCCATGATCAGCCTGAATGAACAGCGTTTCAGGATCGTGGTAGCGTATCTCCTTCATCTCCCCCCTGGTCAAACTCAAAACCTCTTCACGGTTGCCATATTGGACAGTGACTCGAGTGGGCTGGGAGGCCTGGATGTAGACGCTGTCATATCTCTTCTGAAAGGTCAGCGGGGGCACGATGAAGCTGGATCCCCACCTGCTTACTGGCAGTAGCTGCTCAAAAACATGGTTACATTTCGAGAACTGCCAGGTGCACGTGTGACCTGTGACAACAGCAAGAGGTTTCTGGGAGGCAACTCTTGTACCAGAAAGTTCATCATTGCTCTGGAGCTGGACACTTTCATATGGCTGGAGATCTATCACCATCCGTCCACCCCTCCCATAGGCACGACCCTCGAACATGATTGAGCCTTGTGGGAAAATCTCCACTTTGTTGCTCTCTTTTCCATTTGTCACAGCAAACTCCTTATAGGAGCCAAAGGCTGTTCCAGGAGGTGTGAAGATGAAATATTCCGTACCCCATTCAGTGGTGGGATACACCACAGAAGTGTCTGCTGTGTACTGCTTGGAGTTGAAGGATGTTACAGTCACATCTGCTGAGGCGTCAATGCGTACTGTTTTGGGAGACTTCGTGCTGTCGTACATCTCAATACTAGTGGGGAGACTAATGGTGACCCTTTCTCCAGCACTGAGAGTTTTCTCTTGCTTGAAGTTTAGTGGAGGAACTTGCACTGTCACTTTAGCATTGGCCTGAGCAGCAGTTATGTACAGCTGAAAGCGAGGACTGTCGTAGTTTGCAACGTAATTCTGCATGAATGACAGGGCAAACTCCCTCCCTGCCCATCCAGCACTAGATGGACCTGACAGACGGGGGAAGAGCAAGTAAGCAGACAGAAAAATGCATGTCAAGACTTCTTTTCAAGTTACCTAAAATGAAGTAGTCAGGTACAAAACTGTGCCTCACAAATCCTGTGCATGAAGAAAACATGTCACAAAAGCATTAGGAAATGAATGAGACTATTTGTGCCAAGGCAATCAAAGGATTCACACCCTGGCAATACAAAACTTGGTTTGAGACTTCTCGAATCGCAGACACAGTACAAAGAAAGAATGACACCAAAGAGAACGTTACTGAAAAATAGCTTCATTTCAAAGTTAAAAAGCAGGAATGAATGCTATAATGGATGGATTGCTTTTTTGCTTGATAACCATTGTGAGAGATTTAGACTGAGGAATAGTCACTTGACTGCTTCTCAGCAGCACTCAATAAGTCACTTGCACAGACAATATAATTGCATGATGGAAATATTATCAATATCTGTGCCTTTGCTGTGAAAAGAACATTTTCTGGGCTCAGTCAGGGCCTGGGGGATTTAGATTACACTCCTGTTTCACCCATCCAGTATAATAGTTCCACCTCAATAGCAGCTGAAGGTAAATGCTATTCCCAACAAAAGCAATTTTCAATTTAGATGTCTATCCTTTATGTGCTGTACTTTCAAATTCTTCACCTGTTTAACATTCTTCTTGATTCACAAGTGTCTGATAGGGCCAGACAACAATTCAAAACCTGGATAAATAGCTTAAAATTGGGAAATCACTGCCTATATGTCCTGTTAGCGAATTTTGGACCATTGCCATAATTGATTAATTAACATAAGTCACGTTTAGTCAGATTTAATACTTGTTAATGATTGGCAGAATTTTTTATAGCTATTAAAGAAAAGAACATTGTCATCAGTAATATGTTTGCTCAGTTTAACACAGCTTAAAATCTTGACATGTTCTGATGACAACCACAGATGTACACTACATCACAGTGAAATGAAAATGAGTAACATTCAAGTGGATTCTGTTACAGTTAAAAAGAATAAAAGAAAAATTTGATTATGTCAAAATATACTTACAGCTGAGTAGAGCCCCCAGAGCACAAAGCAGCAACAAGGCCCCCATGACTGAAAGACACACATTCTTGATTTAGTTACAAAAGCAATAAAAAATTTTGCAATATAAATGCATTAATTGTACTAAATAGTTAACATAAATAATGCGAGTATAAACCATGCTTACCTGTTAAGAGGCAGAAATATTAGGGGATTTCACACTCCCATCTTTTATATCCTCTGATGGACAAAACACAGCCAATCAAAAATCTTCAGTAGATACAACTTTGCCTTACCTTTCCTCTTAAACAAATTAAGGTAGAACTTGGCAATGCCTTGTATGTCCTGCTGTATGTTTACATAGGTGTGTGGTCCAATCCCAACTATATGCATGGGATATTCAGAAACACACCCACACAGAGTTTATTACAGGAATCTGAAGAGATTCCCAGCATGACTAAGATAATAATTGGTACTGACAAACCTAAAAGTTAAACATTTATAGATAGATTTATATATTTATAAACTAATTCAGACATCCTTTAGAAATTCTTTGTTCTTGTCTTTACTGTTGGGTGGAATTTTCAAAATATAAAAAAACAAAACACTTAGGTAAAATACTGTATCATTAATAATAATAATAATAATAATAATAATAATAATAATAATAATGATACTACCAGAGTTTTAAAATCATGTTTATTCATCTTGACTCAGTTTTACATTTTTCAAAAAACAGCAGAAATTCCAAGACTTCGGATGTGTGTAAATATATAGGTCAGTTTGATTGTTTGGCCATAGAAGTATGTATATTCTGGTGTAACCAAATAATATTATCACATTCCTGCCTTGCCCAGTCTGCAACTGATAGGGCAAAAAATCTCAGCTTATCTTCAAAGTTACCCAAGTGTCTCTGAACAGAGACACTGAGCCTAGTATCATAACAGTAAAAAAAAAAAAAAAATTATACACACACACAAATATATATATTATATTTAGGTATTATAAGTAGTTATATTTCACATCACAGAATATCACACACTTTTTCAAAAAACCTGTTGTAACACTATTATATTTCAGCAAGTACTAAATAGAAATGTTACTTCATGACATTTTGATAATGACTTACTTTAATGTCTGGACCTGAAATTATTTAACTCTACTTTCAAAATCCTCTTCTGCCATTTAGTTTTGTATCATTTATGTTTATCAGTTAGAGGAAAAAAAAAAAAAAAACACCTGAGGAAAACCCGTACAGGACTTTGAGTTTAATTACATATTACTTTGGGGACTTTCGGACTGTGGAGATTTGTTGAATTATTGAAAATATATTGACATTTGTTTGAACAAAGATTTTGTGTTGGTGTTAAAAATAACAGATTATTATTATTTTTATTCAAGGTCGTTTAAGTCATTCAAGGTGTAGGGGGGTTAATTTTTTATGGTGTGCTCTCCTGTGATACATTTGTTGGAAAAAAAAAACAAAAAAAAACTTAAAGGCCAGGAGAGAGACCTGGCTAGCACCTATCATATTCCCAACACAGTATGAACCCTACTCAATCCAGAAAGCACAATTGTCTGCCTGTGTTCACATTGTATCCTTTAAGACTACTCATGTCAATCCAATGGAACTGATCAAATTGCTATTAAAACAACATTTGTCTGTTTAATAGATGGTTTTGTTAAAAGGGTGGCTTCTATTGGTTTTGGGTGTGACCTAAGAACAGTACATAGTAGAGGGTGCAACAATATTTGTGATAGAAAGAAAGTAAATATGACTTGGTCTCAAAAGTTTGCATTAGATTCTCTGTTTAAAATGATAAAACTCAAATATTGAATTGGTGTTAATTTGATTGGAAGCCCTTGGGCAGGGCAACAGTAAGCCTGATTTAGTTACTGTACACACATTGTGACAGATAAAAGGTGTGCCCTCCTTACTTTTGTTGGAACCTAAAATCACATTGCCCAGGGATGACCTTATTTAAAAAAAAGGTATGTGGGACTTACTGATAAGAGTGCTGCCACTATGCATTATGTAAAATGTATGAGAAAGGGATACCATCCACAAGAGTTTAAATAACAGACTATACACAAGCTGTTTAAATGTTGTTTTTGTATTTAAATATTCAAAGACAATTCAGGAAATTAAAAAAAAGTCATCATCCAGTGAAGCCACTGTGAAAATAAAACAATATTCATTATTAGATGTAAACATACACCAATCATTCAATTAACACTCAGTACTGTTGTTGTAGAGAATGTCACTTACCAGCCAGGAAAGTCAGGGAGAACCCAAGACCTGACTAAACTGTGAGAGTCATGATCATTAAGGTTTCCACAGAGACCACACAATTTCCCCGAGTACCAGAGAGGGACCTTGATTTTCACCTTGGTAACACCAATCTCCATCTCCAGCTCTGACTCCAGCCCAGCATCTCTCCTCAGGATCACTATGACCTCTGTCTTGTCCTCATTCACACCAGATGTCAGGGACACCCCTGATTTTAAAATATAAGGGAGGGACACAAAATGTCCATTCACCTGTGGGACACAATACTGAGTTAGTCTGGACAAATACTTGCATTTTTTTAAAACATGTTTAAGTTTCTGGCCATCAAGTTCTGTGGAGTCATACCTTCACTGTGCCATCCTGTATGGCAAATGATGATCCATGCAGTAGGATTTGAAACACTGTAACAAGCCTGAAAGAGCTGGCATCACAAGCTCCATGGTAAGAGATCACGCTGAACCAACGCACACTTGCCTCATCACAGAGGGACATCAGAGTATAAGATGAATGAGGTTTCAAGATCAGCTGCTCTCCACCGAGTGTGGAGACTTGGAGGCTGCTCCAGAGCTCACAAACTTCAGGTCTGTCATGACAGCCCCAGGAACCGTTCCTCAGAGCACACTGCTGCCATGCACTACAGCCTGCCTCCTCGCAAACCACCCCACTTAAAGGGTGGCACCAGCATCTCTGGGTGCAGTCCTTAGTGTACAGTTCCTCATCCATCTAAGAAAAGGAGAAGACAAAACAAATTCTGTATTTACTTTGACATAAAACATTAAGTTTTGTTTCCAGATAACACCCCCTTGTGAAATAGTCTCTGTATTAAACTTGTACATTTACCTTGATATAGATATCATGAAGAACACACCCACACTGATTATAAGGTACACACTCTCCCTCATTAAACACATTCCCATGGTGGCACTGGCAGCCTTCAGAACAGCCAGCTGCTGAAGAACCAGGCTGGAGCAGAGCAGGGCATGAGCTGGAGCTCGAGTCAACACACTCCCCTGGGCTGCTGCGGTCAGGACACTGGAGAGCTGGTGGTGGTAAATACAAATAATTTAGATTGGATGATATGCTCTTTAAATGGTGATCAAACTGATTCTCATACCGCAAGGAGTGTGCTCTCTCCATGGCCCGACTGTAATTCCTTTAGCCTGGCAGGCGGCAGAATACGCTTCCAGTGCTAGACAGGCAGCCATGTGCCCTGCCCCAGCACATTGTGCCCTGATGCACATGCGTACGTAAATGTCGCGCTCCACACTACTGTTCCAGCAATAGCTGAACTCAATACTGCTGATCGACAAGCTGTCACAGACCATGATGTCATGCGGGGACAGGCTGCACTCAACACATTCTCTCCCACATGTGTCAGTGCAATGCTCTCCAGGAGTTTCTACTGCCCAGCTTGTAAGGAACTCCGCAAAGCTGTTGGTAAGATGACTGTTCTTCAGTTGCAAATCATCATACTGGTCTCCATTGAAGTTCCCACAGAGGCCTGAAGCTGTGCTGTCATATACCTGTGGTACAGTCAACCTGAGGTACTGGGAAGGGGACAAGTCAATTTCCACTGCGGATGATGTGGTGATAATCAGCCTGCTGCCAACTTGGTATGCTTTAAATGCTGCATTGTGAAAAGGCACGCTGCGTTCTTCTCCATTTACCTGAAAACACAGACCAGTTACAGCTGTAAAGATGTTTTTTTTTTTTTTTTTTTAAATCTCAAACAGATATAAAACTTACTTGTATTTTCCACAGAGTTTCAGGATCAATGAACACTTCCAGTGAAAGCAAGTGAAATACTACCTTGCTGATTGTAAAAGTGCCATTCCTGTCCTCTTTAAAGCTAAGTAGCAGAGTATAGTGATGAATGGCTTTAGAAGAGAGGCTTGATACTAAATAGGTACAAGCTCCGTGGTGAGGCACGATAACACCGTCGAAAGTGATGTAGCCAAAGCCAGAAAACACTTGGCACAACCCATGCTGCAAAGGAAGGCCATCTTCTTCTGGACAGTTTTCCATGGGGCTGCAGGTCACTTTCCCTCTTTCACAGTTACACTTTTGGCAGCTTTTCTCGGAGTAGAAGTGACGGGCAGGGTGATACTGTCCCTCATGTGTGCAACCACACTCAGAAAGCAACACGCACTGGCCATCACTCAGGATGTAGCCAGCGTCACACTGGCAGCCCTCCTCACAACCACCACTACAGTTTGCTGGAGAAGACAGTCCAAGGCACACAGCAGGACATCGAGGTCCACACAGCTCATAGTGGCTATTCTTAGGGCATGACATACCTAAGAGGAGAAATGTAATAAGTTACTTAAATTTAACAGCCACCAGACATTTTTAGCACGACATACTGCCTAATGAGTACACATCTCCTTCTACCAATAAACACTGTCGTACAGAAGTTTGTGTATGATTAGTTTTCAAATGAGGGGAAAAAAAAAAAAAATCACATGGGGAACTTTTGGATGAGTTTAACACTCAACCCACTAACTAACAGTGTCTAAATGCAAAGCATTTCAAGGGTTCAAAATATTGAATGAATACATCTTTGTGAGACCTGTTTTTTTCCTCCTTTTAACATATTGAAGTAGCTGTTAGCCTTTCATTTAAAAAGGTAAACTAATCAGATGTAATTATTTGATTTCTTTGACATTTCATGTGAAAAACAACTGTACAGTGCATGCAAATGAGCTATTTACATATAAACTTGAATGAACTTCTGTTTGGTGCCCTTTCAGATTCATTCTGGCATCTCCATTTTTATACTTAAAGTGTTATTGATAATGGGGAATTATGGGTGTTTCCACACAACACTTGCATGATCGCTAACTTGAATAATATGTTTATAAAAGCCTGAGTCAACAAGTGAGTGTCAGCCCTGAAGCTGGACAATTCATATGTATCAGTCTTTTGGTCTGTACACCATGATAAGCAGTGAGGCAATAATGTAAAATAAAATTTAACTGATGAAGCAACAGACTGAACTATATACTCACCACAGAAAGTGTCACTTCTCCACTGCCTGACTGGTAGCTGAGCTGCTTGGCAGGCAGCAGCATAAGATGCAATGGAATTGCAGAGTGCAGAGTAGTGTCCGTCATAAGAGCAGCAATCTGCTACGCAGCTGTGGAAGTAATGATTGGGACTCAACACTGAGGCACAGTCTGCAAATGGTCCAAGCTCATTCAGCAGCAGCCCACAAAAATCACTGCCTTCAAAAAGCTTCTCTACTTCAACAGGACAATGCTTCAGTCTGGATGAACAATGGGACCTACAGGCCTCTGCTCCCTGAGACCTCCAGCTATGGGCAAACTCTAGTCCATTTTGGGCAAGCTCTTCACTGGGCATCATTTGGTCATCATCAGGGTCAGCATTGGCATTCCCACAAAGACCAGAGACAGAAGAGCTGTAACTGCTGGGGAGGATAACCATTAGGTTGCCAGTGTTGTAGATGATCAGCTGTAATCCCACATCAGCGTGAATGACGAGGGATGAAGGTGTATGATAGGCATATACATGGCCTGTCTGGTGAGAGTATGGTAAGGGCTTATGTATTCCATCAACCTGAGGGGAGAGAAAAAAAAAAAAAAAGAGGAAAAACCCCACACATTAGAACTGCATGCATTAGTTATGGGTTATGGGATCATTTTAAAGACTGTTGATGTAAAATACTCACCAAAACCTTTCCAGGGTCATCTTTTCCCACCACAAACTCTAGACCATAGATTGAGAGTTTTACATTAAGACTATGAAAGAGCCTTTTGTGGCAATTTGCATCAGAGATAGTGATATTGAATGGTGTTAGTTCAGTTAGATTGGTTTGAACCAGTGAATATGCACAACTGTCTCTAAAATCAAAATGTTGTCCATCAAAGGTTGTAAAATGCAGCCCAGTAACAACTGTGCAGTTCTGGGGGGTTTTTGGTTGACACACCCTCTTGTCATGTAGCTGCTTACAGACCATTCCTCTGGGGCAGCTGTCTTGGTGACAGTGGACCTCTCCAGGACCCGGTCCACAGACACAGAGCTGGCCACAGTTCTCCGGTGCCCAAAAAGTTGAGTTGAGGCTGTGGTATTTGCCTCCGGAGTCTGTGCAGCCACACTGATGTGGACGCACACAACCACCATGACTCTTAAGGAATCCAGGGTTACAGAAGCAGCCAAAAACGCAGGCCTTATTACAGACAGTGGCATTATATTCACAGGATGTAGGACAGGCTGAGCCACAGGTCTTGTAGTGGCTGTTTGGTGGACAATGCACATCTGAAAAGATTTATATTTAAAGATTGCATTACATTAGTCACGAGAAAACATCAACTGCATCACATTTCACTCCCCAATACGACTACTTACCAACTGTCACATCATTATGATAGCCATCCCTGGATTCTTCACAAACTATGGAATAAGATTTTATTGCTTGTTCAAGAGCAACCTTTGGTACTCCATTACGCATTTCGTCCACAACACAACCTTTGTAGAAGGAATCCGGATCGACTCGATTGTAACAGTAGGACAATGAACTATTCTTATCACGGAGCTCTGCACACGGTATCCTGTTATTGGAGGCAACGTCAGAAACAAGATCTGCAGACAGGTTCACTTCATCCACTGTCCATTTACAGCCAGTACAACAGTTGTGGTCCCCATCAAAGAGCCGGTAAGCCTGAGCGAGGTCCACACTTGTCTTAAGGGGAGAGGAACCAGGCATAGGTAAAAGATACTCATCTTGAGGATCACTATTAAAATTTCCACACAGTCCATAGACTTTGCCTTTGTAGTGGGGGTCCAATGTAACTACAACAGTTGAGTTCTCGCTGAAAACTACATGCAAACCAAAGTCAGTTTTCAGTAGTGCCTTTCCTTCCTTGAAAGAGACTAGGATTTTACCCCGCAACAGATTAACAGGAATATAAGACAACTGACCATTAACCTGAAAATAAAAAGAGGAGACTCATTAGTCATAAGAAAAACCTAGGCAACGTCAATCAGAAACTGAAATTTACTTACATGTATGCTGTCCTTTTCACCACTGAGCTTGATTATGTAGCCGTAAGCTTGCACAGTGACCACCTGTGTGGAGGATGTAGTTCTGCTGCCACTGTAGTCATTCTTCTTTGATACACTAAAGGATGTCAGACCACATGCTGCTCCTCTGCTGGCTGTGAGCAGATAAGTACAGGTACCTTGAAAGCTATAGTTTAACCCATCGAAGGTGTGGTAGTGCTGGCCACCCCACGCCCAGCACAGACCCCGACGGCTCGCACAAACAGGTATGCCATTACTCAGGTAGCATTTCTCCATTTCGTCACATTTGCCCTCACATGGGTCTGAGGTTTGCTCTGCTCAAGGACAAAGGCAGTCATTTCAGCTTCAACAACATGAAGTCATAAATGCACTGGCAAGCAAAAAAAAAGTATCTTTCAATTCAAATGCTCACCATCCTTGTGGCAACCCATATTTCCATTTGAAACTTTACAGCTGTGCAGTGGAGGACATGAGTGTTGCTCACATGTAAGAGGAGGCCCACAGGTGCAGTTAACAGTACAGTTCTGTAGCAGTTTACTTTCAGAGGCCTGAAAATAGAAACAAATAAAGCTAAAAAAAACACAATATTGGAATACATTAACTAAGAGGTAAATTAATTTAAATACAATACTTAATTGAAATACTGCTAACTGGATTGGTCTAATTAAAATTTAAATATAGGACTAGATAATTGAATACTTTTTTAAAATTAGACTGGACACAAAACTGTTTAATTCTGACCTTAAACCTCCTCCCATCCTGTACACAGCAACACTTCTCTGCTGATACACAGGCCTGGCCATCATAAAGGTATCCAGCATTACACTGGCAACCTTCCTCACAGTCTCTAGGGCACTGCACTGCCTGGCTTATCTCAGGACACAGCGACAAACAAGCATTAGCACACTGGCTGTAGTGGCTGAACTGAGGACACTGATAAGCTGTGAAATAAAACACATGAGCCTTAATCAGTATAGTATTTTATTGCATTATTTTAAACTGACTCTGCCAAGCTGTTACTTACCACAGCCTGTAGTGTTCATCCAAAGGTCAACCATCCCTCCTGCCTCCTTACATGCTGCCTCATAGGCCTGCAGAGCACCACATAAGGCCCAGCGCTGTCCATCTGCAGTACAAAGGTTTTTCATGCAGAGTGAGTAGTATTTCTGTGGACGCACTAAATGATGGCAATCGGAGAAGGGTCCCCTGGGATGGGTGAGAACACCACATGACATGTCAGAGGTGTACTCAGGCACAGGGGACTGGCAGAGGTGACAATTACTGTCACATGTGTCGCTGCAGGATGATTCGGTATCAGACAACTTCCATGAGGAAGGCCCAAAGAGGTCAGGATCTGAGATCACAGTGCCGCTGGGCAGCTGCAGGTCATCTGAGGCATTGTTGTTGTAGTTTCCACACAGGCCACAGGTTGCCTGCTGGTAAATATTAGGGATCTTGACCAGAATGTGGTTTTGTAGGTCTGAACGGAGCTCAATCGACTGCGGGGTCTTTATGGTTATCCATCCATTTTTCTGATGTACTGTGACATTGTTCTGGGAGAATGGCAGGTTCTCGTAAACTCCATTTACCTGGGTGAAATAACTCACTTTTAAACATAATATACAACGCAGTTTGTGTATGCTGTGAAAAATTACTTTACAGCACATGCTAAGAGCTGAACAATAAATCATGTTGAAGGCTGTGAAATCATTACACAAATTACCTGAATTTTTCCTAGAAAAGCTGTTGAAGTCTTAAAATATAATTTATTGACTTGCAGGTAGATTTGCCTGCCTGCACTATGGTTGCCTTGCACGGCTATCAAAATCGGGTCCACATCCAGTTTCTTGAGAGAACACGTCTGCACCAGGGTGTAGTTACATGAGCCATGAAATTCAAATGCCTGTCCATCAAACGTAGCATATTGGGATCCATCAACAGAGCAGCGCGCCACTTTGTGTTTGGGGTGGCAACCTAGAACACCCCTAATAAGCTTACATTCCTCATCCTGTCTGCAGGAGACATTATGACATGTCACGTGTCCCCCAGCGTGGCATAAACAGCTTTGTTCACATGTAGATGTCTCCTGTCCTGCCCTGAGGTATTCTCCATGGTGAAAGCAGCCACAGTTTTCTGGCGCAACACAGAGGCTGCCGCTGCGAACTAAACCTGCTTCACAGAGGCAGTTCTCCCCCATGTTTGGAGGCAACTCTAGTGCGTTATTCTGCCAGCTGAGGCAGAGGTGAACAGAAGCAGAACTCATGTTATAACTGGTACTGGGGGGACAGGACTGGTCTGTAGAGACACAGAGAGACATCAGTCACTTAGGGCAGGAAGACAGAAAAATTGTGTAAAGGTTAGGGTTGACCAGTGATGCATTAGTACCATCTAGTGGTCCAACAGCACTTGAAAGGTTGTGGCCTCAATACAAATGAGTCACAGCAACGTATACACCGTAACTTGTACCAAAATGTTTTTAACTTTCAATAAATACAAAAAAGGAACAAACATTACACTAAGTACCCACAGGCATATCTGATTTGTATGCAAATAATCTCCAATCTCTTTTTCTCATGTTACGTGATCAATATCAATACCAACAATCTAAACATGACGAAATGGCATCTGAGAACTCTCCATATTTCATTTGGTGTGCAATGATGCTCAACTCCAAACAGCAGTTACAATTGCAGAGGATATTAATTTAATTCACTTGCACAACAGAGCTGGGAGCACATTAACACTCACAGCAGAATCCAGGACTCCTCCAGGCATAAACGGTAGCCTTGTGGGAAAGGCAGACAGCAGTATACTCTGCCAGAGAGTGACACAGTGCAGGCTGAAGACCTCCATGAAGACACAGGTCACTGACGCAGCGCTTGTAAAAGCTGGAGGGGTCCACTTTGCCATGACAGTGTCTGAATGGTCCATTAACTTCCAGAATCTTCCCGCAAGCCTCTGGGTCAGAGAAGCGGGCTAGGCGCTCAGATGAACATTTTAGACAACTTCCTCCTAGACAGCCCTCCACACACCAAGGATTCCACCCACTTCTCCAAGCTTTTCCAAAATGCTCAGGACTGAGATGCTCCTGTGTGCCACTGGCTGTGAGGTCGTCGGCGGGATCAGAGTTGAAGTTACCACACAGTCCACAAGTAGCATTAGCATATTTACTGGAAAGTCTAATGCCAATTATGCCTTCTATGCTGAGACTAAACTCAAAGCCAATGTCTGTGTAGATATAAGTGTGCAGCCCTAAAGAGAAAGCCAGTGCAGAAGGGCTGAAGTGAGCGGGCATGTTCCTTTTGATACCATCAACCTGTAGGGGGTGCCAAAACTGCATGTGAAAGTCTGCACATGGCAACACAATCTTTGTGAAGCCTGGTTTAATTATTAGATTAATTAATAATTAATTATTAACAGTCAAAAATTATGCTTTGTGTATTAAAATATAAATAGCAACAGGAGAGAGAACAGGAGAACACTCACCTCTATGTTTTCATTGTTTTTGCTGTTTAGCTTCACAAGCACACCGCTCACATTGACCAAGACATGAAGTATTGACTCTAGGTGTCCATCTGTCTGTACATAAATCCGAATGGCATCAAGATCTTGCTTCTGTCCACAAATGCCCATTAACTGGTACTGACAAGTGCCATGCAGATCATAGTCATGCTGGTCAAAGGTGACTATATGATGACCGGTGTACATGCATGTCTGTTGTGGGTATGGCACACAGTGCATGATTTCATCTTGAAGGCCGCAGTATTCATCAGGGCCGCATGAATCCAGATGGCACTGCACCTGGTGGGTGTGGGGGTCACAAACGCACTTTTCAGTGCATCCCTCATCTGCCCAGAAGGTCTGGTTGCTGGTGTAACTGTAGCCGTTGTGTATGCAACCACACTGGGACAAGGGGACACAGGTGTCTCCGTTCAGGACGAACCCTTGGCCACACTGGCAGGTCTCCACACAGGCCAGGGTGCAGGGGCTTGAACCAAATGGGTCTTTACAGGTAGCAGGGCAGGCTGTGCCACATGAGGTATAATGGCTATTTGGTGGGCAGGAGATGGCTGATGGGAGAGAAGGAGAATGACCAAGAATATGGAGGAAAAGCTGCACACACATTCCTGACACAACATGTGTTTTAATAGAAGCAAGTGTTGGGCTGTCAAGTCTATGAAGGAATGACGCTTGTTAAACAGGTGAATTCAGAATTGATCAAGGTTTAGGTGTAGTTGTGTGAAAGTATGCCTGCATATAAAAACCATATGGATTATTTGTGTTGAAAAAAGCAAGTAATAAATTGATAAAAATTTGTTTCATAGGAACAGTTTTACTCACGGCAGAAGGTGCTATTCCTCCACTTTCCAATCTGGATCTGGGCATTTTCACAGGCAGCAGCATAGGCCTCCAAGATTGGGCAGAGGACCTTCCGAACATCATTACTAGAGCACAGGTCAAATATGCTCACTACTGTGGACATTTTAGTGTAGTCAACAACTTTCCGGCACAGGTAGAATGGATTTTGTGGTGACAAAATGTACTCATGCAAGGAGATCCATTCACTGACTACTTTTTTCTCCTGTAGTTGCTCAGTAGAGCAGCGTGGGCATGCATCTCCACAGTCTGCTGTACACAGAGCTTCTTGATTGGGAACTCTCCAGCTCCAGCCAAAGGTGGTAGCATCTACAGCCTCGCCATGTGAGGTCCTGAGGTCGTCCTCTTCAATGCCATTATTATTCCCACACAAACCACTGACTGCTATTGTATTAGAGAGGAGGATGGTGGCAATATGAGAACAGTCATACTTAATTTGGACGCCCAGATTAGTATCCACAACAACAAACATGCCACTCCGGTAAATCTTCACAAGTCCAAATTGCAGAGTCACAGGCAGTAGTCTTTTCTCGCCATTTATCTTTTGAGAACAGAAAAATTTTCCATG
This sequence comes from Scortum barcoo, assembly GCA_023238725.1. Taxonomy (NCBI): domain Eukaryota; kingdom Metazoa; phylum Chordata; class Actinopteri; order Centrarchiformes; family Terapontidae; genus Scortum; species Scortum barcoo. The sequence continues at coordinate 10,145,376 of CM041546.1, read as the reverse complement.
TTATTTGAGAAATTAAATTTTAACTCTTGTAATTTGAGTGCATCTACATAGTGAAAAAAAAACATGAACTCAATTCAAAAAGGAGATTGAAAGGATGTTAAATCATGGTTAACTGGCATCTCATTGTAAAATGAGAGTTAAATCACCAACTGATGGTAAAGTTTAAAAGGTGGTAATGTGACTGACCAAAGTCAAACTTACCCATGCATAGCCTTTTTCCCCTCTGTAGATGGTAATCTCATCTTTAGCCACTTTGACATGAATAGCTTTGAGGGAGGAAGCCTCGTTCGGGGTCCTGTCTTTTTGTACCCTGACCCAAAATGCATTATTCTCACTGCTGTCATTCAGTACATGGATCAGAGTGTAGGTACAGTTTCCTTGGAATTCAAACACTTTTCCATCAAAAGTGTAGAAGTGGGCACCTCCCAGTAGCCAACACTGCGTCTGAAGAGGTTGGCTCGGGACGCTACACGTCTCTCCATTCTCACAAATTTTATCATCTCTCTCTGCTGGAGGGAAAAAAAAACAAACAAACAAAAAAAAAACACAGAAGGGGGAAATATCAGATTAAATGGTAGTTTAGGCTAAGGATACAGGCAGCTAGATATACCTGCAGACAGTTACCCCCCTCCCCCTCTAGGCACAAAAACTGGCTTATTGATGGCATTGAATGTAAATGCAGGTTCAATTATTTGCAACATCATATTTAAATTCCTTGTCATTTACTTTCATGAGGACAAGGAAAATATAAAAAGGGGTGCATTATTAGTTATGATTGACAAGCAATGCAATCATTCTCAAGCCCCCAGGCAGACAGGAGATTTTTAAGCACAGACTGTTCAAAGGGGCAAGGGTTTAACTCCATTTTAGTTAAAATGACAGGACACTGACAAAAACACTTGTTTCTGTCGGGGCTGTTTTGCAACCCGAGTGACATATAAAGTTTGATAATGTACAACTGGTGAGTGTTGCATGGTGCAGCTGAGCGAACAAGTTAGCCTGTGAGGAAATATCACCCAAGCCAGCAGAACCAGCTGGGCCTACCTTTCCTTGCACAGCCCCAGGTGTCGTTAAGGGTGCAGCTCTCTCCCTTGGGGCAAGAGGATTGCTCACAGCACATGGTGGCAGGGGCAGAGCAGTTACATCGCATAGAGCATCCCTCGGCCCATGATATCTCACCAATCTACAGAGAGCAGTGAGTCACCGTTATTGTGCCGTTACCCACCTGTTCAGTAAAACGCCAAGTGAACAAAACAACCCTGGAAAACACAAGAGGCTTAAGATTTTGATTAGCCACATCACGCTTACAGGTGACGCATTCGTTTGTTCAGCCAAGACCTTAATGATTCAGATTGTTGACAGTACATGGAACAACTAGGGCATGTCACTTGTTGAGCTGTGGTAACATGTTTATGACTGAACCTGCAATAGGGTCACATGGAAATTTGTCACAAAACACACACGCCCTCAGTGAATCAATGTGTTAGTCGGAGGTCAAGTCAAGCTACTAAATTTAATTTTAAAGGTTAGATGCTAAGTACATTAATGCATGCAAAACCACACATTAATTGCCATGATAAACGAAACTGTATATGCTAACTGGTATAAGCTAAATAATGTGTACCTACTCACTTCATAGTAGTGCCCGTGGTAGAAGCAACCACACATCTCTGCTTTGACACAACCATTTCCACTCTGCATGTATCCTGAGTCGCATTGACATCCCTCATAACAAGCCCACGGGCAGGGGATATCGGATAGAATACCACAGGACTTCGGGCATGCACTGATGCATATATTGTAGTGAGAGTTTTTAGGGCATGAGAGCGCTGTGGGAGGGGAAAAAAGGTTCATATACTACCAAGTCAAACTACCCTTACATCAGAGTTGTAAAAGTACAAAAAGGAGTGTGCGCATCCTTCTATGATTTACATGCACACCATAAAAGACTGAAAGAGGCAAGATTAATACTCACAGCACTTCTCACCCCTCCATGGTTTGACCTTAGCTCCTGTCTCCTGGCATGCAAAAGTGTACTCTCTCAAACTACTGCAAAACAACTCTTCATTCCCATTAGACATACACAAATCATTTACACAGTTTTGAAAGTAGGGCTCTGGATCCACAGTGGAGTGGCATCCACTAAATGATCCTGCAGGAGCAAGCAGCATGCCACAGAGCTTATCAGATGCAAATTCAGCTGCTATGGTTGCATTGCACACTGAGCAGTGCTCACATTCTTCAGAGCAATTTGTTCCAGGTGGTGAAAGTGACCAGGAAGATGCAATCATGGAAACCTCTCTTGCAAGGCTGCCATTTGGGCTGCGCGTGTCTGCACGTGTATCAACAGCACTGATGTTTCCACACAAGCCGCACATTTTTCTATGGGAGGCAGAAGTTACGATTTGTATCAAGTTAGGCCCTCCATAAGTGATGACAATACCAGAGTCTACAATAACACGAGTCAGCAAGCCAGAATGCAGCATTGCCATGTGATCCAGCTGGACAGGAAGACCCCTCAAGACACCATCAATCTGGAAAATTTAAATGTTAAAGTTACATTTAAGACACCAAATTGTTTGACTTTGTAAGTGTGCAACTGCTTACCTTTACTTTTCCCATATGCTCCATCGCCAATGAAATGTTCACTTCATGGACCCTGAGATACAAGTGTCCTTGCTCGATAATAACAGTGGGATCAGGCTTTTCCTCATCACAAACCTGGGATAGAACATAACGGCAGCTTCCCATATTTAATTTAAAGCTATATCCATCATAAGTCCTGAAGTGTCTGCCACCCATGACTGTGCATTTAACAGGTTGTGATGCATGGCAAGCCCTATGGCCATCATGGATGGTGCATTTTTTTCCATTTGGACATGTGTGGTTTGTACATTGCACTGTGTTGTGGCCCACACAGACACAGTGCTGCTGACAGTGCTCGTCAGGGTAGAAGTACTCATGAATTTCATAGTAAACACCACTGTAAAGGCAGCCACACTCAGAGCTTGGTACACACTCCCCAGCACTGTGGAAAAACCCAGGTTTGCAGAAACAGCCCTCTTTGCATTTCACGGCTAGAGGAGTTGTGTTTCCTACACAGTCAGACATGTGACTGGAGCACAGGTGGTATTCACTATTAGGTGGGCAGAGGAGACCTAAGAGAAGAGAGAGAAAAAAAAAAGTTTCAAATTTTCTATTTCTGAAAAAAAGAGAAAAAAAATATAAAAAAAAAATACATAGTTACCACAAAAGTTAAAATCCCTCCATTCATCCACTATAGCTCCCACTTCTTGACACACAGCCACATAGCTGGACAAAATCTGGCACAGGGTAGTCTGATTACTATAACAGAGGTCATGAACACAGTTATCATAGAAAGTTTGTGGATCAACTGTTTTGTGGCAGCTCTGGAACGCTCCCTCTGTATCCAGTAAGCGGCCACAGAAATCTTTACCCTGATAAAGAGCCATATCTTGTGAAGTGCAACCTGAGGTGTTCATGGGTATATCCACACATTCATGTTCACTGCTGGTTTGCCAAAGTCTAACAGCCTGAGAGATATCACGTTCGTCATCTAGCATCGGATCATCTTGGGGATCAGCATTAAAGTTCCCACACAGGCCACAGAGACTACCAGAGAACATTTTTGGCATTTGAACAGTCAGGACATCAGAGCGGTACATCACAAGAAGGCCAAAGTCAGTCTCTATACACTTTGAGAGTCCAGTCATGTAGAGCTTTACTTTGCCTTGGCTCAGTATAGATGGAAGGTGCAGGAACAGACCATTTACCTGGGGGAAAGAAAAAAAAAAAAACCCAAGATAAGTAATCTTAAATGGAGAAAACATTAGTTCAGTCTAGATGTGCTGCAGGAAATAAATGAACCTACCATAACCTTGTTGCTCCAATCATTTGACATCTCAATGGAATAACCAGAGACAAACATTTTAACACGCCGAAAGGAAACATTTGTAGCATCCCTTTTCTGGTTCTGGACCTCGACAGTAAAGTCCTCCAGGTCCCCCCAGGTAGGACAGTGAGAGGTCAGTAGATAAGTACAGTTGCCATAGACATCAAAGCTACGCCCATCAAAGGTGGTATAATGAGGACCTCCTTTGGCTATGCACACCCCAGGCCCATCCATGTGACAGCCGTGGACCCCATTCAGAACCTTGCACACTTCACCATCCCGGCAATGAGACTGAGCACACATGACTGTCTTGGAGCTCGGCTGGCACACACATTTTTCCCGGCACAATTTGTCGATCCAGAAGTTCTCCTTTGGGAGATAGTATGAACCCTGGTGAAGACAACCACACTTGGCATGTGGTACACACTTTCCACCACTGAGCAGATACCCCCTGTTGCACTGACATGATTCCACACAGGGCAGTGTGCAGTTATTATGGGCCTCTGTGTTACCGCAGGTAGCGGGGCAGGCAGTGCCACAGATCTCATAGTGGCTGTTCAGAGGACATGTCATAGCTGTGAAGGGAACATAGTGTTAACATGTTTTGTCAGAAAACACTATTCCTCAAAAAGATCAATTTAAACTCACGGCACTTTGCGATGGTTCTCCAGTTTTGGACTCTGATCCCGAGCCTCTGGCAGATGTTAGTATAGGCCGTCAAACTCTTGCACATAGAAGAGGAAGCTTCACTGACACACAGGTTATTCACACAACTACGAGCGAATGGCTCAGGATCAATATAAGTGTGACAATCTGCAAAAGGTCCACCCTTTCTCCGCAGTAGATTGCACCCAATCCAAACAGAGTTTCTCTTAATACCAGGAAGGGATTTGGTTTGGCCTTGACTACATACTGGACATGAGACACCAACACCGCAGTCCTCAATACAGGAGTCACTGTTCACGACCCATGGGAGTGTAAAATCCACAGTCTGGGTCTCACTAGTACCTTTAGAGGCAATGTCGTCATCGGAAGAGCTGCGATTAGCATTTCCACACAAACCACACAGGATTCCATACAATTCTGGGCCAACTTCAACCTGGAGATTGTGTTTCCAGTCATACTGCAGAGCCAGGCCGAAAGTAGTGTCCAAGACAACACTGGAGCCACTTGGATAAAAGTTGAGGGACCCATTTCCCAGAGTAAGGGGCAGGTTCTTCTTCTGTCCGTTAATCTATGGAGTTTAAATGAATGAACCGAAAATGTAAAACACTTAACTGCAAAAAGGTGTTTAATTTTAATAAGTTCAGTACACTCACCCTGATGTGATTTTTCTCTTCTTTAACTATGGAGATATTGACGTCCTGGATATTTATCTGTACTGTGTGAATGGTGGAGACTGTGGCACTGTTCAAATATGCTCTAGCTATATTAATACTCAGTGGAATAGAAGAATTTAAGCCTGGACAGGTAGTTTGAACTAAAGTGTAGTTACAGTTTCCCTGTAAGACAAAATCTCTTCCATCAAAGGTGCGATAATAAGAGTCCCCCCATGCAGAGCATATTTTAGTTTTCAACGAACAGAGTGGTTTTCCATCTTTGATGGAGCACTCTCTTTTGTGACCACAGTACAACTCTTCACAGGACACTGTTGCCACTGAAATAAAAAAGGGAGAAGTTAAGTATACAACTGCATGCAAGTGTTACATTATCATAACCATGAAATGTTGTGCAACATCATGACAATGCAAATTCATTAAAAAAAATTAAGTAAATGCATACTTTTCTCACACAATGCTGGATATACTTGTCTGTTCATGGTACTCAGATAGTATCCCACATCTGTGTCTGTGTGAAGAGAACTGGGTTCTGCACTGTCAGGAAGCTGAGCAGAGTTGAGCTTCTGGGAGAATTTAACACTAGACTTATAATCCTGTCTGCCTGTGTCTGTGCCGTTATCTTCCTGCTCACTCATATCACCTGAATCAAACATCGGTACAGTCTGACAGATGTCATCAACAGATAGTAGCACTGTTAGAGTTGAAGGACGCTGCGCAATGAAGTAAACAAGTTGAAGGGGACTGCCACTAATAATGTGGATTTTATCTGAGGTCCCAACTGGGATGACCTTCACCACACCACCAACAAGAGACACACTTGTTCGTCTAGTGCTAGTGGTGACATCCACATCAGAGTTGACAGAGGCCATTGCCAGCAGGAAACTGGAATTCATTCTTGTGTTTACCAAGGGAGGGATAACATAATCCAAACTCCAGTGAGACACTGGTTTCAGTTCAGCAAATCCATACAAGCAATCCCCAGGTGTGTGTTTGGAACAGGTGAAACCAACTACTACACCTACAGCTTCTTGGGAGTTTAACTCTGAGCCAGAGAGGCTGGAGTTGCTCCAGATGTAAACACTCTGTCGCACCCCTATATGCAACTTAAGTACACTACCCCTGGGGTAAATTTTGCCTTCAAGGAACACTTCCCCTGAGAGGTAGATATCTACTGATGTCTCATGGTCAAAGCTCATGATCACCATCTGGCTGACAGCGCTCTGGTTAGGGAAGTGAGGCCCAATGGGATAGTAGTGGGTCCCCCAGGAGGACACATCATGAAGGAGGCTGTGGTCACAACCAGCATGGGTACAGAATGAGGCCAGAGCTGTGACAGGCCAAACAGATGTCACCATGAGGAGAGAGGAGGAGCGATCACTGGCTATTCCCACAGACAGTGGAAGGTGAATAGTCTTTGACTGGCTAGCAGAGAGGAAGATGTGTTGCATGAAGTTGCTTTCCAGAACCTCAACTGTGACCGAGGTCCAGACACCAGTGGCTGTGATAGTTACTTGATGGCTAACATTTGCAGCTGGATCATTATGAGGAGGAAACATCATCAGAAACTTCCTACCAGGCCTGGCACCAGACAAGCCTGCAGTGGAAAATAGAAAATTGAGTTATACTTATCAATATAAAACATTTGAATATGCTCCCACATTGCAACTGGAGGAAATGGGTGTCTATAGTGAACAGTAACATGGTTAACAAAAAGGACGGACTACGAGATATACTTTATTGTCCCACTGGGAAATAGGTCACAGGCTCCAAGCCGCGCCATCACATAACGCACACTTACAAGCAAAGCCACAAAGTACAAACACATAGAAAATAGATCACAAATGCATTATTTCTTTATTACATGCTGAACTTCAACATGTTTAAGCATGCTTAAATGCAGTGTGAGGGTAATTCTTTAAAATAACTGTAATAAAGACAATAGCTTCAAGTAATAAAAAGATATCAAACCAGACACTAAATTCAGATCACAATATTTTATTCCCCAAATAAAATCACACAATACTGCTACTTGCATTACTGACAGCAGATGATGTTTTTACAGTAGTAAACACACTAGCACTGAGGTGATTACATCTATGCACTGTGAGCACACAACAAGTTTCCCAGTGTGCACAGCAAGAGTAGTTGTGTAAGAGTTATGACCGGCGGTGTCAGATTTCATCGAGCTCAGCAGCCAATAAAGAACACAGTTCCTAGTTCCTGAACAAGTACACCTGTGTTAAGGTGCACAGCTCACTGGCAGTTTCATGATAACAAGGATCTTGGCGTGGGAGCAACAACATACCAGCGGTGCATAGAGACAACTCTGAAGGACAGCTCATTTAAATGTAAGTTCACCTTTCACACAATATTCTGAATGAGTAGGATGTCACTTGCATGAAACTACTGTATTATCTCCTTGAGTAACTTTTAACACCAACTTATATTGTATGGAATGTCATTGCAAACAGTGGCTAAAGCTAATATGAAACTAAAGCAAAAGGGATCATATTTAATGTCACTGCAAAAGCATTGAGACAAAACAATGGGAAACTGATTATTGGTGTGAGTTTTTTTTTTTTTGTTTTTTTTTAAAAACATCCAATGATGCCTTTTACAGTAATTAGCAGTGGAGATGTATGAAGACACCAATTACTGACCATAATTTCTCAAACACAGAAGCACAGATTTGTTTCTTTTGTTGCTTCATGGGCATGGCCACACCCCATTTATCACTCAACTAGACAAATACAAGGAGAATACAAGGAGAACTGTTGAGACTTGAGTGTTGCAGGTGAAAGAGGACAATCCCAATCCTAATGCAAGTGTGCTGCAAGTACTGAGAGTGGGAGTGAGGGGAGGGACATAACAGAAAAATGGACAGAGCAGCCAGAAGAGGGTTCTTAAAAACTGGTTGTGTGTGTGTGTGTGTGTGTGGGGGGGGGGTCATACTGTAAAAACCCGTGCACATGACCTCTGAATGTAGTTTAATTACAGCACTTACCTAGTCCCAAGAGGCACACCTGGAGCAGCAGAACAAGCTGCATTGCTGCACTACAACGAGAAAACACACATGAAGGGAACAACTGTGCTGACAGTTTTTTTTTTTTTAAGCCACTAAGCCACGCATGTCTGGAGAAGTGTGAAAACCGGCGGCACACCGCAGGAAACGAGTGTAATATATACAGATGGCTCACATCAGCACACCTGCGCTTGATCTCAAACGCGCCTGTCAATCAAAAAGCTGCGCAAGTCATTAGCTGCAGACTGATTGCAAGGTGGACCTGTGACATTTAAACGCATCCACAAAACGATCAGAGCTTTTATGCTCTTTTATCGCTCCTAACTTTCTGATCCAGTTGTAGCACAAAGAATCACCAACCATCATCAAAAGAAACAGTCACAAAAAGTTACTTTATCACAATGACTTACGCCTCTTAACCTCATTAGTATTTTTTTTAATAGGAAACTGTTGTGACAGCAGTTCTTAGGAGACGCTCTTTAGGTGTTTTCCGCTGTAGCAGAAGTCAAGGGGTAGCTAATCGCGGAATGAGGCGGCTGTGAATCTTGTAGGTGAGAAAAAAGTTTCACTGAACTCGGCCCACACAGCAGCGAGTGACTTTTAGTTTTTTCCTCCTTTTTTTCCTGTTAACGCGCTCGGCTCCGCAGTTGCGCCTGATCGAAGGAGCTCAGGGCTTCCTCCCGAGCGCTTCAGAAGGAAAAGAAAAGTTTCAGGGCAGAGACGAAGTCAGACAGACAGACAGACAGGCAGAGACGCGAAGAGATGATCTGAGAGGTTTCGATTCCCCGCAACTGGAGCACACAACTTTTGCAACACAGCTGTCCATCCCCTGCATTGGTAGGTCATTTTAAATGCTGTCAGTACTTGTCTGTGGTGTCATAATTCACGAGTGTTACCATATGTTAAAAAAAAAGCCAGCAGTGCGACTTCTTCATACTACTTCATACTTCCATTTCCACATGTTGTATTTTCTCAGCCTTCCTCGCCGGTGTAACTCGTGGCGGCTGAGTTTCAGCTCTGAACAACAGCACTTGTGTTTGTCACACAGTGATTCAGTGTGACAATTGCTCGATTTCACTCGTGCAAAAAGTGCAGACGTCTTTCCCCAAGGAGGCAGGTTGCAGGTGGTGGGTGGTGGGTTTATAAAATTTCAAAACCTAACTTGGCACGACGCAGTGAATCTTATTTCACTTCCTGTATGTTTGCCTAAGATTGTCTCTTGCCATTCACAGTGTGCTCCTGAGCGCCTTTTTGACCTAAATGTTGGCCTGTAAACAGACAACAAAGCTGTTAATCAAGCTGCTTGCACAGGAGGTGTCAGAGGTGAAGAGGGCCACCAAACTCTGATTGAACCCCCGCTTTTAAGTTCCTGTTTAGTTATAAACATTTTGTGTTGCTCTGTCGCTCGCAGGAGTGTTGCAGCTGCATTTCACAAAGATTGGACGCACTGTGACTGGGATGGCTCTTGTGATAGCGCTGTTAACAAAACAAAGAACAACAGCTTTGTCTCCATCTGATAAAATGCGAAACCTCAGGTGTACGTGCCCGGAGTCCTGTACATCCTGAACCTCTTTTGTTACTGTTTTGGTATATAAATGGTATTGGAGCAACAGTATCATCATATCTGGTAATTTCTATGTGTGCGTGTGCAAGGGTTTTATAGTTTCGCATTCACGTGCACAAAGAGAGAGAGAGAGAGAGAGAGCGAAAGAAGGGCAGGCAAACACAGGATACATGCCTCTAAGACGGCTGTCACAGTCAGACACTCTCTTATATTCCCTGAGTTGTTTACAGGCCCACCTTGGCCTGGTGTTTGACAAGTCGTCCACACGCTGTTGGTATTGGAAATAACTGCTTAGTTATCTGTAGATCTGTGCTGGCTTGCTCACCGGTTTGCATGGCAAAAACTGAGGTACGTGAGTCTGGTTTTATTTTATTTTTATTTCATCATTAGTTTCCTTGTTCCTTTTGTTTGCAGTCCAGTGGCGTGGCGGAGCGTGTTATGTTTAAGGAAAAAAGGGGAATTTGCATCAACCTCATTTGGATAAACAGCGTCTGTAGAGATGGCAGAGTTGAGTAAGCATTTCAATAAGAATATTTTCTCTCCTCACTGAACCAGAGTGAGCTACCACTTTTGTAAAATTGAATGGCAATGAATAACAAATGATATGGGGCCCTTTTCTTTCTTGCATCTCACATTGTTTTCCCTTGCTGTTGGGGCTCATACTTTTTCAGAGCGAATCTCTTTGAGCCTTGACACATCTTCACCATAACCACTAAGTTTTTTTGGGGGGGTTGCATTTATTTTCCTATGAACTCTCCGGACTGCAGTAATTCTAGTGCCTTTGCAAGTTGGCGATTGTTATCGCCGGCGTCAAAGTCGTGTCAGCAGTGCACAGTGGTTGAGCAGAGGGCTGTTATCAGTGCGAGCAGATAAAAAAAGGATGGCGCATGTCTCCGTGTAGTTCTGTTTATGTACATGTGTTAAACCTCTGTTTGTCAGTGTATTTTGTTGATATAGATTACACTGGGTGGGTTGGGAGGAGTGGAGAGTGTTCATTCAAAATTAAACCTGGTAAACAAGAATTAGGTGTACTCTGGGCCGGCCTGGTCAGACAGGTATGGAGTTCAGGGTTAATCCTGTCGGTGGAAAGCTGCATTGGGGAAAAACAGAACAAAAACAAACACACTTTCCCCCTCCAGCAACAGTACAGTATATGCCTCTCTTGGAGCTCTGCACTCCAGTTTTATGATTTGTAGATTTCTACATTTACTTTCTATGATCTCTGAATCTCTAGCCACGAGGCCTCCGGCATGTCTATTTTATAAGCAAGCAGCTGGTTATTATATGTTGCAAATTGGGTCTGGTATTAAAGAGCAAATTCAATCGGCATTCAAATGTACAAGAATATATTACACAATTTGAAAAATAATACAGGCGTCAGGAGCCATTTTGATACAGAGGCAGTGGACTGGGTTGATAAATATTTCCAAATTGGATCAGCTTATTATTTCACCCAAAGCGACTCTGAAAAGCAAATTGGATACAGAAGGGGATTTTATTTGCGGCATCTTAGGTTGTTTGCGTTTGGAGATTTACTGCAGCTATTCAAGAGGCCAGAACAGCCCACACTACGCTCCCTCTCCAATCAGCCTCAGTTGTGTGATTAACATCTTTTTCCAATATAGTCTACCAAAATAGTTCTTAATGCTGTTCTGCTAATTTAGCATGAAGATAATCTTGTTGTGGACTGGGGCTGTACTCGTTTATGTGCGGCCCTACAGGGTGGACATTTGTCTCACATGAAAGTTCTAGACATTAGCTACCATTGCAACATTTAGAGATGAGATTACAGTTTTTGGCCTGATTCCTAATACCTAGTATGTTGGTCTTTCTGTCTGTTTCATACTGACATAAGAAACTAATTTTGACTAGTGCACGCACAACTCTCTTTCACTTCCATTCACCCAATATGGTACCTGGAATCTCCTTGCATACGGTGAGTGTAACCCACTTCCTTAAATTGTAGTAATAAGTAGGAAACTGTATGTTGGCAGCTGCTGTGTAGGGATGTACGGTGAATTTTCAAAGGTTTGCTGCTGGCACTTAGAGCCCTATTCGATAATCTGCTCTTTAACAATGCGGGTCACCTCAGTTCTTTCGTCATAGTCATTAACTGTGGAGGAAACAAGGACACAATAGGCATGGCTAACAATGAAAAGGCGCCTACACTATAACATTTGGCACAAAGGTCAATGGGAGAGTTCCCTCTGTGTACAGTATCAAACATTGTATGACTATTGGTTCTTGATTCCATGCCAACCTCAGTGGCTAAATCTGAGCTATGAGGCTTCATCCGGGACTGAAGACTGGAAGAGAGGTCATTCCCATGTTTTCCCATTTAAAAATATCTCCATTCATATTGTGTTGGGTACAGCTGGGGCTTTGTTTGACCGGCTAAAAACATCTGCGCTTCGCATCTACGCCATGGTGAGGGGGAGCGGAGGTAGGGTTTGTTTTCGGGCCCCGTGCCACGAGGAAGTTGTGAGAAATCACCTTAACGACAACAGCAACTGTCAGGAAAAAAAACAAACAAAAGAAATCACACCTAATGTAACACTTGTTTTCTGCGATGAAGATAAAATTGATGGGTAAGTATATGTTCAAGTGATATCAACCATGACAAGGATATTGCTCGGCAGGACACTAAACAAAGAAAGAAAAGAATTTGATTCCTTTTTGTTTTGCCAGTGGAAGTCATTGTCATTCATTCACTTTTTTGTTTGTTTGTTTTTTTTGTTTTTTTTTTGTTGCACAACCTGACATAGCCTAGGCTTTGCATAGGGAGGGGAAAATGTTGAATAGACACTTGTTGCCAGCTGACTGTGACAGGACAGTTTTTCTGCTGAGCACTATGGGAAATAAGGTCGTCATTCACTGAGCCCGTTGCCACCAGCCACCTCAGATTACGATCTAGATTTGCGTGCATACTTCTAAACCCGTTAAAACAGTGCATTGGCTTGTTGGCTCTGAATTTCTAGTTTTTCACTGACTAGCAGATTGTGATCCTAAAACTGAGAGCACCAGACAAGCCCCAATAATAGACAGTGTTGCTGCTTTCCATCACACCCTATCTCTAAACCAAAACACCGAGATTTCACACACATCAATGACTGAATATTAATAGCTGATATTTTTAACTTTTCTTTTTCCCCCCTGCAGCATTTGAAGATGATGCGATTGCTCTTCCTGTGTCTGCTGCTGCTGCTGCCAGCTGCTACTGGTACGTTCTCATCTCTGACGCTTTCAGGTGATAAACATCTAATCAGGGTCTTAGGCAATCGAGCGCCAGCATGTTTTCCTCACCTACCAACGTATGTGCACGGTCTGTGCAGATTAATGTATGCGGTCGCTTTTGAATTATACCACCACCTAAAAGAGAAGGAGCTTCAGCGAAACAAAGTGTTCGCTCGTACTGTATAAGAATAAAATCACAGAAAAACATGTGCGGTGAAACAGTATTTTCAGTGCTGCACTTCCTTGGTATAGAGGACACCAGAAACGGAACAGCAGATATACATGTATTACGTTAATTTGGTGGAGTCTGTCATTAAACTTGTGGCCCAGAAAGCTATTGGAGTCTAGGAATAAGTCTGTGTAGGTGTCAATGTAGCAGTATCATGTAGCAGAAATGTGGTGACTATAAACCTTTACAAATGTATTTTATTCTAAATCTGTACATTTTCTTTCTCTTTTTTTCAGCTGTTTCAGAAGACAATGGAGGATCAGGTGATGATGGTATGTAATTCTCCTTTATCTGTAAAATAAATAAACATGGAAGCACTTTATGAACCGCTGGGCACTGTTGCCATAGTGCTTTCTAAGTGAATTGTAACTGGTTCTTGCTTAAAGTCAATTGGATTTAGAGATCACACACACGTGCAACAACAAAGCATTTTTCGTTCATTGTTTTGAAATGAATTAACCCACTGTATCTTCATGCTCAGGTCTTTTGCTTGTTTCTGCATGTTTCTTGTACTTTTATCAGTTCCGAAATTTTGTTCTTGTTTTGGCTTCAGGGGAGCTTAGTGGGTCCATGTAGATGATAATTAAGATATATCCAGGGTCAGACAAAAAGACGTGACTGTTGACGTGAACGTTTGAATTTCTTGTTTAATAGAATAACTTGGGAATATAACGTAGATTTATACTTCCTCTTCCTGTGAAGACTCTCGTTTGAAACTCCCCATTTCTGTTTTTAATGGTTTTCCTTCCTTATTTAGGTTTTTGTCATTTACTCACCTGTTTATGGGTGTGGTTTCTGTTTATCGCCAGTACTTTAGATGAGTATTCTGTGAACAGCATAGATTCTTCTGTTTACAGTTTTAATTTCTTTGCTCTCAAACCTTTTGAACCTAAACTGACTTCATATTTCTTCTTATTTTGCAGGTCTGGATGATGAGGATTTACACAAAATCGGTGAGTTTATTACCTCAGTTCCCAAGAGTGGCTTTGAGGGTTGGTGTTAGGGTTAGCCGTAGGATTTTCTAGTTACTTGTGCGCCACACCCGCAAACACTGTAATGGCAGCTGTACAGAGAAGTCTGTGAAGGTTATGGCCTCTGTAATTATTGTCAGTAAGTCAGCATTGTGTGTAGGGGGCTCTAGGCCGGTGAGATGCATGGAGGGCTCTGGCCCCCGTTGGCTTTCCCTCCTCCCAACCATTAAGCCCTGAATGGAATCAATTAGCTCCCTGGAGTGGCCCTGTGGATTCTGCCAAAAGGCCAATGAACACGTCGACATCTCCACCATCCTGCTGGTCAGCTAATCAACATTGGCATTCTCATTCTCTCTCCACGCCTCTCTCCGTCACTCCTCATCTTCGCTTTGATGGACATTTGATAGGATTACAGATCTGCTTAGAGCAGGACTGCAGTCAGTCAGCTCTAAGCAGCTAGAAGCAGCCTTCCTGCAAAGAGCTATGATTCCTATAAAGTCCTCTCTGTAGTCACATGCATGTACACATATTCATCATTTCATGTATGTTTTTTTTTTTTTTTTCATTTTCCTCATGAGCATTTTTAAATAACTCATCATGTCTGTATGGTAAATATGAAGCTACAACCAAAGGCTGCTTAGCTTAGTTTAGCATCTTGTTTGTTAATCCATACCAAAAACCAAAAGTTTTTATTTTTAGTGTTTTTTACAACGGTTTTTGTGCCTGACTATTCCTTTGCCAAGAGAACTTGGCCAGGCATTTTTTTGGACAGACTAAACAAGCAACCATGTTAATTAACAAACCATCCATCCCATCCCTTTTAATGACTTAAACCCTCTGTTGATTTATTATCAAAAATCCTGATCAGACTTCCGATGGTATTGCTGTCTCAGGGTATACAGTAAAAGTGATGCATAAAGATTGTCTTTGTTGTCTTAACTGCTCTCTTGTTTTCTTTGCCTCTTTTGGTGAATCCAGATGTTTATGGCACACATGATTCTGACTCAATTACAGATAAAACTACAGGAGAAGAAGATCAAGGTGAGAGGAATTATAATTAGCAATATACCTTTCATGTGTTAAAATGGTAAAACATATCTATATCAGTGGATCGTAATATCATACACCAGTATCAACCTAATTTACCGCTCACTTCATTTATCACTTCCTGCTTAATATACCGATACAAATGCATGTGTATGTTATCTCTTTTAGATCAGCTCACCATGATTGTCATCATTGTTGCTGCGACTGTGTTGACTCTTGCAGTTGCAGCAATAGTCAGTAAGTATTCTGTGTTTTGTTGAGACATAATGTAGTGACATATGAAATAGTGACTTTTTAATTCCCACAGATGACAAATGCACTGTTGTAAAGCCTTTCAGTTCTTGGCCGGAATCACTGTAGTCCATGTGTGCCTTGTAAAGCTGTTAATACCTTAGCAAATATGAACCTTTTTCTTGTGTGGCCGTGACCTTTTTCTTTTTTTTTCTTGCAGCAATAATGTTGGTGAGACGACACATGAACAATCGGCAGCAAGGGTAAGGTCAAATTTCTCCACTTTTAAAGATGTTTATTTAATATTTTTGTCTTTTTGCTCTTTTTGTCATGTTCCAGTTGAATTATTAAATTATTCGCCTTTTATGTTCTATGTGCCCCATTTTCACAATCAACAAGATGAGCACTTGTTTTTTTTTTTTTTTTCCCTACGGACCCTGTACAAAATGTATCAGTGTCTTACAAAGATATGCATGTTCCCCTTTACGCTAAGTCAGCCTCCAGGTGACAGAACCAGTCTGGTGGGTAACAGCCTTTCTGCTGCCTTGCCAATTTTCCCTACTCTGTCCAACTCGTCATCATCAAAACCAGAGAAAAACACTCAGGTGGCAAAACGCAAACCAGCATCCACCCATCTGAGCCCGTCTGGACTTGTACTCACCACCGCCAGCGCTGAACACTCCCCACCTCTAACCTTTTTCTTACCCATCAAACAATAGCCTTAAGACAGTGCAACTGGGTTTGGATGATCGACCAAGACAGGACCTAACTTGTTCCAAAGCTTACCTCATGAACTGAGGCCTGAGCAGATGACTCAACTCTGAAATAAAACAATCCTGTAAACACGATCCTGGCGTCATGACAACAATCTGCCTACAGCAGTCAGACTGCAGAACAGCCTAAACCAGTTATACAGAGACGTGCTCCCTCTGCTTTTTGCCTCCCTTCCACGCTCTGCAGAAAGCCGTCCTCGAGCTAACTGCGGCTAAGTACAGTAATCAGGTTTCTTTTGTTCTGGGGTGCAGTAATAGGTGAACTGCAGGTTGGGTCAAAGAGGTTGCAGAGTTCAAATTAGTCTCCAGAGATCCTCATGCAGCAGGGGGAACTGCTGTTGCGGAGCAGACGCCCAACACTATCTGCAAGGGTTAAATTCCTCTGCAGGATTACTGGCTGCCTCCTGGGGCTGCAGTCAGCTCTGGTGCTGACTGATCGCTCTACTGAAAAGAGGCTTAATCACACAGCAACCTCTGGCTTGTTGGATCAACAGTGCCTTGCCAGGTTTATAAGTTCCACCTGGGGATGAGCTGTGTTTTGAGGTGATGCAGTCATCGTGCAGCTGTCAGAGCCCTGCAGCATGAGACAGACATGCCGTTTCCTGAGTTTCCCGAGAAGTAGGGATGTTTCTTCTGCCTATCTGCTAACAAACTAAGAAAAAACCTAAAAATAACTTAAAGATGACATACTTTTTGCTTACTCCCTGTCTCACCTCCCAACCCCCCCTTCCCTATATTCCCTTCCTGCGGCCTGTCCTTTCTCTTTCTTCAGGATCTACTCCGTGCCCACAGAGCAGAACCAGAAAGGAACCCCCAGGTTCCTGGTGGAGTAGGAGTCCTATAACACACAGACAAGAGAAGAGCAATGCACCAGGCTATGCCATCTCCTACTCTTTGACTCAGGACAGTAAGACTTCTTTGCACAACAATCTGCTTCTCACCATTCAGTTCACTGCTTGCTCCTACACAAGCTCCCGTCAATACTTATGCAATATGGTTTTTTTTTGTTTGTTTTTTTTTTGTAACGGTTGTATACTCTTGTCTTTGTCCCAACCGTTTATATACCACATACACACATTTTAGTCTGGGACAGTTGGAACATGTTCAGACCATCTAATTGGATTCTATTTGAGGAATCCAAATAAAAGCCAGTGAATATGGCTTAAAGCTTCTTTTGTTAAAAGGGATAATTTAGCACAGACAGAGCTCCCTTGTTTTTTTACTACCTGAAACAAGAAATTATTCCCAGCAGCTATGCAGCAAAACTGTATTTGCGTTTGATTTGGCGCATGTGGAACAGACCTATCTGTGTGAAATGGTCGATGAGTGAGACAAACCATGCTAATCCACGCTAAGCCAGCCTGGTGCTCAGCTCATTCTCCTATTCACTTGTCTGACATCTTCTGTTCCTGGCCCATTAGGAATGACAGGAGGCGGTGCAATAGGGAGATAAAAAAAAACCTGTTCTCCTTCTTCTCAACCTCCCAGTAAAAAAGAAACAAGTGGAAATGGCCAGTGTGAACATATTCTTGCAAGGCAGCAAATTAATCGACTGCCGTGAATGATGATGTTTTCTTTTCCCCCTCTCTTTTTCGTTTTGAAAGGCTTTCACTTTACTCTCGCAGATTGTAAATAGCTCTCTGAATGCTGTAGAGAGTTAGATTAATGCCTCACACACTGGTAGGAAGAAGCTGGGTGCGTGTGTGTGTGTGTGTGTGGTGGTGGGGGGGGGGTAAAATCGCACGAATCAAATAAAGTGTTGGGGATGACTGGGTAAAATCCCAACAATGCCTTTGCTTTATTCATGCAGAGCATGATGGCTTCTCTATTTTCATTTAAATGAAAATCAATCATGCCCTGCAGAAGAAAGCTTTGTATCCACGGCACTGGTTGCCTTATTTGTTTCAGTACAGAGAAGGAAACTTTCTGTGGCAAAGGTTAAAGGGGAAGGGGACACGCTCCTGTTCGACATGACAGTATTTCATTCACGGCTTCACGGAGAGCACTTTTATAATGGAGTCAGCAACACTGGGAACGCTACATGGGGGTTAAACACTGGATTTGATCTCACTTTGCTCTTCCACTAAATCTCGCAGCTAATCTCGTCACTGGGGGGCAGGGCTTGGCTCCAGTGCAGCCAGACTTGAGAGAGCAAAAACAATTGTGCACTCATGTCTTCATAAGGGCGTACAGGTCTTTCCCGAAGTGTTGTTTTAAAAGTGACGCACCTCAGTTCACGTTTCACAAAGAAAATTGGCCGATGTGATTATTGTTTGTGCATTTGTTTCACTGTTCGTATTTGAGCACTGTGTGTACTGTACAGTATGTGTTATTTCTCGAAAACGTAGCATTGCCATATTGTTAAGCCTTCAATATGTGTCACCATTTCAAAGGGAGGACATTAGATAAAAATTGCAGTGCAAAACATTTCAGTTTTTTTTTTTTATTTCTTTGTAGTCCACCTATTCATATTTACTCATATTCACTATTCCTGTTGGACAAACCTACCACAGTGCAACAACATTCAATTGCAGCAGAGTACTCTCTTTGAATGCTTTTTTCCAAAATGTAGAAAGCAAACAGACCTAAAAAAAAAAAAGGAAAAACAGTATTTTGTCCTGCCTGCTTCATGCTTGTGACCAAAGTCTTCTATATTATTCTCCCCCTCCCCCATAGAAGGCCTCTTCTGCTGCAACACTACTCATGTAAATGTGACAAATGTAGCTGTTGAGCTCTTTCTCAACGTGATGTATGTGGAAAAGGTTTTGCTTTTCTTTTTTTTTTTTTTTAAACTGGCCAAATCCTTTGTCTGTCAAGGCTAGAGTGCAGTGACCTTGAGAGCTTAACACACTGAAACTTACAAAAGCAAATGCAGAGAGACAAAACACGAGCAAATGAAGAGAATCTTGATTGGTTTGGCAACGCGAGCCAGGCATTTAGGAAGAAAGCTGCAAAATGAGAAGACTACCAAACAGAACCAAAGACACAGAATGAATGTGTTCATATACAGAAAACGCATTGAATTTTATACAACACAACCAACTACAGAAACTGTTGCATTTTTGTGTTTTCTCTCAGGGTCACCATACTTAACTCATTATCTGACTTTATGAGATTATTCTAGTTTTTAATATATAATATATTTTATGTATTTAGAGATTTACTCAGCAACGCATTGGCATTGTGTCTATTGATTGAAAAAAATATGTATTTGGCTAAATGGTCTTTTTATGTAATTGTTGAGTTTAAGGGTTGATGTCTTATCTCCACTGTTCATTTATAAATTGTTTATAAAAAAAAAATGTTGTGGGTGGAAGTCGGTTATTTGCCAAAAACTGTTGTGTAAAATATTTGTATTTTAGTATTGTATTTGGACTTAATGTTAAATACTTAAATTCATATGCACTTGTTTATCCAGATTATCTCCTACTTTATGTATCGTTTGTGCCAAGGACATCACAACTTTTCATTATACAGTTATTTAGTATACATGACCTTTTTATATCTCACAAGAAAAAAATAGCACAAGGTGATTCCGATCATGAATTGTTTCTGTCTGCACAGCTACTTTCTTAATCTTGTTCTTATAGCAAACAGAACAGTGAATACTACTGTATATTATGTAGGTATGCTGAACTCTGAATTCTGTTGATTTTGACATTAAATCTGTTATGAAAATTGCTTGGTGTCTCTCAGTTTGTTGTCTGCATCAATTTGATGCCATATGGATGCAAAGATAATGCGCCAGTGGATCTTGTTTAATCTAGGGCTTTACTCACTTACAAGCATAGAGCCACTAAGAGGCTTAGACACCCCTTACTAAACATCACGTTTCTGTTGAGATTGAAAGTGTAAAGAGCGTACAGTGTCTGTCAGGAAGAGGAAGCGACCTGGCTTCATTTTTAGATCCTGACAGAGCGCGAGTGTTGTGCAAGTCGCATCAGATGTTCTTCGTAATCTTCAGTCATAATCCTGGCTATGAAACGCCGCTTGTATTATCAGATATCAGATGCAAAGATCATTAGAAACAAGCCTGCTTCATGGCTTGAGGTGTGATTAAAATATGACTCAACTCCTCATTATTTGCCAAGATAAATAATCACTTTACTTTTTTTAGTGCAGTTTTTCCAAGTATAGCATTTGACAAAGATTAAACGGATGACTTTTGTTTTTTATACTTGTCAGCATGATTCGTGTTTTGACACTGTTACTAAGCAGCATACAGTCAGTCAATGCATGTTTTTTCCCTTGATGGACTCCTGGTTGGTTTCTTGCTGCTCTGTGCTTGCTTTATCAACATACACAAGCATTCTCTCCTTATCCTTGGACCACTCGATATGACCTGAAAAATAAACACACAGAACATTTAAAGTATCAAACACCAGTTAAGCAATCAGTTATATTTATCAAATGCAAATATACTGCAGTAAGGAAAATAAACAATGCGGTTTGCAGTTCTGGTATGGTTTTGCCCAACAAATGGCTTAATCATAATCTTTTTGATCTATTAATCATCACAGACTTTAGTCAGCATTCTGTTGAGCTATTATACGTCTGACATGACTGACTGCCATATATCATCCAGTAGCCTTTGATATAAATTACTTAACTCATTCACTGGTTTCCCAACAGCCTGATATAAGCATGGCTACCTTTCATGCACATGGACTGTAATTTAGTCAAACATCACTTTTATCTGTCAGCTTTAATTGTCTGAAATTACTCAGCAGTTGTGCTAATAGTGCACCTCTGAAACACTGCTCACATGCAAAAAAAGAAAAGAAAACGAGCATTCAGTTGAATTAATGAACTAAAAAGCTGCAAGTACTCACTTAGATGACCTCTTGTGGCACTTCGGCAGCTTGCAGACCCTGCCACCTAGAGTTAGAAAAGCAAAAGAGCGAGAAGGGCACTATAATTACTATTGCTTACAAGAGATTACACAAGACCACGGTGGAACTCAGTGTCACACTTACAGCCAATGACCATGATGCCCACGATGAAAAGCACTGCCGCAACACACAGTCCAGCGCTGCGTAGGGACTGATAATCTGGACATAGAACACACAAATTAAAACAACCGTTCAATCATTGACACAAAGGCAATAATGTTAAAAAAACCAAAAAAAAAACACAGTCAAATGTTGATTCTTACCGTAGGTGAAATCTTGGTCCCACTTCGGATCTATAAGAAGTAAAAGTAGAAAGAAAAGTACTGAATTAAGTTTGACTGTTGAACACAGGAAGCCTCTGCAGGAGGAAAAAAAGAGAGAAGATCACGGGGGAACAACAGTCAGAGATAGCATGACAGATCTACTGGCCCCGCTGACATGCTGTTGATGGTGTATCAAAACCCTGTCTATGGTAAGCCAGCACAGCATGAGGACACAAATATCTTATCTCTCCTTGCATAAGGTACAATCAAGCATTAATCTGTTGGCAAGAGAGGAAGTGAGGCGTGCTATTCTTCCTCTCCGCTATGGGTTTTGTTTGGAAGACAGGGAATTGCGATACTGTCAGTCTGCCATGAGATAACAATAAAACCGCAACGCCTGTGGCATTTAAGGTAACTACGGAGTAGTAAAAAATTTAGTTACCCCAGGCAACAGCTTGATTTTTTGGGTTTTTGGTAGTTGTCTCAGTTGTGGATGGAGATCCTTTTGTCACTGTGGATGCTGAAAAAACAGACAGTAAAACATTAGTTTCCTTGACTTTTTTTATTTTCTCGGTCCCTTTTCCCTGTGCATGTAATACGTCAAATACGTATAATACACAGGTTTAAAATGCTAAAGCGTCATTTCATTTATTGGGATGTATTTTTTCAGGGACATAATGGCTCCTTATCTTAGCCATACGAGTCCATATATAATTACTTCTCATAAAATTCCAGGTGCATTCCTATGTTTAGCTCCATTTTTAATTGAATTTCTGGATATTTCAGTGGAATGACTCTCAGAGGAAATTCAGGCCCACACTTTTTAAAGCATATCGGCACTTTCTCTGCCGCTCTTGCTCTAGTTCTCTCTCCCTCCCCGGTGCTGTAAAATGCAGCAAAAATACTCCTCTGTATATCTCAACAAAAACAGGGGGTTTAACATTTTCTAATTACCTCATAATTAGTTTTAAAGCTTTCTGCATTCTTGATGAGGATGTTTAGCATAAGCCTTTGCTATTGGTGTAGGACTGGATGCTCCAACAAGTGAGCGGGGTGGTGAAGCCTGTTACCTGAAGTGGATGTGAGATTTGAAGGTGATTTTGTTGTTTCCTCTCTGGGAGCTACAGGGACAGAAACATAAAAATCCCATCAGGTTATATTGAAATTGTGGGTGTTACTTACAGCACTAACGATACACCACATTACCTGCTAGGGTCTTGATTTCTGTTATGGTGGCGTTGTCGTCAACTGGGTTGCTGGTGGCAGTAAACAGGTTTGTGGTTTGTTCATCAGTTTCCTGGGAGGAGTCAGCATCTCTGGTGACTCTGCCTCCCAATGTTCTCTCTGTTACACCAAGAAAGAAATGGCAAATGATGATAGATAGATAGATAGAAGATAGATAGATAGATAGATAGATAGATAGATAGATAGATAGATAGATAGATAGATAGATAGATAGATAGATAGATAGATAGATAGATAGATAGATAGATAGATAGATAGATAGATAGATAGATAGATAGATAGATAGATAGATAGATAGATAGATAGATAGATAGATAGATAGATAGATTTTAGTTTAGAATTTGGCCTCAACATTTATTATTTATGGATAGTTGCTTTAAAGAAATGAAAATCTCTGCAGAATAAAAAAGGCTGCAAAGTGGCATTTCTTCGATTAGCCACGAGTACGCTACCAATGGGAGTTGGAGCAGTGGGCATCGTTGTTGGATTTGCCTTATTGCTGCTCACAGACTGCGTCTGATCTGTGCTTGTTGGAGCCTGAGCCCTTGACACTGCGGGGTGGAAGAAAAAGACACATTTTAATCACTATAAACACAAGTCAGACGAAGCCTCATGGTGAGGCCTCGATACAGTACAGTTTACAGGAAGAACAAAGGACAGTCTTGTTTATCCCGGCGACTCTCAAAACAATGCTGTGATGTATTCCTGGCAGAGGCCGGACTCGAGAATGTGTCTGGCCATGCAGGGGACAGAGGCCCGCAGATGCACTGAGAGCATGTCACAGTAACAGTCCTGTGAGTGGGGCCGTGCGGCACAGTTACAAAGAAGCAGCTCTTACAAAACCTCTGGCTACGACAGAAGTGGATTGTTTTGTGAGAGGGCAGGACAGTGAGGCCATTGTCTGTTTACTCACTCAGCACCTTCCAATTAGTGCTGAAGCTCTACAAAACCTCTACTTTCTTGAGCTGATGCTGATTCCCATTACTTTAATGAACCCATGTGAGGGGACTTGACTGAGGGTGTAAAGATTTATAGGTGACAATAAGTTCAGATATGTTGTGTGGATGAAAACATTAATTTTGTTTGGTGCAAGACTAAGAAGAAGTTGGACCTTCAGTGTTCACTGAAATACAGACAGGAAAAAAATTTATGGAAAACCAACATAAAGTGTCTTAGTGAAGTGTTGGGGCAAGACATGTTGCCACAACAGCTTCAGTGCACCTTCGCATTGATTCTACAAGTTGAGATCTGGTGAATGCAGAGGCCTCATTCACATCATTTTCATACACATCAAACAATTCGGTGACCCTCCATGTCCCATGGATGGAGGCTTTGTCATCCTGGAAGAGACAACTCCCATCAAGGTAGATATTTTTTGTCATAGGATAACACGCAAAACAACTCTTTCCTCTAACCGTACAAGTGGAGTCAATTCATGGCAGCAAAATGCCCACTACAGTATAACAGAGCCACCACATCTGTATTTTTTTTACGTTTCTTCACATATTCAAGTTTTTCCTTTAATTAGTCCTTTAATTTAGTTTTTCCACCCACCTGTGCTGTATGCGGCTGCTAAGAGAAAGGTGTTACAACTTTAATTTGTGTCATACTGTGTATCCAGCATCACTAGAGATCATCACATTGAGTATCCACAGGCGTGCGCTCATCTAGTTGAGCTCTCCGGCCGTCTCTTATGTAAATTCTTCAGCATTTAAATATCATTTAAATAAGGATCAGTTTACTTATAACAAGGGGGACAACTCACCCTGTGAAAACATTAGCATAATATCTTCTGTGGAGAAATATTACTCTGATGATGTGTATGGTCACTTTCCAGATAGGTACAGTCTACATGTCTTATTGAGGAGTAAAAACTAAATATCTTGAGCTCTGCTTAATCAATTTCGAGTATCCTTTGTATATCTGTCTCTTTCAAGCTGTCCAATTTTGTGGAGTTGACACATTCCGTCACTGTTGTGCCATTTTAGGTTGCTCATCCCCATGCTGCAGCTAAAAGCAACACAATATTTTTTAAAGAAAAAATGACACATGCTTCCTTTTACAAATGAGATGTCGAACTCAACAGGCAATGAGAGCTTTTGGTGGCCAGATTAGTGGGTGAGGTATTCTTTATGACTCTTTGGTAGCTGTACGACCATAAAGCTATATGCTTTTAGCATTTACATTTTATTGCACCACCATCCTGTTCCTGTATCCTGTTAAAGTGGCAGCTGCCGAACAAAAGTTACACAGACTCGCTTTAAACTCAATCCCCAGTTCTCAGTGACCCCATTCAGCGCCAGCAAGTATTTTCTTGCACTCACCTCTTAACATCACAAACAGGAAAAAGGTCAAGGAAACCAAATACATCTGAAAGAAAAGAAAACAGATTGGTAATAACGCAGACAGTGTAAACCAGGTGGAATCGTTTTGTTAGTTTTGACACTACCTGTGGCTAAAAGATTGCAGTGACCTCAGCCACTTAATCCAACGATCTGCAAAGTAATTGAGAGCCCCTTAGATATTGGAGGTGACTCTGTAAATGACGACAGATCACATAAATGCAGACGCTCTGCTGTAGAGGACAAAATGTATGCTCATTAGCTGCTCATGGAAAAATGCTATTAATTTATACAATGTCTCTTTAGCCATGGTTATGATATTATAATTGTTTAACCAGGGCATGACTACGGGACAGATGTAAGATAAATGGTGAATTAAAGGATCTGCTGAGGTGACTGAAGCGACTGGAACATTAATTCTGGAACATTTTGTGCTGCGTAAAAGCTACCAGATAGGAAGTTACTGAGGTTTAGCACCACATGGCCACTTCTCCTTCCTCCTCAAGCACACAGGCAACAGCACCCACACTCCTCACGCAGCATGATAGAAAACAGATTCTCGCTTTGAATGTCAAACTTTATAAGATACACACATCATAACCACTTCTTTTTTTTTTTTTGGTCAAAAATGAGTGATCGAGGCCGCACATTGTGTATGCAGTCCTCCCACATGTGTCTGCGTTCGACTTTGTGGCACTATTGATCAAACTTCGTCACATTTCTTAAGTTTGCTACTGTCACCAATTAAAAAAAAATGGCACTGGAGGATGTGTCAAAACAACTCTTTTTTTTTTTTAACATAATGGAAATCCTTTACTGGTGAGCAGCATTTTTTGAATCAGTGGAAAAACATGCTCTTTCCTCCCCCTCACAACATATTGCCCCAGCTTGAAATAAAACAGTATAGAAAAACAAAAGTAGGAAAAAACATCCAGTATTGTGCGATTTTATTGCAATACAGAAAACAACAACTGCTGAGCAGGTACCGCCGAGGCAGGTAGAGTGACAGATGGAAGTCTAGGCCAGTGGCTGGGTTTGAATCCACCCGCAGCAGAAAATGAATCTTGATCTTTGACCTATCCTGGTGGCAGCTCTTCCTCAGGGCTGAGAGCAGCATGACAGGTGAGCGTCCGTGGCCGTCATGAGCTGTGACAGCTCACATTAGCAGGTCATGCCAATCTTCATTTCACTCCAGAGCATATGTCAAGATGAAGCCTGTTTCCCCTGGGCTGTACAGGCGTCTTTCCCTTCCCCTAGCCTGACCTGCCCGCCCGTTTGTCACATCTAGCACTCTCACTCACTCTCCGTCTGTCTGTTCATCCGTTTGTCTGTCATCCTCCATCAATCTCCTTTCCGTCCGCTCCACCAAAACACCCCTCAGCCCTCTGATATTTACCCATCCATCCAGGCTATTATGCTTACCTTCGTATCCATCCTGTGAGGTGCCCAAGTCCAGAGATTTATCCACGGCCTCATCATCCACGATGCCTTCCTCTTTATGTCACTTCTGAAAGGCTGATGGGGTAACGGCTAAACAACCACACCCATGTGCTCACCATCACCACTTCCTCATCCAATTGTCTGAAGTCTGTTTCAGTCTCTCGCTCACCCACTCTTTTTCATGACATGGCCTCTTCCTCTTGTTCTTTAGCTTCCAGTTTTTCACTCTCACTCACTCTGCTGTGATCTCAGTCTGCAGTTCAGCCGTCCCCCTGCACGGTGACTTGTCTCCCTGCTTTATTTCTGTATTCCCTACAGTATGAGGTCTTTTATCGAGTTTGCCTGTCTGTCACCCTGTTTAGCTTACCGTCTTTCTCCATGTTTATACATCTTTTCAGTCCACAGGTCTGTCTGTCATCTGCACCCATGTTTCTGTCTCACAAACAAGAAATGAACAACCCAGTTGTAATCAGAATTTATTTAAAAGGTCACTCAAAAATGCACCACACATTGGTGGATTTCAATCGATGGTTTCCTTTTATTGGTGAAGAATTGTATTGTGTATTCTCCCTTGAGCACACTGACATTCATTATGTTCTGTAATATGTGTGGTTGTATATTGTACTGAATATTCTTAACTTTAAAATTCCAGCCTTTTTCAGCAAACATCTGAAGAAGGAATTCTGTTTCTTGGGTGCATTTTAAAACTTACAACCAAGGACTCCAACTCTATTATGTAGGACACATAAAGACTATGAGCAGTCAAGTTTTGACATATTCAACCTGCATCTATGGGTTTTTTCAGACTTTTAAACTATTTCAAGACTGCAGGTGTGTGTGTGTGTGTGCGTGTCCGTCCATGTGTGTGTGTCTGTCCGTGTGTGTGTGTGTCTCCGTGTGTCCCAAAAGCATTATCCAACTGAGAGGCACAAACCTAGACTGTTTCAGCAGACAAAGCCTGCAATTCATCTACGCTGGCAGAGGACAGTCTTTGTCTAGTGCTGGGGATGCTTTTGGATCAGTCCTCTGTTACATGTCTGTGGTTTTCTAAGAAATTCTAAATACTCTCTGGTAAAACTTTTTCTCAGGTTTCCAGACGTAAAATATAAACCGTTCTGTCAGACATCCCATGCTTTCAGCCAATAATATCATGAGATATATCCTGACAGGTTTTAAGTGACCAGTCACATTTGTTAAATATAATGTATGCATGTAAATGTAAAGTACGTTTGACTATTCTTGCTACCACTCATACATAATTAAATTATTTAGTTCTGCATTTTATTTTTTCACATCAGACGATATTAACTTTGGGCATGAATGCTGGTTTACATCATTACAAATACAGTGAGTGCAGATACACATTTCAAAGTACATTTCAGACACTGATACATATAATTGGAGTCTTTAAAAAGCAGCATGTTTATGCAAATAGCAATCAGTGTATGAAGTGATTTATGAATGCAAAAATGTATTTGTACATTATGTCACATCTGAGTAAGAGTCAATAATAACTGCTTGTTTTTTTGTTTTTTTTTATCCCTTTGCTGGCCTTTTAATCCATGTGTTTGAGTGGGAGTATTGGTGCATTTAAATGAGTGAGAGGGTGTGGGAATTCAATGTGCTTACACACTTACACATGAAAAACGAAAAAAAAAAATACAGGTTTAAATGGAACATGAAAAAAAAGATATTTTTCTTTTGTTGAATATACTGCGTACCTTTGGGGAATAATACCAGGAGAGTGCTGCTTGACGGGATTTGAATTTTGTTTAATAAAGCCTACACTAACTTAAATAGAGACAAACGTGGGCTGTAAGTGTGTAGTGGTTTAATAAGGACAAAACTCTGCTTTTTGTTGTTTTACTTGCAATCTCTCAGAGATATTAGGCTCTATAAGCATTTTTACTTTTCAGTGGCATAGTTTTATGTTCACTCGTCCCTTTCCACCCATCAAAATCATCTGTAATTAAAGTGGATCACATGTTTTAGTTCCATGCTTTCAGATTTGCCCTCATCAAAATCATAAAATAATTCAGTTTTTACTTCTTTGTTATCTTTAATGGACCTACCGTTGTATTTATTCAGTTGTATTCTTTCATCTGCATTGGAGGGCAAATTACTTCCTCATTACTGACAACAGGAGAGCACAACCATGAAGTGAGTCATAATAACTGCCAGAAAAACCATGTTCTAATTTGTAAAATCTGTGGTTGCTTTCAGTTTGATTTCTATTTAGTTCAAATTGAAAAATCTGAATGATGGGAGCAATGACAGGGTTTGCAGAAATTTGAGTTAAATTTGAGTTTGCGCCCTGCTGGTAGCACAACCTGTTGAAATGATGAAGGAGTATTATTCAGTATTGTTGTTTTTCAAAAAAAAAAAAAAAAAAGAAAAGAAAAAAAAATCAGTAGAGGGGTAAAAAAGCATGTGGAAACCCATCCAAGAACTGAGGTAATTAAAGTATCTTATTTGTTTCTCTCTTGACTTAATTGTGCACTCATGCTGCCTGTATGTTCCAGCTCCCTTGCGATTCTTCTGAACACAACACATCAAAATGTTCACAATTCAAGTGAGGAAAAATAAAAGTTGACGTACAGTATTGAGCTGTCAAGCCTTCAGTTTAGAAGATTACCGTTCCTGCTTGAGCCGAAATGATGCATCATGAACAGGCTTTGGTATGAACACAGCATTCAGCTTGACAGGAACTTAAACAATTGTTCAGTAATGAGACAAACATACCTTGACAGCTCATGATGGAGAGTAGTGAGCCTAATTGAGGGAACGCAGCTCAGTGAAACATTGAGATTTATCTCCAGGCAGTCAGGCTCCATTGAAGAAAACAGAATTTTGTACATGAGACAAATTTGTGGACAGCCTCACCGGGATTTAAATATCACCTCTCACATGCAACATTATTTACAGAGTATTTTACAGTAATAATACGCATAAGGGTGGTGTTGTGTGTTGTCGAAAAAGAAAAAGTAGAAATAGTTATTAAGGAACATTACGTGGCGATTTTACCCTTTTTTTAATCTATGTGTGTGTCCCATTGAACTGTTTGTGTCATCTGTGCTGCTTACTTATCTGTGTAACGCGTGAGCATGTGTGCAGCTACTCATGAGACTGATGACGATATGACGAATCGCGCTGGAGGGAAAAGCAGAAGCAGGAACAGGGCGAACGCACACTGGCTCTGTGCAGATATATTAAGAGCCCACTCACTATTTGTGTCAACTACAAGGCAGCAGGAACCTCAAAGGGCCAAGAAAACTTTGAGGACGTTTCTGAACTCTGCACAGTGAAAATTAAGAGATGAAGTTATAGGAAGGAAGTTGGAAACTTTGGTTTATGAAGGATATAGCTGTACTTTGTGTTTAGTCCAAATTTGCAAATGTTGGGACCCTAACATCAACATGCTAGCATTGTCACTGATGCATGCTCAACATCATGCTGATGTTTGCATTTAGCTCAAATCACTGCTGTGATTTTGTACAGCCTTCACCGAGCTGCTTGCAGACTCTGTCTTATCTGATTTTACTAAAATCTTTTATCTAATGTTACTATAATTTGTTCTGTATAATTTTTTATAAAAAAAAATCAATTCCATTGTATCTGTGTATTTGATTTTTTAATTTTCATGATTTCATTTTTAATTTATCTTTTGAAAAGCGCTCCATATAAAAAAAGATTATAATTATAGGCTATATTGTACAGCTATCCAGGGAACTGCTTTTCTTTGAATAACAATTTGCACAATAGTGAAAACCAAGGGAAGAGGGATTTTTTTGCAGCAGTATAGCCACAGTAGCAGCTCAGCCTAACCCTCTCTTCCCATCTTCATCTCTCTTTGACTGTCCACCCGCAGTAAGACAAATTCCCTGCACGGTTTTGCTCTCTCACAGATGCCGTGAGCTGAACTTCAATCCGAGAGAAAACAGGATTAGAGTCTGGCCCCAGATATGGCTTTACCTCCTGAAGACATAACCATGCTAAATACCACTCAGTACTATCCCATTGTAGGGATTCCCATGGACTAACTGTGGGGTCTGAAACTCTATATATCAGACCGGGGAGGGACGGACCACTCTTGTCAGGTTCTCATCTGAATATATGTTGGAAAATGTTGACGAAGGATGGGTCAAAAAGGATGTCGTCTGCTTGGGTGGCACCATGAGTATGTGTGCTGCTTCTGCCCCTGTGCCAACCACCGCGCTGTCAGTCCATTTTTGTCTCTAACTGACTGATTCATGTCCACCTGCAGGCCTAAGCAGGCAGGGAACTGTGGGTAGTGACCACGACTTGGTTTCGAGAAAGAGAGTAGAAGTGAAAGAAGAAAAACGAGGTCACGGGAGGAAAGGGACAGAGTAGGACCACAGAGGGAAAAGAAAATAAGCTGGTGGTCGTAAACAGATGACATAAAAAAACCTGTCCATGTTAACAGAAAACATATTTGAAATAGTGACTTTTTTTTCTTGATTGTGTGAAGGTGTTATGGCTTTAAAATATACTTTTTTTTCATATCGTTTTACCATTCGACCTTGCTTGTCACTACTTGAAGGCAAAATGCTGTATTATATAATTTAAAAACACTCAAGCTTCATTCTACACTCGTGACAGGTTCATTCAAGGCGTCTTGTGAGATACCATTCAAAGAGAATAAGATAGAGAAGATTTTTCCAAAACTACAACACCGTACACACCGACTACTGTTGAGTCACAAGCCATGTCATATTAGTTTGCTCCGACCTTCTCATTCTAGACTAATTCGCCTCGTAGTTCAAAGGGAAGATTGGAATCTCTCTGCCGTTGTCGAACATCCATGGACCCCCTCACTCTCTCAGCACCCTGCACAGGGACACACTGCATCTCAGTTACCGTCAAATACACATAAAGCTATGGCATATAATCTGCCTCTATATACTATCAACAAACGTGAATAATGTATGAGATAGGAGCTCACATCACAGGGTTGGGATTTTGTTTACAGACCTGAGTGTAGTTTGGCGATCGCCACTCAGTCCTTTGAGGAGGCAATCTGTGGTCCAACAAGGGCAGAGGGGAAGAAAGAGAGGAAGCCAGGACGTCCTGGTACAGACCCCCGTCTCTTACATCTTCATACAGATGGCTGTAAGAGTCCCCCGGGAGGTTGTTGACATCTTGAAGAGCACATGGAAATGCAAAACATAACCGTGGAGCAGTACATTCACAATCTCTGAGATTTCACATGCTTGAACAATTGCTGGCAAACAATAAGATACATCAGAAGATAACCCAGTTGGCCCAAGTTTTTGGCCACAAGTTTAAGATCAGATATAGCTCCTGTTTGGCTCACTGTGTCACACTCGGGATATGAGCTGTTTATTGTTGCTTTGTCTGAGGTATGTTTGTTTGTGTCTCACCGGGCCTGCGTGCTTCCTCGGGGTGTGGACTGAGAGGTGGCATGTAGTCACCGGTGGGGTAGTAATAATGGGAATTTTCCTGGAATGAGTGAAACAGATCAGATGGTATCAGGTCAGCTTTAACCTTGCACAGCTTTTCCACATGTGTTACATCAATGCAGGCCGGGGTCACGCTGCATTTCGATCCCCCCCCACATTACATTCTCACTAGCTTCTAGAACAATTCAACCACGCATAGATAGATAGGTTTGGTTTTATTTGCCTTTACTTAACTTTACTTTGCCTTTAATCTCATAAAATATAACGGACATGAATAGACTTAAATTATTATTATTATAATTGGAAGCACGGAGGAAGAAAGAAGATATAGCCCGTTTGAAAATGGTCAGCAGTGAAGTCTGTGTTACATCTGGGGTTATTGTTCAAGGAATGTGATGTCTCTGTTGTAAATACTCTGAAGACCTCTATTGTATTGAGGTGTAGGCAGATATCTTCAAACCAGGGCAAATAAAACCTAAAACAATGTGCACTCAAGGCTAAATAACACTAGAGGTGAATGAGAAAATAGATCCTTTTGGTAATTCGGCTGAACCCACCCTTACAGGTATGTACTGTTTTAAATTAGGGGAAAGAGATAAAGCCTGCCTCAGTGGGGATCTGAGGCTTCATTAGACCCCGCCCAAACACAGCAGCGCTATCTGTTTTCTTCCACTGCACTCAACAGTTTTCTTCAGGGTTCACATCCTCGTTGGCCCTTTTAAAGTACAAAATGATAATTTCTCAGATCGATGTGTATTTTGAATGCTAATTGTGCTGTATTGATCCACGTTCCATCTCTATGCGCAGCTAAAGGTTTCATTAGTTTATCTATCCATTTTCCTTGTTCTAGCTGAATTCTCCACTTCCTCTTCTGCCAGATGCCTTCACCTCCTGCCTCCCCACCACCACACCTCACCCACCCGCATCTGTTTACCGAGCCTTCTCTACGTCTCTGCGTGTCAATTGCCCTTTTCTCTCTCTTTATCATCCCGCTCTCCCCATTCTTCCTCGCCTCTCCCGCTCTCACCGCCGCATAGCTCTCGTAGACGTTGCTGTCTGTTTCGGATCCAGAGTCGATGAGGAGGGTGCGCTGGGCTGCGGCGTTGATCTTTTCCCCGCTCTCATACTTATTTGAGTTGCTCATAGTTGAATGACTGGACCTGCGTGGACAAATCAGATTTTGTCATCTGCTTTTACTTTTTTCGATTCATTTCCAAGCAGCTCTCAATCCCCAATATGAGCTAAAGGAGATACAAAACGCTCAGCACACATAGCAAATTCCTGCATACATTAAGTTCTTAATAATGCATCATATGGTGTCAGTTTATTGCAGGATTGTGGCACAGGTTTGATGACACTAATATAAATGGATATCGACAGAAGCTTTTTTTGCCTGCCTGGCTGTTTTAGTAGCTGGGTCAGCCAATGGATCAGGTCTCAGACTTCTTAGAGTGGATTGGATGTGTGTCTCTTTATTACTTCTACTGCAGGGCCTTAACTTACCCCTCCTCTTCATTCTTCTTTCCGCCCAACACACTGCCTCCTCCACCCCCTGCAGGGGGAACAAGAACAGGAAGGAAAGAGGCTTAGTTTTAGGAAATTAGAACTTGAAGTGAGGAGCATCATCTCATAAGCACCGGAATTGATCAGGGCAATAAATGGGGCCGGAGAGTGAGAGTGAATGAAAAACAAGTAAGCTGTGAAAATCTATGTAAAAACCAGAGGGCAGAGGAAGGTGAGGATGAGATGAAAAATGAAAAACAGAGGATAGAGAGGGGAGAACCTGACAGTTAGACTAAGGAACAAATAGAAAGAGACAGAAGCAGAGACAGAAGAAGGACATAAAGCCAGCAAATGAGATAAAAGATGTGGATGAAACACAGAAGTGACAGACTTGAAGGATGAATGTGGCAGGAGGTGGAGGCTTAGCGAACGAGCAGAAGAAGAGGAGACAGGGTAGACGGATGGAAAGAGGGACATGGAGAGATGAGAAGTGAGTGAGAGCCCGAGCTGACAATTGCATCATGGTTCGGAGTAATCTCCTCAGAGTTTTGTTGAGGAATCGGGACAGTCTAATGACAGACAGTGATGGAAGAAACACTTTCATATCCACAGGTGAAAAGATCATCGTGGTTACCTGTCTGGCCTCGCCTCTTTTTCCACCTCAATCCAAAGAAGCAGCCCAGTGAATTAAATATCACGATGACTACAAGCAGTGCCACTGTCAAATAGGCTGGCAGTCCACTTGCACCTAGTTCGCAAAACATTAGAAACATTAGCTCAATGCATAACAATGAATGTTAAAGACGAAGTAATATGGAAATTGTGGAAGATAAAAACTGACTGAGACAGACCCAACCACTCTCTCAATTGTCTTTATTGATTAAAGACTAGCAGAGGGGAAAAAGTATGGGTGGGTGCCATGACAACCGCTACTCTCGTAGAGCAAACATTAACCGCCTTGGAGGTGCATACATTAACATGATTTAGCCAAATGAAGCTAGCTGCTGTGCAAACAGCAATTTCCAACTGCCCTTAAGAGCTTTTTCAGGGAGTTGTGATAAAAGACTTACTCCATGAGACTGAGTCATCATCCATTTCGATTTCCTCTTTTTCTGGACTCTCTGTTGAAAAGAAAGGGTATAACATGCATGCCGCACTTAGTAAGCTTGTTTTTAATGTGATGTAGATTATCAGATGTACAGTAGGGTCTTCTCAGTGTCAACCTAGGGTTACTCCAAACTGACCCTTGGTGGTGATGGACAGTACTGCATTGTTGTCGGCATAGCCACTCTCTCCCATTGCATTGAGGGCATTGACAGAGAAGTTGTAAGTGGTGACAGGCTGCAGGCCAGTGACAGTGAAGGTTGTTGTCATGGGAGGAAAGACGTCCATGTACAGGAAACTAGCTGACTGATCCCAACGGTATCTGCCAACCAAAAGGCACGGTCAACTACTAATAATACTTTGATTATGACAGGGTGCCACTCTTACACCAACCTCCTTTCTTGACATCTCACCTTACACGAAATCTTTGACGCAAACCACCGTCAAAGCCAGGGATCCACTCCAGAGTAACGGAGTCGTGGGTGA
This sequence comes from Scortum barcoo, assembly GCA_023238725.1. Classification (NCBI taxonomy): domain Eukaryota; kingdom Metazoa; phylum Chordata; class Actinopteri; order Centrarchiformes; family Terapontidae; genus Scortum; species Scortum barcoo. The sequence goes on along the minus strand of CM041546.1, from coordinate 10,110,336 downwards.
CACCAACTTTGCGAAACGATGAAGGAGGGTCCGGGTGACCTGAGGGCGAAAGAAAAGAAGAAATGTGGGGGAGAAGCAAACGTACTCTCGATTTTGTGAGAATACTGAGGAAGAGACAAACACTTTCGCTCAACAGGTGGCTATTTGAAAAGGCTTTAGGTGCTAAGAAAATGGAGATGTGTGCCATGAGATAGTCGAATGATTATATCTGCAGCGTCTGAAATAACACATGAGACCCTGCTGGCCTATAGGATCATGCCTCTCCTACAGCCTCCCCCTCTGCTTTGGAGAGGTTATAAATAGACAAAATGATATTACTAACAGTGAGAGCAGAGCTGATGTTCTTGATAGAAATAGAAGAGGAAAGAAAAAGATATGAGATATTCTCACTTTCCCCATTAGACACAGAATTGTGTTTGAAAACACAATTATTCTCATAAGATATGTGTATTAGAGGAGCTGGTAATAACTGTTTGCCTCAGAGCAAAATGTTTGATTTGTGGGTGGACTTAGCGTAATTGTTTCAGGCTGTGACACTTATCATATATATTTTTAGCCACTACAGTGTGTAGTTTGGAAAATTTAATGAAGGAAATTGATAATAGCCACTGATGATGAATAATAAAATAAAATCAGGGAGCAGAAATGATCACCATGGTCAAAACTTGTCAGTGAGCCTCCATAGCCCGTTTTATTTTCACAGCTTCTCTCTGCCGAATCACAGTTTATTCCACAGGGCTTTCCGACCAACATCTCTTTGACAGCAACAGCTTTGCATTTTTTAACAGTGCATTACTCCTTATCTGTTTTTTCTTAAGGTTGTGCTCTGTTGTATGAGTGATCAGAAAACACGGGCAGAGTCGTGACGCATCCCTCTCAGAACAAAGTGGCTGATTTGTCCAATTTATCCAACCGAAGTCAAGCAATGAAGGATGAAGCCTCTTGATTATTATCAATATTGTGAACAAAGATCAAAGAAGGCTAACCAGGCCTTCAGTCTGTCATGAGGCAATGCTTCAGTCAGGCTAGTGAAGGGAAAGTGGATTATTTTGCATTTGGAGCATGGAAAAAAAAGAGGGGTGGTTTTGGGGGCAGAGGGAGAGATAGTCAAGGAGAGGGGGGGAGAGATAGTTGAACAGCAACAGAAGAAGGGGGGTGCTGTACTCCTTTCTGGCTCCAGGCTGCAGCCCAGTTTGCAGAGTAAATAATTCCCACTATCAGCTCCACTCATAAGAGTCCAGGGCAAAGAGGTCAGCCTTATTTGGATCTCGTCTCCTTCAAATCCAAAAAGCACCACGCTAAGTTTAAAAAAAAAAAAAAAAAAAAAAACCTCTCTTCCTCTCGGGTTCTAAAATGATAAGGAAGCATATAAAATTTATTATCACTGCGTCAGATTAATTATGAATATTCGCAGCACAAAAAAAATGGGAAAAAACAGGGCCAATATTGGATTGTATTTTATGGTTTTTATAGTAAACATTAAATGTGTTCAATGATGGCTGTGGGCCTTCACTGAGAGCAGGACCATGTTGATAATGGCGGTGGAGCAGGGATACACTGGTAGCTTGGAGGCAGAAAAGTCTAAGCACGCCGGGAGAGCCAACCATATCATTGCAGCATTATCGGAGGGAGAAGTGAAGTAGCGCTATAGGCTAAATGATAAGGTAGAGATAGAGGCATGGAATAAGTTCCTTAAAGGGCTGACACTCAGGAGCAACAACTCTCTCCAGTTGACTGAATTCTGCATGTTCAACAGCCCTCCCACACTATTGTAATGTTGCTGGCAAAGGCTGATAAACCCTGGACAAAGCAGCATAGACACAATCATTTTGAGGTGCTGCCAAATTAGAACCAAAGGAAATAAAATTGTGCTCCACTGCCAAGTACGTGATATGCATAATGCCTACATATTGTGTGCCCTAACCGCTGACTTTGATCATTTGCCATTCATTTAAAGCTACATTACGTGATTTTCAACCACTAGGGGGCAGAAAGAATCATAACAAAAGCTGATAGAAACATAGGACCGACATACAATATGGTAGGTTTATTGCGAATTAACAAACAATTCCTTAAACATTGAGCAGGCACAGACACCAGGGCCAGTCAACATCCCATTATGCAATATTTCTGTAGCTCTGGTTCAGCAGGGTAACTCAAGTTCTTCACCTGGATTATTTCATCACTAGATGTTTGATCACAATGCACTCTTCCCAATCTAAAGCATGAAAATTATTATTAAAAGAGTGTCTTTCTGAGAACTTTCTCATTGGGCAACAAGTGGATGAAGCTTTGAGGAGCTGGGCATTCATTCTCAGTGGTTTGGGGTTTTTGACCCTTTCATAAACCCCAAACCACTGAGTTTTGGGGTTTTTGAAAGGGTCAACGTGAAATATATCCCTACTGTTCAAGGAAAACCACTTATCTCTGAATTTGGTAATTTTCTTTTCCTCAGGGTTCCTCAGCGAAACTGAGAACATCTCTTACAAATTGAAAGACCCTTTGGATCATCTGAAAAGCACATTGCTACGACTCTGAGATAGGGTTGTTTTTCTTAGCCCCTGAAAATTTGACATTTCGGAGATGTGTGGTCTTGGCAGGAAGGATGTTGTGGACAAAGGATGTTGTGGAGAGCACCTCTGTCACCCGGAGACACAGAAAAATACAAATGTGCATAGATACAGTACTTGTGCTGACGAGCTGGATGTCAAGCTTGTCCTCCCCAAGTGAGTTGCGAGCAGTGCAGCTGAAGACAGCATAGTCCAGGGCTGCACTCACATTCACTACTCGAACTGTGCTGGTGTGGAAGGAGCCCTCCCTCACAGTCTGCTCCTCATACCTGCATCACACACACACACACACACACACACACAGAAAGAGAGATAAATCCGGAGCAGGCAGACAGCAGGGATTGTGATGTCCTGCAGATTGCACTAAGTCACCCAATTTCACACATCAAAGAAGCATTAAACAGGTATTTGCATAGTGAAAAGCAAAGTATAAAACGCACTAAATCTGGTTTTAGTGGTAAAATAGCAAGAAAGAGCTAAAAGAATATATTATAATAGGGTAACACCTAATCTAATTGGAGGATTCATCAATATGTAACTAAATGCTGACAGTGGCACCGAAGGTAATAGTGAAAAGAACTGTAAAAAATGAATGAAATAAAACATTTTACGCTGTCTGACCTGGGGTTGGCAAAGTCCATGCGTACGCCATTTTTTTCCCAAGAGAAGTCAACGCGAGGAATACCTTCTGCCTGACACACGACCTCAGCTGTGGTGGTGCCATCCCCTCTACTTGCTACCTTCCTCCATTGGGCCCCTTTCTGAAGCTCTGGTTTGACTATCCAAGACAGCATGGGCACGCAGGTTCATTCATGCAGAAACAAGACACAATACAGGAGTAAATGTACATGTGTATTTACTGACAGGTACAAAAACATGTGCATGCTCCCATAAATAAGGCGCTTGTTCCTCTTTGACACGGGATAAATGCTACAGACTCACACTGCACCACCAGATGCACATCCACGGTGGCAGGGGACCCTATGCCATTATTGGCCGCGCACTGGTAAAGACCAGCGTGGGCCCGAGTCACATCATGGATGGTCAGAAGGCCAGATTCATCTTCCTGAGTCTCCTCTCCCATCTCCACCTCCCTTTCTCCCTGTGGAAGACAGAGTAAGGGGGAATGAGCGGCAGACAGCAGCTATCCCTCAATACACACTCCCCTCCTCCTGGGTGAGGGGGGTAGGAGGGGTGCGAGAGCAAGACAGGTAGACAGTGAGGAAGAGCTGAGCAGGAAACCGTTGGGGCTTGCGGTGGGGACGGGAAGGGCGTCGGGGGAGCGAGCTCTGAGGACAGAGAATGATAATGCCAAGGGTTGGAGAGCCACAGGGAAACAGAAAAGGAGGGGCTGTGCAGGTTGAAAGCGGGACACACAGCACTGCCAGGGGGTGGGTTAGACCAGAGAAGGCATCAGTAGATACAGAGACCACGCCACATTGACGAATGTGCCCTTTAGTCACGCAGCAGTAATGAAAGCTATTTTTCTGGATTTGGGCTGAGTGTGGAGCAGGAAGAGGTGGGGTGGAAGGATAGTTAGAGCCGGTGAAATATGGTGCATCTGTGCATTTAGAAAGGCCAGTGATAAACGGTAAGAACGGATAAAATAATAGAAAGGAAGCCAGATAAAGGAAATATAATTCAGCCGATGACTGTGTATGTGTGTGTGTGTATCCGAGCTCTCACCAGCAGTTTCCAAGAGAACATGGCAGATATAATGGGGTTGGCATCTGCCACACATATCAGGTCGGCTGTTTCCCCCAGGTTCACAAACACAGGGTCTTTCTCTGCCTTGACACTGGGAGCATCTGAGAGTAAGGAAACAGGACAAGGCTAAGGTGGGACAAAAGGTTAACATGCCAACCAGGGACAAATCATTTGCCAACCCATTAAACAGGCGTGTTGCATTGCTATAATTACTCATACACTTGTTTTCTGAACTTGTTCATAACCCTGTCCTAATTGGCCTCTGTATTTAGGGTACCAAAACCACACTGAGAATTGGTCATGTGACCCACAAGGCCCTTCACTGACAGCACATGCCCATATGGACTATGACAGACTGACCAGTTCTTCCTCCCTGGATTCCTCCCTTCATCTAATCGTCTCTCCTTCCCGACTGCGTCGCTGCGCTTCTTGTCTTCATTTGCCTCTAACTCACAACCTTTTTATGCTTCCCACGGGTGCCATGTACTCGCAACAATAAGGCCATTAGTGCCTACTTGTCTAAACCTATGTTCACACTTGAAGAACAGTGGTGGGAAGCACTAGAGAGACACGGACCTCTGGGTTGGCGGGATGCACCCACATTGGCCTGCTAACCAAGACCGACATTGTTAAGTGGGCTACACCGCCAACCATAAAAGCTACTACAATCCTCCATACATAATGAATATCTACAACTGTCAAGCCCAGACAGATCAGGATGGCAGAATCCATTAGGCGTGTACCATGGGCTTTGGTGAAACAGGCAGACCTACATTTTCAACACTTCCATTATTAAATCATCAGTATCGGGGCAGAGGGTCTCTAGCTCGAGGCAGGGCCTGGGGCAGCAGTGGAGGTGCACGACCATGCATGGAGACCTAATGAATGAGGCATGTTTGCTGGGTAAGAGCTGAAAGTCAATGTTGCTGTCTAGGTGCGGGAGTGTGTGTTCTTGATGCACTGATGGCTCTGATTTTGTTAGCAGCTCTAAAAAAGTTCAAAAACATGCTGTTAAGAGCCTAGAGATTCAAATCCAATGCACAAAATGTACAAATACATTCAAGAAAAATCCTGCCCATTTTCAATATTTAGACAAAAACAGCGCTGTGGCTGACTTGTGACCCTCGTGGGCCAAGGTACACCCGCATATCTACCTGCATGTTAGAACCTGATTTTTTTTTTTTTATGAATTATGAATAGATTGCAGGAAAGTAAAAAAAAATCATAAAAAGTAGCTCTCTTCAATCTTTTTTCTTTTCTGTTTTGTCAAATTTTCCTCTGGTAGATGCTTTGTGGTACTTTGATGAATCTTGAAGAACTATTAAAATACTCAAACTGGCTTTCAAAGGTAACTCTTAAAAACATTATCAAAACCCATGGGAGAAAAAACATTTGCACGGAAACTCTTTCACATGTGTGGGCGAGGGGATGGCTGCGTCTGATCATCTGCTCTCTGGGTGCTGGTTCTTACACTGAACGTCCAGCATGATGGAGGTTTGGTTGATGCCCTCCTCATTTTCACACTTGACTGTGTAAACGCCGGCATCTTTTCTCGTCACATTCCTGATCTCCAGTGAGTTGTCGTCTGACCAGTGGTACCGCAGATCGCCCTCTTTACAAAAGCATGGGAAACACACACACACACACAAACCAATGGTAAATTAAGTATTCATTACACGCTCATCAACCGCATGTCCTCTGGCCACCGGTCTCTAAGTGACATCTAATCCTGCATTATTGATTGGCCTGGATGGATTCCCACATCAAGCCAACAATAGGCTGCGTGAGAGACACCTCCTGTACCACAGCACTCAAAATGTAATAGGTGGGTTTCCACATTCAGGATACAGTCATTTAATGGTGGAGACCCCGTATGATGGAGCTAACAGAGTTAACAGAGAAAGAGAGTGGGAGCAGCAGGGCCCCGATGACACCGGCCTGGAGGAGAAGCCAGGCTTAGAACTGTTGTGTTGTATTCAGGGAGACAGCAATCCTCATTTAGACTGCATACATTAGAGCCATAATGAGAATCGCATTTGGCAGGGTCCCATGCTGGCTAACCTGCCATGTTTTATTCAGACCCTGAATGGCAGAGCTGAGTGCTTACTTGCTGGCTCAGCTCAACTAGGACCTGGTTTATAGAGCCATCACACAGCCCTGGATCACCTTTGACCAGCTTCTCCCTGCGGTGCAGCCAAATGCAGGAGACCTCCTCCGGGTTAGCTGAGACCAGCAGTGGGATGATTGCCATGTCATCCTCCACCACCAGGACCTGCGTTGGCTGCTCTGGGCTGAACTCTGGTGGGTCTGACACAGAAACGGCACACAGCTACAGTAAGTGGGATTTACACCCAAAATAAAAAAAAAATAAAAAAAACACACAAGCAAAGGTATGAATACAAACTCCGGCCCACACAATGACAAGAACTAGCAAGAGAGAACACAAAGACACACAAAACACGGCAAGCATGAAAGCAGTAAGAGACACTAATGAGAGTCAAACCGGTGGAAAGTCGACATCCCACCAATAATTCCAGATCTAACCAACTTCACATACTTGACGGGGGAGTAAGGCAATGCGGGAGGGAGAGGGACAGGCATTAAAACGACGAGTGACAGTACTGTTGTCCAACTGAAGCTCCACACAAACACACAGTGACATTCCTTCATGCTCGTACACAGCACCAAGCTTTGAAGCAGTGGCTGGCTGCTGCCTGTGAAATGGCATCAAAGACAAACATGGCCATGCAGCAAAGCAAATGCACAATTAGGACACACTGCCGCAGAGCTCAACAGACCCACAAATCACAACAAAGGGTTCCAGTAAACAAAAAAAAACAAAAAACAAACACATACACATGCTACGCGCTGACATTTCTGTGCAAAAGTAGCTTACATCTGCACCATCATAGATCATCATTATGCATCGTTTAGGATTTATGCAAACCACATCTCTTGGTCACTTGCCAGGAAGAAAAAAGGAAACAAACAAACCAATAAAAAAAAGAAATGAAGAAACAATTCAGCCCCTACTTACAAAGCACATTGAGTTTGAAGAATGTGTTGGCCCCCTCTGCTAGCACAGGACTGTAAGCCTGGCAAATGACCCTCTGGTTGTGATGCTGTGAACTGAGATTCAGGGATAGAGAACTGCTCACTGACACACCACCGTATTGAGCCTTCCTGGGCGGCTGCTCCACTCCCTGAAACCTAGGACACACCAAACCTAGTTCACCAAACAATTATGCGTATTGTCACATTTAACAGGATAAAAATCAGTAATTCAGAGTCATTCTAACACCAAATTAGACATGTCATCTAGCATGAAAATGGCCCTGACAATGACATGTGCGTTGACTGCCATGAGACTTGCCAAACCTGAGTGTGCCCAAGCTCCAGGAGATGTTGGCCTTGGGGTTACTGCTTCCAGCCTGGCACTCCAGAGTCAGCATCTGGCCACGACGTAGCTCCTCCTGTTTGGTTGTGATCTTGATGCTTATTGCTGGAACTGGAAAACCACAGCAGAAAAACACAATCTTAATTCACTGGAATTATCAAGATGAAGAGCACAAAAGGACACCGCTGAAAATGTGTGTCAGTGGGTTTATATCAAATCCATTTATCTGATATTGTGCTCAGGCTGTGTTGATGTGTCAGAGCTCCGGTCTAACTCACAGTGAACCGTGAGGTTAGTGAAGGCGGAGATAGTCTTCTGTGCCTCATTTCTAGCATCGCAGCGGTAGGTAGCCATGTTGTCACTTGCCGTCAGAACTCGGACCAGTTCTCGAGCCACACCCCGATCAAAGGGTGTCTGCTTCAGTGCATCTTTCACAACATTTCCATCCTAAGGCAGGAACACAGAGAGTTTTATGTAGTCCTGACATAGAGTACAATACACATATGAACGTACAGTACACACAAACCTTGAACCAGGTCAGAGTCCCAGTGGGATTCCCTCCAGTGGAGAAGCAGATGAGACGGACCGTGGTCCCTGAACGAAGGGGGACATCTTGAGGAGGAGCATCGAGCCATACCTTTTGAGGGGGATCTGTTGTAAAAGCATCGATAAGATTCTGAAATATGGTAGAATATCATTTAAGTTACCCTACATGATCAGCAGAGGAGTTGTTTATACTGTATTCATCATTAGCTGCTTATAGGAGCTGAGGTCAGCCCAGGTGAAACTGAACATTTTCAGTTTAAAAATCTGTGCTGATAACATTTCCTCTAACACAAATATGACAAAATGCCTGGAAAATTCTCACTGATGCTGTGTCAAGGATTGTAAAGAGCAAGAGCAATTGTCAAGAGCTAGGTTTGCCTTTTTGCGTTTCTTGACATTCAGAAATGTAATTAAAATTGACCCCTCCTGAACCATAATGGATGTGTTTTTGATAAGATGTAAAACATGCTGCTACATCATTATTCTACTATCCTTGGTAATTTTTTATGCAGCTTATGTCTAGTAAAAGAGTTCAGTTTAGTTTACTCACAATAGACACTGAGCTTGGTAATCTGGGTCTTGGAGAAGTGTGTGCCCTTATTGAAAGCCTCACAGGTGAGTTCCAGCCCATTCTCCTCCCTGGAGACCTGGTGGGTCATGTTGGACATGGTTGTCATCCCACCATTGTCTCCCTGCAGACACAAAAGCACACATGACAGTTCAGTTGGGGGACAGACAGACCTGGTCTCTCAGTCTTAGGGAAGAGGTGGGGAAAAAAAAAACAGGGAGAAAAACAACCCACACTGGTTTGTCTTGGTGAATACAGATGGCAAATTAGCTGCTGTAATAACTGATGTTGTGCACAGTCTGTGATAAATAAGCATATTCATCTGACTCTCCTGCTTTGCGCACTGTTATAAATTGAGCCAAGCGTCATTTTGCACCTGCCTGATAGCGGTCATGCCTATGCAGCACATCTGGTTATTAAAGCTATTATTGCGGTGATTACTGTAAAAGCCACAGTCAGAAAGACTAACAAAGACACTGGACAGAAGCGTCAGTCTTCATTAACCTCACACTGTTTCAGATGCATTAAAGCTCACACACAGCACACTGAGTGCCTCGTGTAAGATCAAATGAAAATGCTGCTGCCAGATGAATAAAGAGCTTGTTTAATAATGCTCATCTTCTGTGTCAGCTTTTATTCACTTTGATCTTATTAACATACACAAAAGAGGAGAGGAGCAGCAGAATATTCTTTTTGGAATCGGCTGCTGATTCATTTGCAAAGCTGCATCGGACCTATTCAGGGACCGCTCATGGTCATACCGTTTTCTTTCATCTATGAAAGTTCACATGAGGTCACATTTCGTATTGAGGATTCTTTTAATTCAATGGGAGGCATTTTAAAAGTTTTCTGTTGATACCCTAAACGTGAGCTTGACTGAAGGGCAATACTTTTGACCTTCATTTTTTATGCTTTTTGCCTTGTGTTTACAAAAAACACCTGAACTTTTTTCAGTATTCTCTTGGGTTTCACCAGCACGATCGCCAATTATAACTCGTGCGCAAAGTCTCCCAACATCATTTCTCTTGTCTACCTGCTTAGATAGTTTTCGGCTTTGCACCATTCATGTGAGGTGTAGCCTCACCTCTTCCATGGTGACAACAAAGGTGTTGAGCTCCTTGTAGCCCAGCCACCAGCGGATCTGGACAGGGGGATTACTGGAGGTGGCAAAGCAGCTCATATTCAAGTCCTGCCCCTCAATGGCCTCTGACGGACCCACCAGTGTCACCTTTGCAGGCTCAACTGATGGACACACAAACAAACACACACACACACAAAGCCACACACACAGATACATCAGAAAAATACAAAGACAAGTCAGTAAAAATATCACACCTTGAATAGTACATTCAACAGCTACCTATTCTGATCACAGTGGCAGCGCAACTATTTTTGGATGTGAAACATGTAGCTGTATAAAGGGTGAGAAGGAAAATCACTTTGAGTGGCAACTTGTTTTCTCCGGAGGTTTTCTGTGTGGTTTCTAAAGTCTGCTTCGTTTTAACCACAGGGGGAGACAGGGTACAATAGCTGCAGGCAAAGTGATGCAGCTGCATAAAGTCTTTGGGGGAGTACAAAGGCTGGGGACTAAGCTGGCAGACATGGGGAAGGAGGGGTCATGTATGTAAATGTTACACATATTTGTGTCTATCCCACACGAGACAGAGACGGGGGTTGCATTTGAGCGCACCACTCTCTAAGTCTGTTGAAATTACGCAGGTGCCGCGAGGTAAAAGAGGCATATTCATATTACACCAGAGAGACATATTCTTTGCCCTCCAGCCTCTGCCAGTGCCTAGAGCGCAGTCAGGCAGTCAGCAGCTCATTTTCAACATCCCTGAATGGATGACTGGGAGGTATGGCACCAGGGCCTGTTGGGGGCTTTGTTGAGGAAAGCAGGGGCACTGGAGTATCTTGAGCCACCTTCACACACCACATTGCTGCCAACCCTAATTCAAAGTGTATTTACATAAAATAGGTGCATCAATCACAGAGCATTTAAAGCCCTGACTTACATTGTCTGGCTCTGTAATGGAAATCAGGCTATTGTTAGACTCAATGCGCCAAGGCTGCTGAATATTAATTCTGTATTTGTTTTATTGTTGCTGAAACAAACATTTTATATTCAGAGAGAAAAGTATAATCTATTAACCATGGGCGTTACTGTCACACAAAAGTGTAGGGTTTACTGCCTCGGGATTGTGCATTGAAGCAATTCAGCTGAATTAGTGTAGCAGCTATGAAAGAGCATGCAGTGATACTAATCTGGAGGCAGTTGGAAATGTGGGCCGCAGCCATAATAACCATTAGTTTCATTAATGATATTAGCATTACAATTTATGCTGGGACAGCAAAAGAATTGGTTTTGGAGGTAAGACTCTTATTATATTCCTCTGCCTCACGTCCATATCCTTAATAATCCATTGCTGCGAGTCCTGCCAGGGCTTTGTGTGTGTGTGTGATTGTGTGTGTGATACATCGTCACATTCTAGAAACAAAGATTAATTGGAAATTGATGTTCACAATTATTGATTATTGATTAAGAGAAGCAAAAATGTGTTTTGCTTCGTTTTTTGATGGATTGAATATTTGATTGTGTGTGTGTGTGTGTGTGTGTCTGTGTTCCAGCACTATATTAAGCATTATTTTCACTCACAGAGCACAGTGATTTTGCGGCTGGCAGACAGAGGTGATGGGGACACCAGATTGACGCTCTCACAGCACAGCACTGCCTGGTTGTCTGCTGGGGTGATCTTCAAGTTGAGGATGCTGCTGGACTTCTGCGCCACAACATCCTCTTCCCAAAACATGGACAGGACCTCTCCATTCTAACACACAGAAAAACACGTGAAATTAAAAAGGGCAACATCTAGAATATGTCTGAACAGTTGCACAGCCCCATATGGTGCAGCCAAAGGAGCACAGAAGCTCAATAGGATAACTTGCCCTGCAAGTTTCTAAACTAAAATAGCTCATTTTGCCAGTGTGGCAGTGTGTTTCAAAGCCTCCTTAACAGATGGTGCAGAAGATTTACCTTGGTCCAGTGGAGAGTGGCTAGGGGGTTTCCACCATGAGACACACACACCAACACGAGTATTCTCCCTGCTTTAACTTCCGCTCTCTCCAGACCTACAATGACTGGAGGCTGAGGCGGGACTGCCAGGAAGCAAGAGACAAAAATAAAAATGGACATGACAAAGGGCAATGGCGCAGAGGGTGATAGAAACTGGAGAGAAAAGGGTGAGGGAGGAGATGGGATGTAGTAACTCAGGGAAACAGGGGGAGGAGTGACCATCAATAGGACAACATAAAAAAGAAACGGCACTGCAATGAGAACACTCTTGGCAATTGAGTAGGGAGCATCCCTATTTGTTGCGACAGGGCCAATAAATTGGACACGTTCAACATGACTGTGAGATAAGAGGTCCAGATCTGATGAAAGTATTAAGTGTAAAGGGAGCAGTGAGCTAGATCCAGTCTATAAAGCAAAATAACAGATGTTCAAACAGTAATAAGGCAACGTGAAATATGAATAAATTACAGCCTACTTGAATAAAATATACGCAGTAAATAGAGGAGGACGGGCCTTTGTTATTGCTGCAATCAGTTTCAGAGAGCAGGCTGCAGACCCTGGGCCAATGAGACAAATTGCCACCTTGCTAACAATCTGGCTGGCTGAAAATGGCCACCGCGCTGGCTTTGATGGGCTGGCGTGCTGAGTAAGACTGCAGCGGTGGTCCCAAGTTCTGCAACATTAGCACTTAGCCCAGAGCTCATGTTGTTTTATACTGAGCAGAGAGATATGGAGAGATGGAGGGAGGAGTGCTCACGCTTATTGGTGATTGTTAAAACAGCAGCAGCGGCTACTAATGTGGAGGAGTATGGATAGAGACAACATTAAGGTGTCTAGTCAGCCTGTGGATAATATGGCAGCTGGGCTGGAGAGAGCGCTCACTCGCTGAAGGTGTCAGCAGGCCTGCTCCACTTTAATCAACAACATGATTTAGCTGAGGGGGAAGCAGGTGGGGTGACTCTCAGGCCTAAACAATCAATTACTTCAACTGATCAACAGAGTAGAAAATACTAAACCTACAGTAGTAAACAGTAGCTGTGGTGTTGCACGCGATGTTTGTGCGCTCTATAGCAATGGCTTTCCTTGTTTCCCAGCCAAATGAATAGAAAAAGAAACATGAGAGACAGAGGCAGCAAGTGTGTAAACTCACCTTTGTGTGTGCTGTAGTAACACTTTTATTACATAATGTCATGTGGAGTGCGATAACAACATGAAAGAAAAAAGCAGCACAAACTGTCTCCCATCCTGCCTCAGTGCACTCTAATTTGAATTCGAGCTGATGAGCACAAAAGTTGCTGGGTTAATTCTGCAGTATTCATCATTATTAACTGTGGTGGCCTTAGCTTTGCATATTAGTTATTATAATATTGTTAAAAAATTCAGTAGTTGAAGCCTTGCTGAAATAATCCATCTCAGTTGGTCTAATGATTTGTTCATGTGTTTTGGCTAACATTAGGGGAAATAAGACTACAGGTGTAAATGATCTTAAGATTAATAAAACAGTAAAACGGTAACCTAAAACGAAAACCAATTATAGTGCAGGGTTGATGATGTATGATTTTGAAGCTGTTAGCCACCTGTGTGGACATGAACAAAAAAAGAAAATAGCCCAGACGTCCCACTTTGGTCATATCAATCTGAGCCCACCAGAGGCAGCCTTGTGAACTGGAGGTTGCCACACTTGTGTTGACTTGAAGTAGGTGTGAGTTTGCCATCAGGTTTAATGTTTCTCCTTGGACCACTAACACAGACTGAGTGCACAAGGCCAGATACCCTTGGGTCTCACCGAGGTTGGGTTCCCATTTGTTTGTACGTGAGTGTGTTTTTGTTTTAAACAGAGGGGGTGTTGACTGTCAGTTTACAGACAGGTTGAGACACTCACAGTATACGCTCATGGTCATTGTGGTCTCCACAGGCCGGGAAAGGGCGCGGTTCGTGGCATGACATGCCAGCTGCCTACCGTTGTCAGAGCTCAGAGCGGTAACCCTGTGAGAGGTAACAGAAAGACAGAAGAAATGGGAAGGATAAAAAACCCCATCATGGTTTTGTCTGGCCAGTGGTATTCATAAACTTTACTGACATTAAGTAAAAGTGCCAATACATTAACATACTCCATTTAAAGTCCAATGCAGTCAACATCCTACTTTTTTACTTTTACTTATATAAGTGTAAAATATCCCTTCTGATTGATATATCAATATATCTGACGGTAACTGATGCATCACTGTGTAGCTAGCATTTTACGCTTGTAGCCAAGAGAGATATGGAGGTAGTTTAAACTACTTTATATACAGTGGTTCCAACTTCCCAAAGGATCACTGGATTAATCTGAGGGGTCTTGTGATTCATAATGGGGTAGGAAAGATGGAAAAAAAAAAAAACAAAAAAAACCCCCAAAACATTTGAGTTCATCTTTCTGACTTTCCTCATTTGAATATTATTTAAATTAAACCATCTGTTGAAATTACAGGAAAAAAATGTCCTTTTGGTGGAACGGCTGAAACTCACATCTGAAACATGATGAGGAGCCCCAAGTAGACGGGAACATTTTTTTTTTCCCCAAATGGGTCACAACCCAAATAAATCTTCTTAATTTGAAAGGTAACCAGCAACTATAGCTGTCAGACATACGGAGGGGAGTTCAGTGGATTCATTCTGAGTCTAGTTTACTCCTTCAGTTTATGTGTTTATGTCTATATCAAATTAGAGTACAGTGTCAACCGTAACAATCACACATGGCCCACTGCTGTGTACGCTCAGTGTGAATATGAGAAAGAAGCATCAATATTGCTTAAGACCTTGGCTGCTCTGCAATAGAGCTGAACAACGCTACAGCCCCTCAGTACCAATGTTATCTCAGGATATGACAAGAGGTTATTATCTTTGACACAGAGGAGACAAGCCGGATTAAAGTAATCTATGGCCCTGTTTAATGTATAGGCACCTGGCGAACCAGCGAGGATCGGATCTGTCTCGCTGCTGGAATGTAATTTTGTGCATTTGACAGAAGCTAATTCAATCGCACAGTGCCAAGTAACAGTTCGCTGTGTGCAGAAATTCATTGTACTCACTAAGACAGAAGGAGAAAATAAGAGCAGGGTGAAAACAAGGGAAACAAGAAACAAAGACAGACTTGGAGAGATCGAGCAGGTTGGTGAGGAGAATGAGTCTGGCAGGCGGGCGAACACATACGTTACTTCAGCACGCGTGTTCAGGAGCTTATCCTTTGAGCCAGACATGGTGAAAAACTCTGCACCTGTCAGCTCGACTTCATCTGAAAGACACAATGGGGGGAAGGCACACAAAAAGGGAGAGTGCCGTGTGTGAATTTGTTCATGTGAAACAGAAACATCAGTGTTATTCTCGTGTAGAATGGTAAAAACTGGAATATGATGAAACTGAGCATCTGTGTGTGTGTGTCTGTGTGGCAGTATAAGCCATCATCTCAGCCTCTTAAAAAATGAAATCAAATCAGAGTTCAGATCACAGTATCACCAAAGGAAAATTACATTTTATTAAACACAATAAAGATGCACATCTTAACAAGAAAAAAAGGAAATATATATCTTCCACCTGCACCCTGAGCCCTGTAGACAAATTCACACCAAGAGAAAACAATAGAGCATCTCTCCATCTCTGATTCAGGAGTATACATAAGGTGTGAAAAGGGAGCAAAAAGCAAAAAAAAAAAAAAAAAACAGAAAATGAGAAAATTGCAGTTGTTTTGGAAACAACCAGGAACTTGTGATACATTCACTGTACATGCAATTGTAAAGTCAGTGGAAATTGGAAATTCAAATGTTCAGGCTATTTCCTCCCACACAGAGTCTGCTCCTTTCAACTCTGCTACGACTATGAAATGAGAAGTCTTTACTGAACTTGCATTTTATCCCCTGCAAAGTTTTCATGTTTGTACATCCCAGCTGTGACCTAAAACAGTCCAAGAATGCAGAAAATCAGAAAGGCTGTTGCACCTCGTTCTAACCCATCAGACTGACCGTCTCTGTCACAGTTAGTGCGGTTGACAGGTTGACTCACCTTTATAAAGTGTAATTTCAGCCAGGGGCTTTGCATCAGGGGCAATACAGGTGACAGTGTACTTCTTCCCTGCCACCCAAGGTGTTGCCATGTCCACCTCAAAGTACGGCTCGGAAGGAGGAACTGATTGAGAGGAACAACATGTCAAGTTTCATATCACATCTAATATTCATCACACTCATTTTTGGGCTGGTGGAAGGCGTCACAGATGGATATTAGCTTATGCAATGTAATGATAATAAGCGCTGGTAACATTTGGGAGTGACTTGAATGTCACGCTGTCAGATTTTGAGTGATTTAGTACAGCGAGGTTTGATGTTCTGTTGAGTTAGAATACAAATTGTGGACAAGATGAGAATACAGAGATGAAATAGTGATGAAACCGATCCAGTGCTAATCTATCATAGCAAACACCAAACACTTCTCTTCTCAGATCACCCCCAAGCTAAATATGTGCTTTCTGGACTGATCAAAGCAGACTTCACTTCTCCACTGTTCTACTCTACAATCCTTTTATCTGACCATAAATAGGAATTCCAGAGAAAGGAAAAAACAGCTTTTAACACAAGGGACCAAAAATTGTTTGGCAGTAAATTGAAAAATCTGTCACCAACTAATCATGAAAGAGATTTCTGCAGATCTGAGAGCAACTCTTTACCAAGATTATCAGTTCAATCATGCACACGCTACAGAAACGTGATTGGTTATTGTGCCAGCTTTTAGCAAGTGGGCAAGCCCTTGGAATTAGAAACGACGGCTGCCGCAAAAGGTTATTTTTCCTTTCACTGGAGATCAAGTGCAAAGACTGCCTGAGTTTAGAGACAGAATAGAGGAGCTAGAAAGTACAGGATGGATACATGCATGTAAGAGAGAGATGAAAGACTCTGGCAGAGAAGAAAAGAGATGTGGCAATAATGAAAGGTGAGTGTAAGACAGGCTTGCAGAGGAGAGCGGGGGACAGGAAGATAGCTGCTGCTGAATTCTGAGATAAATCCACCACTAATGTGTGGGTAAACAGCTGGACCACAAGCAACCGAAGCCAGCCAGCCATTCAGCTCCACTCCATCTCTTTGGCACAAACACCCGGTTCCTGGCCACTAGGAGGAGCTGTTGCTGTGTGCAGAGTCACCCATTGGCTCGAGTCTGCTATTGAGACAGATGAGATGTGGCTGCAGCTTCAAACTGATTTAAAAGAAGCAATTGAATCTGTGTGGACTGTGATGGGTTACCCAAAGCACTGCAGAGGCGCGCGCTGCAATAATGAGATGCATTTGTTTGTTTTCCCCCCCCTCTTCCCTGAGAAGATGACTGGGCCATGCATCTATTGACAGCCCCTGCACTCTCAATCTACTCGGGCCCACACAACTCACATAGGCAGCACCACTTGTTGTGCTCGAGGAGTGTCTGGCAGCCTAACAAATCCTAAAATAAGAATAATGATATGTTCGTAAATGAGGCAGGCAGGTATCTAATTTTTCCTCGCTTGCCCATGCTGGCCCGTTCGTCTTATCTCTCATTCACTCCATCATCCCTCTCTAGCAGCCCAAGAGCCCCCTCCCTTCTCCCCACGCTATCCTTCTTGACCACTGCAGTTAAACTGCAGAAGTGCGGGGGAAGGTATGCGCCAGCTTGGACTGGGAATTATTGCCTGCCATCCATCACATTTGCAAACCATGTGACCCAATCAGCCCAGTCAGGATGAACTTAGACACACACGCACATTTTGTACAAATGTGATAGCACATGTGGACAACAACAAAACACGCATTCTATTCAATTTACCAGACACGCACTCAGAGCAAAGAACAAGCTGCTCTCTTAATTAACTCTTTCTGCCTCTTCTTTGTCTACTTGCCTGTCTGCTTTTCCATTTTTTCTCCCTCTCTCTGTCTCTTTCTCCCTGCTTTCTAGCCCCATCTCTCTTATTAAGGTACATATATGAACACAAAAATAGATAGACATGGAAAGACTTGCTCCCATCGCTCAGATGAGAAACACTGAGCCGCAAAATTCGATTCATTAGACAAATACAGACGGATGGATGGATAAGGCAGATAAGAAGCAGATTAGCAGACACACATCAATATGCATAAGCAGCTCTTTCCACCTATCTTTCTCTCTCATTCACATACAGATGCACACACTCTGTTCTCTCCTTGGCACACAAACAGCCAAAGATAAACTCAAGTCTACAGTGCATGCAGATTTGCACGCATAGACACACTGACACAGGCGAGTGAATGCGCAGACAGGCTACATTCATCTCACTTCACTCTAAAAACAGTCAGTGTGTGCACAGTCTAACATGTGATACCAAGCTGATTCTCTGGAAAATATTGGAGAAGGCCCAGAGGATAAAACAGTCTCTAAAAAGCTTATTATGCTGAATTAAGAAATAATGGAGAGCAGAAGATCAGACATCTCAATACCAGACAGACACAACTCATCGGTTTTATTTCTGGAGGACAAAACCACATATCCAGGCATGTGCACATGCACAAGGATATATTTTTATGCACACTGAGCATACAGACACACACACACACACTCACTCATTCTTACACAGATTGTGGGTCTCAGGTGTATGATCTCTGGCAATGAAACAGTGCTCTTTTTTTTTTTCCCACTTGCCCGTTCCCCTCTGTCTCCCCCTTCCCGTCTGTGTCCCCTCTGTTCTGGGCGAGAAGTGAAGCAGCAGGCCCTTCACCCCTCACCCACCAACACGCCACTTTTTCCTGACCAACCACTACTGCAGTTACATAACATTTAAATTCCTATTTGTCCTCAGTCAAGAACTTTTACAGAAAATATTTTACACACAGGAGGTAACTGACTGAATCTGCCTTATTGATAGATTTAAAAAAAAAAACAAGCATTAAAAGCTAAACCAAGCCAAAATGAAACATTTCAAGTGTCCCTATAGTGCCTCATTTTCCTATTTAGCAGAGCCTCCTTTGCTAATTGTAAAGACCCTGACACTGTAACATTACTCCAACACAGTGATATGCACACCGTCACACCAGTGTATAACACACCGTCCTCTGATGGGTTTATTATCTTGGGCAACTGTCAGAACTTTTTCGTGAACGAAGATGAATAAAGTCACAATGCTCTACGTTGCTTGTGCCCCCATTTATAAGTTGTTCCATTATTCATAACAGGGAATCATAAAATGAAGGCTCATTATATACTCTTCAAGTGCTAAACTCATTAGCTACCGCAAAAACCTCACCATAGCCCTGGTTCCTAAAATGTCCTCTAACCTCCAACCAACACTGATAATAAGCTTACACACATGGGCACACTCTCGCACATGCACGCACATATCTCTGTAAGACCCGACTGTGGCAACTGAATGAGTAACACAGTCTAAAACCAGAACACATCAAATAACTGTTTTGAACATTTGCAGGAGGCATCTGTACAGGCATGCAATGCGGTGAGGGAGAGAGTTGTTCATTAATAGGATTAAATGCTAAGGCTAATGGTATAAACCGAGACACAGGATGTGTCAGGTATGTGACGGGCACAGTGCGGGGTAAGTTTTAGCAGAGGAGGGGGTTGCAGCGGAGAGGGTAGAGGTTGTTATTGTCATGGATTACTCACTGCCACTTGATCTGCCTATTGCAGTAATCCCCTATCTAAGCTTCGCAGGAAGGCAAAAACATACAGGAGTTATGTTGCACCAATGGAAATGTCTTGAAAACGTCTCTTTGTAAGCCCATGGGTGGGGCTTATTGACATTCACTGCCTGTGGTGATCCATCTTGAATTAGCCAGTCATGATAGCACTCCCTCTGACCCAGGAATCCAATTATTCGACCAGCAATTTCTGTTTTGTTTTCACATTCCTCCCCTCTCCCCTACTGTATCTCCTCATAAAGAGTTTATAGTGTTTTGATTTGATGCAGGGCTTGATGGGATATGGCCATGGTTGACTGGCCAGGGGTGTGGAGCCTTGGGAGCTGTAGTTCAGTGATGGAGAAGTCCATGGGGAACTCATCAGAGACAGTGTTCTTCAAAAGGATGCACTGTTTCCAGTCCCAGTTCAGCACTAACAGGAGATTGAATTCATCAGCTCATTATAAAGCCCCAGATTAGTCACGTATTTTGAATCAGTTGAGTTGGTGGGGTGGAACAAATGACCCTTTAGGACCAAGGCTGCAGAGTGTTTTTTAAGTCAGTCGCCTCACTCTTTGCCCTTTGCAACAGTGCAGCTGCAAATGTCCATCTTAAACAGTCAACAGCTGGAAAGTGTACCCAAGACACCGAACAAAAACACCAGCTGAGATCTGAGCATGTCAGGAATACAGGGCAGCAGTAGGTTTTAGTCATGGTAAATACTACTACCAGCAATCCCCGATGCAACACGAACATAATTCTCACACATTTTGACCTTTTTGACGAAGCCGAAGGCAATTGCATTGACTTTGTACATGTGGGTGCACATGCAAAAGGCATTTCAGAGGTAATAAATGTGGGAGTCAAGCCTGCTGTGGCTGCAGGTGTAGGCCTGCTGTAGGACATGAGACTGCTGCTGCGTTGAACAGAACATAGATATAGACATTCAAAGGGGACGTCTGCAGTCTATGCCTCTTCCTATCCCACACCACCCACTATCCCTCCCACCGGCCCACTGATGTCAGAAAAACCTGCTTTCTTCCCAGAGGAGAGTGAAGCCACTAGAATCGCCACAGCAACCCCCCCAACCCCCCACACTCTCCCAAAAAAAACTCCTCTCCATGGTCACCAAAGAGAAAGCCTGAAAGAGAGGGAGAGAGGGTGAAATTGTGCAACGGAGAGAATGGGGAGGGGGATGTAAGTAAATGAACTGCGCCTGGAGAAGAAAGGTTCTTTTAGAGTCCTTTCCTCGCCACATATGGGCTCGCTCCCACAAGCAAGAAGGGGAAGGGAGAGAGAGATACCGGTTGTCATAGAGTGACAACAGGTGGTCTAATGTGGTCACACAATTACATCTATTCCAGCATGTCTGAGTGGGAACTTTTCAATCACTCCTGTTATAATTTATTCTTGTGCAAGGGAGAGACATGGATCGCCCTGAGGCTTGCCAGGGAATCCAGGCTCTGATACTTTATATTGTGCAGCTGCTGGTTAAAGCCCTAGACCTACTGGAACATGCAGGGTTGGCATAGTGCTTTTTAAAGAAATAAATACTGTCCCAAAAGTCAGAAATACTTCTTCACAGTTCATACAAGCTTCAAATGTGATTTGTGGTTGAAGGAAACCGCTGAGTTCTACTGTACCAAGGACACTTTAAATGTATTTATTTAAATTTCTGTAAGTTCAAGTGTGTGCTGCTTCAAATGCAAATGCCTTACTTTAAGCAAATTAAAACTTGTTATCAATAGAAATGAATATTTAACAGCTCTTTATATGCTGATTACTGGTCAAGAGGTTGTGTATGTTACTGGTGTACTGAGGATGCTCAGTGTGCCTTATAACATACATCATTTTGTTGCTCTGAAAACAAACAAAAAAAACAAACAATCATGTTTATAAGTCCTGACATCCCTAATTCGCTCACTTAGCAGGTTGACCCAGGCTGTGCTGGAAATGATTGCTTCACTGCTCTCAGATTGGCCCGCTTGACATGCATAGGGGGAGTCATCCTCCAATTGGGCCTTTTCAATCTTCAGATGATACTGCCCTGGAATAGAGAGGGAGAGATTAATTATTTTTATGACACATTATGTCGTGATAAGGATGTGCTCACTAAATACATGTAAATAATTACAAAGAGGAGGGCTTCATTTAGTTTTCTTGTTCACACTCCGCTGAATACAACACTCGCTGCTCAGAGTTGTTGCATGTACATTGATAAGTGCCTCCTGCAGGCCCAATTTCTTCTGTGTTGATTTCAGAGTGTCTGAATTATAGGCAATTTTCAACTTGGGAAATGGGAGAATTAACAATAAAAGCAATTTGTACAATGATAGTCTGGCATTTCAATTCAATGCGGTAATATACTCTACTGCTGACGTTTGAGTGTTTGATTTGATTATAAATAGACTATTTTCATATTTCTGTAAAATTGAAACAACTCACTTGTGAACCTCCTGCTGCAGGCATTGCCATTGACATGCAAGTGGTTGTCTACACTCATAGCAGAGACATTTTGTTTCAGAATGAATTTCCAGTATGGTAAATGAAATCCAATCCCAGATTCACAACACCGACTGAATAAACTGTCTATTAATTGATGCCAGGCAGAGTCCTTCTCTCTGTGTTTCTCCTCTGATAGTCTGGCATGCCAACAGGACTTGGTTTGTTTGATGCATTGCCATAACCTGTGGGGATTAGATGATGTTCAATGTTGGTTTTCCAGCTCCTGATTCTCTGGCTCACGGCCTACTAACATGTGCAAAATAGTATCTTGGTCTGACAACCACCCAGACCTAAAAATGCATGTGTCAAGTAAGCTGGCAAGATAATTAACACCAACCAGAAGCAATTTTCACATCTAAGTTATCATTGAGCGCAGAGAGAGAGAGACATTGAAGTTATTAATCATAACCCTCTTTGCTGAAATTACTCACAAATAGCGCAATCAAGTTGCAGAGAGTGTGTATTTATGGTAGAGGAGATGGCGGATGGCTGCAACGCGATTTGCTTATTTGCCCATTACTCTGTATTTATTTCAGCAAGGGCCTTAAAAATTTTGGGATACATTATTTTTACATAGCCATTATGTCTGCAGCAGAGTGTATTGTCCTCTCTGCAAAACTGCATTTGTGCATTGGTACAAAAGCTGCAAACACTCTTTGTTACGTTAGTGGGAAAGGTCAGTTGCAATGGAAAGGGAAAGGGAAAGAGAAAACTAACGAGAGTCAGTTGTTGTTAGATTAACACATCATTCAGTCAGCCAAGTATAACCAATATAGTTCCACAGTCTGAGCTTACAGGGCCTTTCATCCTTTCAGAAAACTGTTTCAACATGCACTTGGTGCTAATCTTTAACACTTGGCACAAATGGATTCAGTATAAAAAGGTATGCATGATTCATTATTAGGAAAACATCTGCACAATGTGACAGGTGTAACACATCTCTACTTCCTTTATCACATATTTTGCTGGCTCTGTGCAATATAACAGACTTGAGGGCAAAGGCCATCTGTGCAATTTTCCAAGGCCAACAAGACACATTAAACTTCACAACATTCGCAAAGATGTGCTGCCAACACGCCACAAACAAGAAATCCCAGCAAGTAGTGAAGTTAATATTCATGTGTGACTGCGGTTTAGACATTTCTGAATGTTTGATGTTTGTTAGTAGATATTAGTTAAGAAAAATATGCAACACTTGCAGTATATATGATGACATGAGTGTTCATTGATAATTAAATTCTGCCTGATTGACTGGCTGCATGCCATGCGCTACAATTAAATTACACCTTGTGGACCAATCATTGAAAATAAATTAAGAAAAACTCACTTGATACTTTGGTGCCTTGAACAAGCTGTTTATGTATCCATTCCTCTGTGTGTTTGTCTTTACAGTGCACACAAATGCACGAAAACAAAGATCTAAGCTCATGTCTATACAAATCCATCTTGTTTTTTAGGCTTGTAGGACGTAAAGGTGCTAAATTTACTGTAAGCATATGTCGAAATCAACGCTGGCCTCTCCTACATGCGTGAATGTGTGATTTCAAGCTTTTTTAAGCATCAATAAACATCACTTATGGTGACAATCAGGGGAAACTGGTGGAGTATCAAGTGCAGTCAAGTGTCATCTTAAAGGATTTTGTTCTTATTGTGCAGTGTAAAGTGATTGCATACATCAGTCTTCAGATCCTATTTCCAGTAAAGTGTACCTGCACTGATGGGTATTTTATTCATGAGTCTGTTTGAGTCTTGTGTGTGTTTGTTTGCCACATGTTTTAGGTACATATTGTTATTGTGTTGTTGTTAATGATCCTGTACCTGCTGTAATGTTGAATGTAATTTGCTCACTGACAACTAATCAGCTGACACACGGCATTCCAGTGTTTTGTACATTTGTTTCTATGTAGACTTGCGGCGTTAATAAGCATGGACAAACATATGCACGGGTATCTATGCATCTCGCGTGTTTATGTGTCGCTGGCGGTCTCCCACACTGTGCAACAATGAAGTGCAGCTTGTCTAGTTGCGGGCTGATCAGGAACAGATGCTCTTCTCTTACTCGGGATTGCCTTCTAATTGGCTATTACTTTTTATAGACTGTGGTGCAGATTCTGCAACACACTTTATTCCCTGCCACATTTCACTGATTTGCTGACACTCTGTTGCTTTAATTTCTTTTTTTTCTCCCCTATCTTTACATGTGAGTGACAGTGAGGGAGTTGTGTAAGAGACTGTTGACAATCACATCACCTCCCCAATCCCAGATGCTTCCTGTATAGAGAGATAGTGTGCCATAAGGTTCCCGTAATGTCTGCGTTGCTTTATTACAGCACTTTGAAGCCATAGCAACAACATCATCTCATTTGCTTTTAGAGTAGCCAACATCAAGCTGTAGTGTTGGATGATTCCTGAGCTGACAGCAGCACTCCATAATTAAAATTATATGGCCTAAATGTCACAAGAAAACAAAGAAATACATCAAATACATTCTTGACAGCATATTATTGTTTAACTTTCATTGGCATATCATACTTTCATCTACCCTGCCCACATCTGACATCATGTTCTAGTTTACACAGTGGCTTAGCTTTACCTTAACCAGTGTTATTTTATCATATTCCCCTTAACCGGAGCTGCTCAGTTGATAATTTCTGTAAAATGTTCTATTTTTGCCAAATCCATAAACTGCGAGCCTCAGTCAACCACAGGCAATTTATAATGACTAATTATGTTGTCTTTTGAGTGATGCTTTAATCAAATAAGTCTGTTTATTGAGCTTGGATAGGTTCATCAAAGCCCAATAGGCCATAGACTTTCTTCCGTGAGTATCCCTGTTTACCTCTCTCGGGGTTTCCAATCATGCTGTAGCGTGGAAAGCCTGGCAGGCTTCTCTGAGGTCCCAGGAGGAGGCCATCTTTCTCCCACTGCACAGTCCCTGAGGCCCGGAGCACCTCACACCTCAACACAGCTGTGTTTCCCATCCGCACAGTGAGGTTCCTGGGCTCAGACCTGAAGGCCTGCTGGGCCTGCGTGCCTGGAGACATAAAACGAGGAAGGAAGTGGAATGGTAGAGCAGATAACGGATGTGATGGGATTGAATATAAAAAAAAAAAAAAAAATGTGGAGACCAACAAGGGCTGAGTAAGTGTAAGGAGTGTTATGGAGGAAATGAAAGTAGAGTAGCAGGAGCATGACACAAACATACACCACAGGGAAGCAGTTCTTGTGGTCTTTTGTCTGAGAAGGCACCCCATTGTGTCTGGCCACATTATTCATCCTGGCATATGTTTTATTGATGGGAAACTGCAGTGATACGGCCCTGAAAATGAGTCAATAAAGTAATTACTGCGAATTAAATCCCCCCTCGGCCATGCAGATAGGCATTGGGAGGAGGAGAAAAGCATGGGGTACCAGAGACCTCATTCACCTGCGGTTTTTCTTCAATGTCGATGTCCAACCAGCTAATTCCTCCTGGGAAGAGTAATGATTATCACTTTAATCCCACTTGTTTGTCATAGGTGGGGTTGGCCATCCTTCAACCATCCTTAGGTGACATTCTGTGGTGCAGTGCTCTTGAGTCAGAAGGTAACCTTAACGCAGACCACCCACGAGCCTCTAACACTGGGGCTAGGATTATATGATTATTACACATAGAGGTTTATGAATAAATTCAGTTCAAGGAGCCAAACGCAACTGCATACTCCAATTAATGCCTAATATCTAAGCGTGATTCTCGTTTAAACAATGCCCCGCAGAGAGGCCGGCCTGATTCCGCAAGGCAGTTTGAATCTTGACCTTCATTGAAGCAATGACCAAGTTGTTTGTGAAGTGCATGCTCTGTTGCATCTGACAACATGAGTGAGAGGCAGAGCTCTCAGATCAAGGCTGAACCAGTCACCTCACGTCAAATATGAAGGGCAAGATTGGCCATTACAGAGGATGCATACAAACAACCAAACACAGGAGCATATTTGCATACAGTTTACATAAATGAATACAACAGTGATCTACAATGGCTGCTGAAATAGTTATACAGAATTATTCTGAGATCTAAAAAATCTAAATATCACTACAAAATGAATTGATGAGTTGTCATGAAGTATGTATTTTTCAAATGAAGAAATGACACATCTTCCTCATCTTTCACTAAAGCTTTAGCCCAGCTTGCTGAGTTGCTTATGGTGGCTAGTGTTAGCAAGCTTTACATATTGCTATGTAACCGGTATTACAGAATCATTTTACCAAAGTGATGACTCTTCAGATAATCATCTCACCAAGAGACCTTTGTAGTTTCCTGTTTGTGGTCGCACTCCCGTGCTATCTTCTCTCTCAGTCAGGCTGCCGATGACATCCATGTCTTTAAACCGACTGAGTCGGTTGAAATGAAGGGGGAATTCAGTTCAATCAGTGCCATTCTCATCAATGGCCATTATCTTGCATTTTGCCACTTGTGACCAGTTCAACTAATTATTTTTTGGCCCGTAAAGCTAAGGGGAAATTCAGAGTAATTCTCAGCGAGTTTGTCATAGCGAGCTTCCCCTTTCACATTACAAGTATTTGACCCACTGATATAAAAACATTAATTACTACAGCTTTAGGGGAAAGGGGAGACAGGCATATCTGAATGAATTGACTGAGACACATTATTGCTCCATTAGGATTCAGTGTCCCAGTAAGCCACATCAGTTGTCAAGGTGGTGAATTCAGAGGGAGGAGGACACAGATGCAGACAAACACGCACAAGATGAGTAGACAGGATGAAGGGGAATTTAGCTTACAAGTTGGAAACAGGAAGGCAGTCCAAACAGTCAAACAAATCCATGAGAGCATGACTGGTGAGCAGGTCAGAAACAGGTAACAAGATACAGGTACTGGTGGCTGTGAGCAACATAACAACACAGACAATCTGGGAAGAAGAGGCTGGTATGTGCACTGAGAGGGTGATTGGAGAATAGGACACAGGTGAGCAGGAGGATGTGGGAGTCAGGTAACCAGGATATATGGGAAGGGGTGGGGGAGTCTGAGGACATCTGGTGGCCAGGTGGAGTACGGCAATAAAGCTTCATGGACATGCAGGGTCACTGAGGAAATGGGAATGTGGCTGAAAGGAGGGACGAGAAGGGAAAATGGGCAAGAATGTACACAGCCGAGGTGGACTTTGTGTTACCAGTAAGAAGGCATCTACATTACTAGGGTGCTGGAAATGCAACAACAAATTGGACAGCAGTCATTATTGTTGTGAGTTACACCTGTTCTCTCTGCAATGACCTGTGAGATACATCTGCTGGAAAGTGTTGATTTTCATATCTTATTCAAAAATAAATGTCTAGTGTGTACATGAATGAAACTGTAAACCTTTATTTGTTTGTTTGAAGTAACAGCTTCCTTTCTTGTCATGGAGGCAGCAGTATATATGATTAGGGTCATAATCCTTCTTTTATAATAATATAATAAACTGTGCTTTAGTTTATATAAGGACAACTGGCGAGTGTTCAGTCTTTGTGACAAACACCAACTTTATTGCTAGAGTATCTCCAGACAAGGGTTTATATACATTCGGTCAACTTGACCAACAAACACCCTTGACCGTAACCGCCTTGAAAACTAGTGAGGAACATACTGTGCACATAATACCCAGTAGCAGAAGTAAAATTGTGTTGATGTTATTTATTTCCTGTATAAGATGCTCAGTGCCAGAGGTGAGAATAGGAGGGGCATATCCAGTGTATAAAGAGAGTCAAGGATAACACCTACCACTCACACTGGACAGATTTACCTTGAGCTTAACTATTCCATAACAACAAGAAAAGACAGTATGGCCACATGGAGTCAAACATATTGGCTACAGGCATTATTCAGCATAAGATATTTGCATTTAGCACTAATACCCTGAGTGAGCTCTGTAACCATGAATAAATGGGTTTACAAAATGTTTCTCTCTACCTGAGGCCCTGTTGGGAGAATGGTTCCCCCAGCAAAAGAGAGAAAAAAGATGCAGCTGCTGGTATCGTATTATACTAAGAAATAACAACAGGGGAAGCTAACAGTAAGCCTATTAATGCCACAGTAAACCTGGTTAAGAGATAAGTATGAGATTAACCAGGTTAGTTTAACTGACTTGCATTGACAGTACATGCATCACTAAATCTATGTGCAGTGAGAAGCTAGATCAAAAAGAAAATGTACATAAACATACAGGAGCTATTATGGTATAGTGAAAATTCAATTAAGGCTGGTCAACTGAATGGCCAGAAGGCGGATGGGACTTGAAAAGGCCACAGTTACTGTAATGATAGCTTCATGGTGACATTTGACTTTCTTACCCCAGATGAGACAGAGAAAGGGTAGAGCAGAAGGAGACACAATCCATGCTGACAAGAAGTCCATTTCACCGCTGACACCTGACCTTCAACAATCCTGGAACGACCATGAAAAAAAAGAAAAACGTGAAATAACACACATACCATACACTCTGTGTCCCATTGTTAGATGAATATAGTGGACATATGTTTTCATGAGGCAGCTGTATTATGTTCAGCGATGTAGTATAAGAAGCTATCAAATGTGTGTGTGTGTGTGTGTGTGCGTGTGTGTGAAGCTTACAATTCATTCCAGCATCAGATCAATCACTCAATCATTCAATCAATTCTACATTAACATGCCTTGAAAACATAACTTTAAAAAGCAACAGTCTAATCACAAGTTTAATGGTACTTGTGAAATCAGTTACGCGAGCATTGTGTTGGGAATTTGTATTTTAGATGGGTGTAAAGTAAATGCAGAGGAGTGTTTGTGTTTGAGTGGCTCAGTTAGTCTCCTGATGAGTCACAAGGAGTGCGCAATTCCCTTTGAAGTGTACATTTGAATTTGTGATTAGTTGTTATCAAAACCTCTGTGGCTCCTTTCAGCATTTCTTCTGGCCTCTCTCCCCACAATAATTCTGGATCAGCAAAGGGAGTGGAGAACAGAGCAGATACTTGCTCACATAAGTCCTGATAATAGGACAATAGACAGCTTTCTCAACAAAAGAAAAAACTCTGCAAGATGATTTTTTAACATCACTCAAATTAATGGAAACCAATGGCTGCATGGAAGAAGGAAATGCCTTCTAAGGTATAGAAATGATAAAGAGCAATAATAGTAAACTATACAATCTATATAATTACTTACTTACTAATTACTATGTAATTAATCTATATAATTACGAACTATTTAATTTACTTTTACTTTTTTACTTAACATTTTATTTTATATAAACATTGTATGTTGTTGGTAGTTACATAATTACATGTATCCATATTTTTCCACTCTATATACAATGTACGTATGTATAATAGTCTTATGCTTATTCTTTGTTCAGCTTTGGTTATCTTTTTGTTAATTTCTAGGTACTTTGTCCCCTTCTAGAGGCAGTAGCCACTGCAGTTACCGTAATGTGGATGTCTCATAACCATGACCCTTTTACAGGTGTTTCATTTCCCTGATCTTACAAAACCATAACAGTTGCATATTTCATTCACAGTCACAATATGTTTGCCAGTTGCTTCATGTAAACCTTACTTTAACATTACTGATGGCAGTTTGGAAAATGCTCATAAGGGTTATTTCAGACAAACAATATATTTTGTTGTGTAAGCACGTAGTGTGTGTATTGTGTCAGGCTCATGCTATGGTCTTGTTGTGATTGGGACAGTGTGTAGGCCGTGCTGTGGGTCTGTGCCCATTGCACTAAATACTGTTCCTTATTTGACCTGGAAGAGCCCTTTGTGGATTTTAAGTCAGTTTGTAATCACTTCAATTTATCTGCTGCAGGAGTGGAACAAATAATAGTGATTTACTTAATTGAAAACTAAATATTTTCTCATCTGAATAGACAAAATGAATTGAAGGCAACAGCTCTTTGACGCATCTCCCCTCAGTCGATTAGTTGCACTCCAACAGGCTTTGATAAGAATTAACTCACACTCAATTATTTTTCGCTCTCAAAACATTTGTGTATTTCAGAGCCCCCCTGTATAGTCTTTGAACACACAAGGGCAATTACTTCCCTCTTCAATGAATAGAAATTCTTTTCTGAGGTTAGTGCCCATCTTCTGTTTATCTCTGCGTCTTTTAATGCCTTGTGTAAGTAAACACAAGCATACTCATTATATCCTGCCCAGTGTTGACATTTTTTTCTCATATGCATTGCAAATTACAGTTATCCATCTTTTAATAAGAAGAATTGGATTTAGTTCATTTGTCTAGAGTAAAATTAAAAAAGCCAGAATATTCCTTCTACCTTTGGGATTTAGGGCTCAAATAGCAGGTATACACTGTGAGGAAGAGCAGTATTTGGTCAACAAAAGAAGATGACCTCCCTACATTCCATTTACGTTGTCATACAAGTGCCCTAATTACTTATAAAATGCTGCCAAAATGCCCAAGAATGTTGATTTCCTGGTACATATTTAGATTTTTTCAGTATTAATTATGGTATGGTGTAGCATTCGTGTAATAACCACGATATGTCACATATCA
Organism: Scortum barcoo; assembly: GCA_023238725.1. Classification (NCBI taxonomy): domain Eukaryota; kingdom Metazoa; phylum Chordata; class Actinopteri; order Centrarchiformes; family Terapontidae; genus Scortum; species Scortum barcoo. The sequence continues at coordinate 10,079,792 of CM041546.1, read as the reverse complement.
TTTGCATCATGATGTAACATTAGATAAATACCAAACTGAATGGCAATTTAATTTGTCTTCAACTATAAAAAGGGCCCATATTTTTACTACTGCAGCACTCATTGCCACCAGGTTTTTTGACCTTGTTCTTCAGCTTCTTACAAATGCAAATTAGAAAGTTTGATTTGAAATTTGATTCCCTTTCAGAGACAAGGCTGCCACTCTCCCCGCAAGGGCATTAGAGGTAGCTGAACCATTCAGCGTGACCCTGACAGGTAGATTTTTAATGGCGTCTTTCATAACATCATCAAACGACTCAATACACTCAATCCTAGACCAATTTAACGCGAAACCCCATGAAATCAGTCAATGTGCAGAAAATGAAAATGAAGTTTCAACCTCCGTGCAGCCATCCAATTCAGATGTGGTGCTACATCTTAATACCAACCTAACTTCTTACCAATCTCACCAGTTGCCTGTGGGCTACATCTTTATAACCTCTGGTTCCAATTACTGTAGCTTATAGAAGCTGCGTTCTGAACCATTACTGCTTTAACACTGAACTGCTGATAAAGAGGGTTTCTAAAAGATGCAGATTAGATATATCAACAGATTAGATTATCAACATCTTATCTTATCACATCCGATTGTGCATTAAAACATGGCATTCTTTGAGGAGTCTGATTAAGACCTGGCTGGATGTGCTAAACACTGACAGAATAGACCTCAGTCTCGTGGATAGACGGGCTGATTCGCAGAGTATCAGCCTGGCCTGGCAGTTCAGCGGCTTGACAGGGTACCTGTCCGGTGCAAATTTGAGGCACAGAGAGAAACCCAAGTTAGGTGTTTGTGTACTCTGTCGACACTCCCTTCAGCTAAAAGTGTTCAAGTTTACTGGATTACTCTGACTTCGCTAGACACACTCACATACCTGCTCTCCTCGGGAAAAAGTTGAGAGACAGAGAGGCAAAACCTTCTTTCAACCTCCACCAACTCAAGCACATCTGCCTGCCTAGGGTGCACAGAGAGAAAGGGTGCACAGAGAGAAAGAGAGTGAGGCAGGCAGACAGACACACAGAGAAGGGGTACCTCCTTCCTGAAAAAAAAAAAAGAAAAAAAAAAAAGAAAAAAAAAGCCAAGAATCTTTGAATAGGTGTGCGGATTTGCATGAGAGAAGGAGAGCTGTGCTTACCTGTTGAGTGACGCCAAGGCTCAGGAGCGTCTTTTTGTCTTCCTGATCTACAGATGGCTCTCAGAACACAAGTGAGCAACGGAGATGTTAAAGAATGCCAATGGGACTCCCCCTTCTCTCACTCCTTAGTCTAAGACAGAGGCAACAGATAAAGAGAGGGAGAGAGGCAGCAGCACAGAGTGAAGAGTGAAGGAAGGTGTGTATGTGAAGTGAAGTGCTGGTGGCAATAGATGCAAGGGGGGTCACATGAACAGGAAAATAAATGTCAAGAACAACAACAATGTCATGGCTAGCCCAAGGATTTGTATTATTTTTAATGCTGTTGAGGCCACGTGGTTACAAAATGACCATTTAAAAAGTTGTTGCACCACTTGTTTCAGCAGAATTGAATTCATTAACTATAAAAGCTTAATAAAGTTGCAGTGAGCCAGCAATAAGACCAGAGGAACACGCCTGTAGTTTCTTTCTATTCCGCCTTTCTGGGGAGTATTCATGGATCCCATTATTTAGCATTTCACTGTGCTGGCTTGGAAGAAGCAGTGCAGCCCTCAAAGATACAGATGCAACATGGACGTCTTCACAGCTGCTAGTTTGTAACATTTATGCTCATACATAATAAATGGAATAGAGAGTATCCACATAACTGTATTTCCTATACTGAATACTCCTGGGGTGATCTGCTCGGCTGCAGAGATGGAGACAGAGACGGGCCAAAGAATTCACTTTCATAGAGGAATGTTTGATTTTTTTTCCCCTTCAATATTGCTCTCCCCACCCTCCTACCCCTGCTTTGTCAATTATATACTTCCAACTGAATGGTGGCTGGAGAATACCACCATTTGCTCAGTGGAATGTACTGAAAGCTCTTCTAGCAAGACAACTGAAAGGTCATATTTTTTCATTATTTTCCACGTGCATGTATTTTTCATTTGATCTGCTGATAGTCCACACTTGTGCCGTGGCTCTGTGTTGACTACATGTAAAAGGTGTTTGCCCAGTAAAACGCAAAAGCAGTCCTCCTGCTGCATCTGTTATTCCACCATGCGGCCATGCGGTAACAATAGCCCAATCACTATCTGTTAGAGCAGTGCTGAGAAACTCCCACATTTGTGCAGCAGGCAAGAAAGAAAGAATGATAATGACAAGCACCCTCATAGTGGCAAAAAATCTAAAAAAAAGGATGATGAGCATGCTGCAGTGTCCAGTGTCCAGTAGTGTGTGTATGTCTTTGTGTATGTACATAGGCGGCAAGAGTGGGTGTGTGTGTGGCCCAGATGTTAGCAGCTGGGTTGTGTAGTCGGAGCTGGCCCCACAGACAGTCATTAAGCCCAGCAGCCCAGGGCTGGAAGGTTAATTCCCCTGCCTGGAGGGGTATGTAGGTGGGAGGCAGGAGGAAAGGAGGGAGGGAGGTGGAGGATGAGGAAGAGAGGCGGTGGGGGGTGGGGGAGGGAGCAATGGGAGGCGAGGGGGCTGTGAAGCTCACCACTCAGTTCACACAAACAGCACTGTCAGCAAGAGTGGAGCCGCTCCACTGCCAGACGAAGGAAGAGGAGGGAGAGAGCTGGGGCCTAACAGAGAGGTGGGGAGGGAGGGAGGGAGGGAGGGAGATGGACAGAGGACCTGAAGATGAATGGTGAGAGGAGAAATGCAGGGAAGAAGAGGAAAATACAGTAAGAGAGTAAAAAAAAATGTCAGGAGGTTGGACAGGCAGAGGGTGAGATGAAGGGGACAAGAACGGGTAAGGTAATGGAGCGAGAGAAATGGATGGAGGAAGGAGACAGAAAGATACTGTAAAATGGGCTGTGGAGTGATGAATAGAAGACCAGGGAGGATCAGGGGAAGGGGGAGAGATGGGAGGAAGGAAGGCTGACATGAAGAGTTGTTTTGAAAACCAACAGGAAGTCTACTGACTCAGACCAGTGCGGCAGGGAAAGCAAAGAGGAAGATTAATCAAAGAAAGCAATAAGCACCACGGTGGAAAGCAACACAATATGTGGAAGAAGGAAAGATAGGGTCATGTCCAGGAGATTGATTCAGAAAAGTGGAGGAGTGAGACTGCGTGCAGTACTTTTTTTGTGTGTTTCAGTTCTTGTGCATGCCTGTGGGTGTGTACAGTATTTGTGGGGAAGGTGCATGGGGTAGAGGATGTGCTTAAATCAATTGGATCGCCATTAGAAATGTTGTAGCTTTGATTGTGTCACTTGTCAAAATAAAGCAAAAAAAGCATAATTAGAGAATTATTATGACAGCTCAGAGTCAGTAGCTAACAGTTTAGACAGACATTTAACACCCAATATGTGATCCACACCACGGAAGAGGATTTAACTAGTTCAGCACCCACGGTTCTTAGGAAGTGGTTAATTTAATGAAAAAGGGCCTCAGTAACCCTTCAAGACTTCCACAGGCTCAGGAAAAGTCCTGCAAAATTGTCTTTGTGCATTGAGCTGGAGAGTATTACATCCACACTCTGAGCCTCGGCATTAACTACAGCCATCTGACCTGATGATCTGATTGGAGCCCTGGCTTCTGTTGCCTGCCACAGTACAGCTGCCATATCAGTGATGCTTCTGTGTTCTAAATCTGTAGACAAGGTCAACATGTTTTTTTTTCTTTTTTTTTCCTCCCCGGCCAATCTGGCTCCCAGTCGACTACAGGAGAAGGAGATTTACCAGGCAGCCACAGACTGGGAGCATGCATCACCAGAAACCCGAAATGACAATTACAGGCATCACTAAAATAACAGTAGCAAACAGAGATAAGAGGACTTTCAAAAGTCTGACAGCAGAGATAGTTGCTTAATCCCCTTTGGCAGCACTTTCTTTAAAGGACAGTTATAGTGATGAAGTCTGAATAGGGACATGAACCTTGTCCCACTGCTTGTGCGTTCGCAAGATTCTCAAGTTGCTGTGCTTTAGCTGACCTGTCGACCCTGCAATGCCCGAGCATGTGGAGGGACATGTATCGGGGTTAAGGCGGATTTGGAAAAACCCAATTAAACACACCGACAGACTCTTTGCTGTTCTCCTTCAATCCCCATCCCTGCATCCCTATGTATGTTGGCAGCAACATGGAGTGAGTTCAGAGCTGGGTGCTTGTGTGTGTGTGTGTGTGTGTGTGTGTGTTTTGTGTGTGTTGTTGTATGTGTCAGGACCGATGGAGGATGGAGGCTCTCGAGACAACCAGCTGTGGTGTCCAGATTGGGGAGGGATTAGTTCCCAAATCTCCCCCATTTACCTCAGCTGCCTAACAAGCTCCTACATAACCATGTTAATTCAGTGATATTGCGACTTTGATTCCGCAGCTAATGACAAACAAACACTGTCGACCAATCAGGTGAGATCCAGTTGATGAGGTTTTACACAGATCTTTGTCTAGGTATACCACAACATAAGGAGGCTTACTGAGCGAGCGCGAGAGGGTCTGTGTTAGAGGGAATCTTCATCAGACTAATATAATAACAGCATTACAGGGATGTCACTGATGGGTGTTAAATGCAGACTCAATTGCAGTAACATTTGACAGTCAGTAAAAATGTATGATCACACAAGGGCCAAGGAGGAGGCAGAGGCTGAAAAGTACCAGGCTTCTTTGGGAAAGTGGAACTCTTCATCTAACAAATTCCTGTGTGAAGTCATGAGGTCAGAGGCTGGACAGGATCGCTGAAACAATATTATTAGGTCACTGAGGGAAGAGGAGCCGGGTCAGATAATAAGGCTCAATCCGGCTGAGTGAAAATGCATGGGAGGGAAAGTGCTGACACCTCCTTCGCTCTCGCTCATCCAATTCCCAGCGCTTACTCTGTGCCACTGATATTCATGCCGAGCTGTCCGTCCACGGCCCACAAACTTTAACGTTCGCCATCTCCACCGCCCCATCTATCACCCCGCTGTGGTGATGGACGAATGCGGAGCAAAGCAAAGACCATGGTGGTGCGTGGGGGAGGGAGGTAGGGAGAGAGGAAGAGACATGAGGGGACAATATTGAAATTTAAGGTCAGAAAAGACAATTGTTGTATCCACTCTTGTGTGTCCCATTCACTTATTCAGAGCCACCTCATCCATGTACAATAAATGCATGCACAAACATATGTGCGTGCAGGCACACACACAAAGATGAGCCCACACATGCACACACACACACACACATATACACATGCACACACACAACACCAGAGCCTCCTATCACAAGCAATTCAATATAAAGATACACAGAGCTCAGGCAATAACCTGATCCTGGTGAGAGATGTTATAGGCTTTGACAGGCGGGCTGAGCCACACAGCCCAGGCTGTTTCCCAGTGTCGCTAACAAAACAGAAGGATTAGAGGATGAAACCGAGCTAAATCTGGGCAAGCTAAAAATGAGGGCAAAAACAAGGCACGGAAAGAAACAGTATTGAATGGATCCAAAGCAAGCCTTTAACAAAGGCTATTAAGCAATAAAAGGCCACTTTAATAACAAAACCCTTGTGTTCTATTATTTATGTTCTGCTGTCCGCAAATACACCCACATACACGGCACATGCAGACACGCGAAAAAATGTGTATGCCTTTGTATTTTTATTTTGGGGTGGAATTTTGATTCCAAAGGTGGCTGGGGGGACATGGTTAGTAAAGGCACAAATCCTCAAAAGGCATTTAGTTTTTCAGCTACCCTTACCTAGATACCCCTGTCTTTATCAAAATAAAGCAAAAAGTGATTAAACTAATGACTCACCCCATTAGCAAATAAAACCACTCTGGAGATTTAGATTTGGTGGGTGCTATTTAATCTCATGTCATTTTTCACCTTATGCTTATATATATTTAGTTAAAATCTGAGCCAGTAGTACCCTAATATCTGCCCTACACCTCATAGAAATATGAATATAAAAGTATGTGTTTATTTTAAAACTGGTGCCTAAGGGCTATTGCATATGAAGTTTTCATAAGAAAAAAATTCACACAGAATCCTTTTTAAAAGAAAGTTTCTTTTACTTTGAAACAATATGTTGATAAAGCTGACTGTATCATGGCCTTGCCTCTGTATCATATGTGAAAGAATCACCATTTCCTCCAGACATTTAACAATAGCTCTTATCACTATAGCTTTAACTCCTGTGAATCAAGGTCAGCTGTAATGTCCCTCCTCACCTCTCCCTCATCATATTAGCAATACCAGAGAGGTGAAGATTTTGTCATTTTTACCTCAGGAAAATGTGATCCCTGAAGGAGGCCAGGTGATGCCATTTTCAAAAGGAGTGATTCAGTGATTCAAATTCACTTTACATTATTTGTGATGATTTCCAACTGCGGGTGCCTGCTGGAGGAATTTTACCGTCTCAGCCTGACACGAGGCAAGGTTACTGTTAAGACGTGTTTTCAATTCAACACACATTGTACTAAATAGACAACATGCCTTAAAGAGGCACCATTCAGCAGCTTCATCTCGGGGGTTAGTCATTGTAATCAAACAGTTAGCTGGTATTTTCTACAAAATGGAGTGGTTGTTGAGGGGAGATTAATTTTTCTTTCCTTTTTTATAAGAAATTGTGGCTGTGTTTGTCAATCTGTGTTTCCACTTTGCAGCAAAGCACAAGAATCTGAACTAAATTAAACTTGATTTATTACTTTAATTACCAAAAGACATTAACAAGTCAGAATGAGTGGTAGACTGTGTTTTAGTCATCTCCTGTTTTTTCTCTAGTGGAGCTGATATTTTTTTTCTCCTTACAGTTAGCCTACATGTTTGGCTACATGTAAAAATGATGTGTTCTTGTTCTTACTCCTTACAAGGATGTTTACTCTGAATTCACACTGGTAAGATTTAATGCAGCCTTTAAAAAAAAACATATACTACAAAATATTTAAGAAATGGTTCTCCTTTATCTATGTACTTGCTTGAGGAAACAGCTGGCCACCTGCGGCACGCGTCATATTTTATTGACTTAAATCATGATGGACCAATGACTCACCAATTTTTATTTTAGCTGTGCTGGCTTAAAGCTACAAGGCAAAAAACGTCAATAGGCTACTGCAGATTGACCTATTCGCATTACTTGCTGCAGACCAAGCCCTTTCATAACATAAAATGAGCATTACATTCTCCAGTCTAATCTCCATTACTTAATTCCAAAGTCTTTATGAAACATTTTTTTCTATACTTGTTTTTGTTGCACAGAAAATGCACTAAATCATGATGCTAACACAACATCTTGAACAATTTTGTGTGGAATTATGTGGAACATTTTTTAACCAAGCTCTTGCAAAACTGAACACAGGTCAAAATGACCTCACTTTACAAACTGTCCTCATTCTGAAGGCTCAAACCGGTTCTCACAGGGATGAAAGTACAAGAGCACACAGACATTAAAGAACAGACAATCAGGCCCAAATACACCTCTGCCAACAGATGGGCTTATGGCTTGTTGAGGTGGAGTTTGCCATCCTGCCCATCCTATTTTCAGAAAATCCACTTTAATTAACATATCAGAGCTCCAAACGAGGCTAAACCTCTTCTCTGCAAACTGTAATCTGCCCAGTTTGAACTGACCAACCATAGAGCCTACATGATAAGGCTTGCCAACTGAAACACAAAGATAATCCAGTTATACCTGCTTATACAGCGGACAGCTAAAAGCACTGATCTGACAGGCTCTCTCTGAAGTGCCATAGCTTGCATTTTGATCTGACCAAAGTGTTTTGATTTACTTATAGCGTGTGGCTCAATCTGATAGGATTCTCTAAGTCATTTTAGCGGCATTATCTGACATGTGCTCCACTTGAGAAATAAGATTAAAAAAATATACGGACTGCCATCGGGTTGCGGAGCATATGCCTCTCTTGCTCTCTTGCCCCTGCTCCTTTTATCATTTTATTCCCAACCAAATAACTTCCTCCCACCCTGTCATTCTGTCCTAATCACCTAACCCTTTAACCACCTTTACCCCTCTAACACTTCATCCCTCATAAAATATATTTATTTTCTTTCTTTCAAGTTTACTCCCAAAACACTCAACCACTACGTCCCTCCCTCCGCTCTCCTTCTGAGCATTTTGATCTTAAGGTGTTACAGGCGCGATGGCAGGGTGACAGTGGTTCTCTCCACCTGCAGACTCACAACCCCCAGAGGATGGGCAGGGAAAGTTGAACAAGCCAACAGATGGAGGCTATTGTGTGACGGAGGGTGTGGGTTAGAGCGTGGCACACAAGAGGCGTGCGTGCGTGCGTGCGTGCATGCGATTCTCGGCGTGTCTGTGCACGTGTATACGGAGTCTACACTTGTTTTTGTGTGTGTGCAAGTATGTTTTGTGTATGTGTGCATTTGTGCCCTTTGTGTTTGTGTGTGTGTGTGTAGGGGCGGTGCTGGGGGTGAGAAGGAGGGGGGGTGGCATGGCGGTTTAACACAAGATGTTTGAAAGCTGTTGGCCTGACAGCGTGTCACAGGACTGCTTGGTTAATAGAGTCTCCTGGAATGTCCTCTCCTGCAGTTTTAATGAACCCCAAGCCAAAAGGCCTAATGAAGCGTGCTCCGTTTGCCAAAACAGTCCCTCGGCTTGACCTCCCCTGACCCGCACCACTCCCACGCCACTTGAGGGTGGGTCTCCATGGTGACCGGACTAAAGAGTCTGCTGGGCCAAAGTTGTCAGAGGGACAAAGGAGGGAGCTAAGTTAGAGAAAAGCAAGCAGTTAAAACAAAGGACGTCAGCACATGTGCCTGCATATGTTTAAAGATGGAGGTGGTTACACCGGTTTGAGATTTTAAATGTTGCGCTATAATTTGCGCTTCCCTTTGTTATCCTGTCAAAAAAGGCCAGTTAGCAAAAAGCTGCTGCTTTCGGGCCAAGAAAACATTTTTCTTAACAAGCTCTTCCCCCTTGTCAGCATCCAAAATGATACACAAATACACACAAACACAAGTGCATGCACACACACAAGTTGGTCCTCATTGCAGTTTAACTATTCTTTGTTTGAGCCAAGCAAGGGCCTCATTATTCAATAAGTTAAGACTCTAACGCGGGCAGTGTTGTGTGTATTCAAGAGGGACGCTGGTGTGTGTGCGTATGGATGTGTGTTAAGTATGAGTTAAGGACTAATAAAGTGCACGGCACCTAATTAAACAGTCTTTGTTTATGCTCTATAGCAGTGGTATAAACTCAGCAGGCACAATGCAGGGTGGTATGCCAGGTCGCTATGCTCTCATTTGAATAACTACAGACAAAAGCAATGAGAGAGAAGGGGGCAATCAACTTCAAAAGAAACCCTTGCTTAATTGCAAAAGTGTGAGAAAACTAGCAAAGACAAAGGAGAATAAGCTGATTAAAGCTGCACTGAACAGCATTTGCAATCATACAAACATTTGAGTCTGATCTTATTTTAAAGGTACATTAAATATCCTACGGGGATGAAAGTGTGCTGGATAACATACGATTTGATTAATAGTCTTTATTTCCCATTTCTGATTGCATCTTGGCACAATCTAAACAGGGAGTTTGAATTCTGTTGAGGCTGAAAATGGACAAAAGATAAACAGCTTCAAGACTGAGTAATTTTGATGAATGTTTTTGTTGTTTTTGTTTTTTTTTTTGCCTCGCTGCTGTGAACTGCTGAAGCACAACACTATGAAGTTAGAATAACAAGCACAGACATGCAATGGTTCCCTTCCAGTGCTGAACACATAAAGAAGCAACACTGCACATGGATGGTTGGACTTTTTTAATTATAATGTGAATCAGTCCTGAGACTCCCTCCACCACTCCCCAACACAACCCCCTTTAAGAAAACAGGGTGGAAAACCTGAATGGGCAATCAGTGCTGTTCCGCCTGTGCACATTCCTGAATTCAGCACTCTAATAGTGCCATTCATTATAAGCCTTATTAAAATAAACACAGACTTTATGATATAATAACAAATAAGCCAGGCTGCACATACTGTCATAATTGACAGAAATTAAAAGTGCCATGCAACAATATTTTACCACTGTAACCTGTCTCTTTCTCTCTCTCTCTTCCCTCCCATGCACAACACATGCACCCACTTACACGCACACTGAAATAAAGTAATCAAGGTTATTTAAATGAGTGTGCAGGGTGCATAAACACTGCAAACGGTAAAGAACATTACGGGCTATGCATTCCTGATCTCGCAAGGTGGTGAGAGGGGGTGGGCTGGGTGGGTGGTTGGGATACATTTACAGACCGTTGTACCCCCAAGTGGAGGTATATTCATGTTACGAGACCACACATGGCTAGAAATGTGCAGGTTTTCACACACTGTCTCAATAAACAACATCAACTACATGAATCGCCTGCTTACTCTGCTTAATCTGTGCAATATTCTTATTCAATTTTCTATCACCAGAGTAAGGACTTATGTAAATATTACTCATAGACAGTATCTAGAACAAAGGGTGGCGAGGATGTTGGGGGCAGGATTGGTGGCTTAGTGTGATCTGCCAGCGTGTGTGTGAGAGAGAGAGAGAGAGAGGAACTGGAGGGGTTCCTGAATGCTACCAGCTGACATTCCCATGTAACCCAAAGACTAATTGATTAAAGGGTTATGAATATGTGTGTATGGAGATGCTATTGAGCGTGCATGTGTGCATGGCAAATATATGACATATGGAGGAGGGATTGAACCTCAATTACTGTGAATGGGGTAAGTGTGCTATGTATCAGCGCCGCCTCTTTGGCTCACATGCTGTGTGGTTAAATCTCCAGTCAGGCTTGGGATATCGTACACTGAAAAAAATGATTTTTTGGCCTTGTAAATATTACTTTGACGTGAGTTTTGTATTACCCCATTTTTACTTAAAAAAAATAGCATAATTTTATGAAATGCTACTTGACATTTGTTTGTATATTTTTAACTTAATTTGAAAATGTAAGTATAACTGACAATTATCAAGTAATTTGTATTCAATTTATTAATTAGGTGATCAACTTGTAAAAAGCAAGTAAACTTTACTTTGCAAACCTGGCAACCTCATTCAAACCTGGCGAGTTACATCATGCAAAAGCACGCAATGGTCGGACATCATCCGAAGAGCAGAAGCAAACTGCTTATTTTCAAGAGAAATTCCTCTATGCACACTCATGTAAGTATCTGTGTATGTACTTTGTTAACCTTTTAACCCTAAAAAGCCTTCAGAGGACCAATCAAATCAGATTCAGGATATCATACCTTTTGTTTGTATGTTGTTTTTTTATGATGACATGTACGGTTTGATACTGCTTCCATTGACAATAACAAAACATGTATGAATTTGTGATATCATATGGTTGGCCCTGCAAAAGTATCTTATGTCTGTTAAAACAGCAACATATTGAAACTAAAAGGGAGGCCGTTATCTGCTGCCTAATGGAATTCCTGGGGGAGTCTTCGGGGGAGCTCATTAAAGACTACATGGAAAACAGTTAATTTTATACCAGCTCATGCTATATAAAATCAATGAATTGGTTTACAAACATACAATTGTCTAATTAAAACTTTTAAAAAATTGTACTGCTATCCATCAGACACATCAACAATTGGAAATAAAATGCAACACCTTCAACACATTCGACTTTCTCATTGGCTCCAACTACAAATTGATTAAAAGTTGAAAGATGTGTTGAAATTGGCAGGATAAAAGCTGGTTTGCTAACAATGCAAAATACAACATAAAATTGATAAAAGTTCAATGAAGAACATATTGTCTTTTCTACCCACCAAAATGGTGTCAATAGTGAAATTGATAGACTCTATAATGGTTTAACCTTATTTAAGCATATTCATCAATCCATTCTTATGTGCACGTTAAAAATAAAAAATAAATACATAAATGAGCTATTTTGGGTGACCAGGAGGTTATTTGTTGTTGCTGTGGTGTCAAAAAAGGAATTGATATAATTTTATTAACAACTAGTATTGTCTCAAATTTAAAATTCTGTTAGAGTGACAACTGATCCACCATGTTTTCTATTCTCATTCAAAATATCTCATTTATGCTTTTATGAAATGTGTAAACTGAATTGTGTCGCCATTTTAACCTTGCAAGAAATCTGCTCTTTACGCAGTACTATGCACCTGAACATGGATTCACATATATTTTACAGGATATCAGCAGAGAAGCAGTTAAAAAGGACCAGGCTGAGCAAGTCCTGAAGATTTGTGTCTTCCATGTAAGTGAAGAATATGAAGGCCCACCCCATGCTGATGTGTCCACTGTAGTCGAAGGAACTCAGGTACTTGACAAATGTGAAAGTGTTGCAAAGGCTTGTCTCCTGCTACCCACCGAAATTGAAGTACATATTTGAAGTTTTCCAGAAGCTCTTTCTTGAGCTTGATGTCCTTAAAATGTCACCTTAAAGTCCAGTCACTGCGAAACAAACTTGTGGTGTGAGTGCACGTTTGACATGTTTAAAACTTGTTCTTTTAAAATGCAGATTCATATATAAGCGTTTGGTCAGTTGATGGCCAAAAAGACTCCTAGATGTTGTGTCTTCTAAAGAGAGTTTTAAACTTAAACTTGTTGCACTGTATTAAGCCTTTAGGGCCACTGTTGAATGTCCAAGTTTTGGGGCCCAAAGAAAAATAGTTATGTCCTTCTAAGATGAAATATTTGGCTGCTGTAATAGTAATTTCTTTAGAGATGTACTAAGTCAATTTGTGTAAATGTTCTCGGGACGTGTTCAATGTTTTTTGTATGGACTTCAAGGATAAAAAGGATACAGTAGATTAGCAAAGTATGTTCTGCTCAAACTGTTCCTGGGCTAGTTCTTAGCCTCTCAACAAAACAACTCAGGGCCATTTTAGAATTGTCATATTTTTGGCCAAAAGAAAGAAAATGATGTCAGAATTTTGAAAAATATTTTATCTTTTAAGGTAAACCTTAAAATATCTCATTGGGCCTTTCTTGATACAGTTGATTGATCTAAAAGGTCTTGTGATGTACACGATAAGAGAATTGTTTAATTTTTTTTAAAATTATGAATAACAGGTATCTGTCAGATAGGAAAGAGATGTTACATTTCAAAGTGCCTTAACTTGAACCTTTGGGCAGCATGTTTCAATAACTTTCATTGAAAACACCTTTTGTTTGTGAATGTGTTTGTGAATGCAAAACAGTACCCACTCTTGTGTGCAAAAGAAAAATAAAGGCGGTGTTGTGTAAACAGAACTGCTTTACTTTTTTGTGAAGGCTCATTCTGCCATAGACATTAATATTAAATTATGTAAGTTGTGTAAATGTTACTTGAATATAGCCTGTAAATAAAAGTTAGAAAAGCTATTTAAAAAATACCCTGAAATACCATTTCAGTATCCATATCCATAACCATATCCAATACCACTGAGACTAAGTAGAATTTACTAATAATGACAGAGTAAAATTCAATGACAATATTGATAATTATGAGTAAAGGTTATCTGAGTTATTCTTGTAAGAATAACTTATATCTGCAAGTAAAGTGTACTTGAAAACCACCCTTGTAGAATTCACTCAACATTTCTGCGTGGAATAACTTACCTAGGTTTGTCTAAGTAAATAGTACTCCAAAATTTTTTCAGTGTAGGGCTCTTAAACACACATGATAGAATTTCAACACACAGCACAATGGAGGTCACTGACTTGAGTATTGGCGTGAAAAATGTGGGGAGCCTGTGATTTTTTTTCACCCTTTGCCACAACACTTTTTGAAAATAATTTCCACTAAGTATATTAGCATCTCTTTATATAACATAAGAGTAAAAACATCTTGCAGTATAAAATATATTTTCTCCTAATTTGGATAAATGTATAAGCAAGCCAGTCATGCAGTCTTCTCTTTGTCCTCGTCAGCAGGTGGCGCACAGATAAACAAATAATAAAAATAGAATAATTTGAAACAACAGGAATATCATAGAGCCTCTTGACAAGAAAGAGTAACAGACTGCACTAACTAGGATTGGACACAATGGCAGATAAACGAGAACCAAACAACATGTTAGTCAGCCCAGCAACAACACCATCCAACATCACTGCCCTAAAATATGACAAAATAGAAACAACTGAAGAAATAACACTAGCAACATAAAGTAAAGATAATAAATCCACATAATCTTTCATTAGTGAGTTAAACGGCCTTGTTTCAGTGCTAACATTAGACAAATAGAAATTAGAATACAGAAATACAAATAGAGATTATGACTTAAGCCAGTCATGACTCATTCAAAGCATGAAGTTTAAGCATCTATGTCTCGTAACATGAATTCATCATTTTTTAAACAAAGTCAAATCACTGACTTTTTATTCATTATTTTTAAATTCCACACAATTAACCGGTACATTTCACACAGTTAAACTTAAATAACACAACAGGTGCCATTTACAGTGAGAAAGAAAGGAAGGAAAACTTAGAAAAAAGTAAACTGTGTCAAGAATTTGTCAAAGTTATACATCAATGCATGCACGTTTTTAGAATCAGTAGACTAGAGTACGTTATTTTTTCACATTCCACATTCCCCAGTGTAAATGATATGTATAACTGTAAGTATGATTAAAACAACTAGTTGATCCATTGATTTGTTGATTAAAAGGAAAAAGAACCAATGATCATTTTAAGAACTGGGCATGTCTCTAGAAATGTCTCTGTAATCATTACTGCAAACATCTTGAAACCAAATCTATATCTGGGCTGCATACTGAGTTCTGCATACTGATTCGTTCAGTGTGCAGCAGAACTTCTGGACCAGAGTGAGGATTAGGCCGATTTCAAACAGTCGGGCTGTGTTTTATTGCAGAGAGAATGTGTATAGGGAGCTGCTGTTGGATGAATCGACGCCACCAAATTGAACTAATTGCACTGTTGCCTGCCCAATGGACCCCGTCTGGGACTCAGGAGAGCAAAGAGCCAAGAGCCGGCGAGTACATTACTGAATCCGTCTAATTGCTCACACCTGTGCCTGTCCGGTTGACTCTGCTGGGAATTCTGGGGAACGATAAAGAGCAAAGCAGGAAATATATGGGCGTGGCAACAGGAGTTTAAGCTTACAGATCATCATCCCCCTATAAATCTATACATTCATACTTTTATATTAAGGCCCTGTTCAGACACAAGTCCTGGGTGTTCCAATCACAAGTTGACAGCTCTAAGTACATCAGTTCAGACGTGGCATTAAAATGACTCTCCAGTGACCACTTGTGATCAGATCTCACTTCCCTGCTCTATATGCAAACAAACCAAGTCACAACAACCTTTACATAACAGTTACATCAATGTTACTACATGTAACGTCATCAGATTAACATATACTGTATAAGTGAAATGTCCTACAGGAAACATGAGATCGGTTTTGATGTATTTTATTTTAATGATCCGGCCACTGTCAAACCAGCATAGTCATTAATGCAAACAAAAATGCAGGCACCCAGGAAAAGGCACCCAGTTTGATTGAAACAAGGATAACAAAGCAACAGAAATGCCTGGAGAACTAGGTCCAACTCAAATTACATTGTGAAGTAGCGTTAGCATCCTTTTTCCGACTCTAGTAAAGACAAAGCTAAGGAGGAAGGTTAAAACCACATACAGTTAGCAAGCTAAGAAGTTAGACTTCACTTTTACATTATTTAAGTATTGAAAAAAAACTACACTATCATTTATTAACATTAGAAGTTGAAGGGGAAAAGTGTTCAGAAAGCAGTTACATTAATGCAACAAAATTAGGCATCACCAATGTCTTAGGGAAATGTTCATCTTCAGAAGAACCATGAAATTCGACATTTATAACTTATAGCACTTTGGTTCTGAAGGCTGGCAAATGTAAGTGGCCTGTTTTGTCACCTGCTTAAATACGCAGCCTCAACCACCTCTGTTTTGTCAAAATAAAAAGACACAAAAGACATGAGGTGACTGCTTAGGTGCAGCCAGAAAGAAAGCAGTGACATGACATTTGAGTTATGAATCAGACTTACAATCCTATTTCAGCACTGGCCGCTTCAAGTTACCTGAGGAGTGGAGAACCACATGGTGGACATTATATGGAGGTTACAGTACATAAATATGAGGTTTTATAATTTAAGGCTGACCACAGTTACTTTTTAAAACCCTTTATTATTTATAAATTGTAATTTCTTTTCTCCTATTATGTTGTGTATTATAAGTATCACCTAATTTTTTCCACAAGCTTATGGTTCATTAAACGTTTTCATATGTTCAAAGTTGTAATTGTATTTAAAGTGAAGACAATAGAGAGGAAGTAAGCAAAGACAGGATCAGAGAAGGAAGTGAGAGGACAAAAATGAGAAGAGAGGGAGTGTGCTGAGATAGCTGTTGTCTGACCAGAGGCTTCCTGGGCAGAGGAGAGATGATCTCTGAGTCTCACAGCATGAATTCCACATACCCTTCACCACACAACCAGCATGAATCCTGTGAACCGCATGCGTGTGCCTTGTGGCTCCCACAAACACACACACACACACACACACACACTGTGCTGTGGAGAGAAGGTCGAGTGGCCCAGAGCTCCATATGAGGACATCTAGAGATGCACCTGGACTCACAGACTCATTTCCATTACCTGTGATACCTCATCACACATGGACTAAACCAATGAACTCAGTATAGCTACAGTTTATTACGACTCATGTATAATTCCATAATATGATTGATGATGATTCTCTGTACATGTGGCATCTATTGCACACGTCTGTCCGTCCCAGGGAGAGGGATCCCTCATCTGTGGCTCTTCCTCAGGTTTCTTCTTTTTCCCATAAAGGGTTTTTTGAAGTTTTTCCTGACTCGGTTCGAGGGTCTAAGGACAGAGGGTGTCACAACTGTGCAGATTGTAAAGCCCTCCGAGGCAAACAATGTTTGTGATTTTGGGCTCTAAATAAATAAATTTGAAATTTGAATTTGACATACACACACAGTAAAACACAGGGGCAAAACATCACTCCTAGCAAGACCTCAAACTCTGACCAATATGATATCTGCAGTACTCTGGAATTTGTCTTAATCCAGAGGCAAAAGAAATTATGCACAAAAATCCTTTGTATCTTTACAACTTTTTCAATTCACACCGATCCTTTTGCGGTTGATCCTGTTGTGTGTGGTCTACAAAAAGAGAGCAACCCACCTTTTTTTTTTTTTTTTTATTTTTTTATTTAAGATGCTGCCCAGTGTCAGACATACACAACCAAGCAGTGACATGCAGGCAGTGCCTCACCTGTTAAAATATAATTTTAAAAAAAACTTGCTGTGGTTTATTCATTCATTAAGAGGAGGAAATTTGGACTTAAGCACATGACTGTTCTATAAATTAGTTTTCTGTATGATTTCAACATTTCTATGGTCAAAATCGCTAAATGTACGCATTTCCTGTTCAAATACATGAGAGAACGGTGAGGTGAGGCAGCGATGAGCCTCACCTGTGACGGCGCTGTGCCACACACACTGACTCAGGCAGTTTGCGCATGCCCATTGCTCTCTCTCTTTATATCGCCATTATACATGTTTGATTACACATGTACTACACATGCTGACGTTCCACAGTCTGTCTAATATATTTAATCAATGTGTGTGACATATTTAGTTTTTCTGATTGGCCATAAATGCGCAGTGAAAATGCACTGAAGCTGGCTCGTAACCCGAATTTTAGCTCACAACTCAATGCAAAAAATCAGCCCAGAGGCGGCTCGTATCTCGAAAAATTTGTTAGTTGGGACACTCGTAAGTCAAGGTACCACTGTATAAGCTTCTATTTTGGGTTCATATATTTGGGTTCATATATTTTTACATCCGACTCCAGTCAGTGCCTCACCAGTCATGAACCTCACCGCACGTCACTGCAACCAAGCAATATCCATCTCTGTGTATTCATCAGCTGGTGAGCGTGACTTTTCCCGGGCAGGAAATGAGTTATTGCGTTCTGCCTTGCCTTTCTCTTATACAAAAAAATGTGCGTAAAATATGTACTTAACCCTTAGGAGTCTTTGACTATTCAGGCGATTTGTGAACTCCTTTGATTTTGCCTTCAAAAATTTGTTCAGCACATCATAACCTGTATGACCAGACAATTATTTTGTCACTTTGACATACTGTATTAGAACAACTGACGTCATTTGATCACACCGGTTTAATCAGGGACCTCTGAAAGGTTTAAACACCTTTCACTGTGTGTAATGATCTCTTCAACTTTTTTTTGGGAGCTAACATTTGGTCCTCTCCTCAGATTTTATATATCTGCAGGCACAACACATATCCGCTATGTCTGGTAATGTCCTCTTTTGTAAAACTGTGTAATTGTGGGCCCTGTCTATTGTTGTTTATGACCCCACCTTCATTGTTGTTGCACCTTCTGCTCGTACATTGGTAAGGTTAACCCGTCTCTCAAGGGGTATGATGCACTGTACCTTATGTACAAGATATAACAAAGAGAACACCATCTGTATAGGTTTGGAAGGAAGGGAGGTTTGTGTGTGTGTGTGTGTGCATGTGTGTGTGTGTGCATGTGTGTGTGTGTGCAGTGTGTGTGTGTGTGTGCACATATATCTGAGCATGAGGGCACAAAGCCACCCCCTTATGGCCCATTGTTTTGGAAGGGTATGACTCCTGCACCCCTCCCTTGGATGTTGGGGGAATAGAGCACAGTCTGGCTAATATTTAACTAATGAGTGTGCCTTCCAGACTCGGCCGCCCTCCTCTCACCAACTGCCAGACCTGAGCCATCTCTGCAGTGAACGTCACTGAAGTGTGGCTGTGTGAAATAGAATGTGGAGGGATGGGGCTTTGCACAGTATCAGGGGAGAGGGGTACGGGAGAAAATAACTGTTGGAGAGCCCATAAAGGAGCTGTGAGTGAGGGAGAGATGGATGCACAGTGTTGTGTGGGAGGCCAACGAGTCCAGCAGTCTGAGAGAATGCCATATGCTACCTTGAGGCAGGCAAAGTCTAGCAAAAGGCGAAGGAGAAGCAGAGTTAGACAAGAGTGGCTGGCTTCCATCAGCACTGATATTATATGTGTCTGGCCTTCACATTTCCCATCAAGGAGCACACTTATAGATAGAGGCTATACTACTGACAGAGGAGGAAGCAAGACAAGAGGCTGAGGGCAGAGGAAGGGAGGGACAGAGATGGGGAGAATGAGTGAAAAATGTATAATTAGATGAGGACCAAGTTAGTCAAGTGGGAGAGACAGAAGAGAAAAACAGAAATCTGTAAGGGCAAAATAACAAAAAGAGTGGAAATTAAGAGGAAATTGGGGAGATAAGGAGAAGTGAAGAGGGATAGATATAAATATAAGATGTAGCAGGGCTGATTATTGTTATGGTGCTACCAATGTGGACTGAGGCCCCTGGTGCTGCCAGGCAAATGTAGTATTAGTCTCTTCAATAATTAATCACCCTGGGAGCATGTCGTTGCAGCCATGCACTGACCCATTTCTCTAACATTTTTCTCAACAGTAACATGCCCACAGAGCCCCTCTTCCTCCATACCGTCATTTAGGGAGGTGGGGGTGCAGGCCCACATCCTCTGGGTCAAGCCTGGTCATTTATTAGCCACATTTCTCAGGAGGAATAAAAGTAATCTTGCTGCTCTTCTCAAAGGCTGGAAACCATGCGGGGAGACAGAATAGCGGCCTCGGCTGTGGCCCAATGGGCCTTGCTGACTGTCCTGGTGAAATATGAAGCCCATATGTAGGACGGCCATCTGAAAGAGGGACCCAACAGGGCTCCTTCAGGCTTTGATGCTCATCACCACAAAAGCAGATGGCTGTGTCCTGGTCTTAAAACTTTTTTTGCAACACCCCCCCCCTCTTCTTTTGTCGAATCCTATCCTGGCCTATTAGCCCCCTGCCTGTCGTGGTCTAGCAGCCTATGCTTAGCCCCCAGGGGGCTTACAGAGCTATGGAATGAAGTCAAGCTTCCCCATTGACACAGGTCTCACTGGATAGCTTTGAATAGAAGTCAACCGAGTGAAAAGGCATGTTTTAGAGGACAAAATGGAATAAGGTGTGGGGTGGATCAATACTGCAGGGTTGTTTGGACTTAAAATGCTTTGCTCTCTGTGTGCTCAGACAAAGCAGTGCTGACTGCAGGTGGCAAAGAATTTTTCCGGACATTGGGTAAAAAATAACAAAGGGTGTTTAATGGAAGAGAAACCTGCATGCATCTGTCTGAAAGATTGTGATCAAAGCAGAGAGATAACCTGCTGCGTGTGCTCTGTATGTATTCCTGCCTTCTTCACTAAAACAGGCAGGATTCGTAACCAAGGTCCAATCCCAACCTCCTTGCTGCTTGCACCCAAGCAATTTCTGAACTAGAAAGGCAATCAAGGACTTAAAGTCAGACACAATGCAAATAGGTCTGAGAGCCCATCTGTAGAAATCCAACATTCCCTCCTGCACCAGTCTGCTCTCTGTCTCAGCCTCTCTGTGGCACAAGCCAATTAACTGTTTGATTCAGAGCCGGGGATGAACACCCTAATTGATTACATGGCGATAGTTGATTCAATTATCAATTTAGGCACAAAAAGCTGAGCAGAGACGCAAACCCCGGAAGTTTGCCCAACGCGTTCGTCGCTAACTTGGCAGCACAATCGCTGTGTGTGTTTGTTTAAGCGAAGGAGTGAAAAGTAAAGGGGTAAAGCACGGAAGCAGTGGAAGAGAGGCAGGAAGACTGACACTTGCTGTAGCTACTGCAGGTTGTTTACTTGCAGTCTCTGACATACACCTCTCCTCTGCTTCTTCTCTCTCCTCAACACAGACATTCTTCGCTGCCTGAAGCGCACAAAGAAACACACACAGACAGAGAGGCAGACAGGCACACACACCTATAAACACACACAAACACAAATATTTGAATTAACAGAAACAGCCAGATACAGAAATATACGTCATGGTATTTATCAATACATATACATTGCATGCAGGTGCATTGCTTCCAAGGTATATTCACATATACCCCCCCCCACCACCCTTAAACATATACACACACACACATACACACAAAGAATAAACATATACATACAGAAACACATTTTTTCACTTGCCCACACTTATAGGTGCAAACGCATGGACACACAAAATCACATGGCTATTTAGGGATTTGCAGCAATTGAATCACATGAAAAAAAAAACTTTCTTTTCCTCATCATTCCTGTGATTCTGCTTTGTTTACTCTGTCATGGAGAGTTGGTCTGTTCGATCAGGCTAGAGAGGCACTAGGTTGAATGGCTGTGCTAACGAAGTCTCAATGTGCCGTCTGTCGACAGGGTAATTTCCCAGGATAGCTCTGTGTTCTCACTCCTCATGGTTCTGCTGGTAAAGATAGAAGGAGATCAGCACCTGAGTCACTGGAGAGGAGAAACCAAATGGGTACAGATTTCTGCCGCCATCCATTGTCCTCCCTCAAGTTCTCGGCACACCTATTTCACAAACCTGTGCACCATCTTTTTTGTGAACCTGTGTGTATGACACTGTCCAGACCGTTAATGTGCTGCCAGGATCTTATCTTTAAGGGAGCTGTCATTCCACCCTGAAAGTGTAACTGATGCTGTAGCCAAATTTACATCACATAACACTGGAAAATCAAACTAAATGTAAACTAGATAAACCCTTAATCCTAATCATTTGTTTACACGGTCAACAATGACTAAAAGTTCCTGAATAAAATGTGTGTTATGCAATATTCTGCTGAACAGTTAAATGTTAGTGCGTCTTTTATTTAACTACCACAAATGAATGTGAACTACTACAGTGCCAGACCTATATTCTCTTACAGTCACTGTTATAACATGTATACACTACATACTGTTTATTGGAAAGCTACATAATTAAAACATGAAATTATTATATTCCAGAAATGAGAGAGGCATATCAGTGTATGTTACATACTGCCATCATTGATAACTGAAATATGTGAAATATATGTACAACTTGTGTGGGTGGTTTTGAGTAATACTGTAGAGATATAAGAAATATGTTCTTGTTGAAAGAGGAACTGGTCTCCCTACAAGTGTGTAGACACAGTTCTCTGTTAATGGTTTGGTGCTGCTTAAATAATCAAACTTGAGTGCACTACAGAGAGTCTTCATGTTCAAATTTAAATACTTGCATGGTTTGGGTCATCATATGGCAAAAAGAAAAGCATGCAGAGGAAGAACGAAAGTATTGTTTTTAGAGGTGAAGGCTGCACAGACCGCAAGCTAAGGGACTGCACACAGTTGGAATAATATGGACCTATTACGGATGTTTGAAATTTTGAGAGGTACGCATGAGCCGCAATGGTGTAATTTGGATGCTCCCACTGATGTCCACTGTGATGTGCTGGCAGACAGAGAAAACCATCTTTTTGTCATTACAGACCCCTGTCAAGCCCTGATGACTGTTCACACAATGACAAATAAGTTACACCCCTTTTCCATTAACAGGGTACGGTCCATGAACAAAGTGCTGCTGGTCCAGGATGGAGAAAAGGGGCTGGCAGAGAAAGAGTAGAGTGTTGGGAGTGATGGGCAGGGTCTGTGTTGAACCATTTTTTAAAAAAGTTGTTGGAGACAAAAAGTGTGCCATGGGGACCTCTTCATCAATCAGACAGGGTCCTCCCTAGCTCAGCATGGACTTCTAAGGTTGCTGTGTATGTGTGAATGTGGGGGTGCGCAGCAGGGGTTTGCATGGATATAAGGCACTGCAAGTGGTCCTCCCAGATGGTTGTATCCCACTGCTGGTAGGAGGTCTGCAGCCTTTATCTATGACAGGCAGTAGGTCTTAACATCCTCCACACACACTGCCCTGCTCCAAGCCTGAGGCCCACAGGGGCTGAAGTTATGAGAGAGGCAGTGTGTCCCAGCACAGGAACAATTCCCTGCCTCCCCTCTGTCTTTTTTTCTTTTACTACAGAAAGAAAAGACCTCAATGACAGCCACTGCTCAGAAACGTAGGGGACCGAGGATGCTCACTCTGTTCTTTGGCAAAGACTATCTTCCCCAACTGCCACACACACACAGACACACACACAATGAATGCCTGCACACACACTGACACGCACAAATGCCCCAGCATGGCATTTTCCTCCTCTGAGGGTTGAAGCTGGTCCAGAGCATCAGCATTGTTGGAGAGGCTTAGCGAAGGAGAGGAGGAAAGTCTAGGAAGAGCTAGAAAGGCTCTAAGAGAAGAAATGGAGAGACAGACAGAGATGCCAGGAGACACTGAGCCACAACACATTCCTAATCGACTTGCTGCCGACTTGCAAATCCAGCATTCTCATCTGGTCTATGCAAGGTCAACTGTGAGATGTACTGAAACATACAGAGGGGGACGGAGGAAGAAGTGGATGGGGAAGAAGTGGATAAGTAACTGGTGCAGTGAATAACTGTTGTTAATAGAGAGAGGTGACAGGATCTAGATTTAGGACAGAGTGTCTGCTGCTACATAAGGTGAATGTTAAAAGTTGCTCTCTTCAGTGTCCTCCACAATGCCACCTTGTTACCACTCAAATCTCCAGGAAGTCATTTTTCAGAGAGACCAGTGTGTGTGTCAGGTGTGTGTGTGAGTGTGTGTGTGTGTGTGTGTGTCATAGCATGGATGGGGGTTATTCTTTTATCCTTTGACCCAGATTTGAGAGAGAACTGAACAGGGGACATGAAAGACGTGGACCTCCCAGCAGAACCAGGATCATGTGCAGCCTGAACACAGACGCACACCGGCACAGCCAGCCGAGCAGAAAACACTATTATGCACACACGCAGCCCGTACAGACAGCAACAAAATGCATGCATGCACACACATCTTGTTCATACGACGAGGATCACTCAAAGCAGGGCACCTCACATGGTAATTCTGTCAGACACACCTGCCGCAGCTCTCACGTCAAGCCTGTTCCCACTTCCCTCCCTGCATATGCAGTGCACGCCACATATTGGCTTTAATGACGAAACATGCAATCACATTCATAAACACTGATTACTATTAGCATATTTCCACTCAAATGCTGCACTAATCCACGCCTGTGCATCAGTGTACATACTGAAGGTAACAGCTCTGTGTCTATGATGTTTTTTTGCAGTTATACACATTGACAAAATGTTTAGCTCTAAGCATGGTAAAGGTGAAGGAGAATGATTGCAGTCTCTCCTCCCCATAGATACAGCATAACTATGATATAACTGCCTGTAATGAAGTTGGCATGGGTGAAATGAAATTGGTCTCACAACAGGACAAAGGTCTGTGTGTCAAAGGCAGGCTTTCCTGTTGCTTCCAAAGCAATACCAAGAGAGAGAGGAATAGATGAGACACTGACACAGAGAGAAATAAATCTACAGACAAGATGCGGCACACAAACGTTGAAGATTATGGTCTGTGTGTGTGTTTTTTTGGGTTTGGTTGTCAATACCCCAAAGAATGAAAAAAAATGGAATATTGGGTGCAAACAGATTTGGAGAAAAATTGCAGGAGCAAAATGGACAGATTTACAGTGGGAAATGGGAAAATTTACAGGCAGAAACCTGGATGCACGAGAGACACAATATTGGGCTTCTGCCAGAGTTAAATATGGTCCCTCACCTACAACCAGATGGTTCCTCACTTCTGACCGCCACCGCCACCACCACACTTGTATCCCTCTCCCCCTCTCAATTTTTGTCTCTCCAACAGTCTCCTCTCCCGCCTCTCCCTCAGGGAGGGTAATAGCTAAATGCTGTCATTTCAGCAACTCAAGTTAGTGCCACAACCGATTGTGCTGTCACAAAAAAAATAGTCTTTACTGTGGATATGAGTGACACTGTTTGGCCAGGCTCCTACAACTACTCCTTATGACCACTGAAATCCCTTAAGGTGCACTTCTTGTTAGAGGTGACAAGTCAGCTTGGAGAAGAAAGCCATTACCAGAGAAGAAAGGCATCAGGCAGCCTCCTGCTGGTATAAATTGAAACCAAATACAATGGCTCCGAGCCAAGGAAGTGTTCTGGGAAATCTAATATTGCCATTTCTTTGCTAGTAATTCTAGTGAGGTTTGCTTTACCTCTTATGAGAAATGTTTTTTTTTTATTTTGATTTTTTTTAGAATTGAAGCAACTGTTTCTTTTTTTCCTTTATTCAATTAATTTATAAAGTATCAATCAAAGAACAATGCCCCACAGAGTTCCTGCCAATATTTCTACAATGTCATATTTTCATTCAATTGACTTTTAGAAATCCCTCGTCACCTACTAAGTAATTGAAGCCCTCCTCTCTTCCTCCTCTCTAGTCACAGTAAAGCCTGGGAGCTTGGCCACATGGTTCAAGGCTGGGTTACAATGCACAAGGACGCGGGGGGATGAGGAAACTAGTGGAGGTTCAGAGGCATAAAAGTTCCTTTCTTCTCCGCCCTTGCCTCTTTCTTTGAGCCAGAACAGAGGGTTGCCACGGCAATGAGGTTGGTCTGTCTCCCACGGCGTGGTCTGGGAAGAGCAGCAGCTTGCTCTGACATTTACTCAGGCTGGAGGAAACAGAAACGATAGAGGAGAGAAACACACACACATAGGCCGGGAACAGAGAGGGGGGGGTGATGTGTTAGCAACTGGCAGCTGCAGAAAGTGGATGGATTAAATGATAACACCTGTAACATCAGAGGGCTGACACACACACACATGTAGAACTGCCTGTCACTGCCTTTATATGAACCTTTTATCTTCTTCTCAGTGTCCATTCATCCCCAACTTCTATTCCTGGCCTCCTTTTTCATGTGCTCTCATTTAGATCTTGCCAGCAAGTCAGTAAGCCAACACATATTTCCATCCTAATCATATTCACTGCCAACTCATGCGCACAACCAATGCACAGACATGAGCGCAAGCAAGACACACAAACACACACGTACAAAACTATGGCCGTCCTACTGAGAAGCCAACTGCCAACGATGCCAACAAGTTTTGTAGTCAAAAATGGGAATTTTGGCCAGAGATTGTCGTGAACACAACTCAACAGCTTTTGTGTCACATTTCAGCACAGGAAAAGTTGACCCGGAAAAATATCTGTTGAACAGATTGCTTTATGTCGCTTATCTTTTGCTATGTGTATGTGTGTGTGCGAGCTTGTCATTGTGCGTATGTGTCTATCTGAGGAGCATCGGTTTTTGGATCTTGCATCCACCGACATGTCAGCATAAGAGAGTGCTGTGCTGAAAAGGGGCTTTGACGCTTGAAGACCCACAGCAAGTCAAAAACACTTTTCTGTTTTATCAAAAGCTGTTCAAACACCGTCTGTTTCTGATTAAAGGAGACCACAGGCAGCCATATCAGCGAATACAAGCAAGGAAATAGAGGTAAGAAGGAAATTACTGATGCGATGTGAGTATAAAAGATAAGCTGGAGTGTAACATACTGCCACATTTACAGCGGCAGTAGAGTTTTTTCCCTAATGGATCAGTTAACATACAACCCCCCAAAAAAAGGCAGAGAAAGAAGAGAAAATGCACACAATGCAAGTCATGCAACATTCACCACATTGCTGATAGAAGTGGTAGCATTTTTACATCCATATGTGCCACTTTGGGGGACTTCAGTAAGAATATGTTAATGCACACTTTTCTCCCTGACACTGAAATACACAAGGCCCTCTGTCAGTTGTGAATGAACTTTGTATTCCCCAAGACTGGAGCTCCAGTGGAAATGTTCACTTTTAGCCTCTCTCTGATTCTTTTGAATCTAAATAAAGGCAACTTCATTGGGGATACTCTTTACCCATTACCATTATACACACGAACACAAAGGCATAATAAAACAGTTCTCCAAATATGACAACGAACCTTTTTCTCTTCTCAGAGTACTGTTCCTACATATTTCCTGTGGATCGCCCCAGTACAGTGCACTCACTGGCATTTGGCCTGTGGATCTCAAAGCATGAAGGAAATTTGAAAACGCTTAACAGCAGCATTTCTTAAAACTAAAAAAGCCACAGCTATGGCAACGTGGAAACCTCATTGTGAGCAGTACTTTCTACCAACTGTTCATCTCCATGCATAAGGCCAAAACTGTCAATAACAAAGTCTGTGGGTTATCAAGAGCAACTGTGTCATTGTATTCGCAAAAGACAGTTTGGACTATTGCAAAGTGCCAACAGTAACATTAAAAAATAACACACCAAATGTCATTTCGAGATGGAAGTCTCCTTTATCCATCTTTTTCATTCAAGACTGCTTTTGGTGGTTTTTGATGGACTGTAAAATGAAAGAAGACTGAAAAATGTTATCCCTGATATTGAAGCCTTATTCTCTACCTATTGAATGCAGTGCATGAATTGATACTGGTCCTGCATTTGGCAGAAAACGTTTTGCTCTTGTTTGGTCTACCAGTACATGGTGAATATACCTCAGCAGTTCGCGTTCCATTTGCCTGAGTAAACTCTGTGTGAATTTGATGATCAGTAACCAGAAAATCAAAATAGTGAAATGAAAATGTATTGGATGTTGATCCTCTGTGGGTTTCAATAATATTGGCAGCATGGTGTAATTTCAGTAAAAAACATTGATTTATGTTTCGCAATTTGTTTTATACAGATATTAAAATAGACTCACCTGTAAAAGGATTATATGTAGATTATAACTTCAGAATAGCACAGCAAATTAGGATCTCCCATTAAGTTACTTATTCATGGATGTTGGTAACATTACTAACACCCCGATCCAAATGCAATACTTATGTAGCAAGTAATTTATCTGAACAGCTAGTTTGACATTTTATTACTGTTGTTAATTATTCATATTATTGACACATTAACAGTATCATCAGCCCACCCCCCATCTCAAGCCAGGACTCCCCATTATTCAAAATAAATGTATCTACCATTTTAATAATAGGATGTTGTGATTCTCTGTACAAATACAATTTTGAGGTACTTGTACTTTGCTTGAGTATTTCCAATTTGGGCTACTTTATACTTTTTACATTTATTTGATAGCTCCAGTCACCACGTACCTTGATTCAAATTATTAGCGCAAAATATAAATCAACAATAAATGATGATTTAGGCTCCCTAGCAGTAAATAAGACAATTAATACTACTATTACCAGCTGTAACATTAAAGAGATGTTCACAGTAATGCATCAAAAATCATGAACCATTAATATAATATATATACAATTTTAAAATGGGCTATGCTGCATAATTAATAATGCACTTAAATAAAGTTTGATGTTGATACTTTTGTAGTTTTTATATATTGTAAATGCAGGACTTTTATTACTGGTGATAGTACTACTCTTACTTTAAATAAAAGATCTTTAACACACAATTTCCTACTTTTCATTGAGTTTCCCTGAAATGAGCGAAACAGCGCCCCTCTTTTAACTCTTGAAAGGTGTCGGCCAACCTGTGTGGTCAAAGGCGGTACTGCACCCCGAAGTACCGAAGAAGAAGAAAAGTGAAGATGGCAACTGATGACAAGTCAGTTAGCAGCAGTGGACACATGAGGAAATTAGGAGTCCTCCCAACAATCAAAACAAAAAGTAACTTCAGTAAAACACAATCTTTGTTTGTGTCTGTCATCCGGTAGTCGCTGTCTTGTCGAGGTCATGGAGGTTTTATATTACATAATGTTGGTCATTTCCAGCCACCATCCGCACAGACAGACAGGAGGTACAGGACATGCAGTGATTGGAATGATTGAACTGAACTGCAATTTTGCATTCATTGGTCTGCTGATTGTGTGTGATTTGTGAATTAGCCTGTGCAGAAGGTCTGCCAGTTGCTTGTGAGAATCCCTTCAGTCATGTTTTGTCTTTGAAACAGCGCTCAAACCTGAACACTGTAGGCCCTGCATGACAGAGGTCTGTATACCAAGCACGTACATAAGGATGTGGAAGTCGAGCATTTGATACATGTGTTGTTTTATTTGGAAGTGAACATGAAGTTGGCAAAATTAATCCCCCCCACCTCACAACTTATTGTCTGGCGTGGCTTCTGAAGCATGAAAATGTGTGTGTGTATTTGAGAGTTACCTTAAATGCCACTCTGAAACAACAGCTAGCCACTATCCAACCCCTGTGGCTTAACTGGGCCTGTGCTACCTCTAAAGACAGCTATCTACTTCTTAGCGATTCCTTCTTTTGTTATTATCATTTTGAAGGTTTGTTAAGCTGTGGGCATAATGAATGCTGTTATGTTCTCACTACTATAACATCTGGGAGCTGCATGCCATTGTGGATGTTAGGCCAATCTTGAAATTCACTATAATATGCTATTGTAACATTTTAAAGTACACTATGTTTTGGCTTTGAAAATGTTTTATTTTGTCTTCTTGCAGTCTAATTCCACCTTGTTTTCAGTTGTTAATACAAGGCAGTAATCTGCATTCTGATCCCCATGTCATTAAATATCCAATCACTAAAAAACATACAAACACAACATTATATTACTGTTGCAATATTACATTTGTTCCCAGAGAAGGTTGCAGGGCAGGGGTGTCATTTGTCATTGTGCCTCAAGCTTTTATTGCCTATATAAAAACTTACTTTTACAAGTTTAGAACCTTCCTGACGTCTTGAAACTGAAGACAAGTGCAGTAAACATCCAAACTTTCACATTAACCCCCCGTGTTAAATTGCACAGTTATGCCGCAAAAGTAGGATCTGTCATAAAAAGCAGAAGCCGTGAATTGAACTTTGGCTTTAATGCAGATATGAAGTTTTTGTCTCACTTTTATCTAGAAGCGACTTTCTTCACTTGCAGGATGAGACTCCCTGCGATGAACACACGCTGACTTGGTCATAGCTTCATTTGTACACTCTCTGTCTCTTTAGTACACGTGGTCACTCCCACAGTGATATTGGGATAAAGAGAGACCAAACGATGCTTTGTAGTAGATTTATGCTTCTTTGTGTATGATCTTATCACTTGCCGAAGGCACTTTGCTACAAACCAATGGGGGTCCTGAACTTGTTCCTCTCTGCCACGTGTCCTATCTACCCCTCAGTCTCAGGGGGTCAGTCATTCTGCCGAGGCTGAACTCAGGGGGATAGAAGCAGCAGGAGTGAGATGAGCCTGGAGGGGATCTTCTCACCCTGAGACGAGTGATTACTTCGCTGGGAATAAGTTATGCTAATGCATTCATCTCCAAAAGCACCGTGATTATTTAGAGTTCCTCACCAACTGTTTTAGATTTTGCTCGCTTGCTATTTTATGCAAAGATGCTTTTTTTTTTTTCTCCAGCACTCCGTTGGCACAGTGCTTGCCGAGCTGGGGAGATAAGAGGAGAGAAAATTCAGATTGTTGAATTCTTTGCCCTTATTTTAATGTGCCCTTGATGTGTGAATGAATGCAAATCAAAATATGTCTACTTTTTTTTTTTCTCCTGAAAGAATCGCATGTTGCAATTTTACAAAATGACAGTGGAGTGGAATAGAGCAGATGATACAGTATATCATTTCCGTTATTTCTTTGGCCCTCTAAATTGCCCTATGTTTTATTTAAAAGGGTCCAACACTTTAACTGTAATCCATACAAACTTGGTGTATTACCTCCCTTCATCTGCCTCAGAACTGAGCCCCCTGTTGTCTCGGTTGGACAGTTTTGATGCCATATTCCACCTGGTGCTCTGCATGCGTTTGCGGTGAGGTGGCGTCCTGGCCTGGCTGCTGCGTTCCTGTGAAGCAGCGTCAGGGGACATCAGCATAATACCAGCCTGAATATGTTAGCGCATATTCCCTCTAATCCTGAGCACACTGTAATCAGAGGAGACTGGGCTTCCTACCACTGTGACCGCACAAACACACACGCCATTGGTCTGCTGTGCAAAGGTGTGTGGGTGTGGGAGGGGGTGAGGAGTTGAGAGGAAGAGGAAGTGGAGGTTACAGGCTTCTGAAGGATTGAGGCACTTTTTGGGGGAGGCAGCAGAAAAAAAAAATTAAAAGACAGCAAATGAGAGGAGAGAAGAGGAAATAATGCAGCAGGAAAGAAAAATACCGGAGTTAGGAGGAGGAGGTGATGGTCAAGAAACAAGGGGAAATGGGAAAAGGTTGCAGAGAGATTTAAAAGGATTCTGAAGGCCTGTAGAGATTTGCAGAGAATTTGGAGGAGATTTCTGGAAATGAGAGCACTGCCCAGATGCGCTGCAGAAAG
Organism: Scortum barcoo; assembly: GCA_023238725.1. NCBI lineage: Eukaryota > Metazoa > Chordata > Actinopteri > Centrarchiformes > Terapontidae > Scortum > Scortum barcoo. Next base: position 10,048,595 of record CM041546.1, on the reverse strand, counting down.
CAGCATCTGCAGCATTAATTACAATAGCCCCCCCCCCCTCTCTCACCCCATTGCCGTACTCCGCCACCTGGTTCCTTTCAATGGCCCCACTATATACGTGAGTGAAATCCAGGAATTCACATTCAGCACTATGGCTGATGCAATCGCATACAACCTGAATCCCCCTCCCATCCCACCATCTCCTCCCAGCCACACACACACACACACACACACACACACACACACACCACCGCAAACAATTCCCCGCGGGTATCTTGATGTCTTATCTATTAGGAGGTGAAAGTGAGAAAGAGAGCAAATAAAAGCTCTCTGTCACCTAAGATGTCTTGTCCATGCGGTTTGTTTCTTCCTTGCTGCTGAATTGATTTGGTGAGTCAACCGCCTCACTGATGGAGAGATTGCCTGTGCCAAGAGGACAGAGGCGCACTATGTCTGCGGCGTGACGTGCACACTGCCATGTCGAGGCTGTGTTGTGGCAGTGTTGTGGTCCCTACATATTGCCGCTATCTGAATCCCAAGATTACATCTGCTCAGCCGGGATTGTTTTCATGCTGCTCCCATGGAAGGAGGGTGAAATTGTATCACAGATTAAGCTCAACCTATTTCACAACATTCTGACAAGTGATGGGCCAATATCTGGGTCAATCTATACCTTCTAAGGTCTTGGGGTAAGAACGGGACATCGTCCATAGAGCAACGCAGATTGTAATAATACAGTATGTCAAATACCTCTAAAAGAAAGATCTGCAAAGAGGATTTGTGGAGAAAAAGCACGAGATCAACTCTCAGTGTCTGCAGATTTCCCTCATAAGACCGAGTGGTGAAGGCCCAGGCTTATCTGAATGGAGGTGAAGGATTGATGGAGAGGGGGGGTAAAGCGGGGGTGCAAAAGCAATACAAGCCTCTTATAATTGAAGATCTCTTGCGGAGAGAGAGAGAGAGCATGCTCATGTGACAGACTGCACCTCGCTGCTTAACCCGCAGGCTGTCAGCTCCATTGCCCCGTCTGGCCCAAATTCTGCTGGGCTTTTCCAACTGATCAATTAAATAATTTAGTGGCAATTTAGAAATTTGCCAGTTAGATGTTGGATCAATTGTATGGATTCCAAAAGTCAGAGTTGCATCTGAAACGTGGCAGCGCTGTTTAGAAACAGCAGCAACGTCTAGTGTACGGTAATTGTACTCCGGAAGGATTCCTTCCCTACGCGTCTTACATATCTTTCACATTTTTCTGCCTCGCACAGTAAAACACATATAAACATACACATCCATGCATGCAGGGGGAGAGCTCAAGCACGAGAAAGATAATATAGAGGGAGATCAAAAATAGAGGAGGGAATGTAAGAAGAAGCAGCAGTGAAAATAATATCAGCTGTTACAGCGCTAATGAACACCAACACAGAGGCAGAATAGAGATAGAAAACTACATTTCCTTTTTTTTTTCCCCGCTTGACCTCCCACTGGGATTCAGAGGCTTTAATTCTCCTGGTGATGTCGGGATCCAAACAGCTACAGTGAATAAACAAGATTACCCATTTGGACATGCCAGTAAATCTTATCATATTGGAGCAGGGAGAGGGGCTGGGAAGCAGGACCAAAGCAATAAGGTTGACAGAGGCCAAGAAGCAGGCAGCCATGGTTGCTGAGCACAATTCCTCCCTCAAACAAATCTTCCTGTTTCCTTTTGTGACCTACTGTAGATTTTGTTCTTCGTTTTCTGAGGTGACAGTGATGTCTCATATGTTATGGCAGCGAAAATGATCACTCTTCATAGGCGTGAAGCATGTACTGTACTGAATATTATTCTCTGTCAGATATTAATCACCACTGGAGTTGCAGGAAGACTTCATTATACAGCCAGTCATTTTTCTTTCCTCCCTGCACTCATTTCATTTCATACTCAAAACATAAAATCTTTGCAAAATGGAACTTTCTGAAGATTGCTTCTATCGGAATAAAATGTCTTCTCAAGCTGTACAACCCTTGTTCTTGAGGGTGCTCTCATCAGTTTGAATCGGATTTAGGAAAGATAAAAGGGGAGGGGTCTTATTGGATCTCCATACGCTCAGTTTCTAGACTAATTGTCTCGCTCAATGCAAAGCGTTAAAGCGCTGAAGCCTCTTGTTGTTAAGTGGCCTTGTGCCAGATTTGGTTCTTAGCATGAGGCAAACAGAAGCTGTGCAGCGTGCTGTAGGGCTGGGCGTGATGAAGGTCGGGGGAAGTCAGAAGCAGCAAAATGCACCAGGCTCCACCAGACACACAGGCAGCTGGTGGAGCTGTGCCACAGACCGGTTAGTCAGGGAGCGATTCTTGATTCCATCATGAATGTCATGCCTCATCATGATGAATTCTTGTGACTGAGATCATCAGAGGCAGTTTTTATGGGACCATAACCTGCAAATAAGATGATTACAACGGCAAACATAATGTGGGCTGCTGGGCTGGGCAAGAAACATCACTGCGCTAAGCATACATGACAACAACAGTGATAAAGGATTTGGGGCTTACGAGAGCAGAAAGATGTGGGACTTGTTACCACAATGTATTTGACATGAACATGCAAAAAAAAGATTATGAGTGGAAAAAAAAGACCTCCACACACACACAACCACACTTGATATAGGGATGACAAAAAAGAGGGGAAAAAGCAAGATTTTTTTCTTTCTCTGTCTCTGAGCAGACGCTGATCTTCTCAAATCCCTGTGTATCTCATGTTAAATCCGTGTAATGTGGATTAAGACCTGTTGAAACATATATATAGTTATATCACAGGAACAGATTGGGGCGGACGTCTTAGCCAAATCCTTACTTGTTTGCCTTGGAAAAAAAATGCCATTACTGATATGGATTGGCCATAGGGCAATATGACTATAATAATACATTATACTGTTTGAACCTTGGTAACTGTCCCTTTAACATCTGTTGGTGTTTAAGCCGCTTCGGGCAGTTCATGATCAGGAATGTTTTTTTGGGCAATATTGGATTTTCCTGTGATTTCTTGAACAGGGTGATTTGTCAATGTTAGTCACTTTGTTAGATTAGCCACAGCAGGTATGCCTGTGTGGTTATTTTAATCCATTTACTATTCCTCAATTGATTTTCCATAAAATATATTATATACCAATTACATGTAGCATTACATAGGAACTCATCCATCAATTGTATAAATTCACGTCAACTGAACGTAAGGAAACAGTCTGACAGTGGAACATAAGCCATATTTCCATTAAGGAATTTGGTGTAGTACCCTTTGTATAGTGTATCGTTCCCTTCCCAAAAAGTCTCACCACAGGCAGTACTTTTAAATGTAGGCGGGATTGTTACCGGATGACATTAGTGCGTCAACATTATGCAGATGATTTAATTTATGTACATGTGCCGGGCAAATTATGTTGTATTCAGTAAGAGTCATTTCAGTGCGGTCCGGCAGTACTACACCTATGCACACAAGTAGTACAACAATTCTGTTGACCAATCAAGGGACTGAAGTATTTCTAGCTCGATGTTTAAGTACCAAGTCAGTGTGCTTGTCACTCTAACAGAGGGGTAACGGAAAAAAACAGGACAGTATGGAGTAGTCTACTGGGACTATTCACAACTTTTGATAACGGCAACGCGAAAATAATCATTCTAATGTGTAACAAACTTCATTGAACTGAACCGGACTGCTCAGTAGAAACACTGCTACAGACTCAGAAACGTGGATTCACATGCAGATGTGCAGGATGTGTCCACACACATAGAAACATCAACAACGCCACTTAATCCTCGCTCTGTGAACCCAGCTTCACCCAGTGTCCATTAGGTTGAGCTTTTTTTTCCAACATGCCACCAAATCCTCTTCTTTGTAGCTCAACATAAAAAAAAGATGCCCCTACTAAATTTTTTCCTACTAAGTCTCCCTGTTAAACGGCCATGTCTTCTTCTTTCACTCAGTCACTCATTTGCCTTAGTTGTTCATTCTGAAAGTGTATTTTCAGTTAAATTAAGCTGTCAAACTCAAGTTTCCAGGTCGTATTTGCCTTTTTAAAAACCAGTTCCTTACCATGCATAATTTGTGAAGCCTGTGTTCTTGCAGCTATTGTCATATGACAACCCAGATCCATGTTATGGCCTCCTGCCGTGAAAATGGTAATAAAAAAAACAACTCTGAATGACGACTAGAAAGACAAAAACAACAACACACTCTGCAGCAAACACAGCGGCAGAGAAATGTAAATATTTTCCCAGCCAGAGAAATTAATAAATAACCAGCTAGTCCTTCCTTACCATGTGTGTTTGAACTCCTGCTAGATGCTGTGATGTTTTCATCCCACAAATAAATAACAGCCAGGTGAAAATGGTGTTTTCTCCTGACTCCACCAGGAGAGCGGGCTCAACCCACCAAAAGAGCTAGCAGCTGTCTGCTTCAGGTGAGCAGAAGGCTGGAAAGCCAGTGAAGTAATGAATACACCAGATCTGAGTGACTTAGACTTTCTAAGACCCGCTTTGAATATTTGTATAAAAATCGCAATTGTGCTGGTAATTCTTAGTCAGTTCACCCTCCTCCGACACCCCTCACCCACCTCGCTCCGTGTCTGATACCTTTTGATCCCAGTAGGAGTAGAAGGATGAGTGAAAGAGACAAGGTGAGACAGACAAGAAGATAGAAATAGATGGAAAGACTGTGTGTGAGAGAAAGATTGAGCATTTGTGTGGGCATTATGCATTCATCTTACATGTCTGTGTCCATGACATAAATCATTATAAAACCAATATGATTCCAGTACTGTCTCCTCCATGTCCATTGCCAGCATCACACATGACCCTCATTATGTGTTAGTGCATGTACAGCGTGATACTTGTCTGTGTGTGTTTGTGTGTGTGTGCCCATCTGTATAGATATTTGTGTGTGCAGGGGGGTGAATGAATTGAGCTGTTTTGATACAACCACTGATCCAGTCTTGGCAGGGAGAATGACCACGTTTATTGAATGGCTGCCTGAGTACTCTAATGAGGTAATATTACCACACCAAATGATGAAAAATTCATGTTACAAGTTGGTGTTGGTGCAGACGGCTCTCAGGAATTTCATTTGCTGTTTGATATCCTTACTTGCCAGCTCAGCAGGCACTATTGTATGATTGGAACAGAAAAAAAAACACACACTTAGGGCTGAAAGCCCAAGCTATTACCGCGAATAGCCTGTAGACACAGCAACACAAGTGGAAAAGTGTGTTTGAGTGTGCGCCTCTGTGCCTTGCGTACGAGTGCATATACTGTAGGTGCATATGTGTGTGCTTGTTTGTGTGTTTGCGTATCTGTGGGCAGCGCAGGTGAAGGCATGCATACTGAATGCTAAGTGATCATCCTGCCCATCTCATTGGCATTGGAGAGCTTGTACAGCTCCGATAAGTGCATTTATGGAAAAGTCAGCACAGCTTTATCTCGTCATTGCAGGTTAGATCACAGATAAAAGGATTGGACTCCGAAAAGTAAATAAAAAAATCAAGCCTGAGATAAGACGCCAGCTTCTAAGGTATACCAGCTTGCATCGGACTCATACTGCACCATGACTGCTCATCAGTATGGCCCCTGTCACTAACCCTGAGCTCTGTATGAGGCCTCACTAAGGCCGCCAAGGATGGTTCAGATAACATTTTCCTGGAGAAACCACTGATGCTAGATTGCGCTGCTTATAGTTGTCTTGGACTGATTTTTGAAGTCTCATGCAAAAGAGTTTTCTCCCCAAGGCTACAGTGGAGCAATAATCCTGGGTAACATTTTGCTGGTATGTAAATTCAGACAGCTATACCTTCAAAGCATTTAATCCCACGCTACCTTTTTTTCCCCAACATTCTTACTGTTTCCATGTGCGCTCAGGTCTCTATTTCCTTTTCTCACCACTCTCTGCATCTGTTTTCTTCTGTATCTCTTTGATACATTCTCTCCTCTCATGCACTTCAACACATGCTTCTAAAAAACTTCTTTCACCCTTTCTAATATCCCCATCCCTTTCTATGCCCTCAAACCACTCCGTCTCTCCTCTCCTCTATGTGTCGAAATAAGGCTCCAGCAGTGGACCCTTAGGGTGATGGTGATGGAATGCATTTGGGGGGCCAGCAGCTTTCTCTCTCCAACCTGCATGCAAAATCATCCCAATGGGGAATCACTGGCTCCTGTTTACAACACCGAGAGGGGTGCAAGCACCATGGTAACGCCATTGCTCTCCCTAAAACCCTTGGCAGATAGGTCTGCACAATCACCCCCAGTTAAAACGTTTTACTGTTGGATAAAGAAAAAAGCTGAGCAGAAAAGAAAAAAAAAATGGCTGAAAGTATGCTGGCGCACATCCAGCCACAGTGGAAGTCTATTTTTTAATTCCTGTTTCATGTTTCTTGACTTAGAAATTAAATTTATGAGCATGACAGAATGAAAGATGCCTTTATAGTTGCAGAAACACATACTGTACACATAAATCCTACTGGAATCAAGTCATTCACTGTACACACAGACACCCAAAAAGTACAGTCAACAGTGCAAGAGGCACAACAAAGGACTCACAACGGAACATCAAGAATGCACATATGCAGTCATGCGCACATGCATAAAAAACTCTTTAACACACACTCAGTGTCAGGAATTTCAGCTTTTTCTCCCTGGCAGAGTGCTCAAGAGATTAAGCTCAGGGTAATTCATAGTATTTTTGGTGAGACTAAATGTTTTGCTCAGGTTTCCATTTAAAAAACCAATTTATTGATTTCCACTGTAGAATTTTTTTGCCGAGTGACCCTGGCAGTTAAATATTCATAAGCCATTAAAAATAAAAGATGCACATTTTGTGCGTTTGACCCCTTGTTATGTACAGCACGGTCTATAATCTGTTCAATCCGGTATACTGTCCCACTCAGAGGTGAAGCGAGCGCTGTTTTGCAAACAGAAAAACACCATTAGTTTCCCACATGTTCAGCGTTGATTAGAACTGGATGAAAGAGACGGAAATCTCCTCATTTGGCAGATAGAGAGGCCCACAAATATCTTCATAACATTATGCTGTGGCTGTTGTTGTTCCAAAAATGCAGTTTTTCTCTTCAGATTTAGAAAATTGCCTTCCATTATAGCATTTAGATAAGATAACCGAAGAGGAATACAAAATGAAACTTAGGAAAGCCATAAAACCTTTAATTAAGATGTGGGTAAGTTTGAGAAGAGAGAATTGCTGAGCACATTCTTGAGCATCCCTTTATGAAGAGTGGGGGAGACGAAGGAGAAGACAGCAAGATGAAGAAAGCAGGTGAAAAAGAAGACAGAAATAGAAAGTTGAGTTTTAACTTCTAAATATCTTGCTCATATTTATACAATAATGAGCAATAACTTGGAATTTTACTAAACTGCCCACTCCATCTGAAGGGGTCAGAAAAGGTCCAATATTGTGTTTTTTCTCATCTGCTCAATACTGTCTTATTTAGTTCTTCAATAAGCTTTTCACATGTCTGCCGTCGCAGGATTGGGACTCACTGGCTCAGTGTGAGTCCCTCCATCTTGAGAAATTATGCATTGGCTGCGATGCTCCCTGCTGAATCCCCGCTGGGCCTGAGCAGTGTTCTGGGATGCAACCCAAGTCTAATCATCCGATACAAGTTTAAAAGTAGCCATGGGTAGTTTTTCGGTGGTGGGGAGGAGGGACCACCATGAGGGGGCCCTGCAGAGATGCACTGTGGAGGCAGTAGGCAGCTCTATCCAACTGCCCAACTGGTTTCTGCCTTTAATGAAAATCATCAATGAGTGATCTGCCTGCAGGACTCACCGGTCTTGATTAGTGCCTGTGCGCCCCTGTGCTTTCAGAGGGTGCGATTTGTTTCTACTGTCATTAAAGCGCTCGCTCCTCATTACATTTATAGCATTTGCTTAAAACATTGCCGCGTCTGGCCCGTCTGGCACAGGAACATTTTGTCCATCTCGAGTGTCTTATGTACACATGGTGTGACCACTTATGCATCCTGTGTCACCATGCAAATGTGTGCACACGTTTGCATAATAGGGAAACTAATTTGGATCTTCTTTGAATTTAACATCACACTACCATTGACCATATCAGCAGAAGTCGGGTCCATTTATGTATTCCCTGGAATGGCTTTATCATCCTGCCCCTGGCTGTTATTGTCGCTGTTTGGCATGAACATGAGATTAGTAGTGTGACAATAAATGAGTGCATTTTATATAAACCATATTGTTGCCCTAATGCTGCTTTGACACCAGATTTGTGATGTTGGAAATGTATTGGTAAGTTGTGTGAAAGGGTTGACACCAGGGTCAAAATCTTTATAGTATACAGAGGTTTAGCGCTCAATCAATGTAATTGTCACACATCCTCAGCAAGTGTTGGTCTAGCCCAAGGTCCAATAATTCAGAGCATTCACATTCACAGGGCCATAGTGAGAGACAGCATTTGCCGACAAATAGAAACCACACTGTAATCACAGAAAGAAAGAATTCAAACTAACACCTTAAAGATCTTTTGTACCTCTTTGCCATCTTAATAATCACTATCCTCTGCTCTCTGACTGCAGTAAAGACAGGAGGCAGAGCACCCTTCCCCAGTGCTCTCCTTTCTCCTATCCTCTTATCCTCTTGTCATTTACTCCTGATCCCTGATTTCTTTTGTAAGCCGACTTCGGCAGGATAACCCTGTAAATGCTTTGAGATCCAATGAGGTTATCACTCCTGAATTTGCTTAATTACAAGCAAGGTTGTGGATAACATGGATGTGTTTACGCTAAACCGGGCAAAAACACAAGGGCAGATAAACAATGCAGATATAGGGCAGATGACAGATGAATCAAGATGTGCCTAATATGTTTCTAGCCCGTCACTCAAAAACAGGGATGAGCTGCAAACAACTCATGCATATTATTCTGCCCAATACCGAAAAAATATACCACATATCATGTGTTGTGGTGTGTTTGTTGCTAAACACAGTTTGTGTTTGATGGTTACCATGAGAGGAAACTCACTGTTGACTTGCCAGTTGGAAATACAATTTTCATACAGCAATCCAACACATTTCCGCTTCCCTCTGCAAGGCTCTCACTTTTTAAACTAAGCAGCAAACTCAAACTTTTAAAGCTGAAAGATGCTTCTGCATCAAGGTGTCGAGGTACCTACATGATGCGGTGTGCAGACCGAAAGAATTGTAATTGACCCTCGTGAGCCGCTTTGTGTTTCCCCCCACACGTTTCCACTGCAAGTAGTGTTTGTTGATAGTGGAGACAACATGCGGCAGGTTGAAGAAAGGCTGAGTAATTCTCTCTTTTGCAGTAATGCTAGTCAAAGTCCTTTTTGTTATCTGGCAAAGCCATTTCCTGCTCAAACCTTCTCAGTGCTGCATCTGTCATTTTCTATCACTAAGAGAGCGAGAGGTGGTAAACATGATTACTTCAGGTGTATAAAAAAAGCAAAGCACTGCCTGATAACGTACAACACATCATCTGGCATTGTGGTTGTGCAGTCAATAGTTAAAATTCTATGCTGGGCTATTAATGGAGCTGTATAACTTAGGTAACTATACAGTGGCATCTGCAACACCATTTCACAGAGTGATAATTCAGCCTTTTCGTTTGTTAATGCTAGGCATGCAGCTGCACAGTTGAAATGGGCATTTCACCGCTATTTTACTCTTTTAGTGACTTTTTTTTCTGTTTTTCTAATACAGCAGCTGCTCTTGACATATGGAGCTGTGCTAGGGAGAACTAACAGAAAGTTAATCTGCCCCTGATTCCCATGGCTTGGCCAAACTCCCCCCTTTTAATAAACTAGGTCACAACTAAGCAGAGCCAATCTAGGAGAAGAAAAAGCCCCACCGACTAAAAATAAAAAGTGTGGTACAAAAAGGGAGGAAAACAAAAACAACATTAAGGAATCAAAATTGGATCTCTTTGTTCTGAATTTGGATCATTCACAACTTGCACTGCGGTACGAAGGGGTGGAAACTGCTTGCAGGCCAAGAACACCATTGTCTTTGGAAGAGACAATAAAAGAAGAAAGCTCTGCATAGCCTACAAACACAAGTCAACCCGCAGCCTTACACATGAACACAAAGCTGGTGTAATCGACTATAGACATAAGCTGCAGGATGTAATTGAAACCGTGCTGACAGCAGTGCAAAAGATGGAACACAGACACAATTGAAGAAGGGTGAAAATGGCAGCAGATGGTACTTTTCTTGTGGTTTGTGATGCAGTGAGAAGCTTGTGTTTAGCTTTCCTGGGTCATCTGTTCCGTTGAAAATATGGTGGACACATTTCCTCTGTCATCTGTGATAACACAATAGTTAGGCTTCTGCCTTTCAGACTGCTGGCCACCTCTCTTCTCCACTTCTATCCTTTCCTCTCGTCTCCTGGGTCTTTCCTGCACTTTGTCGTGGCAACCCTGCAGGCATGCTGTCTCTCCTCCAGAGATCAAAGATTCTGCAGCACCTTGGATGTGCCTCTCGTGGGAAGGAACACGAAAAGAGAGCCTAAGAGCAAGAGAAAAAAGTAGTGTAGGGAAGGCGAAAGATGGGATAGATGGGGGAAAAATGAGTTGTGTTTTCATGTTCACAGCCTGTCCTTTTGATGTACACACCAAAACAACCTGAGGCCCACAGCAGCCAGTCCCAGTGGCTAACATGACAGTCGGCTTGGCAGCCACTCTGCACGCTTGAGACTCCGCTCCGCCTCTTTTCCCGCCCTGTCCTGCCGTGCTCACTACCATCCCCTCCTATCTATCCTCTACCTGCATGGCATCCCCCACTTCCCACTACCCAACCCTCCAAATCGCATGCCAAAGCACATTTGGCACCCCAGGACCAAGCTCTCTATTTCTGCCAACCAGTCTCACTATGATGCCAATGGTTTTGGAAACAACTCTGCACCATGAAACTGGCACACCGTACGCATAAAAGAAAATGCTGCCCACTTACACTCAACTTTCTAAATAAAAATGATAGGCGGGGAGAATCCTCTTTGTGCGAGAGATCTCCATTGGACTGATCCAAAAATGAGAATCGAGAGGAGGAACAATATGGGGTGCGGACCCACATTCACCAGTGTTGTATTAGCACAGCTGTACACCGACACACACAAGAACACGCTAAGCTTCATTTTCATTACAGAATTCATAACAATGATAAGGCCAGTGCCAAATAAAAATAATTACAACAAAGGAAAGAATACTAATTAAGATATGGATAATCATTATATGCATACATGGCCAGCAGTGTTGTGATCATCACTGTTATTGTTTTTTATTGTCTTTCATCTCTGTTAAGAGGCGATGAAAATCAATGGCAGGCTCTCCCTGCGGCTTGGCAACCGACTGCAACCCACTGAAGAGGATGGAGATGACTCTCTGTTATAGCTCTCTCCTTCAACACACGCGCACGCACACACAAACACACAGTCAGGCATATCCACGTGTGTACTCATATACTGTACACGCTCGCAGACACACAAACTTGTCTCACCATTGGCTGCTGCGGAGGGAGATTGCTATCGGGGTGAGGCAGGGTTTTAATTGATCTTGGTCACAGTTTAATGTGAGGCAAGGATTAGCTGTTATCGGTGGAACGGAAGAGGGAGAGGGAAGGGTTTTGGGAGGAGATATCACAGGCCCTGACGTTAAAACCCGCCGCCCTTGATGACAGGAATTCTGTGATGTGACCCACAAAGATGTGAGAGAGCTGCTGGGAAAGTACTAGTGGAAATCTGGGCAGTGGAGAGATGGGCGACATCAAGCTGAACTTAATCCCAATTTCCCTGTGACGTTTTGGGCCAGATCTTGGCTATTTCTAGCCTTATGTGGAGCGAGGGATAGAGCTGGTGCCAGGGTTTTGGCCTGTACTATTTAAATCTGCAACTTGTTATCAAGCTTTATTGGAGAATACAAGACATGAAAGTGAAGCACGTTTAATTATTGGCAGGTGAATCATCAGAGAGCTAAAAGGCATAAAAGAACGGCCTGAGAAAAGGTATGAGACACCCTTTGCATCATATTCATGCACTACCAGCATCCAGAGTCTGAGTTTCTGCAGTCTTTGCGATTCCCTATGGTTCAATAAAAACAGAGATAAATAAGGTATAGGGCAGACAGGGTCAACATTAATCACCAAATTACACAGGTTCAAAACACAGTGGTGTATCCTGTGGCCACCACACATCATTGGGGACAGATATCACTTTTTTTTTTTGAGCCACAGATTTCAAAGACTGCTTTCGCTGTAGCTTAAATGCCAGGGCAACATGAAAAAAAGCAGTATAGTGTGCCAGTTGGTGGAGCTTCAAACTGAATAAGGGGGAAAAACATCACAGCTGAATAGGGAGCCTCGTTGTTTCTCTCTGTACACAGAGGTTTTTTTTTTTTTCTTTCTTTTTTTTTTTTTTTTTTTTTTTACCAAAAGAGAACATTGTGAAATTCTTAATCAGACTAAAAGAAACAGGGAACTTGGGAACAGAGAGACTGTAAACAACACAGAGAGCAGAAAAGCTACATGGCTACTGGTAAAGCTGAGTTAACTCTCCCGTCCCATGACTTTGTACATGGCATGGAGAAATGCTTGGTTTTGCTCAAGTGTGTTTCATTGATAGTGGACGGTAGCAGCTTGAGGGGGTGTAGACAAGCAAAACGAATCACCCTAGCCATGAATCTGTTGCTTCTTCTGCTTCTCTTTTCTCCTCTTGGACAGTTTTCTCATTCAGCACTCTCCACTGACAGTAGACTATAGTTCAAGAGCCTCTTAACAGTCTCCCTCACCCCACTCCACCCCCAGCAGCCTGCTTTTCTCCGAGTTCCCAAGACAACGCTTAACCCAAAGGATGGATGAAAAATCAGAGGCAGCAGAATGTTCAATTTCTCCGCAGAGGATCCCGTAAATGAGCCAGGATTTGATTTGAGAGTGTTGTGTTGCATTAGATGCATTCGTAACTTTGTTGTGCAAATGGTCAATACAGTAGTAATGGCATCCTCTGCGAGACAAACTGAGAAACAAGATAATGTCAGCGATCAAGACCTTTTCTCACACCGAACTCCTGATTTATGACGTATATCACACTAAACTATGATTGGCATGCTATTGATTTTCATGTTGTATGAGCTAATTAAATTAGGATGTTTTATAACCTGTAGTGTGAAGCATTATACTGTACAGTCTAACACACACACACACACACCTTTATGAGCACCAAACATCTCTGTGCCCCAACTCATTCAGGGCCATAAAAACATATTTATGAGAGCATCAGGCCATTGAGCCACAGCAATGTTTGCCATTTTCTCTGCGCTCTATGATTCCATCCAAGCGTCAAGATTGATTCTGAGAACTCCTACTGTGTCACCCTCCATAAGGAATATGTATAATTCAACAGCCTGTTTTTTTTTTCCTTTATTTTTTTTTTTTATAAACATACACTCATACTATTACCAGCCCTCAGCAACGAAGCCGTCCAAGGAAAAAAGAGGATTGTCTGCTTGGGGGACAGAGCGTAGGGGAGGTGGGGGAGTTGCTTGTGGTGGTGGTGGTGGTGGATTGGTGCAGCTTTTTATTCCCCTCAAAGCCCAGGGTGCTGCGAACACAAGTCCCATGTTGTTCCTCATGCGGAGACACTAACAGACTGTCACATGGTAGGACACTGCCAGCTGAACAATCACCAACACCAATCCTGCCTGGCAATTGTCAACCTGTCATTTGTAATGGCCACGGCGGGCCAGATGCTCGCAGAATAGGCAGGGCAGATGAACACACACAGCAGCCTGGGCTTTGTACCTGAGCCTAGTAGGGAAGCCAAGCCACTGCTGTTGTGTCTATGTGGCTCTGTGTGTAGGCACTAGTGTGTACCCTTTAGGGGGAACAACTGAGTGTGTACAGTATAAGATTTTTTTCTTTTCTGCAATTGTGTGTGTGTGTGTGTGTGTGCATGCATGAATGACTGTGTGCATGCATGGTGTGTGAGTGTGTTTGCGAGCCCCGGCAAAGTGTGCCTTTTCTGTCAAGCGCCTTCCCGGCAACGGAGGGCTCACTGGGCTAGGCAGGACTACAGTCATTACATCCACGCTCTCGCACAAGCAGATGGCAAAACAGATGATCCTCGCTCATCTCACTCATGACCATCCATATTTATTTCATGGTTGCTGGCCCACAGACTCCCCATGCCTATCACTTCTCCATGAGTGCCTTGGCAGGGAGAGGGCTGCCGACGCACACAAGTGTTTGGAAAACAAAATAGGCATGAAAAAGGAAGCGAGTGAGAAAGAAAACAAGTGAGAGCACAAGGAAAAGCTGTGAAAACCCAAAAGGAAAACAATGGTACTTGCCGATGGTTGGCCATCAAAGCTGTTAAATAACTTCACATTTATCAAAGACAGCAGCAAATCCATGTGTTGTTGTGAGCTACTTTTCAGGACTAAGGCTCTGGTCGATGCTGGTTGACGTGATTTATACAGCTTCTGGGAGTGCCAATAAATGAAAGGTCTGATTGGCCCAGTGTGGCCCAGTGTACCGAACCGGACAGAATGGCTCTTCACTCACTGCCTTTGATCTACTGCTACTTACTGGGGAAATGAGCAACCTAGCCTAAGACAAACTCACAGGAAGGCCCCGTACATTACCATCCTATCCCCCTGGAGCTAGGCCAGAGCTAAAAAGCCCAAATTGGTCCGCACCAATGCTGTTAAATGGAACTCGCTATGACAAGAGGCCATTTCTAAATCCACTTGACCAGCTCAGCGCAGACTGTGTGACATCAATGCAGTATAGCTTTTGCTGAGGCAGGAAAGTTGGATCTTATACCTGGTATCCTAATTATCTTCATCTTCACTTCTCTGTTTTATGTATAGATGTGCACATTAATTGGTAGATTTATTCTGCCACCATCATCAAATCTTACCTTGGCCTCCTGCTCACCCTTTTCCTTTTCCTCTCCTTGCTCTTTTATTGTGGATGTCTCAACACATACTTCTTGGGCTTACCAGATCTGGCAGCAGTCCTGGACGATGGATGAAATTTAGGTTAATCATAGGAAGTGACACAGAGGTGTCCCCCAGGGCCAGTGGCTGAGTGAGCAACTCAATTAAGAGCAAACAGCCTCAGACAGGGCCACCAATGCAGGCTCAAGCTTCAGGGAAGAGGGAGGGGAGATCTCCGCAAAGTCTTGCCTGCTCTCTCTTTGCTCTCCCTGGGCAGGCGATGGATTCAGCACTGGCACTGCCAAGGCAGAGCCACGGGGCAGAGTGACCATGTGCTCCAGTTACTCTGTCGCAGATGATTCACCATAACTGAGGGGGGCTTCGAGCAGGACATGTGACACACACAGATGAGTGGACAGCAGCTTTGTTCCATTATCAGTCAGCCATGGGATTCAGGGAACGGGAGGTTGGGGAGCAGGAAAGGGCAGCAAGAGCGGGAATCATAAACATGATCCAAACCACCATTTCTCTCCACCCTTTTTCCCCTGAGCCAGACTCCAAGAGAGGACCATGTCTGGGTTAGTGATAAGGGCAGTTTGTGGCCATACTGTTAGCAGGGGTATAGAAAGAGCCAAGAAGCTGAAAATAGATAGCTTGCTCTATCAGGGCTAAGAAAGGGCCCTTGAGTCTAAGTGCCATCATTTCCAATAGCAACAAGCTGATAAAAACAGCTGGTGCCCGTGGCAGAACTCTGCTACTGATTTGTTTAACCCAAGGACAGAAGACAGGTGAAATACAAAAAAAGCTGTGTTGCCAGAGTAACGGAAAATGGTGCTTATTTTTCATCATTGAAAATTTAATGACCAAATAAAGAAGATTGTTGCAAAATTGTAAGATTTCTGGATGAGTAACTCTTGCAAATTAAACTGTTGGAGCCTCTAAAATGCAGCATCAGTGTCAATTGTATATTCAAAATTTGTATCGTATAAAACAGATAAGTTGTTGTCTAGTGGTGTTCAAAAGAGCTTGTGCATAGCATATCAGTGAAAGCATGAGGATCAAAGAGCGATTCAAGAGCCTTGTGCTCCAGGGCTGACAGAACATAAGTAACAGGCAAAGTTGGCAACAGTCAGCTGTCTGTTTACAAAGGAATTGGTGGACACGAGAGGAGCATGCAAGCTTGGCTGCCTCCTCATCATGACACATGGCATGGCAGGTAGATTATAAAGCCCTTGCAGCCCGTCCATTACAACCCTTCTTTTCATCATCTGTATGGCCATAATATTAAGTTCTTCAGTGTGTGGGCGAGACTCTCGGGAGCATTATCAGGCCTCTCACACCCATTACAGCCATAAACATGCTCACAAAGTAGAGCTCCACAGAGGCAAGAACCCTGAAGTAGGCTGGAGTCTGAGTCTAGGTCCTTTATTTGCCTCTTGTTACCCTGCTTGAGCTCTTTGGTTCATTCCCAGTACATAGGCTATCTCACTAGAAGGATGATGTAAATAGGGAGATTTTCTAACACTTCTTCTTGCAGTGTGTTAAAAAGCGTCTGCACAGGAATACCTGTTAAACTATATGGACCTAAGAACTATTTGGATTTTTATTTTCTTTCACATTGATTTCCCTTTGATTTTGTTGTTCCAGGCGATTTGAAGTTAATAACACATCCAGAGTACATTCAATGATAAAAAAATGTCTTCTGTCAACCAATCAAACAATGATGGCAGGTTCCCCTGTCATTCAAATAAAATAACTAAATATGGCCTGAGCCAGGCCTTTTATCAGCTCAAGTGTGCCTGTGTCACTTTGAGTCCCACCCACTCACCTACGACTCAGGCAGATGAAAGATGTGTATTATAGTAATTATAATTTGATTACATGGTAAAAGTAGAACATACTGTCATTTATCAATCCCACTGTTTTTCCTTGGGGGAAGGTGAAATTTCAGTGAATTAAATGTCTAAATTAAAGGTAAAAACCTTTAAGAAACAGTAGATTAGTGATGTAGATGTCCTTAAATAGACAGAATTACAACCATCCATCACCCAAGCTCATAGTGACTGGCGGCTGTCACCTCCTATCATCTCATCCTTCTCATCTCGCCTTTGTTCGTTGGCTGACTCGCAAATAAGATAACAGCAAAAGACCGCAATGTGCTATCTAACGTCACCTCTGAGTTCTGCGGGTCTTGTTGCTGTGGCGATTGCAGAGGGCAGGTTGTGGTGCCCTGACCTGTAGTCTCTCCAAAAGGATAATGAGCCTCATGGCTCCCCAAATGAATGGCGTGGGCGGCCAAGGTTCAGTCTGTTTCCCCATAATGAGCTTCCATCCTTTCAACAAAAAGCCACAAGGCTTTTTTAGCCATTTTAATTTGTTCCCCATCCCAACTAATTTTATAAGAAATGAGTATGGACAAAAAGCAGAGTTCTAATATGCAAAGAGCCTTAAGCATGATCATGCACACCAGTGCGTAGAACAGTGAGAGTAAACAATAAGAAATGCAACACCAGCTGACATTTTGAGGTCAGCGTCATTCTGCTCTTCATCTTTGGCTCTTCAGCATTCCTGATTAGCTGTAGTGGCTTTGAGGGGGCACATTTGAACTGTTTGTCCATGGAGCTAATTAAGAGCGACGTACAAAGCAACAAACAAAACAACATATCAGCTGCATTAAATCTCCTCTGAAGGCGCTGAGCAGTACAAACATGCCACTCACTCAGACCCTCCAACCCTCGGGCAGTGGTGTGCCTGCTGCTGAGGAGACAGAAAAGGTAGACAGTGCAGTGATTTTGGCCATCAAACACATGTCATCTTCCCTGAGTGGGCAGGGAACAGAGGTGGCCGAGGGAGACAGTTGTTGCAGCACACTATTGTGTGATGGGTGAAGAAGAAAGTAGTGTGTGTGTGTGTGTATGTGTGTGTGTGGCAGGGGCTGAGGGGAGCCGATAAGGGGTAGACAGGAGAGAGAGGACAGTCACTCACAGCACAGGGACTTTTCAAGTGCGAGCCTGTCAAGCATGGACTCCTGTGACAGCCACACTGAACTCCTGGTGAGCTACTATTTCCCCTACCATGGTCAAGATTACAATGATTGTCCTCGCTGCACAGGCCACCCATAAAGCCGCAGACACAGATGTTTAGACAGACTGGCCGGGCATAGCTGAAATTCCCGTGTCTGCGGCTGTATAATGTGGAGAGGAACTCTCTGAAATCAGCATGTGAAGCTGTGTGACACCTGACTCTCCTGTGGTGAATTATGCAAGCATGTATTTATGAATTAACATTTCAAGCCCATTCAGCCATGCTCAGGAGTTTGGGAGTGCAAAGAGTGATAGTTCAGCTGAAATCATCCACTTCAGTATAAAGAGTAAAGTTTGACACCTTTACGGGAAAAGGTATATTTTACTCATCTTTGTGTGTGAGAAATCATTACGGTGTCCTGCTGAGAAGAAATGTGCTAATGCCACTTTCATTATAGAGATAAAGACACCTGTGGAGCAGTGATTTAAATAACCTCTCTGTTGCCATCATGAATTCAAAATGTCTCCCTCCCTCACCTTATTGTTCACTAATTAGAGGCAGAAACCGGTGTGAACCTGGCCCAGCTGAATGAATACAGAGCGACAGTTTGCCTCAGCAGAGGCACTGGTCCTCATAGAGCACTGTGGGATCGAGGGAGATCTGGAACCTGGCCCTGCGGACTCTGAAACAGCCCTGTAATGACAGCTCTCAGCAAGACTCTGATTTCATTGAGGCTTTGATGTGACTGCTAATGGCTGCTGACAGATAGGCTCACACCCCGCTCATCACGTTGTTTCTTATTGCATTTTCCGAGCCTCACTTGGACCAAACTCTGGCTTTACCAAGAGTGATCTAATCTGACCTTTGCCAGAGTTGTGTTAAATCCATATTAACCTGTCTGGATTAATAAAGAGAGTCGAGGAGAACCTATTTGTTATAGTGATCCAACAAGGACGACTCAAGCTGGTGACATTAACTCTTAATGCAATGCCCCATGTACTACTACATTCCTCTGGTTCTCTTCCTTCAGTAACCCACAGGATGTAGCTGGGTCTGTCTCCGGTCAGATTTGCACAATGCAATGTTTGTTTAAAATGTGCAAACAGATGTTAAGGAACACTCGGCATCTGTCATGTTGTATTATGTTTCATGTCAACCAGGGAAAAATACAGCCCATCATTTCACGCACGCATCCATACGAATACAAACACGAGCACACACATGCATACTCTGCCAAACATGGACATGCAGTGTTACACACACCCTGGATCCCAAAGTAGACTGCTTGTTTATACCCTCCTACCCTACTTGAGTTGTGGCCTGGCCAGCCAACCATGATATTTGCCATGTGGCAGTCACAACAGGTTTGACTCCTCATCCGGCCCAGTCCGTGCACATTGAGTTAACAGGTTTCAGCTGCAGTGAGGGCATGTCAACCCAAGAATGTGCTAATCAATCATATTTCACTTCAAGCACGCTCCAGCTAAACCACAACCTACCATCATGCGCCCTCCCTCCTACAGTTCCTTCTTTCTTTGCTTTCTCTGTGTCTCTTGAGCACATAGTGCGGGAAACACTTAATGAATCAGACAAGCTGTTCACATGGACAATAATGAGCAGGTTTTGGTTGAGGGGAACCACAATTTCTAGTTTCCACTATGGTACTTGAGCTAGTGTTACAACAATAATGAATTGTACCACAGGGATCTCTGTTAACTATATTCTTATTAAAAGGTCAGCACTGCACCAGACTTGTGCAGGGACAAGTGTTTGGTAAATGCACACAACAATTTATGTGACTAACCTGACTAAGTTAATGATCTTAAGAATGTAAAGCCAAAACTCTGCTTAGGAATTCCTCTCACCAAACTAAATTAGATTATACAATGTAAACAATAAAAAAGCATATCTGTAGCAATAAGCCACTTTAGAAGGCTTTGATGTATTCATGGATAAATTGCCATATCCCCCACCCCCCTGCAGTGGCCCTCAGGACAACATCTTAACTGATATAAATCAGGCTTACTGCAACTGGTCAGAATTTACTTATTCACATCACAGGGCTTTCAAGTGATCATCTATCAGCAAAACTAATCTATTTTCCTCTCAAAAGGGGCCCTTTTTCATTTCAATTCATGGGTCCACTTAATTTGAGCACAACCTGTTTTAATACAACACGTATTATGTGGAACGGTTGTACCCTTGAGCAATGTACTTTACCTGCATTTCTCTGGTGCAAAGCTCAGCTTTGCAAATGGGTTCCAGAATTTGTGAGTCACTTGGGATGAAAGTCTGTGCCAAGCCATGAAATAATAACACTAATATTTACATAAGGTCTCAATTCATCCTACCTCTTTCATTTTCTAGCAGGTATAATGCTTTGGGAACACTGATCGCAGATTCATGTAATCCATGTGTTGTTTGCTGTGCTTTTGACAGACACCGGAGCGCAACCTTGGCTTATAACCTCCAGTGTAAAATATAATTAAGTCAGAGAGGTAATTGGGGTGTGTCTTCGTGGAAGTTCGGGGCATGGTGCTTTGGCGCAGCAAGGGCATGATGAACTTCCTCTCAGATCTATTTTCTAAAAACAGTTCTAATCATGGTGAGGACAAGGCCTTTTACAGGAACTGCCAGAGAAAGTACACAGCACACAAGAACTGGGGACGCAGTTGAGACAGGGATGAAAAATGCAATCAGGAAATACTGGAAGGAAGGCAACTGCAGGGAGCGAGTGGCCAGCTAATAATAGAGCTGATAAGAGAGCAGTGTAACCCAAACAATACGTAGACTAACTGCTTTAAATCTGGTCTCGCAGGAAAATGAGTTCATCATTTGCATGACTCTTGCAGTCCCCATGAGCTGGATGTGCAGATGGGGATGAAATATTACCAATATTATTACATTTCGTAGATTTTTTTTCCACATTTAAATAGCCTACAACAAGATTAGAAGATTCACATAATAACTGATTCTGTGTAACATCATGGAAATGATCTGAGACAACAGCACCAGTTGGCTGATTTCTCTGCTGCAAAAACCTTTTTGGCAGACAAAAACAAATAAGTGTTTTACAGTTACTACAACCTTCCAACACAATCTCCACTGAAAATCATAATTTGTTATCTCTTCCACTGGGCGAGGTCAGAGGAATAACAGGAAGCCTATGGGGGAAGTCGCACCTCTTCTTTGAATCAAAACAACCTTTTCCTCATCTTCAATCACAATCTGTCAGGCTGCCCTATCTTCCAAGATGTCCCCAGTAACAGATGCTTATCCTGAGCCTATCGAGGAGAGATGAGGGAAGGAGGCTAAAGGAACCAGATTCTCCAGATGTGTGAAAAACAACACAAAGGCCATGTTTTCAATGGCGAGGATCTGGTTCTTTCCTCCCCGTATTGAAACAGGAAACAACTAAATCTGAGCTCGCATCTGTTGTTGAATAGCTGAGGTTACGATAGACATTTTCAAAGAGATGAAGCTGGAATACAATTTTTCTGAACTGCTGTTGTCTTTCATAACATTGATTTACCAATGCTGACCTGTCCATGGCAGAACAGTGGGTGCTATAGGCTCATTTTGTGGCATGGAAAGGATCTATTGACCCTTAAGACAGCTGAGGTACACTGGTAGATCTTTAGCTCCCTTTCTTGGCCAGTCTTTAGCCCTGAACACAAGGGACCTTTGTGTTTCTCTCTCCTTTGGCTGGCAGCTGTGGGCTAAGCACTCATCCATAGATCTACACATTTGCAATTTTGAAGAGGTAGGAGCAACACCAGTCTATCATTTTTTGCTTCTTTCTAATCTTGGAAATCTTGGAAATGAGGCACACTAAGCACCGCCAGGGGAGGTTGATTATTCTAGCTGTGTATTTGCATGTTTTTGTTTTTTTTTTCCCTTAGACATGCTGCTTTTCCTTCCCAAAGAACACCAAAATAACAAGAACACAGAAAGCCGAGGAATGGACAGTAACAGTCGAATAATCTGCAATCTAATGGATTCACTTAACATTATAGAATGTCTAAATATTCATGCAATGGAGAAGCACGAGCGTGAGATGATTATTGCGAATGTGAGTGGTTATGATAATCACAGGAAAAGTAAGATACATATTTATGCTTACACTGAAAGGAATGTGGTATTGATTTAGAGCATATGGGTATTAACTTACAGGCTTTTTAGACTTAAGTAGGGGATAAGTAGGCTGTTGTATATTTTGTTTATATCTTTGCTATATTCATGTAGGACCGTGAAGGTTTGTTGAATAAGTATGCCAAAGCCATTCCAGATGTTACATTTTAAATCATGTCATTTCCACTTAGTGTAACAGCCCAGGAACTCCATTTGGAGTAAATGCCCCTTAAAAAAAGGTAGTTTTGCAGGGCATCTGGTGGGATCAGCAGTCTTTGATCCGCTCGCTTCCTCCCCGGCGGGTTGGCTCCCCTGACCTTTTGCAAACCCAATGTGACATCCACCTTTTGAGCTAAGACAATTTGACAAATAAGTGATGACCGTTCACATTTTTTATTTAGGAGTATGATGAAAAATTAACCGCGGCCAACTCAGGACCTTGATTTTTAACAAGTCGCTAGCACACCGCCTATCTTTCCCACCCTCCCCCTTTTTCCACTCTCCACCATCTATCTCGTTTGCTCGCTCTCAGGCCCTCCTCTGCACCCCACCTCTGCTGATCTTTTCCTCCGTTCCCCCTCTCCTCCCTCTCCCCTTCCTGCCCCATAACTAATCCTTATTATGCCTCTCACATAAACTGTGGGTCTGGCACCAGACTGCCCAGCCACACAGGCTAACAGGAGTAGGGTGAGGGAGGCAATTGGTGGAGGATTCTTAAGTTGTAACAGGCCGAGTGGCACAGAAGATGCTCAACAGACCCTTTTTCTTTCCCTCATTTGGGACTTCATCCATTATATTCCTCTGTCATCCCCTACTCAGCGTAATAACTCCTGAAAGGTAGATAACTATTAATAGAGTTCGCACAGCACTGCAGTCATATGGATTGCCCCGCAGCGCTGTGACTAAGTAGAACTGATGTCTCCTGTGACAAGTGCTCGTGTTGCTGTCATCCAGGACGTGCAGACACTCTGCATACATTACTGACTGCTGGCTTCCCCCTCTCTCCGTCCCCCCTTTTGGATGGCACCACAGCTGTCCCAAAGTGAATCCCAAATGAGAGTATCTGTCAGGGTTTGTTTGCTGCAGGCCTTGATTTGATGCTATTACTCTGCAGATGGGGAGACTGGCTCAGTCTGCAGGAGCCGAGAGCTGCTGGTGGACAACACTTGCCTCGGGCCTGGCCTGGTGGCACCGAGGCACATTTTGAACAAACAGAGCTGAAACCGATAAGGAATGAAAACAGTTTTTGCTTCCTCAGTGTCTCCCCCCCGAAACAGCGTCCACGCCTGATTCCTCAGCACACCCTCATGTTTGTGTAACAGAGGCCAAATGACTAAATCTTTCTCATATCTTTCTCTCATACCCCCCCCCACCACCACCCCTTCTGCCAGATGTTCCTCATTCATTTTTCTTAGACACAGCTGCATATGTAAATAATCCATGATTTCTCCTGCTGGATGGGTGGATCGGGGCATATTGTGTGTCTGTTTAAGTAAGCAGTCTCATCTTTCGCGCCAGGGGTGTAGACCTGTTTTCGACTTTAAAGCATCGCTGGGAGTTTTTCATTGGGTCCGAGGGCGACAGAAAGTCTGTGTCAAGATGATGAGGTCAATCCCCAACCACAGCCCTGAGCGGCACCTTAGCGCAGGTTATCTAATGCAAGCAGATGGATGACATCTTAGCTGAAAGTGCTTAACTACCTGTTCCAGGGCAAGGCTGATTTCCCGCTATTGCTATTCCAGCGGAGGCTCTCTGTGTCACCCATCTTGTTTCATGCCCCCAAAGCATCTCTTTCTTCTCTGTGGCAACCATCAACTGCACTAACCCAGAGAAAGACTGACAGTCAACCCAGCAAGGAGGTGTGCAGGCAAGTCGACCAGAACAACAACAAAACTGGAGTCAGAGGCAGAAAGGGGAAGAGGACAGACCCTAATAATGCCCAGGCCGTGGCTTGACATGCTATGAAAAGTGACAGTGGACGAGTCATCCATTATTTATAGCAGTGCAGAGCTGGGTTATTTATTTTTTTAGCAGCATGAGCAGCAAGGGATCATGGCACAAAACAAGCAGCCAGTCGTGGCCTATTCATGTGATTGTCAGCGGACAGCAAGGCAAGCCCAGTGAAGAAAGCTGTGACTGTAGTTGTGTGACTGTAGTATGGACACTGCACCCAAGACAGGATTCACCTTGACTATTGCTGACTCTGTCTCTCTTCCTTTCATCGTCTGTCTTTCATGTCATAGACATGTTGAGGTCAGTGTCAACTGTGGATTTGTCAAAATCATGTGGCTACTTACCTTTTATTTTCATTTTAATGGTATGATAAGGCTCAAACTGCATTAATAAAAGTACATTGTCAGAATATAATTATAGTCATCACATTGTGACTGCATTACAGCACTGGCAGATGAATGTTTGCAGCTTATTAAGTATTTTTTATAATAACACATAACAGTGTGCCACACTATGTGAGGCGCCATAGTGTAATATTCCCTGAGTAATCATGAACTGTTGATAGAGCCAACAATCAACTGACACATTCATCAGTGAGTGGCAGAATTGCTGATCTCAGTGTGAGATCTGCGGTGGCTAATGTTTGTGTATGGATTAGCAGAAGTGTTCAATAGTTCTGTCCAGGCGACTGGATCGCTATCGTTGTCTCAGATATTTATTGTGGCTGAGTGGAGCGGTGTGTGTCTGGACATGGCTTAGTACGGCAGAGATGCCGTGGACGCCATCAGGGCATTTCTGGCACAGAGGAACGCGCATGACATCAGGAACAGATGTTGCACATGGTGAGGCCCATCAAGGGACAACAACTCTGCATCAGTGCATGAATATTTTAGACAGCTTACTGCTGTACTTATCAGTGAAGACACGGCCGGGCTGGCCAAGGACCCAGCCAATTTGATCTTAAATTTTGGGGATGTTGCAATCACTTTATCGAAGAGGTGGGTGAAAACGCACACAAGGTTGACTAAGTGCTGGCTTGCAAAACTGAAGGGAACTTGCTTTTTTAGCTGTGATGCATTTTTATTAGATGATGACAAAACTAACTTCATCACGACTCAAAACCTGTCAATTTTGTCTAAACCTTGGTCTTGATCCCATAAATATGCATCACCGTATGTGGCTTCACCTCCTTTTTGTCATGATGAGTTTACAACCATGTGAGCATATACCTTAGAGACACCATAGCCATGACTACTGTAGTGTCAGACCGCAGATTTTTTCCACATATCCGTAGGAACTCAGTTCAACAGCCACATTCCTGTAATCCACACCCTTTTCTAAACGCAGCTTGAACCAGAAGCCTCAACCTCTCCTTGACCCCTGAGGAAAAGAATCCCTCAACCAGATCCCCAGAGAGACTTTCATTACAGACAAAAACAAAATCCATGGGTGGCCAGAGTCATATTCTGATATTAGGGCAGAGGACATGGATTTGATATGAGGCTGGAAATAGTCCTATAGACTGCAGAGCGAGCCCCAGGACCATGTTGAGCTTTAATGGCCCTCCTCCTGCTCGTCAATCACACATAAAGAAAATGCTTAATTGCAAATTTCAAACCAGTGCAGTGGACTGACGTCATATTATTGGAATGGGAGAGAGGAGACAGGTTTTGAATTGCTCGCAAGCCGGGCAGATGGATACCACTGCCTAGCAAAGGTATATGTCCTTATGAGTTATGAGCTTGTAGCAGCATTTAGAGTTACGGTTGACACAGATCAGCTCAACATTCAATATCACAATTACAGTAAAAGCTGGTGTAATGTTTCTCATATGGATGGTAGCATAAACCTTAGACCCCTGGAGGGACCCAAACACTGCAACATGGATATAGACTGCAGTATATAGAGCGGGATGTTAATATTCAT
This sequence comes from Scortum barcoo, assembly GCA_023238725.1. Classification (NCBI taxonomy): domain Eukaryota; kingdom Metazoa; phylum Chordata; class Actinopteri; order Centrarchiformes; family Terapontidae; genus Scortum; species Scortum barcoo. Next base: position 10,022,645 of record CM041546.1, on the reverse strand, counting down.
TAATCTAACAGGCTATATTTCAAATCCCAAGATGAGGTTTATTAATTATGATACAAAAATTCAATTAGGGCAAAATGATTACTATGTGTTTTGACAATAAAACACAATCATTTCATAAGCTTATATAAAATGTTTTATAATGCTTGTACAATATGTATTTTCACTGGAAACAATGTGCAGTTTTACAATAACATCAGACGGTTTTGAAACAAAACAAAACTCACATTCCTCAACTTCCACCGAGTTTACTTTTGAGAGATAAATGTCTTCTTTTCCTGTGAAAGATAATGAGGTTGATTTTATTCAGTTTAATATTCATTCAAACTAAACACATGGTTTGTGTCAGTATGAATACATTTTCCTCCACTTGAACGTTAGATCCGCTTTCCAGCCAGACAAAAGAGAAAGCAAGCGATTGTAATTTTAAGGCCCAGCATGCCGTTCACCATGACTGACATCTCTTTTTTAATTGACCCCGGGTCAAATAGGGACTGGGATAATATTTTGTTAAATTATTCTCATTTTCTTGTGAATCACATTTCCATATATCTCCACTTCATGCCTTATTTATTACCTCCTTACAATTACCATGCAAACGACGGCTTAACTGTCACCCCTTTCTCCCTCTGAACAGTTTAGTAAATATCAAACCATATTTATTATTAATAAACCCACAGCTGAAAACCCCCTTTTTATTTATAAATTATTCACACACTCAAAAGCTTGGGGAGTATGGGCGCCCTCCATTTGATGCCACAGAGGCCGGCATAATTAAGACTGTTGGCTCAAACTGATCCTAGTGCATGTATCGTCTGTTTTGCTCTCATCTCTCTGTCCATCTGTGTGAGCCATAGGAGATCATACATTTCAATCACAGCGTCATGCCTGGTGACAGACTTTCACAATGGATGTTGATTTTATTATCACAGCACAACTGTTGGAGGCACCCTGCTGTTTTACTGCTCACCAGAGCTCCCGCCTTCAGTCACTCATTGATAGCTTCACACATGGCCTACAAAACACACACACACACACACACACACAAACACAAACAAACAATCTCCTTTTATCGCTCTCCGTCTCTCACATTCAGGCACCTACACGCAACCTAAATCGCACCCCAACATTATGTAAAAACAACAACCAAGCGTCTACCCCTGCACGCATGGACACAAACATGCTCACATACACACATTCAGACACGCTCATTTGCCCATGTGTTCACTCACACTAACCTGGGTTGGCTTCCCAGCTGTGCAAGCTGTTTCTTCCATCAACATGTGTTTACTGGCAGGGGACCATTATGTTTGCATTACAGGGAGGCAATAAACAGGAAGGCCAGCCCCGGGGTTTGAAAACTACTGTTTGGGGGGAACCCTCATGAGGAGTGAGCCCTAATCATTGCGCGGTTCAGCCTTTAATTAAGTGCAGCGCAGAATGTCAGAAAAGAAAGACTCTTATTTTTGTGGACGATGTTTTCTGGAATCCACACACACGCTGAAGTCCTCAGTGTCCACGCTTGCGCACTTTGATGAATTTTTTACAGTCTTATGGAGCGCTAACCACCTGGTTGAGTTAACAGGGTGCATGTGTGCATGACTTTGTGTGTGTGTGTGCGAAAAGGGGGGGGGGGTGTTAACATTAAATTAAGTATTTGCTTGTTACAATACACATACATGCGAAAGACTGATTAACTAGATGACTGCAAGGCCTATTGTTTTGGTTAATCAATAGATCCTTGAATAACTAATGAACGACATCAAAGAACAAGCCTATAAACAGCCACAGGCAATTGATAGACTGCACTGTTTTCATCTCTTTATAAAAGCCTTAGCTTTTGTTGAAATATGATAATGACCTGTTCTCTCCTGTTCATTTTAGCGCCCACTATATGACAACGAACAATAGGCTCATTTTAGATCAAACTGTACCTGGGAAAAGTGTGTGTTTTTAGTCGACTTCAAAGAAAATCCTTTTCAAAAATCCTCAATTAGTCTATGAACTTACACCATATAGACCAATAAGGTACTTTGATTTAAAAACGTGTTTGTGGGTTAACTAACATCAGTTAAAAGTGAGTAAATGAAAGACAACAAGGTCACTGATGAATGTAGTAACGCTGACAGTTTTACCGGTTTGATAATGATGATGGATGATTTATTCTTTCAGAGGGGTTGATGTTTTAGAATCAGGCGATCATTTCACCAAATGGCAAAAACATCTGCAGCTGATTCTGCTCTAATGCAAGCACTTACAGATGATTCACCTTAATCAATTTCCAAATCTGTCGGGTAATGGGGGGAGGGATTGAACTGGATGCCAATTTTCAGTGCTTAAAATCCCATATAATCAGGAATTGACCTGTGATTGACAAAAGCAAAGGGTTCTTCTGCAACTTCATTTAGAAGAAGTGAAGGTTTCTGTGTCGTTACAGCAGAGGTGCTGCACACTGGGAAGTCTGCTGGTATATTTCTTTAACCCCAGAAGGAAGTTTAGTGACTGATGGTGTAAAACAGTACTTCATCTCATAAGGTTAATGCTCAGCATGATTAAACCAGAGATGATATGGTGAACTTTAGATACTGCACATGGAGTTTGGTTCAGCAATCTGAAAAATAAGATTTATATTGAGCTAGCTACTATGAATGGTATCATGATAATCTAATATTCCTATATGATATTATAGATGATGTGCGGTCCCACTTAAAACAAAATACCTCTAAATTAAAACAGTATTTTTCTACATTGCCTGTCCATCATTATACTCTGCAGGTCTCCATGTGGACCTCTCCACCCAAAAATGGTAGGGCAGTCGTTTAACTCAATAAATGTTTTAAATACCCCCTCAGCTCAGCCAATAGCGGGCCCCTGGGGGCAGGGGTAAGGGCGATTAACCCCCTTCCGGCAAGCATCTGAGGCAGAGGGGCTCCACCAACCCAGCTCCTGCCAGATCTGGTGTACCCCCTCCTCCTCACTCAGCAGATGACTGTCAGTGCGCATTTCCCATTGGCAAGAGGGAGTGAGAAGTAAACAGTGGAGACCGACGGAGGAAGAGTGTGCGAGAGAGAGGAGAAGAAGTGAGTGTGTTACAGCGGGAGCGGAGTGAGAGAGAGAGACTCCAGCGGAGGTGGAGAGGGGGCAGAAGCGAGAGGCAACTTCACCGGGGTTTATCACTGCGCACCGCCGAGGAGGAGGAGAGATCGCTCTCGGGCGCAGCATGCTGAAGCAGGTTTTAAAAAAAAAAAGAATAGTGGACCGCGCTGATTGAAAGCACCGAGTCTCTGATGGACTGTTAGAGAGCGCAGTGTGAGAGGGAAAAGCTGCGCCAGCGTGACGGGGAGCGGACAGTGGAAAAGAAGCTGATGCAGCGGGGAAAGTTACCAACTATGGAGACGCATTGTTAACTGAGAGTTTACAAAGTGCTCGGACCGCTCAGAGTCATCTCTCTGAACTGGATGCTACCATAGACGAGTCCCAGTGCGCTTGTCCGTCCGGTGATATTCCGGTGCCGCGGTGGACCCTAACCAGCTCAGTCGCAGTGACGGAGAGAGCGAATCCTTCCACACCTCGCAACCAGCGGCCAGAGCCACTAAAATGACGGCGTTATACCTCATCTTTTGCCTTATGGTCACAGGTAAGACGTGCTTTTTTTGTTTCCTTCTCACCCTTTGGCGTGCAGGTCTTTACTGATGGAGAGGACGGACCGCGCTCCACGCCGGCGCGCTGCGTCAAGCCGCCCGGTGCGCCGCGGCGGAGGGGCAGCCGGTCTGCTGCAGTGCCACGGTGCGCTGCTGATAATTGCCGGTAAATGTTTAATTAGTTTTGAAAGAGTGATCACATCAGGTGGTTTCACTGTCTGCGGGTTTTGAGCCGGAGCAGCGGCGAACGGTTGGCACTGCGTAATTCGGGGTGGCTGTGACTGCGTGTGCTCCGGTTCAGATGTCGGATGTGTGTGTGAGAGAGGGGCGAGATCGCAGTTTGGCTGCGGGTGTCGGGCGCATGAACAGAAAGTTTAACTTCGATTTTTTCTTTTTGTCTTTTATCCTTTATTCTTTGGCTCCGGGCTGCAGCGTGTGCGCGCATACCCTCATGTGTCAAGTCATTTGGTGTCTTACAACGACATGAAACGACGAAATGGTACTGAAGCAGGTGAGCTTCACGGGCTTCAACCAAAGTGCAGAGAAATGAGCCGGCGCCGCGCAAAGCTCAAAGTCAGCGCTCCCCAGATTGATTACCATTAAACAACAAAAAAAAGGGTTCATCCCGATGAACCGGCGTGGTGAGGGGATTCTCTGCTGCGCTGCTGCGGTCGGGTGTGAAGTTTTGCTCTTTGAGTTGTAATCCAACACACAACCGTGGCCACTGTGAGCGGTGCGTAAACAGATAAAAGGGTGCATGGTCTGTCACGGGGTGGGTGGAGTGGGGGGGGTACGGTCTCCCGGGTATACGCGCCTGTGATGGAGCAAGACCGATAAAGAAGGCAGAGATAGAGAGAGTGAGCAAGAAGAAAAAGCTAGAGAGAGAGAGTGAGACACAGAGAGGGGTTGCATTTGTTTTTTTTCGGGAGACATAGCAGAGACATAACGCACCTGTCTGCCCCCTCCCCCCACACACACCCCTCCTCCTCCTCCTCCTCCTGCACCCCAGCACCCCCTGCTGCCTTTTGTTTGCAGAATAGAGTTGCCTCCAGTAGTTTGTTGAAAATCATCTACTCAAAGTATCAGTGTGACTCAGACTATGGGGTGTGTGTTTTATGGCAAAATCAGACAAATTAATTGCTTTGAAAAAAAAAAAAAATCCAAAAGATTAATTAGAGTTTAATTCGATGCATGTCTGGCTCATAAAGGTAGAAAGGTAGTTTTTTCAGCTTCAAGTACTTTATGTGCATCACCATGTCATTATTAAAGTGATCCTGTAATAGAATTAGCACAGTGTGAGGCGGAGAGAGGAGAAGAGAACAACTGTGGGTTTTTTTTCTTCAGTATAAATATAATCATTATTAACAAGCAGACTCTGAGCAGCTGGTGAAATGTAGACTAATTTAGTGCTGTAACTGTCTTGATGCAAAAAAAGAAGCTTTCAGCAATTAACACTAAGCAACTGTTGACTTATCAGCATTTTTCAGAGTCGTTGATAAACTAGCACATTTTATATTTCATATTAACACTTTGAGAGAAAATAAGTACATTTGAATGTAATAGAATAGACGGCAGAACCACACTGACACAGATCTTCTCTGAAAGGCACAAAAGATGGAGTAATGAAATCAAAATCCTTTTTAGGCTTTTTAAAATTTATTTATTTATTTTATTTCTGTGCTTTGACCAGAGGCAGTGTTTGTTGCTTCCAGACTGAATCACATGCAGATTCTCCAGCTTTCCAAGCCTCAAATGGCAAAGTGAGCTAAATGGCCATTTGTTCTTAGAACATTTTTACTTTCACCCCCGGTTCCGCATGGTTTTGTCGTTATTCAAAGCTCGGGGGGGAGGGATATGACACCAGCAGACCTCTGCTCCCTGACAGACTAGCAACAGCTGGATGAGAAGGGGCAGTAGCCAGACAGTGGCATATTTCCCTCAACCCCAACAGACACACACACACACACACACACAACTCCTCCTCCCACTCCCCCTCTCTGACACACATACACACACACAAATAATGAAAATGGTAACAGCTGCCCTAATTAGAACCTAAGAGACCCTAGACCTCATTTATTGCACCAATCTTACACAGAATAAAATTTTGGCCACAGCACATGGGTTCACTTTGAAAATTGCGTGTGCCATATAGCATGCATACATACTGAGTGTATGTAGTCTTGTACAACACCGATAATTTACTTTTTCGGAAAGTCCCCTTGGCTCCCAGAGGAATTGGATTCCACACTGCATCAGTATTCTGAGTAATCTTCAGTGAGCTCGTCTTTGGAACCTTTTGCTTTGGGTCGCTTGCGTCTCATCGGGCCAAGTTCAAAGGCTGCAAGCTGAGATTACAAGTTTCTCTCCCTTCCTCTTAAGTCGTGTCGCCTGTCATGTCTCACTATAGTGTAGCGCCGTGGAAATTTTCCACCTTGCTTCTTCTCACAACTCCTTTGCCTGGTTGCAGAATGTGTGACTATGGGACACGAGGACATGAGAGCGTATCTGCGTAATGGGCCGGAGGCGGCTGGCAGACTTTCACCAAAGGTTGAAAGCCTGCGCGCACACACGCCTCGCTAAGGCACACACAGACACAGACACAAATAGAGAGCTGATATTTAGCTGAAGAAGTGATAAGCCCTGACCAAGCCCTCCCCATCCCATCATCCGTCCCTTTCCCATTACCAGAGATTTGTCTTTTCCTCGCGCAGTGCAGATATGTTTGTGGACGCAGTGGCAGCGTGGCCCAAGAGGTTGGTTTTAGGAGGGAACTGTGCATATTTTATGAATTGCCGCTCTTTGAATTCTTGTGGGGGGGAGTCGGGCTGGGAAGAGAGAAACAGAGTTTAAGATGAGAGGGGGGGATGGAGGGAGGGAGGGGAGTCTTGTTGCAGGGATGAGGCTCGGATGTGTCACCAGTGTCTTGATGATTAAGCTGACAAGCAGCGGGAAAACACTGAGGAAGACCGCTGAGCATCGTTAACCTTTTCTCCATCTTGTTACTCTTGTCTCCCTCTCTGTCACACACACACACACACACAGCTATACACACACAAACATACTCATGCTCTCAAATCGCTCCTCTTCGTTTTCTATTCCGCTCGCTCTGTCATTTTCATTCTATGTGTGCCTCTGTGATACAAAGAGGTTGAGGGTGAATTAGGTAAGTGGGAGAAAGTTTGGCGGCAAGAACCCCAGCCAGCTGATGAGGAGTGTTAGATACGAGGTGCGCAATAGTGCAGACGCAGCAGAACCCAAACACAGCTGAGTCTTGAACAGAAGTGTCTTGCATTATTTAGGAGACATAGTCATGGCAAAGATATAGATGAATTTTGGCCTACTTTGATTTCCTGTCGATGTGAGCTCCCTGTAATGGTTTTGCTGCTGGGTGCTATATTGAACGTTGTATCTGAATTTTTTAGGCTCGCTCCCGGCCACAAATCAAATGTGAAAATCTATACATTTGTTGCAGCCATCCAAGATGTGTATTTAAGCATTTTAACCGAACAGCTACAACACGAACGCTTCTTGTAGAAAGCCTCTCGAGTTTCACTGTCACAAATCGTTTGGTCACGCACACATACACAGACGCATACGCAGGCACACACAAACAGACAGTAATGGATGATCAAGATCTTGAACAATGGCCTGCTGTTTTTTCTCATCCTGAAGACGTGTCATGCACACTTGCCATTGTCTTTCTGCCCTTCTTCATAAACAGATATCCTCCCATTTCCCCTTCCCGCACACATGCGCTCGCTACGCATACGGAAGGAGAAACTGGAAGGAGAAAGGAAACAATGGGGCTTCATAATGTTGCCTGTCTCTAATCAGCTTTGCCATGCGGGTAAACACAGATAAAGAACTTGGCAGTGTGTCCTGAGGCTTTGTTATCAGCTGTTAGCAACTTAACTGGATGTGTGCGCTGGTACGGCTCAACACGGGAAGACAAAGAGGCCAGGTAGCAAACCGAGTATGGCACTTGGCCTCCTCCAGTATTATTTTTATCCCCATCCGCCCATCCTCTTTTTGTCTTCGCTTTCTCCTTGTGTCTGTCTCTGCACATCCTCACCTTGTCTTCCTCTGGGGCAGTCTGAGGGATCCGGGGAGGAAATGACAGGGAGTAGGACAATGGAGGGGTCGCACCAGCTTCCTGCCATTGCCTGGAGTCTTCTTCCCCAGATAGAGCACTTCAGGCTGTATCATCAGCATACAGACCGGTGGGGACAGCACAAACTTTTGTTTACTCAGATATTCTTTGATACAAACACGATAATGGAAGGAATAGAGAGAGAGAGAGAGAGAAACCGTGATTCTGTGCATTCCATTAAAACAGACCCCCAAGGGAAACAGTCACATTCATACAATATCATCTATTTTAAGAAAGACATGCATTGCATTTATCTCCTGCTAAAATGCAAGTGTCACTTCCTTCTAGAGAGATGTATCACCATTTCAAAACACCCTAAGCCCAGAAACCAACATACAACAGAAAAATTGCAGACATACTAGACCACACATTCATTTTTATTTTCCAATCAATTCCTGCCCTGTAAGACAAGAATTTCATATCTCCTGCCGAGACACAGAAACCAACAGCAAATTGAAATTTATCTTCTGCGTTGCAGCAATATCTGTTCCTGTGTTATCTTCAGCAGCCGTGTTCCTTAACCTTGTATTAAAGATAGCTCCGTTGGAAAAGCATTCTGGCAGCCAAGAGGGGGGTTCAGGGAAAAGAAAAGTTCAGTTAGCAATACCACCAGACATTTATCCATTTAACACTAGATGCTGATTTATTTAACTTTGCTGTTTACGCTCCACATTTGAAGTTTGATTGTCAGCAGCACTCACTAAATAGAAGATCTGAAATATTTACCCGGGCGCACCGGGGCTTGTGTGGCATGTGCACATCATCCAGAAATGACTCACGAGCAGCCCACGGAAGCGACACCCTGAACCCACACACGCACGCAGAGGTCAAGGGCACACACTGGGGCAGAGGATGATAAGCTGAGATGAGTGTTTGGCATCTTCAGGGCTGTGTGCCCTTTCTGGAGCGATTAGTCAAAGTCCAACTGTCTAATTAATGATGCTCCAGCTCTCAGGACATGTCATCTCCGTAATCAACTAGGGGTAAAAACACATTCAAGGAAACAAGAGATTGCCTGCCTGCTGCTCACTTTATTAGTGAAGGAAACAGTGCAGACCCTTGTGGGACTAAATACTCTCAACTACTCGTTCCTTGAAGCCCACCCCCCTCCCCCTCCCTTCTTATTCTTCTTTTCATCTCCTTCCTGTCAGTTCAAACTGGAACACCAGGGCTAATATTGTGTTAGTGACTCAACCATTAACCAAAATAGTGGGTTGGCTCTGGCTCTCTTCTTCTCTTCTTCCTCTGCACAATGAAAAAGAGAAAGTGTAGCGATGTATTTTATTTCCATTTTTCCATTTCGGACAGGGCTGAGAAACCCGCCCCGGGAGGTCTGCGAGAGAAGGCAGCCAATTTGCTATCAACTGAGGGGTGTCAGTCAAAGCTTATTGATTGAGCTTTTAACTGAGGCTCCCTCAATGGCAAAACATGTTAATGTTATTGAGCTGCATGGAGACGCGAGGAACAGTGAAGTGTGTGGGTGGTTGCGGTGGGTGGCGGTTGAACCAGTAGGGGGGTAAGGTGTGTCTCCCACCTGCCGTATCTTTGGCCAACGAAAGCCGATGCAGAGACAGCAATGGGCTCAGCATGAGAATAGGGGGAGGGAGGGAGAGAGAAAGAAAGAAAAGGAAGGCAGAGGGGTCAAAGGGATTTACTGCCAGGAGCCTAGCATTTCAGGTAATGGATATGCTTGTATCAGTGTAAACCAAACCTGCTGTTTTTCTTCCAGCATAGCAGAGGTGAAAAAACAACAAAGGTGTAACTGACTGCAAGTCTGAGGGGGATTAATAGAAAGTTGATATTTCAACACCTCAGGCTAAACATTAGATCTCAGGTGTACACTTGGACATGCAGAGAGTGGTTGTGTGCGTGCATGCATGGAGGTGTCAGCAGAGTTGCGGATGGGGGGGGTGTGGGGGTGAGGTAGGGGAGGTGTATAGTGGGAGGCTTTTCAGCTTCTGCCACATTCCTGTGAAGCTGCAGCAAGGAGGGCAAGAACACATGGCTAAGTGCTTCCCAAGCTGGCTGAGGTGAACCTAACACCCCTCCTGGAGGAGGCAGCCCAACCATTGTTCCAGCACATTGCACCCGTCTGACTGAGGCATCCTAGCGCTGTGCAGATCCCAGGGGGCTGGAAAGAGAACGAGGCAGAGGAGGAGAGGGACTGATTGTTCCCTACTCAGACTATCCACAGATGGGGCTACGGCACAGGATGCTGGCTGTTTGCTTTAGAAAGTCCCAGGCGTTTGCTTTGCAGTTGTGGTGTACAGAATGCTCTTGGGGATAGAGGAGAAGAGAGTGCCAGTGGGGACAACAGCAGGGGAAGGGAAAGAGAGACTGTAGCAGCGAAAAAAGAGAAAGAAAGGGATAGAAAAAAAAGACCTTGCCTAATATGATGTCAGTGTGAATATAGTGTCAGTGCCAAGAAGGGAAGACAGATGATACAGCCATACAGTGATAGGGTAGTTGGGCGAGAGAGTGCTCAAGTCCTCCCCTGTTTCCAAACAGAGACATATAGAGCTGGAGATAATGGAGAAGGGAGGGAGACTAAAGAGAGTAAGCGAGGATGGGGAAAAGGAAGGGATGAGATGCAGGGAACCCAGGCTGCATCCATCATGTGGTTTGGTGCAGAAGCCATTTGTACCTATTGTTCTCCATAATTTGTTTTCTCAGAGCCTGCAACGGGAGGGGTGAAGGGGAGAGACAAAGCTACGGCAGCCATTTATTTTTGCACTAATTACATAAGTGAGACAGCATAATTAGACATATAGCTAAACAGACAATAGGCTGAGAGAGAGAGAGAGAGAGAGAGAGAGAGAGAGAGAGAGATGCTCGGAGAGGGAGATAGACAAGGAGGTGTAGATGAATTTTAATAGATGAGAGGCCTGGCCCTCTCTATTTCACATTCAAAAGTGCAAGGGAACACGTTAAAATAAGTAAAGGGGATGGAGGAGGATAAAGGGAAAGGAAAGGGGAGAGTAAAAGAGATGGGGCGATGGAGGGGATAAAAGATAAGAGGGAAGGAGAGAAAAGCCCTCTTCACAGACTGCACTTTGAGGCGTGGCCCAATGCTGCTGGAATAGTCACCTCATTTAATACACCTGCTCAGCAGGAGGGGAAAGAAAGATATAAGGAGATGTTGCAAAGAAAAAGAGAAAAGGGCAAAAAGAGAAGAGAGGAAAGAGGAGACAGATCTCATCTCTGCTTCTTCAGATCAAAGGCAGAGAGTGGCTACAGAAAGCTATTTGTTGTGGCTTTTTTGGGAGGGTCTCTGTCTGTGTGGGGTCACGGTTTGACCCGGCCTGCTATTTTGTTCAGGCAGCATTACACTTCAACACAGCCACATGCCCAAACCCTCGAAGGTATCACAGGCTACAGGGCCCGGGATGGTTTTCTAGGGAGAACCGACAATGTCTGAAGCGGTGAAGCTGCAGGAAACGGTGATGAGGAGATGTAGGTTGTCATGACAAAGAAAAATGTAATGTTTATTAAAACCAACAGAGTTTCATTAAAAAAAAAAACAAAAAAAAAAACAAAAACAAGAGATTTTACATCTTCTCAGCTAACTAAAAAGGACTGTGTTCTTAGCTGGTCAATGTGTTGCGTTGAATGTTTTGCGTGTGCTAATGCTGTTGTGCATCTGCTCAGGTTCACTTGTAGGCGGTGCGTGGGTGTGTTGAGCATGTCACCAGTCTTTCAGGGCTGTGATACAGGGGAAGATAAATAGGCCCTTAATGAAGCCACTCAGTCATGAGCCAGTTAAAACAGCTGACCAAAGATTGAGGGGCAGTCAGGCCTGATTGGAGGCCTATTGAAGCCGGTCAAGGGAAGCTCTTGAGCCGTCACACTTTAGATTAGCCATTCACTGCACCATAGACCCCGGGCCTAACTACCCTTCTTTCTCTAAACAGTCCTCTGACACACTATAGTAGCTCAAGTCAACTCCCTGATTGTGCTGGGGAGTTCTTTAAAAGCCAATTTAAACTCAGTCCTTTGTTTAACTCCCCAGGAACTCAAGCTGGGACTTATTGTATTGGTTGTGAGTGTGTGTTCCTCTATTGGACTGAGGTTTAAGTTTTGTGTGAGCTGTCTCTGAGCATGTGATGTTTTGTTAAAAAGAACTGGGTGTATCTCAAAACTGGCACAGACTAGTTTTTTTGGGTGAAAGAGAGGGTACATGAGCGAAATCAATGGCCCAATTCAACCTATTACAGCCATGACTGTTGCTGTAATGGTGTGGAAATGGACAGTGGTCATGTGGATCTCTTTTATACCTCCAGGCTTGGATAACAACTGAAGCTCCAATTCATTTCCTCCCAGCTTTGATTAAAAAAAAAAAGTGCTCTGCAGATTTCAAAGACTCTCACATGACGGTGACGAGGGAAGAGATCCTTCCGTTTTGTGAAACAGATGAGACCCCTATTCTGCCAGGTTTGCCGAAAGACAAACATAACCCTGGGCTGCAATTTTCCTCGACAAATAATGACTCCTCTAGTCCTCTCTCCTTCCAGCCTTTGCCTCTTTGATCCCAGGTAATGTGTTAACAAGCACCGGGTCCATGGAATACCCATAACATTTGTATGTGTATTTGTGCTAAGTTGTGAGAGTGTGTGAGTGTGTTTGCGCATGTGTGGCTGTTTTCACACCAATTAATGAATTGCTTTATATGCCTGCTGAGGTGACGATGGCCTGTCTCTTGGAGGGCATTGCTTCCCCCCCCTTCTGTGTCAGCCTCAACCCACGACGGCCAGGGACCCTCTCTCACACTAACACATTAATGAGACCAGTCTAATTAGTGGTTGTGGTTCTATACAGGGGACCCTGGAAACCACAGCACCATTGTGAGTTGGCCTAATCAGGGGACCACTCAAAGACAGAAGACCCACTATACCAGTGTGAAAGTTCACACATATAGCGAAACCTGCTTAGACTCACCCTCAAATTAGCATTCTGGTTAAATGGGATACGAGCACTAAAAAAAGAAAAGGACCAGCCGTAGTTTCACATACATGACCGCTCTTTGGCTCTTCGCTCCTTCCTGTTAAGCTCCCTCGCTCCCTCGGGTAGTGCTCCTCCCGAGGGCGATGCAGAAAAATGATTTTGCTCTCCTTCATCCCTCTCCCTCACTCCAGATAATTCAATATGTTCAATATCGAATAATCTCTCCCAATTTTTCAGCCTATTTTAACCTTATCGCTCAAACGGCTACCTCTGGGGGATGAGCCACGTCCCACCTTGTTAAAAAAGGAGGGGAGCGAGGGGAGAGAGGTAGCCCAGGAAAGAGGGATGGCAAATAGCTCTCAGAGGAGTGCTTTAAAAACCTCTGCTTGCCATTCTCATGGGCCATATGTGAAACAGCGGGCAAATAGATTGAAAGAGAGAAGAATAGAGCGATACAGCGGAAGATAAAGGAAGACGGAGACAATCTACAGGAAAGGAGGGGAGTGTGGGTGATGTGAGTTGTGGTACTTAAGGTCTGGGGCTCTAACTTTTGTCCCACAGCACTTAACATGCCCCCAGCCATCTCTCCTGGCAGTTAATTAGAATCCAATAAGGTTGCCGCCTGTTGGTCATTGTTCCTCCAGTGTGTTTACCCTTTCCAGAGGCTCCATTCGCTGCTTAATCTGCCGAGAAGCTGAATGTCAATAGGTCAGGCCAAGACTCCAGAGCCCTGAGAGAGAAGGAGAGACAGAGTGAAAGGGGAAAGGAGAGAGGCTAAGGGGGATGAAGGAAAGGGGTCATTTCTCTCTCCTTTCAATATTTTTCTCTATCATTCCATTCTCGTTGTTGTTTTTACTCCCCCCCCCCCCCCCCCCCCGACCACTCCTCCCTCCCTCTTGCGTCTCCTCTCCTCTTCTTTTCTTCTCACTTCTAATCCGTCCTCTTGATTGTTCTAAGCTGCTTTCAGCCAGCCCCTGGGAGGGTGGGGGGGGTTTGGAGTCTGTTTTAATTAAGATTTAAAAAGACGACTCCCTCAAGAAGGGAGATTTAAGAGCAGGATGGACTGAGCACTGTAGATGAATGAAGGTAGGGAAGACTGTAGAGAGGGCTCAACAATATCAGAAATCAGTAAAAGGAGAAAGTTAAAAAGCTATTATTTTACACACAGAGATGCACACGTCGCACACGCCCACACGTTCACACAAACACCGCCAGACTCTGAGGCATTCGAGTGGCTAAGCCAAATGGGATTTTTTTTTCATTTGTAATCAAGCGGCACAATCTATATAGATCGATCTCGACTTCCTGTGATTCATACCATATCCTGCGAGGGTGATATGGGATCAGTGGTAGCCAGCAGGCGAGCTGAGGGAGTTATCTCCACACTCTGTCTAATGATCGATCATCTCACCAGATGGGCTTAAGAGCATGTAACGCTCCACTTGTTTATCAGAGCTCCGAACCTGAGGCATCTCAGAAGATGTGACCTGCAAAGAAAGTCTTGTTTTGCAGACAGACACATAGAATGACACTAAAAGAAAAGAGCTCAGGAGACGTGTCTCAAAAGTTTGCTTTTGTTGCCTTTGTAGCACTGACGCATAGAAGCTGAACTCATTTCCCCGTGTAATGTGGTTCTGTTTGGGTGGCAATGTCACCATAGTGGAAGCTAGATGTTCCTGTTAGACACTTAATTAACAGCCTTATCGCACCAGGACAAAAGGAGATTTCTCTGTAGAAGTCTGGCCATCAAAGATACGGGCGCCGTTACCGTCCGGCGTAGCTTTACTTCTATCGTGCAAACAGTGTGTCACAGGCAAAGTGTGCGTCCATCTGTATGTGTCACAGCGGCCCGAGAAAGGGCGCGTGTGACGTGTTTGGTAAAGCAGTCACATAGCACACATCTGCCCCTGCTGTGAACCGTACATTCTTCATCCAGAGTAAAAACCCCAAAGAAAACACACCCCAAAGCAGACAGCACAATAAAGTGTTTAAGTTCATTAAGCTGGAGACTTTGGTGCAGCCGGGTAAGGTGTTAAAGGCCAGGCAAGGGTCAAGGGCCCAACCCACGGCATTCTCTGCCGTGATACATCCCAACACACAGCCACCATATGTCCAGGGTTTCACAATCAATGAGCCATCCCACCCAGCATGACAAAGACCTATTCACACCCAGTTGACTCTGAGGAAATCTGCAATGCCATGGTATGATTAGGACAGAATGTGGCACTAGTCCAGCCAGTGGCCGTTAGAGAAAAACAATAGTCTAGAAAATACGGAGAAGTAAAAGTGTTAGGGAAAAAGGGAGCGCAGACAAAGAACTTTACAAAGCACTTTGAGCGGATAAATGTAAGCATGATCTTGCCCTCAGCTTGCTGCAGCTCCATCGCTTGCCTCCATCAAAGCCCCTTGAGATTCTCCCCTGCACACTCTGCCTCCATCACTCACAACTCTGTAAATAAGGCCAGCAGTAAACGCCAGGAAAGATATGCAGGGATGAAAGATCCTTCTCTCATGTTCTCGCTTTGAGGATGTGTTTCCGGGTGTCAGGGGGAGGTGGGGAAAACGCAGCTTTATAGAGTAATGCTGCATTTTAATAGAAACAATAAACCCATCCGCTTATAAAATAATATTTTGTGTCCCATATCCTGTTGTGTAGCAGCTCCGGGGACTTTTGGCAGGCTTGAAAAAAAAAAAGCCCCCACCTCTACTAAGCTAAAGGTATAGAAGAAGCCCAGGCCAAAGAATAAAAGTGTGAGGAGCTCCTGGGGGAGGGATATATCACACATATATTCTTTCACTGCAGCGATTAATATCCGGGAAAAAAGGTCAAACTTGACTTGAAACGGTCCAGTATATCACAGTTACATTCGGAGACTGCATTTCATACATCAATCCCTGCTGTGATGTCTCATCAGCCTGGTCACACAGGAGAGACCCACACTGCACATTATCAAAGATTGATGGGGTGTCCTAGTTAAAGACAGAGGGAGGATAGACGACTGGTTAGAGAGGGGAACTTTGTGTTACTCTCTGCCTTTTCAGTAGTGTTGACTGTGGGTCACGTGGCCTTTCAACAGCCCAGCGCAAACTTAGCCACCGTTGCCAGCAAATGTTGTGCCAAGCCAGCGGGCAACCCGAAGACCTGAACCCAAGATATACGAGGGAACTTGCAAATGCAGCATTTTGAGGTCAACCCTCTCACACAAAGACTCAGGAAGCTCAAAACCGGAGGCTGAGCCTTCCATCTCCTCTCATCCGCCCTCTTCCTCATCCTCCCCTGTAACGGAAGACAAAACAAACTGACAGAACAAACAGGCAGATTATCCTAAATCCTTTTTTCTCTAACACACAACCTAACCATCTCTTATATCCACTGTTCACTGCCATCCTACCCGTTTCTTGTTCAGAGTGCTTGCTTAATAATTAATTGATTAATTAGTTCGCTCATTAATCATTTATTCATTAATCATGGCCTGATTTTTCTAGAGGAAGCGGCGCAATCTGAAAAAACCCTGACTTCACATTTCACTCTAATTATGCTCCTTTTACTAATCAACGCTTAAGAAATGGAGTTTCAGGAAATTAGTTTCCCCCTTTCCTTCTCTTTCTCAACACAAAGCAGGATGTATTGAGGTCGGCAGGTAACATTTTTTCCCTCCCTTTCTTGTGTTCTGGAAGCTCTTAGTCATCAGTAATTTTAAAGGAATGATTTAAGTCGCAGGCAATCTGATGAGCAGAATAAAAATTTGATGTTAAATTAAAACTAGCCTTTTCTCCACCTCCAGATGAAAAAGGAACGGAAATTCTGGTCACAGACGAACCGCAGACATTGATTAATAAATGGCAATTTGAAGACCGTTTGTAAGAACAGTGAGGTGGCAGCATTGTGAATCGCACACTTATTGTTTTCACTGGATCCATGGCTCTCCTGGGAGAGGAGGTAATTTGTATAATCGCCAGGAGTTATGTTCTCTGGACAGAGAGATGGGAAGATAGGATAGTTCTGAAATATCTTCTGTAATGTGGAGTGAGCATGAGAAGGGAAGTGAGGAGAAACATTTTAAACAGCTTTAATCACAAGTGTTTTTGTGCCTTTGCATTCCTGTTGGATGCAGAGTTCACAACACAGCTCAGCTGCTTTCTCTGAAGGGGCTCTTGTCAGCTGCCGACAAAAAAGAACTATGCATCAAATTAAAGAGAGCTCCAGTGAAATGGAGGCAAGTCGGGCATTAACCTCTAAGCTTTAAAAAGCACACATATTAAGCAACACTAATGAGACTCTCATAGAGCTAGCTCTGTTTTGTATTCAAACACACACAAAAGCACAGCTCTGACTTCAATGCCATTGCAGCTTCTGAATGAGGTTGTCTCTTTTATTCATCTCACCAGCAGCAAACACTGTGGAAGTGAACAATAGCTTAGATGGCCCTTTTACTGTAATGAGATGCATACATTTACAGCATTACCACCCTCATTAAAAAATAATAATAATAAAGGGAAAAAAAAAGTATTAATTATGAAACGCACTACTTCCTATCGTGAAGAGCCAAGGGGGTCTCCACTGGGCTCAATTAGGAAGAGTAGGCCGCAAATCCCTAGACTAAATTAATTGACACCCCAGGGCATTAGGCCCAGAGTCCCAGCACAGAATCTATGTACAGAATTCCTTTGTTTTCATTTCTACCGCCTTTTAGAAAAAGCAAGAGATGGAGGCAATTTTAACATGATCTCTTCATTGTTTTATGGATTTTGAATCTATTATTTATTTATTTATTTATTTCGTTAACTTGCCGTGTCTGCAGCAGGGACTGAAATGGTTTCCTTTTTTTTTCTTTTAAATTCCCATCCCATCTTTGAGAAGCCTCTGTCACATGTTGCGCACCATCGCTGTTTTATCCACCGTGTCAGCTGTTATGCACACACTAAACCGGGGCTTTTGCAAACAGCACAAGAAGTTAATGATTTAAAAGCACAGTAAATTATACTGAAAGCCTTTCCATCCAAACACTGGTGTAAAGAGGGGGAGGGAGCTGGAGAGGGAAATTGGGATACAGAGACAGAAAGAAAAAGTGAGAGAGAAGTAGGGGGGACAGAAAAGGGCTGGAACTGTGACACAGATCCAGCCAGCAGCTGTCTTGCAGTGAAAACACCGGGGGGTAAGCAAGAATGACACGAAATGACAAGACTAGCTCAATCAACATCTTGTCAACACCGCTGGCTGATGTGTACAGACAATTTCATACCGCCACGACTGACTCCCTCCCCTTTTCTCTCTTTTTTTATATGGCTTTTTATTTCCTGTCCTCCTGCCAGCCAGCCAGCCAGTCACTTGCTATCTGTCTATATGGAGTCAGCTCCCAGCTCTTAGGCTCTTGGCTTCAGAGTGGTGGAGCTGTTCAAAAGCTATGCTAGAATTATACTCAGAGAGATGCTTCTGCCCACTAGAAACCCTACAGATATGGGACTGTGACAGTGAGTGTGCATCAGTGGGCATGTGTGCACGACAAGAGTGAGAAGACAGTATAAGAATGAGTGTATTTATGGCATATCGCACGGGCACTGCAGCACAGGGACTGAACCGTTCACATACACTCACACGATGACTATGTCACATCAGCACTCTTGGTCTACCCCCACCCACCCCCCATCAGCCTCGTCCTTTTTCTCCTCCCTTCTTCCCTTCCCCTTGTATGCATGCCACTCTATTACCCTATCCACTGCATCTGCCGTAGCAGGTACCCGGGGAGAAACTCTGCCACTGCTCGCCCATGCGATCAGCCTCACTGCTGCTCTGATGTGTGCAGTGCCCTACTCCAGCAGAGAAAAACCTCGTGGTGACAGCCTTGGAGACAGACTGATTACAGCGTTCCATCAATCCCCTCTCAGGCCCGCTCCTTTGCAATTGGAAGCTGACAGGAGCCCACTTTTTCCATTTTTACCTTTCCTCAGTTGTTCCGGTCTCTCTAACATGTAGTGGCTGCTTTTTTTCTCTCTCTCTCTCTCTCTGTCTCTGTCTCTCTCTCTTTCTCTGTCTCTCTCTTTCTGTTGTTCCCACTACCCTGCTTCCTTGAGTGTTGTGTTGACAAGCTGACACAAACCCCTGTGATTTTCACACCAGGGATGCAGAGAGCGAGAGAAAGGGACAGGGGATACAGGGTAGGGGAGAGGAAGAGATGGGAGAGAGAGTGCAAGGGAGAGGCTGGCAAGAGATGACAGCTGACACGGAGCAGAGTGATGGCAGAAAGAGCCATGGAGAAAGCAAATCAACAATTAGTAACACCTTATATAACTCTCAAAGGGGGCCTGCTAGGCATTGATTTCAGGGATCATGGCTCACTGACTGTAGACGAACAAGTGATAAACAGAGAAATGAGAGGATGGGGCTGGATTGTATAGGGATGCAGGAATGGAAGAGATTGCCCTGGGTTGGGGTATCAGCGGAGCAGCAGGGGGGGCTGGGTGGATGAGCGCGTCCACTCTCTAAAAAGGGTCTGCGCCTGAGCCAAGATTTTCACAATGGAATAAAGGCTGAAAGGGGAGGCTAGGAGGATTAAACTCTAGCAAAACAGCTCTTAAAAAGCTGTTAGACTGCAATTTGGGCACAAAAACGCAGAATGGGAGAAAAGATAGTGCGAGTGGGTGGGTGGGAGTGCAGCTGGAATGCAACGTGGGAGAGAAAGGATTGAAGAGAGGCCGGGACATATTAAGGTGTGAGGGAGGAAGCCATCTGCAGAGCCACAAGCTGAAGCAGTTTGGTCCGAGTCAAAGAAAAACATAGAGGCGCTCGCACATGTAATGTATGTGTTGGGTGACATACTGCCATGGGTTGGTGGGTGGTATCTGTTGTTAGCGCCCTTCAAGCCCTCAGAAGTTCTGTCGGAGTCATGTTAATGAGCTTAGTGGCCAGATCAAACATGAGATGGGTGCAGGGTCTCCTTTGGGACATACTCTTTGGTTCAGCTACCTCAGCACTACTGTCTGTTTGTGTACACGCACATGCACGCACACAGGAATTGGAAGACAAAAGAGCCTGACTCAAAACAAAGGGATAATAATTCCATACACAGAGAAATGGAGCTTGCATTTTCCAGCCCGATTTAGAAGCCTTATCTAGACAAGGCACAATGGATGGCATTTGGGGAAAGGGGTTGTTTATTCCAAGCTTGACACTTTTTTGCCAATTGCCTTGTTTTGTGCTGCAGTTTTTTGTCTGTTTTTCCTCCTCATTTGCTCCTCTACGGCTCTTATTGTGGAAAAACTCGCACCAGCTGGGTGCACGATTCTGCCTCTACCACTGGGGCAAAAATGCAAGTAGATACTGGGCGCTATTTTTTAACATTTTGAATTATTACTGCACAGAGCAAATTGCCCAGTCAAGTTGAGAGCACTTATATTTATAGACCCCACAGGACTGGATGTTGCACTCTTTGCACTGGATGGGAATGAGGACATGGAATAAAATCACATCTAAAATAGGGACTCTCTGAGAACGCAGCTTGGAGCCTCTTAGACTGAATGAACATATGCAGTCAAGTGTCATTGTGAAAACACAGTGAAATGGACAGAGTGCACCGCCTTAACTGTTAGACACCAGAGAGATGTTACTTTATCAGTCCCTCCAGAAAAATTTAATTTTGCGATCACATAAGTCATTTTTTTCAAAGTAATTTGAAAGAAAGATTTCATAATCTTCGCAGAAAGTTGAAAATGTTTACTTCATGTTTACTTCACACAAGAGCAGCCATTTTCCTCCTGTTGCCTTGGGAACGTTATGAAGTGACGTCATCGGAAAGCTGCAAACCCCGCGAAGAAGACATGATGACGTCCAGCAAATCAGTCTCATTTGCCAACAAAATTAATAATAATAAATAATTATTTTTGTAAAGCTATGGAACTTGTTTGACTCATCAACGTTTTGTAAGTTTGAGCCATGTGTTTGTTAAGGTCTGAAATAAAACAAGATGAGAACTTAATTATTCCAGCACTTTCTGTGATGTAGTATGCTTGCTTATCATAGGAAGTCATTAGAAATGACTCTTTACATTAAGGTAGTAGCCTAGTGAGAACAGAGTGTTGGGGGAATCACTTTTTTTTCGCAATTTTTGCAAATTCCATTCCCGCAATTCCATCGCATAAAATTGCATAAATATTCTGCATACTCCATCGCATTTTTTAAGGAAAACGTGCCGCATAATCAAGGATTTTTGCCCGCAACAATCACAAAAAAACACCGCATTTTTCTGGAAGGACTGCTTTATGTTTTATTTGAAGGACCTGACGTTTTGAATGCTCGGTTAAATTGATTTATGGCCTGTACTGCAGGCCTTTTTTTCCTTTTCTGGTCAGATTACCAAAATGGCATAGAAGATTACGACTGTGCTGACTTGGTAATAAATGCACTGTGTGTATGTGTGCTGGATCCACATTTTATCCAAAGGTCATGTGCAGTCACATTATCTTCCGCAGTCTTTAGCATCATGGCCAGCAGTTACACATACACATTTTCAGTGCACACACACGCACACACACAAACACACACACTGACTGGTTCAATCTAATTCTATCAAGGCAGATGTCCAGTGGTGGACGGATCATTGCTGACATCTGTCCATCTCTCCCTGATCCTTCCTGATGTGAACGTATCCCTATCAGTTCAGATGAGGGAGAGAGAGTGCAGGCAGTGCCAGGGTCGGCACAAAGCTCTTTAATAGGTTGTGTCCAAGTCAGAGAGGCTGTTTTGCACTTAACTCCGACCATGTGACAGAAACAGCAAAGTCACTGTGTCAAAGTAACTGCTAAATGTGCCCTCCGGTGCCTGACAAGTTGCTTTCCCTATTAACACCGCCCCACCCTCCCTGCTCATTCACACATTCAGATGCGCGCACACACAGACATAAACATACATTGCCCATTTTTAGACAGGCAAACACACACACACACTGAGCTCACACAGTCGGGCAGAAATGCACTCACACATAAACTTAGCTTCATGTGCATCCAGCGGCGTGAAATGATATTCCATTTTGAGAAATCCGGATTAAAATGTATCAGGCCAAATGTGTTTTGACCTTGTTACTGGGGGATGGAAAAGCACACATGCACTCATACACACATGCAGCAAGGTAAGAAATGGAGTAAATGTTTGCATTTTTTTGTGATGAGGACTCGTAAATCTATATTTTAACTGCCTTCAAAGTAACGTAGTATCAAGCACGCCACATGGGGTAAAACTAATCTAGACTGTACATATTTACCTACGTAAAATTCAAGACGACATGGTAAATAAACTGACGTCTACAGCAGAAATGTTGAGATTTCAGGGGGATTCTTTCTTTTCAAATTTGATTCAATCACAGCCAATAGCCGAGCTTCTCATTTTGAGTCTGTTAAAAAAAAAAAAAACACTGAACGCCACGGTGCTTTGGTGTTTGTGTACACGCGTGTGTGTATGTGACACTGCAGCACGCCGAGAACAAGCCTCCTCACACCCACAGCTCCCTACTTCTTCTGACTGCCTCTCCTCCACTGTTTCTTTGTCTGGTTCTGTTCCTCCCTCTCTCCCCGTCAGAAATGTATTCATGTAATTAAGCTGCTAATACACCGTCAAAGAATTGTCTAATTCAGCAAGGAGGAATTAAAGGAATCTGGCATGAGTCATTAGCCAGTCGAGATGTTCTGTTGAGCATTTTCAATAAGGGATCTGGAGAGCAATGAATCACTCATATGGTGTGAAGACATTTGCTACAGCACATATTCTGTACTCTATATTTGTACGCCCGTGCTCCTATGTGTGTGCGCATGTGGCAGTAATTGCCATATGTGAGCGTGAGAAATCGTATGTGGGTGAGGTAAAGAGAAACAATTCAGTGCATGTAATCCATCTGAACAATCAACCAATGCATTATATATATGCATTGAATTATTACCAATTGTAAACATTTAGATACTCTGGGCAAGATATTTAATTGCAATCAATGTTTGTACTGTTGCAAATACAAAGAGGAAAATCCCTAACTCACTCTGCGAGGGGAGGCATATGAAAACGCTCAATAGCTCATAAAGGCAGAATGTTAGGGACAAGCAGACAGACTGTAAAAACAGCATTTTTGAAGGTATGATGTGAAAATGCCAACCTTCGCTAAACGCCTAATAGCCTGAGCTAGAAGACGTTACACTTCTCATTGACGCTCTTAAATTGGCCTCTTTTTGATCCACACTGCGTGACACACATACAGGCTACCTGTTTGCATCCACAGATAGGCTTTTCGAACACTTTTGGTAAAAATGATGTGCTTGGAGACATTATCGGTTAACTAACATGCGTAGCTCTCTGATCTTTTCTTTTTTTTTTCGTTTTCGGTTCAACTATTAGCACCTCTTTTAAGAGAGAAGAGAGAATGGGTGCATGTGAAAATGGGTTTTGAGGCAGTTGTTAAGAACTGCATCGGTCTGACCCACGGAGAGCTCACGTTCCTGATGAGCTCACTGTTTGGCGGCTTTAATTGTGCTGTTGGGTGACAGAGGCAGGAGGGCGCGAGGGGAGAGGGGAGGCGAGGGACAGGGTTCAGTCCATGGTGCACCCTGAGATGAAGTGGATAATTGAGTGCGGAATAAACACTGCCAGCAACCTCGGAACCCCCTTCAGAAAGAAAGAAAAAACAGAGAGAATGGAGCGAGAAAAAGGGGGAAGAGACAGGGGTAAAGAGAAAAGGGGTGAGAGAGAGAGAGGGAGAAAATCCCAGCTACCCTCTGGGGGGAAAAGCTGCTATTGAAAAGCTATTAAACTTGCATTTAGCAGGATTGATTGGAAATGAAGAGGCCTATTAAAAGAGAGGGACAAGGGGACAATAGCGCGTCTCTGGCCGCCGTATGTTGCCCTCCTTTCAGCGGCTTTCTTCGCCTGGAGCGGGGGGGGGCAACCCTGTCTGTTTAAGCGCTCCCACCAAGAGAAGCAGTTCAGGGGGGGCTTAGCACTGCCTGAATAGAACCCTCTTTATCTTCCCCTGTCCCCCTTTCCTTCCATTCTCCACTGAGCAACAAAGAAAGAGAGCAGGAGAATGAAGTTTTTTTTTTTTTTAAGTCTTATTCCCAACTCACATAGACACCCCACTTAGATAACCAACCAACTGCCTTTCTCCCTCTCCTCCTACCTTCCCCTACGGATTAGTTACCTCTGGAGTGTTGCCATCTTCCCCTGCCAGTAGGGTTTGTAATACTCAATCTTTAGCATAGTGGCACAAACAGTTGGAACTGCGGATCCATATTCCCGCTGTGTTTCTGTATGCGTGTGAAGGCAAGTCAGCCAATCCAGTGAGACTGTGTGCCACACTTAAACACAGCAGTGGAACGGTGGCAGGTGTCTCTGCTGACTTTCAGCAAGCTCAAACGGATGGGTCCCCCGGGAACTTTAATGGAGTTTTGATTGTTTAACATCCATTTTTACAAAAAGCACACTGAAAGAGTGGCAGATTTTTCTCCCCAGAAGTGTGTTTGCTTCATGTCAGCGCGCATATAACCATATGGTCTTGGGAAGGAGTTAAATAAGTTATGAGGCACAGCTGACTCTTCCTCTTAGAAGGCACATTTATAGGGAAAAGAAATAATATTTTCACACATGTCAGCCTAGGCCATTCTCCCAGCGAGTGCCACGAAAACAAGAGAAAGAGCAGGCCGGTTCATGGGAGTCTGCTCTGCTTTCATACTTGCTTTCTTCACACCGCTTAAAGTGCAGGTTTCACTCTTCTCGTGGTACATCTCTGCTGGCGCTGCAGAAACATGCTGCCATTACGTTCTCTGAAAGGCCATTAGCGGTATTCTGCAAACGTATACTGTATATTTCATAGCTATTTTGTGAATTTCTATACAAATCATCCATCTCCCGTGATGCAAATGTGAAGAGATGTCATATTCACTTCAGGCTTTTTCTCTTTTTTCCCAGCAGCCACCCAAGCAGCCTACTTCTCACAGCAGCCCCAGGACCAGGTGGTTGTATCTGGTCAGTCAGTGACCCTGCCCTGCGTCATTGTGGGTTATCGGGGAATGGTACAATGGACCAAAGATGGCCTGGCACTGGGTGGAGAGAGAGACCTACCAGGTATTATCACCAACCACTTATTTCTGTCTGTCGGCCTCCCTCTCTTTTTCCTCTGCTGCTTCCTATGTGTTTATTGCTCTCTCTGTCTCTGTCTGTCTTGCCGCGATCAATGCCAGGTCTCATTAGAAACCAAGTCTCTCTCTGTCAAACGCTGGAGTTTTACGCAAATTAATGTTTAGAGAACAATGTACTGCAGACAGGTTGGCCGCTGCTGCACACACGAACTTTAATTTGTTGCTTAGCATTTTAAGGGTCTTGTAGGAAGGTAGATAATCAATTGGCTTTTGTCACGCACTGACATTTAAATGTGTGGCAGACTACAGAGAAGGTGGAGAGTCTTCCTCTTGACCTTAGCCACCCCATCTTTATTGTGTCTGTGTTTAAAGGACAGACTCCTCATGCAGCAGCAGCCATCTCACGTGTTGCGTTTCCAGCCTCATGCTGCTCTGCTAACACAGCGGCTCAGTCCCTGGCCCAGTGAGGTGCTGCCTGCTTTCATTTGTGTCTTTCAGAGCCTTGCCACGTTTCTCTCGCCTTTGTTCAAGGCACAAGTCTGTTCATTTTATAGTCCTTTCATTATGTGTTTGTTGTTGGTTGGTTTGTTTGTCTCTGACTCTATTCTCTATGCTGGCTTCACGCAGGCTGGACGCGCTATTCCTTAATGGGCGACCCACTATCAGGCGAGCACAGCTTGCTGATCGATTCGGCAGAGTTGGCGGATGACGCGGTGTATGAGTGTCAGGCTACACAGGCTGCACTGCGCTCCCACCGTGCCAAGCTCACTGTACTAGGTAAGATACACAGCTCATGCATGATCCTCGCAGCCAGCCCTCGTGCCAAGGCCTGCAGGCTGGCAGCGCATGGGAACAATCAGGGGAGTGTCTTCATCACAAAACACAGGAGCATGTAGACAAATATACATGTGTACAATACACGAAAGATAATTACATTTAAAAGTCAACTTATCACAGACAAATAAAAAATACATCAAAGCACTCCTCAAGTGATTTGCAATTCATAAAACAATCTCTTATCACCACTCAAAGATAACCCCAGTGTAAATCTAGTTTCTTGGTACAAATCATGTCCTGAAAGTATAATTCAAACCAAGCTAGGCTCAGCCAAGAGATTCAGCTAGGAAAAAAAAGGAAACCCCTCTGCTCTCACTAGCAGTAATCAAGACTGTGGACGTCTAGGATAATGTGATTGCTGCAGTCACAAATGACTTGCGTAGTCGCTTGAAAGTCAGGGTCTGCACAGTTAGCACATTTCACAGTGAGCCACAACATTTGTCAACCGCAAGGCGGTTTTTACATTAACATGATGTGAGTGATCTACTTCTTCACGCAGACGTTCAGAGATGGAGGGGGGGTGGGTGAGGTGGGGGTTGGTGAGGAGGAGGAGGGCCAGGTCTTGTGGGAATTGAAATCGGCAAAGCACTGCTGGCATCTGGTGGCATGCAAAGGAATATCACTCATTAATTAGTTCTGTCAGTTGTCCATGTATTCACCTAAAAGCAAGAACCAACAAACAACCAAACAAAGAGGGAACAATTATGCAGGCATGTTGCTGCGACTTACGCCATAACACAATGCAGAGCTTTCACCACAGAGCCTGATGTCCTTTAATTTATCTGCTGCCATTACAGTGTGCATTCACTGAGTTAGGGTGACAAACGGTACAGATTGGGTTGCCATGGAAAGGCAAGCAGGTTGAGATCACAAGCAGTATGTAGGAACATTTCAACTAAGTGAATAGATTCAGAGAGTTCACCTGTGTTCATCAGCCCACCTCTCTGTGTCTAGCATCACCGTCAAAGCTGCACAGAGCTGCACAGAGCAGCACAAAGCAGCGCGATCATCGCATGCCCACACACAGCCGTGAAGATGCCCACATGGAGGCAGCAAAGAAAGTTGATAAAACTGCCACTTCTACATTAAATTCTCTCTGAGAGACCATGGCTGGCGTTTAATGAACATTAGGCGCATTTCATAAACATAAAAATGAAATCTGCTGCATTGCTCAGGAACTTGCAGTTTATGTTTATGTGCGGATATAAAGAGTGTTAGAGAATTTTCCATGCATGTGTATGCGTGTGCACATGCCTGCATGTGTGTGTGTGTAAATCAATGTGGCCAGATGAGACCAAAGCAATCCTGCACAGTCAAAGGAGTCAACGGCGGGAGTGCAGTCAGGGGAATCGGCATGGAAATTAAAATCACCTAGCACTCGGATTCCATTAGTGTCCGTGCCGCGGCAGCGGAAGGACCTCTGACAATTCAGATACACACAGTGAAATTGGTTCGGTGGAGGGAGCGAGAAAGGCCAGCACAAACCCCATGTTTACGCCTTCTCTTATTGGTTGGGGAGATAGACGCCTTCATCAGGGGTGGCACGCTTGGCTTGCCAGTGGTGCGTGCGAAACCATGCAAATAAATGAACAAATAAGCAATTCAGTTGAAACATCACTCTGCAACAGTAAGAGCAAATAGAGTAATAATGCTAGTCCCAAGAAAGGAAATAAATAAGGTTGTGTCTTTTTTTTCTCCAAATGACAACTGTTCTTGGTCTTTTCTCCTGTCTGAAACTACACCTTGTTAAACAGACACATGGCCATAAAAAGATACTGTTTGCCTCTTTTACCGTTGCAATATATTGATGCTGAGCTAAGAGCAACAGCGAGCTCAATATCGGTATGATTTCTCTGTGACTCTGTGCTGGCCTGGAGCTGTAATGAGTTTTTTGTTTTGAGTGGTATGTTTGTTCTACTTTACAGTTCCTCCTTCAGACCCTGTGGTGGAGGGAGGCCCTGTTGTACGTCTCAAGGCCCACACACCACACAACCTCACCTGCAGAGCCTCGGGAGCCAAACCTGCTGCTGAGATCACCTGGTACAGAGATGGAGAGGTCATGGAATCTGCAGTTTATTCCAAGGTACAGTGAGAACAGATCTATGCCCAGCATTATCATTCAATCACTAACACCCACACAATATTATAAAACATAACAGCAGGGCAGGAATAAATGCAAAGCTATTCAAAACAGAAATATTTTCTCTTAGGGTATAATAGTTTTTCTTCCATTTGTCTTTTTATTTTTCTCATCTTTCCTCCATAGTCTTTTTTTTCCATAGGCTTTTTTTTCCCCATCGCCACCCTTCTCTCGCACGATTTGTTCGCTCACTCTCTGCAGTCCCCCTCCCATTTTCACTCATGCCTGACCCCCACCCCACCTCCTCCTCCTCTGCCCCCCTCCCCTCCACCCCCCTTTGCTCGCTAATGCAGCGACACTACAGCATAACTGGAGCATGCCAAAGCTCAGACAGGCATGAGTGTTTCATACAGTAGAGTTTCTGCAGAGAAGAAATCACCCACAACAATGCAGGAACACAATGGGGATGCGCTGGAGCGTAAGCCAGCCACGGCTGGGAAAGTGTCACATTTTTCATGCTCTCTGACCACGCTAAACGACGCTAAACGCCACATTTAAGGAGGCGAGAGCCTGCAGTGAGAGGGGAGGGAAGAGGATTGGAAGGGGGAAGAGGGAGAGGAGAGAAGAGGAGAGGAATACAGGGGGGGAAAAAGAATATAGTTATCTTGTCAGATAGCTTTGTGAAAAACAGAGAGAATTTCCAACATTAAGAAGTAGCACTGGGGAAAGAAGGCTTTGTCCGAGTGAGGGGTGGTGACAGGGAGTGATGTGATTTGATCTACCATAAAAATGCTTTTTGTGCGTCTGGCTGAGGAAGTGAAAGCCTGTGTCCATTGATTTGGCTGTCCAGGGAAAAGGCTCAGCTTGCCCTTGCTCTTTCCCAAAGATGTGTGACACTTCTTCCTCACTGTCACCACCCCAAAAAACCAGACGCGCAGGCACCTTGGCCATCACATTTTTCCCCTTGTATGTGTGTGTGTGTGCAAGCGTGCATGTGCGTGTGACCAAGAGAGAGAGTAAGTGAAAGAGCAGTCAGCCATATCCTCAGAATCTACACCTTTCCTCACTTAGGCGTATTGATTTCTGTGAGCAGTAAATAGATTTAAAGGATGATGACAAACAAGGAGCGCTGACGGGGAACACTCTCAGAAATGTGGGAACAGCACAATATCCCCTGCTGCATCATAAAATATATGATTTAACTGCCATGCTAGAGAACGGGATGGCAACTTTAATGCCTCACACATGAAAAAATAAGACCTGCGGTGTCATAGAGATATTCCTAAGTGGTGCCATCACAAATGGCAAGTGACTTGCTTGTGCGACACTAACCCAATGTTCGGCTCTGCTCGATTGTAATGGAGTCTCTCTTTATAAGTGTAGTTTGTACGCTGTTGCGCGCACTGCCAGCCACATCTAACTCTGCAATATTGCGTAACTCTACAGGCACTGATGGTGGATGGAAAGAGGGAGACGGCTGTCAGTATGCTTCCAATTATCCCCGAGGATAGCGACTCTGGACGCACCTATACCTGCAGGGTTCTTAACCAAGCTGCCCCTGCTGGACGACAGACATCGGTCACTATCAATGTCCAGCGTGAGTGTCCCAGCATCAGCTCTTCTATAAAGATATAAACTGCAGCAGAGTGCACGCCATGTGTCAAATCTATAAATTGCTGTTAATTATGTTGCACTGTTTAAAGGTGAATGATACTGATAACATTAATAAGTCCAATTAAGTCATACATTCATGTCAATAACATAAAACTTTTCCTTTTCACAGACCCTCCCTCAGTGACTCTGTCAGTGCAGCCTCAGACTGTGACAGAGGGAGCAAAGGTCCTCTTCATCTGCTCCGCTTCAGCCAATCCTGAAATCACTGGATACAGGTACCCATCCTTTATTTTAATCTCATTTTTTATCTCTCTGTGCAAGAGTATTTCGAGACATTGTACACTGCAAACATCCAACATCCAAAAAAAAAAATTGTTCAAGCAGTGCAAGTGTTTAGTAGATTCATTGGGTTAAATGGGCTGCTTGATTGGCAGCGTTTGATTGTGATTGGCACAAGCCGTGAATCAGCTAATAACCACTTTGATACGCATGGCTAAGTACCTTCCCCGAACTAATGTGACTGTATAATGTGATTATTCATCTGTCCCAGGTGGTCTAAAGGAGGAGTTCCCATCTCTGAGGCAAACGGAGACAGCCTCGAGGTGACGGTGGACTACTCTTACTTCACAGACCCGGTCTCCTGTGAGGTGTCCAACTCTGTGGGCAGCACCAACGTCAGCACCCTGGTCGATGTCCAATGTGAGTTTGACTTTGGGCCCGCATTCTGGGCAGTGTGGCTGAGCTGCATGTTTTGAGATTTTCTCGAGATGTGTGTTATTTTAAAAGCAGTTTCTTATTGATTGTAACTGGCCGCCTGGGTTGCTTCACCCTAGTTGGCCCCAGACTGCTGTCGGAGCCCAAGCCAATGACCGTGGATATCGGGATGGATGCAGCTTTTACTTGTGCATGGACTGGAAACCCTCCTCTGACCCTGGCCTGGACCAAGCACGGCTCCAGCGTGGTAAGGCAACAAATACTAGTTACCACCTTATCTTGTGGTATGGTGAAGCTTCAACACCACCCCTCAACACCTCCCTCCACAGAGAAACATTCACATATGGCCTTGAGGCATGAATTCCTCACACTTTTTCCCCACACATTCTTTTTTAGGCTGAATCTTAAAGCACCTCCTCTCTCTATGATCCCGGAGGGCTGAAGCCTCTGGCAGAAAACTGTCTGTCCACTGATAGATTCATACGGCATCATCAGGGCACATGCCATGCTGTCATATCTCTAACTCAATCAGCTGCTCAATCAATCAGCCAGTCAACCAGTGAGCCGAGGTGCGGTTGAAACAGAATTACAACATCTGCTGCAACTTTTTAGACCAGCATCTCTGCCTCTTAGACATAAAAAAGGCCCGACTGCACTTGAGTATCCATTTCCTCAAAGTCAATTTCATAGGTGGAACAAATGGGACATTTCCACCTTCACTTTACATCATCCTGGTAAAAGTCTTTTAGCACACACACCATCAGTGGGGACATCCCATAGCAGCTTCTCTCCTGGCAACTAATATAATTTCCGAGGCGGTGCTGGAGAAAATACCCCAAGTAAAGAATGCTGCGGGATGGCGTTAAGCGATGCTGTCATCTAAAAGAGTGAACGCTTTCAGCACCTCTGAGGGAAATGCGCAGGCATTTTTCTAATCCACCCACCACCACTGTCCCTCACACAGCCACAAGTAATGGATTAATTGGGTTACTCCATAAGTGTGTTGAAATAAAAAATTGGACAGAGTGAGATGGGGGGGAAGGGTGTGGAGAAGGAGGAGGGCGGAGTGGGGGTAAATGGATTAATCACAGCTTGATGGAATGACAGGATCAATGAGCTAAGGAGTGAGTGAGTGTAGCAGCTCTAAAGGCTAGGGCCCACTCACACCATAGTCTGCTCTGTTCTGTCCCCACTGTTTAATTACAACAATCTCCCCAGCAGCACGGTCACTCAGCGGTGGCTTGAGTGCTTAATGCTGTGATTAAAGCTCTTCACAATGAAATTAAACTCAAACCACCAGCATTTGTTACAATGGTCAGCCCACCTCTGTGCTGCCTCCACAATGAGTGGGCCACTAATAAAGGTTCCAGTCTCCTTTGTCTGCCTTCTCTCCCCGCCGCCTGCTCTTTTCTCGCTCTTTCTCTCTCTTTTTCTCTCTAACACGCTTCTCACTTGTCCCTCTGGATTTCTCGCTAGGTGCTCAGTAATGGCAACACCTTGCAGCTGAAGGCTGTTACCCAGGAGGATGCTGGTACATACACCTGCAAGGCCATCGTACCCCGGATTGGAGTTGCAGAAAGAGATGTCACTCTGACTGTCAATGGTGAGGTTTTTTTTCCAGAGTATACAAGTTGTTTGTAATATTTGGACTGATCAGTTGAATAAGTAACATCAACACTGATATCGGACTATTTGATATTTGCCAATATTTTGAAAAATATATTTATTTCTTTTTTTTTATTATTATTTCTCTGCTCTTTCTGTCTTTCTTTCTTCTTCACACCAGGCCCACCTATTATCACAGCAGATGCCACACAGCATGCTGTCAAGCACTCCAAGGGCAAGCTGGAGTGCCGAGTGGGAAGCAGCCCCCCGCCTGATAAGATTGTAAGTGAGCCTCTTATTTGTGCTGTGCGTCACTCACTTATGTTTGGGAGCTTGCATACTCCTTGTTCCTCCCAGCCACACCCACATGAGATTTATCACTTGGCGTAGTTTTACCCCTGACCTCACCTTCACACCTTTGCACCACCACATCTCCGCCTTGCCCGCTAACAAATACGCACACACACATATTCACAACCGTAATTGCACAGACATCGACTGGAGAAATAGTCAAGTTGGGAGAGCTGTGGGAGACTGGCTTCCTGCAGATTTCAGCCAAACCGCATTCAATTAGCGGCCCAAGAGGCATCACTCGGCTGACCCTGTTGAACTGCTGAACGTACGCTGGGCTGGGAGAGGATAATTAGGGTGTGAGGAGGAGTGAGAGACAGGTGCCCTGCTGGCCCTGCGCTAGTGACGGCAGAGAGGAGCCTTATTTCATAGTGCAGCTACCTAACCCTCCTTAGGCCTCACCTGCAGGGCAGACGTGGGAGGCAGCTTAAACATGAGCCTGTGAGCTGTGTCAGCCACAGAGCACCTTAGAGGTCGGCAGAGAGAAAGCAGAACAGAGAGAGAAACTGCTGTTCAGTCAGCGGCAGGCGGGGATCTAAGCATAAACAGCTGTGCAGGCCTCTTGCTTGGCTCGCTGGTGAGGAATTCTTCATAGAAAAGTGACTTACTCCCTGTTGTCTCGTGCTTGCTCCTCTTCGTAGGTGTGGACCTTTGGAGACATGAGCCTGTCCTCGGGCTCCTCCGGTCGTTACTCAGTGCAGACGGTAACCAGCGACCACGGAGTCCTCTCTTCTCTGGTGCTATCTGAGACTCTGGCACAGGATTTCCAGCTGCGCTACAACTGCACTGCCTGGAACCGCTTCGGCACCGGCACCGCCCTGGTCACATTGAAGGAACAAGGTACACAGGAGTAATGCCCTCCCCCTCCACAGAAGTTATAGTGATACTCTCAATCCTTGCCATGAAGGGAGCCAGATTAGGTGAAAGCAGTGCCCCTGTCCTGTGCTTATCTTAATTATAGTCCTCTAATCGATATGATTTAATCAGCAGATGGTTCCTTTAATGAATATGTTTGCCCCATAACATAGCTATTGATTGGGGACAAAAGTCAATTAGAGGAAGCCACATGTGTTTGCGGTTATGACTCATGTTCTCTATCACTGTCTCAGAGCCAAATTCAGAAGCTCAGGCTGCAGCCCTTTTAAGTGATCTTAAAATTAGGCAGTGTTACTTCTACAGTGATGGCAGTGGCAGCCTTTGTTGCTGCAGAAACCAAAAATAAGGTCCTCACCAGTAATTTACATCAACGTAGCAGAGCGGGGTCTCCAGAGAAATGGGCAGCGATATCTCCTGGTATCTCTAATTAGATTACTGTCTGTTGCTTCATTGCATGTCAGGCCTTGTTACCCTTATTTCAGAGAGATTAGAGACAATAGCCGGGCTATGGGATGCAGATTGCCCGTGTGAGCATACGCTAGCTGCGAGCAGGCTTGGGTTTACAGCAGATGAATTTATAAAGGCGTTGACATTTCTGGGATTAGCAAAACAAATGAGTAGATCTCTTTCTTTCTTTTGCTCTGATCTGCGCGCTCTTGACTCTGACACTTATGCTCTGCTATCTCTCATTTCATCCTTCCCCTTCTTTTGACCACCATCTACCCCCCACCCCCTATGCCACACTTTTCCTCCACTGCTGTCCTTGTTACAGAAGCCCTGCCTATGCTGATAATTGTCGGAGGAGCGGTAGGTGGAGGCTGTGTCCTGCTCATCTGCGTCATCACCCTGGTCTCCCTCTGCTGCAGGCACACAGGCAAAGGTGAGCTCAACGGTTAGTATGGGCAAGAGGGTCAACAGCCAATTCCTCAAATCAAACAGATTAAAGTCTTTTTCATTTGTGAGCTGAAAACTGAACAGTTCTTGTTCAACTTTTGAACCGTCTCACCCTGTGTTTAAACAGAAAAATTTGACATGCAAGTCTGCCTGGAAATGTCAATTAAAGCTCCTCTTCTCTTCAATCCCCGCAGGTAAAAGGTGCACTCGACTTTCCAAGAGTGACATCAGAGTTCAGATTGTTCACAGTGATCACAACGCTACGCGTGGTAACGACGATGAGGAAGATGTCAAAGAGCCCATGGTAAATTTCTTTGTTCCCTGTCTCTGTATGCCAGACATCCCTATTGATGGTTAGAGAAAACTCACATTAGTTCTGTAATGTACTTCTCAGAATTTGTTTTGTTCTTATTCAAGTGAGGTGTTGTTCATCCTAGTAATTCTTCAAAAATGCTCGGTCTTCCCTCAGGCTCCGAACAGCAGCGAGTCTCCTGGGACATCGCGCACAGAACACAGCGACCTCCTGGAAGAGGAGGAGGATGAGAGATCGGACATCAAGGTAAAACTGAAAATACTTACTTGAAGACACTCTCAAAATAGCAAGAATGTATTATTTTCATCCATTATACTTAATACCAAACTATACAAAGTTCATGTTTTTTTTCTCTGTCTAATAGGATCCCACGAATGGCTACTACAATGTCCGTGGTCATGAAGACCGCCACATCCGCAGCAGTGGGTTCTCTGAATATGTGCCCAACTCTCGGCCAGTCTACACTCCATCGCAGCTGCCCTCCCCCAGCCCCA
Source organism: Scortum barcoo (assembly GCA_023238725.1). NCBI lineage: Eukaryota > Metazoa > Chordata > Actinopteri > Centrarchiformes > Terapontidae > Scortum > Scortum barcoo. The sequence continues at coordinate 9,988,027 of CM041546.1, read as the reverse complement.
TATATGGTCAGCATGGCACCCAGCCCCGTGTCTATGACTTCTCCCAGCGATACGCAACCACCACAGTGGGCAGAACCGCATATGAACAACAGCAAGCTGCCCAGCAGCAGCCCGGCCAGCCAGCCAGCATTTATCCCGCTGATCCCGTCTACAGTGGCTCTGCTTACCTGCCTGCTACTTATGGCCGCGCCTTCACCAGCTACGTTAAGCCTGCTTCCTATGAGAAGGTGGATGCATATGACCAATCAGATCAGGCGAGCAAGGTGTCCAGCTCGTCCCGCTTCTCTTACGCCTCCTCACAAGTGTCCTCCCAGCAGTCTGACTATGGCCGGCCCTCACAACGTATGCAGACGCATGTCTGATTGGACAAAAAAAATGGAAAAAAGAGGATTGCAGGAGCTGTGAGGAGATAACCATTGTCACCTCCACATACTTGTGTGGCTGGACTAACATGAACAGAGACTTTCTTTACTCGGATCCTCCGTCCTTCAAGGACATGTTTGGACAGTATTTGGAGGCGGTCGTGTGGTTTAGGTTATGGGATAACCTTTATTTGTTGTGATGGTTCGCAGGATCAGGACAGTAATGCTAACCGTAGAGTTCCGGAGCTGGAGAATTCAGCAGATTGTGATGTTCAAGTCAAACTTATGATTACAGTGTGATACCTCACAAGGTTATCTCTACATGATGACCACCCAAACCTGTGGAGATATTCTGTCAGTGCAAGGGCCAACTAGAAAATGAATCTAATGCATCTCCAGAATTTGGGTGGCCAAAATGACTGGGGTAGCTGTTTACCTGCCTTCCAGAGTTTACTTTGTGTCAACACTAAATGTCAAACATGACCTCTAAAATACTTTGAAAGAAGATATGACAAGCTAAGACATACGTGAGGAAAAAAAACAACCTTTTGTTGTCTGTCATTTAGTGTTTTGTTGGCATGCGAAAGGAATTCTAAGCACATTTGTGTCTCTATCATCAACAAAAGACAGCTATCCACAGAGACAGACAAACTATTCTGCACAACAGGCTAGCTCTACTGACCAACAAGTGCTACAGGCACTGTACTGTATGAAGAGTCTAATCAACAGTGGAATACTTCTAGCCTGAGCTGTATTCCTGGAGCTTCTCCTGATAATAACCCTAACATGTTGGACTTAGCAGCATTGCTTACCAGTGGACAAAAGACAGAGATATGAAGAGAATGTGTTTTTTTTTAAGCCTTCATTGTAATGGAGGACTATCTGTCAGCTGTGTGTTGTACCAAGATGGACAAGGTAAGGCCATGACAACCCAAAGATGGTGATAATTTTATTGGGGAAAAACCGGGGCTGTTTTCAGTACTATTTTCTGCTGTGTTTCCTGATTGTAAAATGAAAAGCAGGCTATTACCAGAACAATCAAAAGTGGTGGTTTGGAAAATGGTGGCAATCCTGAACTTGAAATAAACTTGAATGCAGCGTCCACGTCAGCAGGCTCAGGTGGGGAAAGGCGTGTGTGGCTGTCCTAATGTGGCCCATACACTCTCAAGTTTTACAACTCAATCAAATTGTCTCAATATGTTTACAAGAAACAGTACTACCCTGAAACACTAAGTATCTGTACAAATGGCTGAGCCCATACTTTCTCTCTGTTGCATGCAAATGATGTGTCTAGTGAAAATCTTCAGCGTTTATATTCATGTCCATTTCATGTTTGAGACATTGGTTTCTACACCTGGCCCAGTTGCATTCCAATTCCTGGATGTTTCAGTATGGACGCCTGTACTGCCATTTGTCTAAAAAGCTGTTACCAGGCAGCCTGATGAGAGAACAAATGTCACTTAAAGTGAGAAGGCAAACATCATCGCTTGTCTTTATTTTTATATTTTATATAAGCCTTAATGTACAGCGTGTAAGCTGCTCTATTGTAAAGTATCTTTATATACATAAGTATCTATCTTGGTTTGTTTATTTAGGTCCGCAGATTTTCTTCTGTAAGTTGTCCATCAATCATTGAATGCAGTTACTATGCTTTTTTTTGGAACACAACTAATTGCCATTTGTTTGTTCATTCTTTTAATAATGTATTAAGAACTTTATTTGCTAAAAATGAGCTATCGTTGCTTGTACCTTTGTACACATATTTATATTTAAATAAAACCATTTCCGATAAAGAACTGGCTGGTGTGAATCCTGAGAGTTAATCAGTCTGGTGAGTAGCTCATTGGGCACGCGGAAGAGCGACAAACAAAGCTTCCCATGTAGCAACAATGATGAATACATAAATTAGCAGCGCTGTCTATGTTGATTTTCCTATTCCCTCTGTGGTGCGCTGCTTTTAATGAAGACAGATGAGATAGTAGAACCCCCGCTGTATGTGTATCCACCTCCTGAAGTCGACATGCCCATCTCGTAGGGTAATAGGATAGAGCTGTGACAAAGGTAGGTATTATTTGCCAATATGAGTTCATCTTGTCACCTCTGTTCCCCAGGTAGGCACACTGCTCACGATGGGGAGGAGAGGTACATGCTCATTACAATTCTGCAGTGAAATGGGACAAGGTCTCACAAGACGCACATTTGTTATGCACAACATAATACAAAATGAGACCTCGTCAAAGACGAATAATACAGGTAATGCAATTAGGTACTGAGGAATCAGATAAAAGATGTTTATTATCATTACCCTTTCTTATAAAAACATAAACAAACTCACACAAACAAATAAAAAGGTTATAAAGTATGTCCGTAATGCAAATCACAGTCAGTGTACAATGTTCATGAAAATATCTTCCATTGAAAAGTTGCAGCCTCTCCCTACTCTATGAAAAATATACTTTTACACTTGCACAGTTTATCTGGGAATATCTGTGAGAAAAAAAAAAAAAAAAAAAAAAAAGGTCAGCTGACCAATATCCTCAACATTTTCTTTATTTTATTTCCCCTTCAATAAATAATACTTCTGCTTCTCTTTGGTTTGCTTATCCAGGATACAATATTTCGAGGATAAGTCAGAGATGAGGGCAAGTGGAGTTAAAAAAACAAAAACAAAAGTTGATTGAGCTGGCTGTGACCACAGAGAGGAGACTCTCACAAGGACAAGAATCCATTGCATTGCTCTGGAAAGTATTGAAAACCCTATTGGTTTGCTTTGGCTCTCAGGTGTGTGTGTGACTGAGGACCCCAATCACCCTGAGCTTAACTACAGCCCCGTCCAAAAGCCAGCTGGATCTAATCCTCATCCTCCGCCTCCCCTTCTGAATACCACATTTTGGAAAATCATTCACGGAGCAGGCAAGGCTAGTAAGCATCTGTAAATGTGTAATGGCAATACTGATCTAGGACCCCTGCTCAGATCAACAACAACTTAAAACAACTTAAGCATCACTCCAGTCTCAGATCGACAGTCTTCAGGGACCATGCTGGTGTTTTTGCCTGTTTTAGCCCACCGACTACAAATCTGGTATACTTAACATTACTGCTGGCCATTTTCCAAAACAAACCGTGGGCTTTTACATTGATTAATGCATTTCTGCCTCACAGGCAGCTTCTGGTTTTCATTCATTTTAGTACCGTATGAAAAGACCCCTGCATGGATTTCAGCAACATGTTTTATTTTTTGGTTCTTTTGTTTTTGTCTTAACTTCTGTTATCATCACATTGTAATGCAGATGCCTCCACAACTTTATGTTTATACTTTACTGATAAAAAAAAGGGAGACTAATGGCTGCCGGGAAGATGGTAGATAAAAATGCTTTAATCAATTAAATTAATCTACAAACCTGTGATACGCTCTGGAAAATAGTCCACAGTAATGTTGCGGCAAATGCGCTAAAAATAATGTTAGGGTCTTTTAAGATACATGATAAATAAATCCCCTAATTTATAACTATCTACAGCATGAGCCCACTGGAAAACTGCAACATTCACTACAGCCCAGTAGGACGAAGGCACCTCACCTGTATAGAAATACAAAATACTAAGGCTTAAAAAACAAAAAGATGGGATATGGGAGGGATATTGTAAAACTGTGTAAAATGTTCAAATTCTTCCTCCACCGTAAAAAGCTACACTGGGCAAATATTGAGAAAATAATTCCCAGAATATGCATATTTCATTATTTATATTCTCCAGTGAAACATGAAAATATTGATGGGGTAAAAGACACAGTGCTAATTTGTGTCATTAAGAACTATACACAATGTGGTTTATGTGAGTATAATGTGAGTTGGTCTGTGCGTGTGGTTTGAGGAGTGGGCACAAGAAAGTGGGGGTTGGTGACCAAATAAAGTGCGTCAAGTCATTCATGTGAGTGGCTCGGTCCATGCAACAGTATCCTCAGTCTGCAGCTAAATGAATAAATCTTGGAGAGACTTGTCCTGAATCAGACTCAAATGTTCCGTCTCCATTATTTTTAGCACACTGACGTTGTTCCCCCCGCTCTGCATCCCTCCTTAGGCCTCACAACATCATCAAATCCCTGTCTCCTTCTTAATCCAGTTTCTCAGCTTGGTGACGCGCGAGTAGACGCCGGGCTTGTTCCGACGAGCACAGCCCTCACCCCAGCTCACAATGCCGGCCTGAAACCACTTCCCACTCTCCTCGAAGCACGCCAGGGGGCCTCCGGAGTCTCCCTGGCGAGGACGGTCAGGGGAGAGCGGTTATTAGATTTGGCTTGGATGTGAGAGCATGATAATTATATAGGTGTGAAAACCTATCTAAATCAGCCCTTTGTCCTTTTATTCGTTTCTGGAGAACATGTTGCACAGTCTCACCTGGCAGGCGTCGACTCCTCCGGCCAAGAATCCACTGCAGAGCATCCTGGAAGTGACTTGGCCCTCTGTGACCATGTTACACACCGTGTCGTTGATGATTTTCACAGATGCCTTCTGCAGCAGCTGTGCCTTTTGACCTGTAAGAGCAGGACAAAGGGGTCAGAGCCATGCCACGTGACCTCTGTGTTCATCACTAACATCAATGGTGTTAATGGGCTGGATTAGTGTTAGCTAATGAAGGTTTAAGAGGCTTCCCAGGAGAGCCAGCGTCTGTCTTGATATATGGATATGGAAGAAGGCTTAATGGAATAGAGCAGATTAGAAAAAGATGAGAGAAAAGGGAGGGAGGGTTGAGGGGAAGAGAAGTATGTCATGATGGGAAAGATAAAGAAATGGGAGGGACATTAAAGGAGAGTAGAAGAAGACGGTATGAAATGAGAAAGTTGAAGGGAAGAAAACACAACACAATTGTAGAGTGGGTCACCCATAATTGAGGCATAACATTATAAATATTCAAAATAAGCACAATAATCAGTTACAGAGAAAAAACAAACATAAAAAAATAAATAACTGCAGCTCTACCAAGAATCACCAATTCCTGCATAATACCTCCTTCTCGTAGTGCGCCCCAGCCTGTGACCCAGCAGGACATGCCTGCAGGGAAGACGTGGGAGGAAGCGGGTAGGCAGATGGGTTGGATGGTATTGGTGAACTCCAGCGGCTCGCTGAGCTCCAGCAGTGCAATGTCATAGTCAAAGGTCATCTGGTTGTAATCCGGGTGGGTGATGATCCTCTTCAATGGGCGGCGCTGTACGCCATCCTGCTTGTACTGGTCCTGCATGCCACTGTAGGTTTGCCAGTTGGACGCAATGAGGTTCCTGTGGTAGCATATGTAGCACCGTGGGGCAAAGGTTATTTTGCTGTACATGTGTGAACTTGGATGGGTGGATGCAGTATTATGAACATGATGTAATGCAATCCAACGCTGTGACTGGGTCAGCTCAACAAAATGGTTAAGAACACCTTCAAGCATAAAACAACTCAATTCAACAACAACAAAAAATACATCCTCTTGAACAGTCACTCCTGCTAAAGCTGAACATTGCAACCAGCAAGTACTGCCACAATATTACTGTACTGAACTGCATTCAATTTTCATGATATTGTCGCCACCCCTATACACGGCAACATGCAAAATTACATACTATTTATGATGATAAATGGCTGTGAAGAAAACCTTTGTA